>CAWUFW010004620.1:0-1200000 GCA_963921515.1 Calotriton arnoldi
CTGCCACTGAAGAGGGCGTTGGCCCGAAACGCGTCTGGCAGGAAACCAGAAAAGGACTTTGTTCATGGCGTGTGCCCTTGCTTTGGCGTAATTTCCACCTGGGAGTGCATCCCACCTAGAGGCAACTCTTTTTGTGTATTATATACACATATATATATACAACTACCTTGCAAAGTAAGAAAAGCATATATTTAAGCTAAAACATAAAATTAATTTAAGTTAAAAATGTCAAATACCAGGTAATTAATTAAACACTCCACTACTTCTATTTCTTTTCATTTAGTTACTATAAAGAAATTACTACAGCACCAAAAAACTGCCAATCTACTGAAAAAGAAAACCAGTCACATACTTGGAAAAAGACACACTAAAAATAAGTAAATTTTATTTATTAATAAACCAGAACTCACTCTAAAACATTAAAAATAAAACCTAACTCAACCCCCACTACCTACCTACAAACAAACATATAAAATTAAACTAATGCACTGTTTTAAATCAATAGAAAAGGAACCAACAGCGCCACATTACAACACCCTCAACAGAAAAACTGCAAATAAAGTGTGCAAACAACTAACAAGAAAATACATGTAAATATAAAACAGAAAAACTGTTCCATCATTTTGCATCTGAATAACAACATTTTCAAATTGTAATTCTTTATACTATCACACTATTATCACCCATAATTACCAAAAGATCAAGATACATCACATCACAGAAAGGAAAGCAATTATTATCTACCATGGGCTACACTTGCAAGCAAGAAAGTACTGCAATGCAATCTGTCAATTGGGAATGTACTAAATAATACTCTAATGCTTGCTATGGGAGGGCCACGATAAATGATTGTATTTTAATGTAAAGGAACACAATCACCTCACAAATGTGACAGATATAGAAGTAAGACACCTATTGAAAGATATAAGAAAGTACTAACTCTCAAGAGCCCACAACTAAAATACTAAAAGATATATGTTAGGTCACAGTCGCTTGCAGGTTCTCGAGGAGAATGTGTTGTGGGGTTCTGGAATGGGGAGTTGGGAGGTGACGGTTTGGAGAAAGAAGGTGGCCGCGGTGTTCCTGCTGGTTTCAATAAAGAAATCTTCAACTTCACCTTACCCGTGAAGTCCATCCTTTCATTGGTGACGAGTTGTCTGCCAGCAGGAGCCCCCACGTGTGTGAAGTCCAGGAGTCTGTCTTCCTGTACACAGTTCCTGTACTCCGTACGGGACCCGTTTGGCAGCCAGAGTTGGTCGTTCCTCATTCTGCTCGGAACTGCCAAGGTGAGGTCTTGTTTCACCTATACTGCAGGAGCACGTTTAGGGAGTGCCAGTACCTGTACTGTGGAGTTTTTAGGGAGCTGGGCTCGCCACGGTTGTTACCTGGCAGGAGCTGCTGTTGCGGCGGCCATCTCAGAGTGCCTGACTTTGCCTGACCTTGTTCCTTACGCACGCATGGATGTCGGCGGCCATTTTGGAACCGGGCATTTCTCCGTTTCTGCTCTGCCGGTGACACACACACCAATTTTAAAGCATGTGTCACTCCCTAAAGGGAAAAGAGAGGAAATACAAATTGGTGATACACACACCAATTTAAAACGTGTGTCACGTCCTAAGAAGGAAAAAGAAGGAAGAATAAATAAAAAATAAACAGGAAATAACTATACACACACCAGTTCCTCCATTCAAACAAACACTGGCACAAACAATTTACAGTGCCTGGAGAAAAACATAAGAAAAGGAATACTAACATTGGTATAAACAATTCTCAACCAAGTCTGCCAAGTCACCTCAAATAAAGCTTTATTCTGTGTGTAAGTTGGAGTTTTGTTCTGCACCATTTTAAAATATGCAACAAACTATAATGCCACCTGCTGCATTCATACCTAATCCTGTGTCCCCAGAAGCTGATTGGGAAATGTGGAAGGAAGGATTCGAAGCATACCTTGATGCTCTTGAGGGTCAATCTTTTACACATAAAAAGAAGTACGCAATTTTAAGACACTGTTTAGGTTCAGAAGGTCGCAGCATTCTCAAACACATTCCTAAGATGGTTGTTTTGTTAATTGAAGGTGATGGTGATGGTGTAGAGGATGAATATGCTACAGCCATCAAGTTCTTAGATACAAGATTTAAAGCATGCAAAAATGTAACGTTAGAGAGACATAAATTTTACAAAAGAGCACAATTGCCCGGAGAATCAGCATCCAGTTATGGTGGTGCACTGCGAATTTTGGCTGTCTCTTGCGAGTATAAAACATTTGAAGAAGAGATAATAGATCAATTGGTGGAGAAAACAAGCAGTAAAAAAGCTCAAGAGGTTTTGCTATCCCAGCCTGATCTGTCTCTGCAAAAAGCTTTTCGAAATAGCAACAAGGATTGAAAGCACGATATTGTATTTAGAACAAATGGCGATTTCGGATCCAAAAATTCTTTCTGATGGAGTATTAGCTGTCAAAAGTAAATAGAAGAAACCAAAGGTTAAACTGCACCAAGAAGGGAACAGTAGGAATGAGAGATCTTTTTCAAAACCTATATAAAAACGATGGGAGTGTTACCAATGTGGCAGCTCATCCCATCTCGGTAATGCCAAAGTGTGTCCTGCCATGGACAAAACATGCGCAAAGTGTTTAAAAAAAGGCCATTTCGCAAAAGTTTGCAGATCCACTGGCAAAAAGATCATTCGATGCAGGACCCTCAAGAAAAGTGCTCAGTGTGGAACATTGTACAGAAGGAGAGTCATCATCAAGCGAAGAAGAACAGATCTACACTATTAGGGAATCTCACACTGTGAGCACGTGTAGTGTTATCTCGCAAGGTATTAAACGCCCTTTGTGCATTGTGAACATCAATGGGGTGGATGTCAAAGTACTGGCAGACTCTGGTTCTCCATTTACTTTAATAAGTGAAAGAGTCTGGGATGATTTGTTTCAAACTCAACGGTTTACTTTGAGACATTCCGTCATACGACCTATTGGATATGGAGGGAAAGCTATTGATGTAGTAGGCAAATTCGATGCTAATCTATGCTTCAAAGACAGTAAATCCCAAGGACTAGACTCTGTAGCTAAGGAGGATGCTAGTTTGTTGGGGTGGCAGGATCAAGGGAATCTAGGTATTATACTGGATCCCAATAATCCCCATCAAGTAATATTGAAAAAACAATTTATCTGTATTCAAACAATCAAAGAAGAATCATGGGAGACAAAGTATCCAGAAGTTTTCAAAAGGGAACTGTTAGAAATGGGGGTCTCTAGTTGGCAATGGCTGGCGCCAATGTCCAAATAGGGACCCTAAGTCAAGGCAAGTGGGCTACCCCTGTGATAACCCCTCCTCAACCCTGTGGTAACGTAGCACGAGCAGTTAGGCCTATCTCAGAGGCAGTGTGTGAAGCATTTATGACCATGCACAATAAGGCAGTAACGACACCACAAAAGGACACAACTCAAGTAGGTATAGAAAAATAGTATCTTTATCTAAGGTTTAGCACGAGACTCTCCAAAAGCGTTTTAACTAGTCACAATGCACGTAAATCAGTAGGGACTTAAAAAGGCAATAACGTATTCACCAGAACGTGGCACTGACTGAGTTCAAGGCCTGGGTCTACGCGACCCGTTGCGCACCGAGATACCTGCCGTTGGACGGGGACACAGCACGTAGCTTCTCGAAGAAGCGGAGACGGTGACAGGCGGACTCCCAGCGACCACAACTCTTGACTGCAGTGGTCCGCAACGTGCACTCACAATGATTCGGTCACTCTGGGACAGGCGGGCTCTCAGCGGCAGCAGCACACGGCTGCGGCGGCCCAGGCTGGTGGTGGCGATGACTCTCGTCGTGCAGCTCCGTGGTGGGCTCACAGCGGCAGCAGCTCTCTCTTAGCTGCAGCGGCCCACAGGACGACTCACGATGATGCAAAGTTGACAAAGGTGCGGGCACTCGGCAGCAGCAGCTCTCTCTTAGCTGCGGCGGCCCACAGGACAAATCACGGTAATGCAAAGTTGGCAAAGGTGCGAGCACTCAGCGGCAGCAGCTCTCTCTTAGCTGTGGCGGCCCACAGGACAAATCACGGTAAAGCAAAGTTGACATAAGTGCGGGCACCCAGCGGCAGCAGCTCTCTCTTAGCTGCGGCGGCCCACAGGACAAAGCACGATGAGGCCAAGTTGGCAAAGGTGCGGGCACTCAGCGGCAGCAGCTCTCTCTTAGCTGCGGCGGCCCACATGACAACTCACAAGGATGCAACGTTGGCAAAGGTGCGAGCACTCAGCGGCAGCAGCTCTCTCTCAGCTGCGGCGGTCCACACCGACAAATCACAATGATGCAACGTTAGGCAAAGGTGCGGGCACTCAGCGGCAGCAGCTCTCTCTTAGCTGCGGCGGCCACAGGACAAATCACAATGAGGCACACGTTGGCAAAGGTGCGGGCACTCGGCGGCAGCAGCTCTCTCTTGGCTGCGGCGGCCCACAGGACAAATCACGATGAGGCACAGCTGATACAAGTGCGGGCACTCAGCGGCGACAGCTCTCTCTTAGCTGCGGCAGCCCACAGGACGAGTCACGATGATGCACAGCTGACACAAGTGCGGGCACTCAGCGGCGACAGCTCTCTCTTAGCTGTGGCACCCCACATGACGAGTCACGATGATGCACAGCTGACACAAGTGCGGGCACTCAGCGGCGACAGCTCTCTCTTAGCTGCGGCGGCCCACACAGGTTCAGCGAAGGTTCCGAAGGTTCAAATTAAGGCGGGCGCTCAGCAGCGGCAGCTCTCTCTTAGCTGCGGCGGCCCACACAGAGTTAACAAACGTTACCAGTCCGCGTTCCTCACAGTAGAACTAGAGGTTCCGGATTACTCGACGGAGACCTCACCTGCAAGTAGAATCCCTAGCACAGGAATTCAGACGGCTGACGGGGTGAAGTCTAATGTCCCTGAGACTTCAGCAGGAGGCACTCTCCATTCAGGCCCTCGGGTAGTTTCTTCAGCAAGCTTAGTGAAAGTTTCAAAGTCCTTTCCTCTGTTCACTCGGACAGAGTTTCGTCTTGACATCCAGAAGGAACACACTTGAAACAGGTTTCAGCGCAGCGTTTTATACCTAAAAGTCTTTGTTCTCTACAGTCACAAATCACTGAATCCAGCCAGGACCAGTTCGGTGGGGTCGGGAGCACCTGGTTTGCGAGGCGACATCCTGCCCTTTGAGAATCAGGGGGTCTGCTATCAGAACGCCCAGTGGGAGGTGGAGCCATCATTCACCTTGCCAGGCACTGCCCTGCTCAGATCAAAGAGTCACCCCTCCCCATACTCTAAATGCCGATCTCTCTCTCCCGCCAGGTCTGACCCAGCTGGCCCTGCTGTTCCAAAACCAGACGGCCAATACACACACTAGCAAAGCCTACCAGAAAGTTTAGGCACGAAAATACCTCGTTTCTAGCAGAGGCATTTTCGAACACGGGCTATGCAAATGATCCTTACTAAAAGATGTAGCTCGATGTCACGAGTTCAAACATATCAAATTCGAATTTCCTATCAGGTTCCTGGGGGCAGGTAGGATTATGGAATGTAATACTCAGCCTGCCCATTCTGGCCTATGAGAACGGATAGCCTCACAATAGTAAACAGTGAAATGGAGGGTAACTCGCTATTAGAACATGCTACACAGACATACTTTACAAGCTGCTTCGGTGGGTAGCGCAAATCAGCGCTGCAGGCCCACCAGCAGTATTTGGTCTACCAGCCCTGGGCACACACAGTGCACTTATACTAGGGACTGACAGGTAAACCAACCGAGCCAATTATGGTTATCCCAATTCATACAGTTATCTTTACACAGGGAGCATTCGCGCTGTGTCACTGATTGGCAGTGGCACAGCGCCCAGAGCATCTAAATCCAGCCAACATAAAAGATAGGAAGCGAAAAGAGGAAGGGAGACCCGCGCCAATGATGCCAGGTCTAACACGCATCCCCTCCAGCTGAAATGTGGGGAGAACTTAACCATCCCCTTGGGAGTTCTTATCACTAAGGCGGAAAAATCTGGACAGACCGTCAGCATTGGCGTGTTCTGTACCAGGTCGGTGTTCCACCGTGAAATCCATACCCTGTAGGGAAATGGACCACCTCAACAACTTGGGATTCTCACCCCTCATGTGCATCAACCATCTCAGGGGCCTGTGGTCTGTCTGAACTAAGCCTGGGCATAGTTCGCGTAGTCGCGGTACGCGAAGACGTCGGAGCGCTACGCGAAGCTTCGCGAGCGTGCGTAGCTGCTTGTCGCGCCCGTTCGCGATGCGTTTTCTTGCTCGGGAACGCGTTGTGCGTGTTCGGGACGCTGTTTGCGTGCTCGGGGCGCGAACTTACCCATGCGGTCGCCTATGGGCGCGGCCATTTTGTTTTTCACTTGTCCCGCCCGTTCGCGATCCCTTATTTCCTGTTCCGGGTCGCGTATAGCGTGCTCGCGATGCGCATTCCTTGTTCGGGAACGCGTTGTACGTGTTCGCGACGTTTTTGCGTGCTCGGGGAGAAATATCGCGCGAACTTACCCACGCGGTCGCGATGGGCGCGGCCATCTTGTTTTACCACTCTATGCTATGGTTCTGGGCCTGCTTTTCTATCCTCCCTCAATCTTTGCAATCCTTAGTTTTTTACACTGTTTTTCAATTTTTCTTTATTTCTTATCTATCTCTCTCTCTGCTTAAGTCTATATTTTGCATTTGTTTCTACTTTTTACTGTGTTTTTTACTTTTCGACTGTTTTATATAACTTTCTTCTTTAAGCTCCTACTTCTTCCCCTAACTTTATTTTTCCCTTCTAACTTTTCTTTTCACCTCCTCCCACCCCAGAACCATGGCGAAGGGTAGCAGCAGCGGCTCAAAGGGCAAGGCGCGTGCGCCCAGAGCCGCCTGCCTTGCGGCAGACTGCGCCCTGCAGGGGTGCAAGCCCGCCAGCTGTTTACTGAGGCGGAGGTGGCCGCCCTTGTTTTTTTATTCAGCGCCACCTCCCCTTGACCTTGGCAGCAGGCGGCAGGCCAGGCTCCGGGTACCCGACCCAGGAGCGTCACCGCCGGTGGGCGAAGGTGCGTCGGGCAGTGTTTCGCTGCTCCGCGGTCCGGCGCACCCATAACCAGCTGGCCCACCGGTGGTCAGACATCCTTGACCGGGAGCAGGACCTGTTGGACCTGCTAGGTGTCGGAGGTCGTGGGGCTTGGTGAGTAGCCAATATATATAGTAGTATAAGTATTGTGATTTGTGTATACATTTTTTACAAATAACAAGAATACTGCTGCTTACATTGCAGGTAAATAACGTTTCAAAATCTTCTGTGATTGTAGGACACAGGTGCTGGGCGGTACTCTTACTTTTTTGCAACTTTGCGCTCGCTTGTCATTATTATGTAAGAGTTTACTTTAGAGAACTTCAGTTAGGTAATGCTATTGCTAGAGAGACTGTAGTCCTTCCTTTGTCCTCCTGTCAAATAGTGGTGGATGGATTTGATACTAGGTTTAGTTACTATTAGTTGATAATTTTTGAGCGGTCTGCGTGACGCATCCTCTGTCACTGAGTGCTGCTTACCCCAGTCCTTAGAACCTTTTGTAGTTTGTTTAGTGAGTGGTACTGGTAAGCTTAGCTTAGCAGTGTCAGTCAGCTGCAGAACATCAGACGCAACCAACCAACAATTTGGTGTATGCATTATGCACTTTATGCATGTGTCCTCCTTCTCATCTATGCATTTTTGCTGGCAAAAAAAAATGGAAATGCAGGCTTAATGAACAATTGGCCCGCCTGGAATAGGTGGGCTAGGTCAGGTGGTACTTAGGCTTAGTTAGTGTTCTGGATTTTATTTGAATCAATCAGAATGGAACACTGAATTAGTGTTCCCAAATAAGTAGACTGTCCGTGAATCCCGCAAGCCAGTAGTCGATAGGATTAGATAGGTCAATTTTATTGCAATTTTTGTTTCCTAAAACGTTTTTTGAGCGTTTTGTTTAGATAATTTATTTGTTTCACAGCAATCATTAATGTTTGTGTCTTTCTTTTTCTTTATTATATCTTACATGATCACTGATCTGCAGCACCCAGGGGCAAGAAGACGGGGTCCGAGTCGGCGGGACAACCACCAGAGGACCGCTCCTCTACCGAGGGCCCTGCTGCTGGTCCCAGTAAGTCCTCCAGTGGTTAATATTAACAATTATATTGCCCTAACTTTTACTGCACCTTATTTTTTCAGAACTATTAATTCTGGCTCCACTCCCTAATTCTATTTTTTACAAAAGATTCTTTGATCTTGACTTGACTATCTGTTTCTAAATTCTGGTTATCCCTGCCTCTAAGTTCTAACTGCCTCTGCTATGAATGTATGTACTCTGTACTACTAATATTAGTCTGTCGCTAAGCTTGCCCAGTTTGCATTGCCACTCTTTATTGTACGGTTTTGAATAAAACTCAGATTGACCAATACTAATAGCTCTAGCCACTGAGTCCAGTCCTTTCGGTTGTCCTCTTCTAGGCTTCTTAATCTTGAGGCTTTGACAATTACCACAAACAAAATGCCCAACCAGATATTTGACTATTTTTGATAGGATATAGTACATACTACTTGGATTCTGCACAGCCCCATGCAGAACTATGCACAATGAAATAGGATGTTGGTGATGCGAGTTTGGAACTTGGACGTTCCTCACACCTCAGTCAGAAGTGAACCCACAATCCCCTGAACGACTAGCTATAGTGTCTCATTAGGTCCCCGAACCCCCACCCGAAGATACCCAATGATTATGATTACACAATCCAGAACATAACACCCTTTCGCTCACTCACTCGTGTAAGTCCACCACCACCACCACACCAAATACCACAGAGTCTATGTGTAAGTTCAAAAGGTTTATTTTCAACTAACAAGCTCTGTATGTATGTTGTTCTATAAAATTCAGTGTACTCCAGCCAGCTCCAACAGCAAAATGCATAAGATTAAAACAATAAACAGTGTTGCAACAAGTGCATGATCATTGATGATATAAGACAAAAGATCTGTGCGAATTCTGGGCGACTCCTCACCGTAGAACGTAGAATTACTGGTTACATGCATCATTCATAAGCTCTGCAAATCTCTGGTTCGTAGAAGGGAATCCTCTGCCTGAGAAAAATGGTGCGTGTTATATAGTATAATGCAAGCATTTCTCAGTCCTGCCAAAAAAGTGTAACATGTTACCTATGGCTAAGCAATACGGACTAACCGAACTCCATAACAAAGTGGCTTGTTTTTCGACCTCTTGTACGCAACGCTCAGACAGTAGCTGTATGTGCTCATGTCATGTGGGCTCAAAAGGCGTCTTACTGTTACTGCACAACAAGCTGCGAGGTAACATGCGCAAAAGACATGAAGCGAAAAATGGTTGCATGGCTCAGGCTAACTTTGCAAAGAGTAGAGTATAGTATAATAATGACCCTAGGGACCATAACACTACTAGTGTCTACTGACTGTACTCTAGTACCCGATTTGGACTATTGAATGTGATTTATAATAATATGTATGTATTAACTTTTTTTTCAATCTTGCTAGTGAAAAAGAATAAATAGGGGGAGGTGTACAGGCATCTAAAAATGTGTCATGTTTTTATCTAGGCGTACTAGCGACCACCAGTGGCGGCGGGGCCACCGGCGATTCTAGCATTCCGGAGGGGGCAGGAGAAGATGCGGCACCTGCAGGAGCTACAGGGGGGAGCCAGCAGCAGTGGCGGGCGGTGGTAAGTTATATTCATGACTTATTGACATTGCACTAGCTGGAAGGGTGTGTGGACTTCACTCACTGTACTGTTGTTGAGACTTATTAGGTATGAAGTTGTAGTGAACATTATACAACGGTTAAAGAAGACACCCTTTACTTAGCATGAGCAATGCAGTAGCAATAGCATTACCAGCGTGACTTGATTAACCAATGGCCTCTTATATCTGACTCCAACTCAGCTGTGAAAGTTTTATGGAGGAGACTAAAAGTCAGATCAGATGACCTTGATGGATGTGTTGAACAAAAAGGGAAAGAAGGGTGGAAGGAGGAAGGGCGGGCGAGATTTAATATGATGACTGGCAGAGAAGGATACGTTGGAAGCATGGATAGGTGGCTGATAGGAATCAGATGCATGTGTTGTTGAAGGATGGGTGGAAGGTGAAAGAAGAATGGATGCCTGCCTGGGTGGGCGACACAGTATGGGTGGATACTGTGGATAGCAAGAATCATCAGCGGTGTTTGGGTGAAACTCAAAGCCAAGGCAAGCAACGGAGTGAGTGGAAGCATGCGTTGTTGTTGGTGAAACAAAGTAAGGTTTGTGGAGAGATTAAGAAGAATGATTGACATTTACTTAGAATGGATGGATGCCTGTATGTATTCATCATAGACAGCATAGGTGGAGACTGTCACAGGATGCACAGTTTTAGGGAATGTAAAAGAAACCGCGCCAGAGTAGCAAAGCCGATGTGGGGAGGGGCAGGGTGGGGGTAGTAGTAAACAATGTATTACGCGGGCAAATACAGGTAACTTTACTGTAAACATACAAATAAATAAAGCGAATTTCATTGTGCGCACTGCACCGCCAAATGCGATGCAGTGTGCGCAACAAAATTAGTTTCATTTATTTATATGTTTACTTACCTGTAATTGGCCGTAATCCATAGTTTACTACCCCCATCCTGCCCCTACCCACGTCACCGCCCGGCCGAACTCCCCGAGTCCCACCACCGACCGCTACTGACCTTATGTCGTTGTCCCATATAAAATCAACGATCATTGGATCAGATATATAATCTGCCTTTTTGTAGTAGCCAAGGCACTGTGAAATTGAGCAATTGCCCTCCATGTAACAGAGAGAGTATGGCCAGTGCCACCCGTAATAGAAAAATACGAGCTTCCCCACCTGCAAACAGTAGTAAATCAAACTAACGTGAGTCTGCGTCATGACTCGTATGTTTGTCTTGGGTGCAAGCATAGATGACCGAGCTGGCAATGCCGGCTACAACCAGGTTATGTCATTTCACTAAACTAGAGATAAGAAGAACACTGGTGTACTGTGTACTGGTTGGAGTCCATAGTGCTAGTATAATGCCTGAAACTCCCACAAATGTTAGAGGCCGAGGAAGTGGGAGGATAGATAGATTATTACCACAAATGTTATGTACTGTGCTTCTTGCTAGTGCTACTGTGCCATTATGTGTTGAATTAATTTTGTGTTACTGTTTAGCTAAGAGTACTGGTTACAACAATATTTTTTTTCTTTCTTGATATAGATAGTACTCCTTCCCAAGACAAACCATCGCGGAAGGAGTTGGCAGCCAGGGCCCGGCGCCGGAAACTGGAGGCCATATGCCGGGAGTACCGGCGGCTGGTGGCTCAGGCGGAGGAGGAGGAGGAGGCAGCAGCAGCTGCAGCCTCGTCCGATGCCCCGGGCCCCAGCCAGGCCCCAACTCCAGTGGTACGGCGCCGCGGTCTGGTAGCCGCCCGCCGCCGCAATTCGCTAGCAGCCAGCACTGCTGTCCCCCATCCTGGATGCCACTGCAGGGCATTTCGCAGGAAGATTCTCCTCCGGATGTCACGGCTAGAGGAGCAAATGGAGGAGCGGGTAAAAATACTGGTGGACAAACACCTCAAAGCCCGCCGAATATAACATCGAGGACCCTGTTGCTTTGCCCCTTTTTATTCGTTGTTTTGGTGGGTGGGAATTGGGCGTTGGGGTTTCGGGACATTCTTTGGACTTTTTTCGTTTTGGACATTGGTTGGGGTTAGGGAGAGGGGTGGGTCAGGTGTGGGATAGTTTATTTTTGTTAGGGTAATAAATTATATTTATACTTAAACATAGAATGTTAATGTTTTGTGGGGGTTACTGTTTTACGAATTAACGTCACATTGGTTTCCTTGCTGCTGCAGGGCCGCAGCCAGTGTTTGATTTAAATAATCTGCCGATGATGTAACACAAACAGATAGATGCGGTACCCCTCACTGAGTTATTTGTCCTACTAGTACTGTCAGTCTCTCCTCCTAGTCCATTATACCTCCCACCAAACTTATCTTACCTGTGATTGATGATGATTACGTTCGGCACAGCGATGGCTGCATGGTTTCCAGAGAGAATGTAGAAGATGCCATGGTTGTGGTGGTAGTAGTAGAGTAGACACTGGAAGTAGCATTTGCTAAAAAAATAAAAAAGAGACAGTCACTTGCCTGAGAGCGACTGTGGGAGGAGTAGTAGAACGAAGTAAAATACAGTACAGAAGAAGACTGCCAAACAAACAATATTGCAGTTGCAACTGCTAAAGTCAAATTAAACATAATGGTGGCGGGGACAGCCTAGTACAAGAAGTTACAAACTGTAGTTGTGTCGAGTGAGTCACTTAACTTAACACAATCGTAATTCGTAACCTTTACTGCTGTGTGGTAGGAGTTTGATGATTAATCCAATCAATGACGGCAATTAATTATGATGTACTACTATTAGCCGGTGACGGCTTGCACATAGACTGAGCATGGGTGGGCAAGCAGAAGAAGCTCCTCGCCCTGCCTTGCAATTGAATTAGTGTTGCTTTCACCACATCTGCCCCAGCAAGCGTGTGATCAATTGGTGTACATTTTATGTAGTCACATCACACCTCAATATAAATCACAGCCCGGGGGAAGAGGGTTAGGGTTTGATGAATGGATGGGAAGGGGGTTTGGGGAAAGGTTTGAGAATGAAAAACAGTACGCATGGACAACAAAAGCAAAGCGCAATCTTGGCAGACGACCATGATCTTATCCAAAAAATCTATAAAGGGAGAAAAGGGAAATGCATGCATGATGATGAAGATAACTTGATGGTTAATGAGTAGTACTTAATAACTCCTACTAGACAATTAGACAGTACAGGGCAGCAGTATATTCTATGCAATTTGCCTTGCCTGTAATATGCCCTCAGAGACCCAAATTCCATGTTGTACTGGGCTTACTTGTAAAGATAGCAAAGACAATTAAAAAACAGTTGTAGGGATCAATTAGCAAACAAACAACACACAACACACAGTCCTAATGATTGAAGAGAAAAAAGGATTCAAATTAATTAAAAGATGAATGATGAATGATACTAAAGTTACTGTATTATCATGCTCAAATTGTGGAGTTGAATCTCGTCCTTCCTCTTGGTCCTATCTTCCATGGACGCTCCGCACATCAATCTTGGTGGCCTTCCTGATGCCGATTGGTAAGGTAAATGTGAGTTGTGTCTCCCAGTATAGCAAGCACAGGGTAAAGGCCGGCCTGTAACGTCTAGATGGAAAAACAAAAGGGGTATTGAAAAATCAATGAATAAAAAAAAACATCAATTACGGTGGAGTCCAAGAAGAGAAGAGAGAACACTTTCAGAGTGAGGCGGCTTGGATATATCGTGTAGATTCTGTTTACAGCATTAAGCTACAACAACAACAGGACAGAACAGGCCCACCACAGCACCAGCCCGTGACCCAACCTCCATTTACCTTAATTTTTGACATAGCCTGACAAAAGGCATACACAGCAACTTAGCATTTTCCTAATTAAGTGACAAAATCAATGCGCCGCTGTCAGTCATCACTACACTCGACTACACCACTACATGGACATGTAGGTCTACTGTGTTTACTTTCTTGTTGAATTGTTGTGTTTATGTTTACCTTATGCCACTTCATGAAATGCAGTTATTCCTTGAATCATCTCCGATCCAACTGAATGACTGCGTGCAAAGATAGTATGGTCATCATCATGGTGTGGTACGTGTTGTCCAACTACAACTCAGTCTGTAGTGACTCCGATTAAGTCCATATTCCATATTAAAAAATTGCAACAGATATTGGCCTGCACCTGCAGTAGTAGGAGTACAATTTGGTTATTAAACAACAAGAAGGGAAACATTGACTGTCACTGACTTGAGTCACTTTGTAGATTAACTAGTAGAGTAGAGTAGTTCAACTTCATGCACAACATCAACAACAAACAACAGCAATCGCTCAGAGTCTGCAAGCATCCAATGCATTCCATCATTACCTGTCTTGCTCTTCTCTTTGGCTGTCAGATCATCAGATGCCTAGTTCTGACAGTTGTTTTTTTTTTTTACGGGGCAGTGGCCTCATCATTACTCCAGTCCACATTCATTTTGAGTGTTAGTCGCTGTTTCGGTTTTCATCTTATTCATCTGTGGCACTTTGTCACAGTTTAAGTTGCTTCCCATGGTCAGCACTGTGATGATGGGCCGCGGCCTGGGTAGCGCTCATTGCTGGTCATTTGAGTTTGCACAAATGTCAGCAAGTTTCTTCGAAGAGTCTCTTGTCTTTCTCTGCCAAGTACCTTCTGTCCTGACAGTGAGGACCTTTGGATGCCTGCTGAGGCTGTAGCCTTCGGACACTGATGAGTTTCGGCTCGAAAGCAAAACGGAGGATAGCTATAGTCACGTTTCACTTCTTATGGAGGCGGGACTGGTAAAGGCAACATTTCTTGTACTAATGTCTGGCTTGATGGAAATGTACTTGTGCGAGACAGGAAGATGAAGCAGGACTCTGAAGAGTGGACAGTTAAATGCACAGACGTGCAACTCCAATAGGGAAATAAAAAGAGAAGACGGTGGTGATGGATTTGTTGTGATTTGATTTGAACCAGAAAGACAGATACACAGACACATAAAGGAAGGAAGAAAGTAACAATTTGAAAGCCTAGTTGTCAGGGAAGAGGAGCTTGTCCTCAAACTCTGGTGGTTCGGACAGAAGTAGGTCCTGTAACGCACTATTTACGTCATCCAAGTCGCTCTCCTCTTCCTGCTGTGATTCACGTATTTTGTAATCCGGTGGTATAAAGTGCTGATTCATTTTGATCATGGTTAACCTCTCCACGCTTTGGGCCGAGAGACTGGTCCTTTTCGAAGTTACAATGGCACCAGCAGCACTGAAAACACGCTCAGAAGAGACACTTGCGACAGGGGAAGCCAGATACTTTATCGCCAGCCTGCTGAGCACTGTCCATTGGCTTCTTTTCCCATACCAATACACCAATGGGTTTCGATCCATGAAGACCTCTGTTGGGTCATCCAGATAGGCCTGGACCATCCGCTCAATGTTCAGGGGTGCTCCGATGTGCTCGGCCTGTTTTGCCTTTGCATCAGCACTGGACTTACCATACCCCTGCTGTAGAAACCATTGTGCTGTGGATGATCCTGTTCTTGATGTTATTGTTGGTGTAGGTGACTGCTGGGAGGCAAATGCACTGCCCTCAGGCTCCGAAGTAGAACTTGACTTTGCATGCCCTGTAGTACTGGTTATGGCCTGGGGTGGGGGGCCTGTAATTAACAGCCGTTCGCTTTCGAAAATAGTGGCTTCCTTAGCTATCAAAGTTTTGTAGTTGGCAACATCCACTTCCGAAAAAGGAATTACTGCCTTGCTGTTCAGAAATACTTTGTACCGTGGATCCAAAATTGTGGCTCTAATGTAATGTGGTTGTGACAAAATTTTATTTTTAATCCTTGTATTTTCCGATAAGCGAGCGGCTAAGGTCTCCGCCAAATGATATGCGTCTTGTTTGTCATCCACACCTGCGTACGTTTCAGACACATCCTTCAGCTGTTGCTCTAGCATGTGCAACAATGGGATAGATTGGCCCATAGTACAGTCCTCCCTGCTGACTTCACGTGTGAAGATCTCAAAAGGAAGTAGCATCTCAGTCAGGCATTTAATGAGGTCCCATTGAGCCATCTCAACGGTCATGCCTCTCACAGTAGGTTCCCCTAATCTTTGCATGACATAAGCATTGAGTGGTATGTACAGTTCAAACAGACGATCAAGCATGTAATAAGTTGAGTTCCAACGTGTTGGCACCTCCTGGATGAGCGCTTTGACTGGCATTTTATGCTCATGTTGAATGACCCTCAGCTGCTTCCGGGCTTTAAAAGAATGGCTGAAATGTGTGCATATTCTTCTGCAGGTGACCAGTAAGTTGCTGACTTTGGATTCATTTTTCAAAAAGTCTTGAACAACAATGTTAATGCAGTGTGCCAAACACGGGACCCTGAAATAGCCACCATTGCGCATGGCCAAAACTACATTACTGCCGTTGTCCGTGGCAACAAAACCAATCGTAAGCCCTCTTGGGCGCAGCCACTCAAAGACCTTGGTGTTAAACTCTTCCAAAATGTTTGCAGCAGTATGAGATTTCTCCATGGCAAACATGGCTACAGTTGCATGTTTGCGAGTGGCATGAAAAATCTCTGCAGTATCAACACCAGCAGATATCTGTTCTCTAACCCCCGCAAAACAGATCCAGTGTGCAGTGATGCACATGTAATCTGTGGCTTGGCAACTGGTCCACATGTCTGTAGTCAGGTGGATACTGTGAACAGCACTCTGCTTCAAGGCCTTTCCTAGCAATTCCAGCACGTCGTGATGTAGTGCTGGAACTGCAACTCTGGCAAAATAGTAGCGGCTGGGAACATGCCATTTTGGGCAGATGGTTGACACAAATTCCAGAAAACCCACCCCTTCAACAAAAGAAAAAGGGAGAAGGTCCAGTGCTAACATTTTAGCCAGCTTCGCATTGTACAAACGTGCTATTGGGTGGTTGCGTTCGTACTGCCCCTCACCCCCAAACATGCTGATAATGGTAGGCTGCATGGTTTTCCTTTCTCTTAGGCTCAACAACACACTTTTTGATAATGCGGACCTGGTACTTCTTGGTGTCTCCGGCTGACTCTTACTCTTGTGCCACTGAGATGTTGCTGAAGATGTGTGCGACGTTAAGACTGCACTGCTGGGGTCAGGGACACCTTGTGTACCACTACCAGAGAGAATGTCTCCCTGTCCTTCCTCTTCCACCGTGATCGGATCTTCTTCTTCTACTCCTTTATCCCCACCAACACCAATGGTTGCAGTTTTTTTTCTGCCGCGAAGGTGGTCCTCCCAGCTGATCAAGTGGTGTTTTTTCAGATGGGTCATTTGGCCTCCGGTACCATAGTTTGTACCAAGCTTACCACGACTAACAGAGCTATTACAAATGGAGCATATAGCAATGTTCTCCTCCTTTTCGCTAACCGTAAAGAAGTCCCAAACTGGGGAGCTTAACTTTGGCCTCCTGCTGGAGGTGCCACTTCCAATGTCGGATGAACTGGAGGGTGTGTGTTGAATTTGACTCTGTGCTGCTGTACCACTACCTACTCCTACTGAGGTGGTGGTTGTGCTGAATGTAGGTCGCTGCCGGGCCTTTGCTAATGCAAATATGGAAGCTGTAGGTCGTGTTGGTGTTACCTGTGGAGGTATGCGTGCTACATCCCTCGCAGCGATTTTGGATAGGGTAATAATGTTGGTCTCCATCTCCTCGGGGCCGGGAGTGATGTTCGTGATGACTGGCTCGTCATCATCATCATCTTGCTGTTCTACATCGACCTCCATAAGTGTAAGGCTTTCCGGAACCTTCCTTTTCCCTAGCTTGGTCTTGGAACGTGGCTCCCTCTCAGACGCAGTTTGTGGCTTCCAAGTGGCATCTAGATCATCAGAAGGGGGGCTTGGCGAAGAACTTGATGGACTACCCCTCCTTTTCCTTGCTGGGGATTTGGAAGACAATGGATCTTCTGAATGAGTGGCTTCTTCTTCTACCTCTGCATGAGGCTCAATTTCCTGAACTGCCCCTACTTCAGGAGGAACAACAACTACTATTGCGGGCGGTGGTTGCGGCTGTTGTTGTTGACCACTTATCTGCTGTGTTTCCTCCTGCGTTGATTGGGTACTACTTTGAGATAGCGATAAGTTTATCTCAGGCTCAGCATCACTGCTTTCCACCATTAGGCTGGCTACCTCTTCCACACTCATGTGCTTGGGCCTGGGTTGGTGGGTTGGGTCCACTGATGCGGAGGTGCTGCCCCCAGCTTGCCCCCCGGACACCGCTGCTGAGGCGCAATTTTTTTCCCCCAAAAAAGGTATTGGCCGGCACACCAGACTTAAGTGTCACTTCCTTCTTCTGTTCCTTCTTCTTCTCAATAGCAACTTTCTTGGTACTGGAGGACCTGGTACCTGCTTTCTTTGGGCCCATCTTCTTCAGATGTCAGCAGCACTCAGTTGCAGAGATGTCTGGTCAGGTCACACGTCACGTTGTGTTGTGTGTACAGCAGCAGGATGTCTGTCTGGCAGTGCAACGGGCAATGATGAGAGACACACCTCCTCCTCAGTCTTTGTGCACCTAAAAGCAAAAAAGCCAGAACATCAGTCAAACATAGCACAAATCAAACAAATAGAATATAGAACTTAGTGTGTGGTGGCCTCAATTATTAAATTTCAGAAACTCTGTGAATAACAACACACAGTCTAGCCATTTATGAGACGTTGACAACAAGGCCAGGGCTTTCCTGGCTACTGTGTAGTGCTAGTGTACACTCGGGAAGAATAAAAATAGTAAAGAACAAAAACTAAAATGTAGTGGAGCATGTTTGGCCTAAATTTGTGCATCACGTGGGATGTATTATATAGCAGCATCAGGGAGCTGCAGCTGGCAATGGGGATGGATTTGGAAGCAGTAAGACAAGAGGAACAATGGAAAGACACGCAGGCCTATGTGGCAAAAACAGCACACTACTAACTACCACAACAAAATAGCCCCCAGCAACATGGTGACTCACAGGCACAAGGCACGGCAAACAATGAACTCAAGCAGGCCTATATATGGGCAGACAAAGGATGCCTTATAAAACACACACAGCTTTAATGCAAAAACTAAAATCCACATGGCTAAAAACACTTTTGAAAGTTAGACAACCACTACAACAACACAATTATAATTACACAGTACACACGCAAAAAAGGCATTTATTTAACACACCCAAAAAGTGAAATAGTCAGACCCTCCCAAAAAACCCACATTTCGCAATTCAATTCAATTCCATCCATGGCCTAAATGATGTCAAAATTCCACAGACTACACAGAAACAGTTTTATGCACCCATGGTGACTACCTCTGGGCCTACTGGCAGACTGGGCCGCAAGCTTGGAGGCCTATGGCAAAAGCACAGTGGCTGGTCCCACAAAATGGCCGCCACCACATGGCCAGGCCACCGAACAACTTCCTTCCTCGTTAAAAAAATGTTAAAACAAAAAAAAAGTGACTCCTTGCTCACCAAACTACATCTAAATGACAACCTGAGGAGTTTTTTGTGCAAAATGAACTAAATGAACATTTTCGAGAAGGTTTTATGATGCTCGAGAGATATTCTTCGCCAGATTGTAAATTCTGCGTGTTCGGGTTCGCGATCGTCACAAAAAGTCGTTATCGCGCGCGCAAAAACGTATATTGAGCGCGCGAAGAAGATAAAAAGTGTAAGTCCGCGTTGTCACGCAGTGCGGAGTTGCCCAAAGTCCGCGAGCTGAATGCCCAGGGTTACCTACTGGCTGAAAAGGCCTATTTATTTAACAAACACCCAAAAAATGAAATACCACCCCAAATCCCACATTTTGCAAATCAATCCAATGCCATCCATGGCCTAAATGATGTTACAATTCAACAGACAACACAGAAACAGTTTTTATGCACCCATGAGGATGACTACCTCCGGGCCTACTGGCACACTAGGCCGCAAGCTTGGAGGCCTATGGCAAAAGCACAGTGGCTGTTCCCACAAAATGGCCGCCAACACATGGCCAGGCCACCCAGAACAACAAGAAAAGGAACACAAGACAGACAATGCAGGCCTATGGCAAAAGCACAATGCCTGGCTTTACAAAATGGCCGCCACCCACATGGCCAGGCCACCCAAAATAACAAAAAGTGAAGACAAAGGACAGGACCAGGCAGTTGGAGACTCTGGGCAACTTCCTTCCTCTTGAAAAAAATTGTAAAACCCAAAAAAAGTGACTCCTTGCTCACCAAACTACATCTAAATGACAACCTGAGGAGTTTTTTGTGCAAAATGAACTAAATCAACATTTTCGAGACGGTTTTATGATGCTCGAGAGATATTCTTCGCCAGATTGTAAATTCTGCGTGTTCGGCATCGCGATCGTCACAAAAAGTCGTTATCGCGCGCGCGAAAACGTACATTGAGCACGCGAAGAAGATAAAAGTGTAAGTCCGCGTTGTCGCGCAGTGCGGAGTTGCCCAAAGTCCGCGAGCTGAACGCCCAGGGTTACCTACTGGCTGAAAAGGCCTATTTATTTAACAAACACCCAAAAAATGAAATACCACCCCAAAACCCACATTTTGCAAATCAATCCAATGCCATCCATGGCCTAAATTATGTTACAATTCAACAGACAACACAGAAACAGTTTTTATGCACCCATGAGGATGACTACCTCCGGGCCTACTGGCACACTAGGCCGCAAGCTTGGAGGCCTATGGCAAAAGCACAGTGGCTGTTCCCACAAAATGGCCGCCAACACATGGCCAGGCCACCCAGAACAACAAGAAAAGGAACACAAGACAGACAATGCAGGCCTATGGCAAAAGCACAATGCCTGGCTTTACAAAATGGCCGCCACCCACATGGCCAGGCCACCCAAAATAACAATAAAGTGAAGACAAAGGACAGGACCAGGCAGTTGGAGACTCTGGGCAACTTCCTTCCTCTTGAAAAAAATTGTAAAACAAAAAGAAAAAAGTGACTCCTTTCTCACCAAACTACATCTAAATGACAACTTGAGGAGTTTTTTGTGCAAAATGAACTAAATCACCATTTTCGAGAAGGTTTTATGATGCTCGAGAGATATTCTTCGCCAGATTGTAAATTCTGCGTGTTCGGCATCGCGATCGTCACAAAAAGTCGTTATCGCGCGCGCGAAAACGTACCTTGAGCACGCGAAGAAGATAAAAAGTGTAAGTCCGCGTTGTCGCGCAGTGCGGAGTTGCCCAAAGTCCGTGAGCTGAACGCCCAGGGTTACCTACTGGCTGAAAAGGCCTATTTATTTAACAAACACCCAAAAAATGAAATACCACCCCAAAACCCACATTTTGCAAATCAATCCAATGCCATCCATGGCCTAAATTATGTTACAATTCAACAGACAACACAGAAACAGTTTTTATGCACCCATGAGGATGACTACCTCTGGGCCTACTGGCAGACTAGGCCGCAAGCTTGGAGGCCTATGGCAAAAGCACAGTGGCTGGTCCCACAAAATGGCCGCCACCACATGGCCAGGCCACCCACAAGTTCACAACAAGCATAAGCCAAGGGGAACAAAGAAAAGACATGCAGGCCTATATGGAAAAAGCAGCACACTACTAAACTACCACCAGAAAATGGCCCCAAGCCACGTGGTCACTCACAGTCACAACAGGCCATGGAAAACAATGAATTCAAGCAGGCCTATAATAATATTACCAGACAAAGGAGGCCTGCAGTGCTAAACAACACAGCTTTAATACAAAAATGCAAAAACGAAAATCCACAGGGCTACGAAAGGTTGAAAAGTTACACAACAAGCACACACACACATCCAACAAAGGTATATATATTACACCCAAAAAGTGAAATACACCCCAAAAACCACTTTTACCAATTCAATCCAATGCCATCCATGCATGCCCTACATGATGTTTAAATTCAACAGACACCACAGAAACATGCACCCATGGGTACCTCTGGCTCTAGTCCGGGCCTACTGGCTGAAATTCCAATCAAAGAAAAATCTAGGCCCCTGCCGAAACTACAGGCCACAACAATACATTTTAAAAACTATGGAAATCCCCCAAAAAATGTAGGTACAAACAAGCCCCAATCAAACAAACAAGTACACCAATTCTACAACTTACTTGTAAAATCTCAAATCCAAGAGTCCTCAAATCCAATCCAATGATATGATGCAGCAGACAGACACAAAAAGTGATCCTTCCAGCTCCAAATCCAAATGAAAGTGAACAGCACATGGACAAAGCACTGGGAGGAGCCTGCTGGACAGGAACAGGAAGTTTGAGAATCAGGGGCACTTCCTTCCTCTTGGAAAAAAAGAAAAAGGACTCCTTGCTCACCAAACTAAATCTAAATGACAACCTGAGGAGTTTTTTGTGCAAAATGAACTAATTCTTCATTTTCGAGAAGGTTTTATGATGCTCGAGAGATATTCTTCGCCAGATTGTAGTTTCTTCGTGTTCGGGATCGCGATCTTACCAACACTGCCGCCGGAAGTCAAATCGCACGTTCGAATGACGTGTTCGCGTTCGCACACTCTCGCGGGATCGTGCGGCCGGATTCCAAATCTCGTGGCGCCCGCGAACGGATAGGAAGTCGCGTCGGCGAACGCAGAATCACGGTAGGTCGTTACCGCGCGCGCGAGAACGTATATTGAGCGCGCGAAGAAGAAAAACAGCTACGCTACGCCGCAAATTGCGTAGTGCACAGTAACTTCGCGTTCTACGCGAATCGCGAAGTTACCGACACTTCGCAAACTCCGCGAGCGTAGCGTAGTTCACCGCCCAGGGTTAGTCTGAACCCGGAAGTGAGTCCCAAACAGATATGGTCTCAGCTTCTTCAGCGCCCAGACCACAGCAAATGCCTCACGCTCAATTGCACTACACCTCTGTTCCCGGGGAAGTAACCTCCTGCTTAGGAAGGCTACCGGTTGGTCTAGTCCCTCCTCATTGATCTGTGACAGAACAGCCCCTATACCATGCTCTGAGGCGTCTGTCTGGACAACAAATTCCTTTGAAAAGTCGGGCGCCTGAAGCACGGGTACGGTGCACATGGCAGTCTTCAGGGCATCAAAAGCGTTCTGACAGGTGTCAGTCCAGTTTACCTTCTTTGGCAGCTTCTTAGAAGTCAGCTCAGTCAAGGGTGCAACAATGTTGCCATATCCCTTGACAAACCTCCTGTAGTGCCCCGTGAGTCCTAAAAAGCCTCTCACCTGCGTCTGAGTCTTGGGGGGTTCCCACACCAGGATAGTTTCAATTTTGGGCAGAAGGGGCGCCACCTGGCCGCTCCCCACCTGGTGCCCCAAATACACTACAGAACCCTGCCCAATCTGGCACTTACTGGCTTTGATTGTGAGGCCTGCCTTCCGCAGTGCCATCAATACCTCCCAGAGGTGGCGCAGGTGGTCCTCCCAAGAGGAGCTAAACACCGCAATGTCATCCAGGTAGGCGGCACTGAAGTCTTCCAGCCCAACCAACACCCTGTTGACCAGCCCCTGAAAGGTGGCAGGGGCATTCTTCATTCCAAAGGGAATCACCCGGAACTGGTAGTGCCCATCGGGTGTGGAGAATGCTGACCTCTCCTTTGCTCCCTCAGTCAAGGCGATCTGCCAATACCCAGACGTCAAATCAAATGTGCTGAGGTATTTTGCAGCCCCTAACCGATCTACGAGCTCATCAGCTCTGGGGATGGGGTGCGCGTCAGTCTTCGTGACTGAATTGAGGCCCCGATAGTCCACGCAGAACCGAAGTTCTGGGGTGGTACCAGGCGCTGCAGCTTTTGGTACCAGGACCACTGGGCTGGACCAAGGGCTGCTTGAGGACTCAATCACCCCAAGGGCAAACATTTTGGTAACCTCATCCTTAATGTAGGCCCTTACCCGGTCAGTCACTCGGTAAGCCTTATGCTTAATGGGAGGACTGTCCCCAGTGTCCACATCATGGACACACCAATCAGTGACACTAGGTACCAGGGAGAACAGATCACTGAATTGCCCCAACAGTTGGCGACAATCACCCTGCTGCTCAGGGGTCAGTGTGGTGGAGAGGACCACACCCTCCACTGACCCATCTCGCTCCCCTGCACACAGGAGGTCAGGAAGGGGCTCGCTCTCCTCCTCCATCCCAGCATCTGTGGCCAGAAGCATGCCCACTTCAGACCTCTCAAAGTGGGGCTTCAGGCGGTTAACATGCAGGACCCTCAAGGGGTTCCTGGGAGACTGCAAGTCCACCACGTAGGTAACAGGACTCTTGCGCTCCACCACCTCAAAGGGGCTGCTCCACCTATCCTGGAGTGCACAGGGCTCCACCGGATCCATGACCCAAACCTTCTGTCCAGGCTGAAACTCGATCAGAGTGGCATTCTGTGAGAAGTTGGCCTGGTATATGCTGTTCACTAATTAAAGTGGACACCTTGCACCAGAACAATTTGACTCTTATGGTAGATAGGTTTAAGACAACCTTTATAGAAAGCTATCCTAGTGGTAGCTGTGGAGAGCAGCCTTCAGGCTAAGTCTTGAAGGAATGTAAACCAGCTTGTTTTACCACACAATCTCTTGAATCACCAAATGAAAAGACACCACACAGGTATATATATCAAATATATATATGTATTTATTAATAAACAACTCTCTACGAATCTCTTTATGAGATTAGAGGTCAGGAACATATGTACAAGTCAAATGTTATCAAAATAAGTTTAGCACAATCGAATATCACAATCTTAGTTTGCTAGACCTAGGTCTAGCCATTAAGATATAATGGGGTAACCCATAGAAGTCAATGGACCTGGGTAATAATTGGTATAGAAAAACAATGGTCCTAGACTTATGTTAAATTTTAGTTTTCTGAAACAATCATAAACAGCATGAGGTACATATATAGTTTAAATCAATAATGTACCATTAACTTATTTAAAGAGCATTCAAATATATCCTCAAAATTCAAAGAAGGCACACACTATTGCTTTTTTGGTGACTCGTATTTAATTCGGTCACTTTACATAACATATTATCATATTCAATGTTCAAGATAAAGGGGTGGTTGCTCCAAGGAAAAATGTGAAGAAAGAAAGTGCTCGTGAAGTAAGATAGAATAAACAAGAGGGGGATCCAATCAAGCAAAACAATGATTCATCATTATTTACATTACAATCTCATAAGCAGAACTGGTCATGATTCATGATTGCACCAGTTCTACATTAGGGCCTGTCCAATGGTTAATTCATAGTTATTCTTTATGTTCTTTCTCAAAAGTTAGCAAACAACGTTCGTCTGTAAGCAAGTAGGGCTGGGATAGTATACAGTACAGGCCCCGAACAGGGGAGAGTGTCGACGTTTCGACCCTAGTGCAATGAGGGCAGTTTGTATCCTCTGCGGACGTGTCTTCCTCAAGACAGAAAGGAGGGATGGGGGGAGCAACTGATCATGGGTGATGCACAGTAAAAGTGCCGCCCCTAGTTATTGATTTAAAGGTCCGCAATAGAATTGCGGCTTCGGTAACAGCAGTTTACCTTCAATCAATGGGTGAGAAAAATCGCCCACAGCGTCTCAATGAATCATCTTCGCACAGCCCGGGGGAATCCAGCTGGTCTGCTCGAGCAGGAAGACCCGTCCGCAGAGGATGGAAGACCTGAAAGCAGAGGGGACAGTGTTCAAAGTCACTTGGCAGTGACTCGGGGCAAGGAAGATGGATGCCCACCGTCGTCGCAAGATTCAGGTCATTCGTGGTTGCCTTGACTCTTCAGCCACGAGGTCCAGGAGGCGTCAACAACAACCAGGAGATGGATTCGGCGTGTCCCTCAATGTCTGCAGCTGACTGCGGTGTCGGCGACTCGATTGGAGCCAACAAGCCTTGGTAACAGCAAGTCTTGGGGAAAGTGCGAAGAGGCAATGGCGCAGACCAGCAAGGTCTGTGGGACTCACTCAGCGAGGGTAAGTCAGGGCAAGCCTGGAGCAACCAGGGGAGCCCTTTGGAGTCTTTAGAAAGTCTTCTGGGGACCCACAAGCTGGCTGGCAAGGGATTGCAAAGACGCCTCGGAAGGATTCGCTCACAGGGGCCCACGGTCACTCGGGATGTGGTAGGCCTCTGATCTTCGGAGGGATTTCTGCTGGAGGCTAGGACCACACGTGGTCCAAAGCACAAGTTTGTGGAACGTTGTGAAGGGGTTGCACTTGACAATAGTGCACGGTACCCAGGGGTCGCGGTTCCTCATCACTCTTGGGGTCCACTGGCCTCAGCTTCGCTGGGGCTCACGATGGCCTTTGAGAAGTCAGGAAATCCACTTCTTGGGCTGCAGGGACTTCGGACTCCGGCGGGAGCGGCGTAGTTTGCGACCGTTGTTTGTAGTTTTTGGTGCTTGCCAAGCAGGGGAGTCACTCCTTGACTCCAAGGGAGATTCTTCAGTCTTCCAAAGGTAGTGGAACGTCGAAGGTCCGGGATTCTTCTTCAGAGCGTCGTCCAGGGTAATCTAGGGTGCAATGCACAGGTTCCCCCTCTTATACTAAAAGAAAGGGAGGGACTAGCTCTATGACCCTACCTATGGGAGGGTCAGGGAGTGGGCGGCTACACCCACTTCCCTTTGTCCAGTTTTGCGCCAGAGCAGGGGCAGGTAGCCCCTGAGCCGGTTTGAACTGGGGTATGCACAGAGGAGCCTTCTGCTCCCCAGTGCAGGACTTCAAAGCACTCTAAGAGTGCACCCACCCAGCCCCAATACACTAAACCCTGTCTGGGAGGTGGTCACACCCCCTTGGGACAGGATATCTATTGTTGGGCTTCCTCCACTGCGAGTGTTGGTCATCAGCAGGAGGGCAGCCCAGTGTCTGTGACTGGTGGCATCCATTTTGTGATGCCAGGGCTCTGCAGGATTCTACCACGTTTCCACAGCAGGTACATGTCTATCCCTCTAGAAGGGTGGAATGCTACCCCCACCGCCAGGACTGGCGGGGGGTAGTATTCCAAGATGTTTGACACCAAACACGACATGTTTTGATGCAGCCATTCCAAAGTTAGCATTTTACCGCGAGGATATAATGCACTTAAAAGTATATGGTTTAACCGCATCCACAAACAGCACCAGAGAATGGACTCTGAGAGCTGCAGAGGGGCCCTGCTCAGGCAGAGGCACCCCTCACATAGAAGCCAAGCACCCTGCCCTCAGGATTGATAGGGCCTGCCTTAGGGGGGACTGATAGGTTTATATGTGTGTGTAGGAGAGCTATAGGGGACCTATATCTCAGTGAGGGGTGCTAGCACTTCCTCAACCAGGCTGCAGTAGCAGGCCTGTGGTGTCAGATTTAGTCTGCTTCCCAGGGGTGGCATAATACATGCTTCAGCCCCTGGTAGGCCTGTGAAGTACCTATGCCCTTGGTACCTAAGGTACCATATACTAGGGACTCATAAGGTACCACAGTATCCAATCACTAGTGCACCTAGAGTGCACTCCAAATCGTTTAAAGAGAAAGCAGATAGGCTGGGGACCTGAATAGCAGGTTCCCAGCCAAACTAAGTCAAAAACCAACAAAACACCAGGAAAAAAGTGGGGGCAACCATGTAGTCAGATTCCACCTTCCTACATATTCTGATCGTGCCAGCGTTTCATCTGTTCCTGGCTGGCTTCCAGGTTTGCCTCAGCAAGTTTCCTGAAACGCCGAGTCTGGTTCCTGAAGGCCAGCATGTAACTAAACACATCCTGGGGAGGTTTCCTGGGAGATTGCTCCCAGCCTTCCTTGACCAGACTCAGAGGCCCTCTTATGGGGTGACCATAGAGCAGCTCAAAGGGACTAAACCCTAAGGACTTCTGTGGCACCTCACGGTAAGCAAACAACAGGCATGGCAAGAGGACATCCCACTTACGCCTCATGGTCTCACCTAGGCCCATAATCATGCCCTTGAGGGTCCGGTTGAATTTCTCAACCAGCCCATTACCCTGGGGGTGGTAAGGAGTGGTGAACTTATAGGTTACCCCACACTCCTCCCACAGAGACTTCATGTACTTGGAGATGAAGTTAGTTCCCCTATCGGACACCACCTCTCTGGGGAATCCCACACGGGAGAAAATCCCCATCAGTGCCCGTCCCACCACGGGGGCCGTCACTGTCCTGAGCGGGATGGCCTCAGGGTACCTGGTGGCATGGTCCACCAAGACCAGGATGAACCTGTTGCCCATGGCTGTCTTGGGATCCAGAAGCCCCACAATATCAATTCCCACTCTCTCGAATGGGGTGCTCACAACGGGAAAGGGCTGTAGTGGGGCCTTAATCTACAACCCACTCTTCCCACTTGCCTGGCAAGTCTCACACGTCCTGCAGTGAGCTTCTGAGCTCCTGCGCATCTGGGGCCAATAGAAGTGGGTGACCAGCCTCTCAAAGGTCTTGGTCTGCCCCAGATGTCCGGCCAGTGGCACATCATGAGCCAACCCCAGTAGGAAGGTCCTGAAGCGCTGGGGTACCACCAGCACACGGGCTGACCCAGGCTCAGCAACCTTAGGCTCGCTGTAAAGGAGGTCATTCTCCCAATAGATCCAATGTGACCCTGTCTGATCACCTGCTGCCTGGGCGGCGGCCTGTCACCGCGCCCCCTCAAGAGAAGGGCAGGTTCTCTGTTGCTCGCAAAATTCCTCCCTGGAGGGCCCCCCTTCCTGCTGCCAATGGGTCAGCTCCGGTAGGTCCCCCAGTTCAGCCACTTGTTCCCCTGTAGGTTCCAGGGCATCCCCCTCAAGGTCTGCTCCCTCCGGGACCGTGGGAACCGCGGGGGCCGGTTTCCCGTGCCCCCTACCCCTTCTCTTTAAGGCAGGGGCCTGGGCCATACTTTCAGGCTCCAGACCCTCCTGAACAACCTTCTGAGCTGTCATGGACAGAGTGGTCGCACACGCCCACTCAGGCAGACCCAACATTTCCAAATGAGACTTTCTCTCCACCGTAGCCCACGGGGAGTTCTCTAGATCATTGCCCAACAGACAGTCTACAGGCCAGGCGGGCCTCACAGCCACTTGAAGAGTTCCTGAGACCCCCCCCCCACTCGAAGGGAACCTGAGCCACTTCACACTGGCTCTCTGAGTTGTCTGCTGACACTACGGGGCAGAATGCATGGGGGACAACCTGCTCTTTGGACACCAACCCGGAGCTGACAGCAGTCACACTAGCTCTGGTGTCCCTGAGAGCCTCCACCCTATGGCCATTGATGGTCACCCACTGCCGGTACTTCTTAGTGTTACTAGGCAGTGTGGGGTTAGGGATCTTCTCAAAGTCTCCGAGCGAGACAAGGGTTAACTCTACCGGATCCCACCCACCGTGGACCTCTACCTCCCCCCCCACAGGGCTACACTGCCAATCTGGCGGGATGGTGCACGGGGTGGTGCATGAGGGGATGCATTGGGGTCCCTCTGGGGACACTGGGGATCATAATACCGGTGGCCCACTTGACCACACTTGAAACAAGTGAGTGGCCCCCTCTGAACAGGCCTACCTGTCGGGGACACTGGCTTCTTCTCAGGGGGAGGCTGGGACACCACTGCTTGGTTCCCTTGGGAATTACTTTGGGGCCCTCTCTGGAACTCCTCGGCTTACCCTTGTCCCCCCACTTCTCTGCTGGGGACCCTGCCCACCTCTGGCGAAGTCTCCCACAAAACCTTTGCGGACCCGGGTGTTCACCCAGCGGTCCGCTTCTCCTCAGCAAGCTTCCTAGGGTTAGTCAGCTTGCTATCAATCAGGTGCTGGCGTAGCTCTGGAAAACAGTTACTAGAAAAATGCTCCCACGCAAACAAATCATACAATTGCTCGAAAGTTTCCACTTTGCTACCCTTTACCCAGCGATCCATTGCTCTGCAGAAAAAAGGCACATATTCAACCCAAGTGGTACCCTCTAACTTCTTACAGGTCCTAAATCTCTGCCTGTACATTTCTGGGGTCAAACCATAACGGGTCATCAAAGCTTCTTTCATATGGGCATACACCATCCTGCTCTCCTCAGGCAGGTCCAACAGGGTATCCCTACCATCACTCACAAAGCGCCCCCACAATCCCGCTCCCCAATCCTTCTCAGGGACCCGGTGGGACACCATTGCTATCTCATATGCGGCAAACCATTGCCCAATATCCTCACTCTTTTGAAAATCCTTAATGACATCCTTAGGAATATAAACTCTACTCTCAGGAGTTACTAAAGGTATGCTGCCACCAGAGGGGGAGACCGGGACACTCCTCGCCCTGATCTCTATCTTCCTCAACATTCTCTCATGCTCCATTCTCATTTTCTCAAGTTCAATTGACAATCGATTCTTCTCGATGTCTAACTTCTTACTCTCAAGGTCCTTCTGACCTTCCAATTTAGCCATCTCCAAACTATGCCTCCTATCTCTCTCCCTGTCCTCCAGCTCTTCTGGGGTCAGGCTCCTTTGGGATACACTAGTACCTGGATTGGAGGGTGTTCTATCCCCCCCCTCTACAGCATCATCCTGCTGCCCTCCAGCATTGTCTTCCTCATCCCCAGCGGACTCTCTTGCTTCCCACCAGGCCTTCAGCGCCTTGTGGTACTCCTCCTTCCTAGAGAGACCTATCACGGGGACTGCGAATTGCTTACAAAATGACTTCAGCTGTCTGGCAGTATAGGTATCTAATCTTTCCTCCTCAAAGGTGAGATCCTCCGAAGCATTGGATGTTGGCCTTCCCATATTAGCAGTACTCATGGCTGCAATCAACAATTCAATACTAAAACAACCACAAAAAAAAAAATTCGAAGAGGGAAAAAAAATCCGCGCGTGTCTGCACTTTGGTCTGTACTCACTAGTGGTGTCTACCAGTTAATGTACGTGGATCATAAATGCAAGTCCTGATCCTCACCGCTAACCGCCAATGTTAGAAATGGGGGTCTCTAGTTGGCAATGGCTGGCGCCAATGTCCAAATAGGGACCCTTCTTCCTAAGTCAGGGCAAGTAGGCTACCCCCTGTGATAACCCCTGCTCAACTCTGTGGTAACGTAGCACGAGCAGTTAGGCCTATCTCAGAGGCAGTGTGTGAAGCATTTATGACCATGCACAATAAGGCAGTAACGACACCACAAAAGGACACAACTCAAGTAGGTATAGAAAAATAGTATCTTTATCTAAGGTTTAGCACGAGACTCTCAAAAGCGTTTTAACTAGTCACAATGCACATAAATCAGTAGGGACTTAAAAAGGCAATAACGTACTCACCAGAACGTGGCACTGACTGAGTTCAACGCCTGGGTCTACGCGACCCTTTGCGCATCAGATACCTGCCGTTGGACGGGGACACAGCACGTAGCTTCTTGAAGAAGCGGAGACGGTGACAGGCAGACTCCCAGCGACCACAAATCTCGACTGCAGTGGTCCGCAACGTGCACTCACAATGATTCGGGCACTCGGGGAAAGGCAGGCTCTCAGCGGCAGCAGCACGCGGCTGCGGAGGCCCAGGCTGGTGGTGGCGATGACTCTCGTCGTGCAGCTCCGTGGTGGGCTCACAGCGGCAACAGCTCTCTCTTAGCTGCGGCGGCCCACAGGACGACTCACGATGATGCAAAGTTGACAATGGTGCGGGCACTCGGCGGCAGCAGCTCTCTCTTAGCTGGCGCTGCCCACAGGACAAATCACGGTAATGCAAAGTTGGCAAAGGTGCGAGCACTCAGCGGCAGCAGCTCTCTCTTAGCTGCGGCGGCCCACAGGACAAATCACGGTAATGCAAAGTTGACACAAGTGCGGGCACCCAGCGACAACAGCTCTCTCTTAGCCACGGCGGCCCACAGGACAAAGCACGATGAGGCCAAGTTGGCAAAGGTGCGGGCACTCAGCGGCAGCAGCTCTCTCTTAGCTGCGGCGGCCCACAGGACAAATCACAAGGATGCAACGTTGGCAAAGGTGCGAGCACTCAGCGGCAGTAGCTCTCTCTTAGCTGCGGCGGCCCACAGGACAAATCACAATGATGCAACGTTGGCAAAGGTGCGGGCAATCAGCGGCAGCAGCTCTCTCTTAGCTGCGGCGGCCCACAGGACAAATCACGATGAGGCACAGCTGATACAAGTGCGGGCACTCAGCAGCGACAGCTCTCTCTTAGCTGCGGCGGCCCACAGGACGAGTCACGATGATGCACAGCTGACACAAGTGCGGGCACTCAGCGGCGACAGCTCTCTCTTAGCTGCGGCGGCCCACAGGACGAGTCACGATGATGCACAGCTGACACAAGTGCGGGCACTCAGCGGCGACAGCTCTCTCTTAGCTGCGGCGGCCCACACAGGTTCAGCGAAGGTTCCGAAGGTTCAAATTAAGGCGGGCGCTCAGCAGCGGCAGCTCTCTCTTAGCTGCGGCAGCCCACACAGAGTTAACAAAGGTTACCAGTCCGCGTTCCTCACAGTAGAACTAGAGGTTCCGGATTACTCGACGGAGACCTCACCTGCAAGTAGAATCCCTAGCACAGGAATTCAGACGGCTGACGGGGTGAAGTCTAATGTCCCTAAGACTTCAGCAGGAGGCGCTCTCAATTCAGGCCCTCGGGTAGTTTCTTCAGCAAGCTTAGGGAAAGTTTCAAAGTCCTTTCCTCTGTTTACTCGGACAGAGTTTCGTCTTGACATCCAGAAGGAACACACTTGAAACAGGTTTCAGCGCAGCGTTTTATACCTAAAAGTCTTTGTTCTCTACAGTCACAAATCACTGAATCCAGCCAGAACCAGTTCGGTGGGGTCGGGGAGCACTTGGTTTACGAGGCGACATCCTGCCCTTTGAGAATCAGGGGGTCTGCTATCAGATGCCCAGTAGGAGGTGGAGCCATCATTCACCTTGCCAGGCACGGCCCTGCTCAGATCAAAGAGTCACCCCTCCCCATACTCTAAATGCCGATCTCTCTCACCCGTCAGGTCTGACCCAGCTGGCCCTGCTGTTCCAAAACCAGACGGCCAATACACACACTAGCAAAGCCTACCAGAAAGTTTAGGCACGAAAATACCTCGTTTCTAGCAGAGGCATTTTCGAACACGGGCTATGCAAATGATCCTTACTAAAAGATGTAGCTCGATGTCACAAGTTCAAACATATCAAATTCGAATTTCCTATCAGGTTCCTCGGGGCAGGTAGGATTATGGGATGTAATACTCAGCCTGCCCATTCTGGCCTATGAGAATGGATAGCCTCACAATAGTAAACAGTGAAATGGAGGGTAACTCGCTATTAGAACATGCTACACAGACATACTTTAAAAGCTGCTTCGGTGGGTAGTGCAAATCAGCGCTGCAGGCCCACCAGCAGTATTTGGTCTACCAGCCCTGGGCACACACAGTGCACTTATACTAGGGACTGACAGGTAAACCAACCGAGCCAATTATGGTTATCCCAATTCATACAGTTATCTTTACACAGGGAGCATTCACACTGTGGCACTGATTGGCAGTGGCACAGTGCCCAGAGCATCTAAATCCAGCCAACATAAAAGATAGGAAGCGAAAAGAGGAAGGGAGACCCGCGCCAATGATGCCAGGTCTAACAGGAACTAGGTCTGTTTAAGGAATTTAAGCCCAAAATAAGGTTGGTTGATGGGGCAGAAGCTGTTGTGCATAAGGTTCGTAGGGTACCTTTGGTTTTATGTGACAAATTGAAGAAAGATCTGGATGAGTTACGTGCCAGCAATGTAATTGAACCTATTGAGTCATCAGATTGGGTTTCCCCGATTGTCCTAGCCAAAAAAGCGAATGGGAATCTTCGCATGTGTGTTGATTTACGCAATTTAAACCAGCACATATGGGTAGATCAATTCCCTTTACCTAATATCGTTGAAATGACATCCACTCCCAAGGGTGGAAAGTGGTTCAGTTTACTGGACATGACTTTAGCCTAACACCAAATCGGTTTGCACCCTGACTCTAGGCATTACAAGGCTGTCATCACCCCGGAAGGTTTATTCCAGTTCAAAAGCATGCCCTTTGAACTTGCTTCTGCCTCTGCAGTGTTTCAAAGAATTGTGGAGAGCATGTTCAAGGGTATGTCCGGGCTGATGTCTTTTCAGGATGAGGTTTTGGTGTTTGGTACCAGTCAAGAACAACACAATGAAAGGTTGCACGCTGTATTGTCTATTCTAGAAAGTAAAGGAGTCACTCTGAGCCTCAACAAATGCAAATTGAATAGGTCCACCGTGGAGTATTTAGGTTACAAATTGTCCACTGAGGGGGTGGAGCCCAAGGCCAGTTTAGTCCAGGCAATAGAAAATGTCAGCACACCTGAGGACAAGGATCAGTTGAGGTCCTTCATGGGACTCATTGAGTTTTATGCAAGATTCCTACCTAATTGTACTGCAAAAACTTACCACATGAGGGGCCTCCTCAAGAAAAACTCCATGTTCAAGTGGAATAATGAATATACAGAAGAATTTATTTTGATTAAAAGAGAGATTGCACATGCCATTCCCTTAAAACCTTTTGATACCAAGGATCATACCATAAAATCATGACTGATGCCAGTCAGAAAGGTTTGGGTGCTGTGCTTATGCAACACAGAGAGGGAAAGGATGAGGTAATTGCTTTTGCGTCCAGAGGATTGAGAGGTGCAGAAGAAATGCATTCTGTTGTAGAACGCGAAGCTTTAGCTTACTGGTGGGGGAGTGTCTATTTCAAACTTCACTTATGGGGTTCAAAATTTTCAGTGAGGGTGGATCATGAGTCCTTAGTTCATCTTTTTTCCACTAAAGGAGGTGATAAGGCGACCCCCAGGATTGCCAAGTGGCAATACAGACTTTTGGAGCACAATTTCAAGGTTAAATATGTTCCCGGCAAGAAGAATCTGTTAGCAGATTGTCTGTCTAGATTACCCAGTTGTGAAGAAACAGGTTGTGGGAATGATGAAAGGCATTCTGATACAGAGATGATCTGTCATCCTGTGTGTAATTCCAGTGGTGCTTTGATGGAACAGGAGTGAAGGAGTGCTTATGAGATGGATGAGGAAATTAAGAAAGTCATGTACCTGGTGCACATAGGTTGGTCTGGAAGCTATTCAAGGGACAACTCTCTCAGTAAGTTCAAACATGTTTTTGATGAGTTATCCATTGTTAATGGATTATTGTATCGAACTTCTTTGCTTGTGGTCCCTGAGGCCATGCGCAATAAAGTTCTTGCATTAGCTCACGAGGGTCACATTGGCATGCGTGCCATGAAAAGGAGAATCAGGGAAAACTTCTGGTGGCCTGGTTTGGACTGGCAGGTAGAATACTTTGTGAAGGATTGCATGCCTTGTGCCATTAGTGATAAGTCACAGGTAACAGTGCCCAGTCCTGTAGAAGCACTTGAGATGCACTCTAAAGCTTGGTCCAAGCTTGCCATCAACATCATAGGTCCTATGTCTTTGTCCGTTAATGGTGTTTGCGAGTATGGTATAGTTCTTGTAGACTACTACAGTCGCTGACCTGAGGTCAAGTTTGTGAAGACACCCACAGCTGTTTGTGTCACTGAGTTTCTTGAATCATTGTTTGCAAGGGAAGGAATTCCTGATGAGATACTTTCCGACAATGGTTGTCAGTTTACTTTGAACACAATTTAAAGAGTTTATGGAATTTATGGGCATAAAACACTCTAGAACTTCTCTTTATCACCCTAGGAGCAATGTCCTTGTGCAGAGGTTCAATAGGGTGATCAAGGATAATGTACAACTGTCAAAAGCCAGTGGTTTGAATTGTGAGAAAGAGCTAAAGAAACTGCTGTGGGCAGTGCTCACTACTGCCAATGCTGATACTGCGGTTTCTCCCTTCATTATGTTGAGAGGACGTGTTCCCTCTTCCAAAATGTTGAGGAGGTGGATGGGAGAGTTAAAATTGCCTGAAGAAAAAATAAAGGAGGCAGTTAGTAAGAGAGTTGAAGCTCAGGACAAATATATTAAGCCAAGGACCAGAGAGTTAAGAGTATGTGTTGGTGACCGAGTGAGAGTAAAATGTCCTAGGATTCTTCCTAAGGGAGAGTCTAAATTCTCTGAACTTAAGACTGTGGTGAGAACCAATAAGAGTGCAGTGAAATTAAAGGATGGCAGATGGTGGAACAAGAGTAAGATCTCAGTGCCTAGGTCACGTCAAAGTAATGTGTCCAGGGAAGATGGGGCTCAGGGGTCCCAAGCCGTTCATACAGAGGTGCACCGTGAGACCAGTGCCTGTGTACCTTCTTCCAGGATTTCTAGATTGCCTTCCAAATTTCAAGTGTATATCATGCATTAATTTATACTCTATAATGCCAAGCTTAAGAGTTGTTATGTATTGACTCTACAATGTTGTTGGTGTATGCTTTATATTAACTTTATGATTTCCATTTAGTTCTTGGAGTCCTACATGCATTTTCCAACTTTCGTTAACCATGGATATGTTTTGCAAATTTTAACTGGAACAGTTTTGTTTTTATGTTTATTTGTCATTGTATAGAAGGAAGATGTGTTAGGTCACAGTCGCGTGCAGGGTCTCGAGGAGAATGTGTTGTGGGGTTCTGGAATGGGCAGTTGGGAGGTGACGGTTTAGAGGGAGAAGGTGGCCGCGATGTTCCTGCTGGTTTCAATAAAGAAATCTTCAGCTTCACCTTACCTGTGAAGTCCATCCTTTCAATATACTCCCTAAAGTCCCTGAACATAACACAGGCCAACTCCAGCTATTCTACCTTAAAACGCTTAATTGCACGAACTAAAAAAGCCACCATCGATACCCCTCCCGCCCCTAGAAGATACCAAGATATTCAAAAACCTGAATACTTAACAACCACACATAATGAGGAAGCCTTCCTCTTACATGATAACCTAAACAATGACAAACAAATCCTAATATGTTCTACAATATATAACTTACCAAATCTAAGCCGTTGTCACACATAGATGATGAATGGGGCCATCAAAATGTGCCCCAAACCAATCACTCAGATATACACCATACCTGGTGAATATCAGACTACAAATATACCATTCATATATGCCTTAATACCTAATAAACAAAGTGGCACCTACTACAAACTATTAAACCATATTCAAATGAATAGATTTTTAACAAGCCATGATTGAAAACATTTTAAAACTTTACCCACACACAGCCATACAAGGCTGTTACTACCATTTCAATTAAGGCACATGGGGACATCTCCAACAATCTCCAACAATCTGCACTAAGTGCCTGATAACGAACTGGGTGGTGCGCGCCAGGTCTGCCCCACCGTCGCACCACCAAAGCCGTGGTCAGACTTCCTGCCACATTAGGAATTTCCTCCTGTCTGGCAGGCTGGTTTTTTTGTGTTCCCATTGCGGTGCCTCAGAAAATGGGCACCGCAATGGGAATGCCAAAAACAGTTCCTGCACGGCATGGACTGAAAAAGTCTATGCCGTGCTGGAACAGAGATGCACGCACATGTTGTGCCCACCTTCATGCACCCCCCTTTTGTTTCCTCTCTGCTGCGATGTTCATGGAGTAGGAGCCTCCATGACACCACTGGTGGAGAGGAAACTAATAAATTGCTTGGCGGGACTGCACGGTCCTGCCAAGCATATTGCGGCCTCCTGACCACCGCAACACTGCCAGGGAGTGTCAGTTTCCTGAAGGCTGCGACGGGGCAATGGTGGTCCGACCGCCCTTATCGTAATAGGGCAGTCGGTAGACCGCCGCGTCCCCACAAGTCTGTCGGCCCTTGGACCGCCAGACTTGTAATCGACCCCTAAGTGTAGACTATGCTACAGTCAATTTGGCTTTGGAATATAAACAAACGATTGCACTAGCCTATGTTCCTGTCACTGAGGTGGCTAACCACTACAAATTACTTATAGAAAGTACTTTCTATCAACATAACAAGCTCAAACTAAGCCCCTAATGGATTATTTTAAAAGACGATCGGGTCGGCAGACTGCGCCGTTCTGGACACAGACACCAACCCAAATTGCAAATACCATGGTGGAATGTCTTTGACAGCACCATGGCACAGGAAGCCAAAACAGATAAAGCAGTGGAAGGATGGTACAATGTCTTTCATTCCACACTAGGCAGAACCCAACCTACACTCTATAAATTTATAGAAGCCCTACAAAAAGTTCAAAGCTACCAACAACTACGAATGGAACAATCAGTAACCCAAATTAAACAAACAAATAGCAAACAAACCACTAGAGTGTACAACACGCTACAAAGAAAAGTAAAACTCTTTGTAAACAACATAGGAGTACACTACTTAGAGTCAATAGCCAAAACCCTATTATTAAATAAACAGTAGCCTAAAAAAGACTCAAAAAATTAAAAACATAACCCAAACCACCATAACAACATTATTCTAAAATAAACAATATACATTTTATTTTTACATCAGCCAAGAAATAAATAGAACTAACATTTCTAATAAGTCTGATGAACTAAAATATTATGTATATTATTTATATAAAAATATGATCCTCACCAACCGCAAACCTCAAAAACACATAAAAGGTCAAATAAAAGATATTTACAACACATAAAATACATTTTAACAAATATCAATCACAAAAAAACTGTCATATTGCACAAAATATACATTTATCACCCAGAACAAATAACTTAAACATTACTTACGGTTCTGTAGCTGCAGAACCATAAAAAACCAGCAAAAGTATTTTAAATAAAGAAACACTCCATAAAAACTGACAAAAGAAAGGAAATCAAAGTGAAAAATATTGGTTTACTAGAAACCAAAACTGGTTTCCTTCAAAGTAAAAGACCTGCAAAAAAAGTAACTTCAAAAATAACATATACATTACACTTAGGGACTGATTACAAGTTTTGCGGTCCGACCGCCCTAACACTGCCTCCAGAGCTGCCAGCAGACTGCAGCCCTGGCAGTCATTAGACAGCCATATTACAAGTTGACCGCAGGGCCTGTGGTGTGGCGGCGGCTGTCTTGAGGCGGTGGGCATTGGCTTTCCATATCTATTGATGCCTATGTGTACATTTCGACTTCATGTGTGTTAAATGTACACATATGCATGATACATGTGGAAAAATACCACCCACCCATTGCCGGAGTCCAGCCCATATGTGGCCAGTCCAGGCAATGGATATATGGTACAAAAAGGACTTACCTGTAGATCGCTGCAAATAAGGTTCTATTATTTGGGGCGAAGAGGCTGCTGTGAACGGGGGACCTAGAGAAAGGGATCCACGTCGAACTATGACGGGTAGAATAAGAGAGGATTGAGTATGCACCCCAAATCCTAGGTTTTTGTCGACTCGAAGCGGCGGTCCCACCGCAGCTGTCAGCTCGTCGGAAAGCCAACTCATACTCATGGCTGTGAAGCTCCTCAGTACCGCCCTATGGCAGCTGCTTTTCCCCGACCGCGACCCCAGCGATCGGCGGTGTGATGGCGGTGTGGGCAGTTCAGCCTCAATCTTTGCAATCGCAATCCAACCAACTCATAATACGCCGTTCAGACAGCCGAGCTCGCGGCGGTCAGACTGCGACCATGGGTACAGCATTTCATGGACTGCTAAACTCGTAATAAGGCCCTTAATCATCAAAAAGCACATAACATAATGTAGCATAATATAATGATGAATTACTAACAAACGCTACCTAAACCTAAGCTAAATCTATGAAAACCCCAGAGCATCAATATGAGTAAAATCTACAGATCGCCCATATAACCCCTACCCTTCAAACCCTAAAAAAAACCTTTAAAAAGGTCTTAACTGTTCCGATCAACTGCAGCATCTTCCTACGACCTCCTTCCAAGAATGCAGACTGAAATGAGACAGACTACAAAATAGAAGGTAGCAGTAAAAAAATGGCCACTAAGTGAAACTGAAAAAAACGTTTCTCTCCCTATAGAAAACAATGCGACTATAAGGAACAAATGTTTAAAATGGTATACTTAACAAGTTATGTTAAAATTATGTGTAAAAATGTACTTGAAAGAACTGTATTAATTTAATAAGATGTAAAACAATGTTAAAATTACAGAAAAATTTACAAAATACAAGACTGTTTAAGTACAGTTTACAAGGTTTATTTAATACTGAAATTGATATGGACATTGTTTATATATAAAAAAAATTGTATAAGTACAATTATATACATTAAAAATGTAAATAAACACATGAAATAAAAGTGTGAAAAAAAGACAAATTTTGTTATGTACCTTTATTATAATAAAGAATTCTTAATGTGAATATCTTATTTTACAAGTGCACCACCAACTCCTATGAAAATAATTTTTCAGAAAATTTGGGATACTAATTAAATTACATTAACTACTCTTACTGCATATAAAATAATTTTAACAAAGGTATTGGATACTATAAGGGTTGCATTAACTATTCCCACTCCAACATAAACCATTTTGGGAAAGGTGTTGGACACTGTAGGGGTTACATTAACTATTCCCTCTACAATCTAAACCATTTTGCGGAAGGTTTTGAACACTAAAGGGGTCACATGTACTATTCCCACTCCAACCTAAACCATTTTGTGGAAGGTGTTGGACATAAAAGGGATTACATTTACTATTTCCACTCCAATCTAAACCATTTTGGGGAAAATGATGGACACTAAAGAGGTCGCATTTACTATTCCCACTCCAATTTAAACCGTTTTGAGGAAGGTGTTGGACACTAAAGGTATTAAAAAAACTATTCCCACTCCAACATAAACAAGTTTAGAGAAGATGTTGGACACTAAAGGGTTAACCAAATACAAGAAGGTAGTTGACACTACAAAATCAGATAGATAGAAAATATATACTCCATAGTAAAACATATATCAATAAAATGAAAACAAATATTTCTTATAACACTTGTTGACAAAACAAAATCTATATACTTACTATCAAATAATTATTTATTAATTTGAAGAATATTACATTGTGCATAATATTTAGTAATGTAACAAATATTTAAATAAAAATATAGATATATAGATAAACAAAATTAACGAAAAGGTAAAGTATATTTACATTACATATAAAAATATGATAAAAAATACTTAGAGAATATATTAATTAAACATCAAAAATAATTTAAAGTAGTTTCCTAATTAAATTTTTTATACATAAATATACAAATGAGATTTCTCATTACCAATGAAAATTGATTTTTATTTGTAAAAGAAAATACATGTAAAATATAAACATAAATATAATTTGTTATCAATACTTTATAATTAAGGCATATTTATTATATGTTTTACAAAAGAAATTATAAATTAAACAATTTTTATGGAAATATTACATTATTTACATTTTAAATAAAACAATTTTTTCCCACACAACTTATTAAAAGTGAAAAGAAAATATGTCAAATTTCAAAACAAAAAGCAAAACAAATGTTATACACTTAATTTTACAAAATTCTAATTATTAATTTTTAGGTAAAAAGTATTATAAAATTTACAATAAATACACATTCAGTGGCTGTGAAGGCATAGAACCTCTGTTTTAGCACAGTTCAGGATGACGTTTCAAGTTTATTTTATTTGCACAGTTAATTAAAACCTATGAATAATTAAAACCATGTTAAAATTCTAGTCATCTAAACCATTTTCACAGTACAAAAATCAAGAAAGAAGACATTATTACTGATGGAGCAAAAAGTGCTCTGCTTCCAAAAATACAAATATTAAGACGTTTCTATATGAACACTTTTGTCGTTAATGTATGGGTTAGGATATCCTATGTGCAAAGTAGCAAAGTATTAAAAATGTAATTCCAAACCCAGCTGCCTCCCTTAGTTATTTACATTACAATATATGACGACCTGGCCAACATGCAGTAGTAACTGAGCCTCTCGTAAGGTGCACACTTCCAGTTTAAAGGTACAGTCAATATTCAGGCCACTTTAAGTCCGTCCAGCATATATGCAAAAACAGTCAAACCATCCAAGTGCATACTATCAGTTCGGAGGATCAACTTATTGGGCCACTCTAGATTATCCTACATGTATGGCCACAGCTGCACTTCCCTGCGTTTAGAAATTAACATCCGCCTGGCTTCCATTTATGCAGGTGTCCAACAGGGTTTTCATGTGCATCTTGATTGCCACCATGACTTGCAGTTGCTGCTAATTTCTTTTCCACCTTGTTCAAGAACCTCACACAATGGCAGTTTAGTTGCAGATCTTTTGGAGCGAAGCATGCCCGTACCACCTGCATGTTCAGATTCCTCTTTGATTATAGAGTGGTCTGCACCTGATCTTAAATGGCTGAGCATTACACCGAGTAGTTTCAAGAATGTGGAAGGACCAGAATCTGTACCGGTCTCAGGTAGGTTTTAGGTTATTATGAGGTGCTCGTTGGTTGATCTTAAGCTGTGTGTAGAAATATATCTTGAGCTGAACTTTGTAGGGCTTGGGAAGGCCAATGTTAAGAATTTGCATAAGCCTCTATTCTTAGCAGAAAGCCATTAAGCTTGATGTTAACATGATAAAGTAGGGGTGTTTCTGGTAAGCAATAAAATCTGTCTTGAGGCAAAGTTAAAACTTTGTTGAGGGGAGCCCAGGCATTATGAGGAATACTCACTAACAGACTATTACAGTTTGTTAATAAGTAGTGCATTTATTGGTACTTTTGCAGTGTGGAAGAGAACTCAAGGAAGGATTCTGTGTGTATTTAAGATTTGGTATCTTGCTGTAGTGGCTGTGGTGGCATAGAACCTCTGTTTTAGCACAGTTCAAGATGAGGAAGTGTAAAGCCATCGGCAGCATGCTATCTGTAATTTGAGAGGGGTTGTGAAGGTTGGAAAGAAGAAGAAACTTTGGGTGTCGAATGATTAAAGAGTCGGCAGTTGGCAGAAAGGTGGGAGAAGATGCCTCAGAGAGGTTGTGTTTTGAATCAAAGGTTACTTTGAGAAAAAAAAGTTACATTACCTCCCACTTGGGCACAGTAATAGGGGCAGTGACTATTACGCCCAAATTTGCACAGTTAGGAGTGTAGAACAACCCTCCTCACACTTTGACATAGTAAGGCGGTATTAATCTGGCAACCACTCCTACACTTGGGCAATGTGGGAGGGGAGTAATGACTGAGCAGTTTTTCTCAGCCTCGCCCCTGGACAAGGGGTATACACAACGACATCTACCATTGTCTCTGTGCAACTTTAAATTGTCCTCCTGCTCTTGGGCATGGCTGGAGGATAGGGGTAGTATTCATTTCTCACCAGTACATAGGCAAGGCTTGGGAAGGAATTAACTACCCCAGACCTTGTGCATAACAGGGGGATTTTTGCATAGATGCTTAATATCCGTGTGGTGAGTACAGCAGTGGTTGCACCTATTGGTCTTGTTGTGCTGCCAGCCATTGTCCCTGTCCTGATTGCAGCTGTGGTCAATGCTGTCATAACAGGTGCTGTTATTGTTTTTGTCACTGCTCTAGTCATAGTTGTTCTTGCTGCTGTTGTCCCTGCTGTGAATACAGTTGTAGTTTGTGCTGTGGGCCCTGCTGCTGTGGTCCTGTCAGCCACGCTGTGGCGGCATCTGTGATCTGTGTGTTTACCTTCTTTGCCTCCTTTGTGGTGGCAGCTGTGGTTACTACTGTGGTGTGTGTTGTAATCACACCAGTGACGGAAGGTGTCCTCACTGCTGAGGTCTCTACTGTGCTTGTAACTATTACTGCAATTGTTGTTACTATGGTAGGGGTTTTGGTGCATCTGGTGTGGCTACCTCTAAGGCTCCTTTGTTACTACTGTGGTCCTTGCCATGGCTGAATCTTTTGTGACTGTGGTTGATGATGTAGTTGCAGTGCTTGCAACTGTTGCTGTTGCCACTGGGCTAGCTGTTTTGCTGCTGTGGTGGTGGCTGTTGTGTAAGCTGTCGCGGCTGCTGTTGTGGTAGCTGTTGAAGCTGCTGTAAGTATCTGCTGTGGCAAGAGTTGTCACTGTTGTGATTACTGCTGTTGTGTTTTTAGTTGCTGTTGTCCCTGCTGTGGTTATTACAACCGTGGTCACTGCTTTTATCTCTGCCTTCTAGGCGGCTGTTGTTGCTGCTCTTGCTCCTGCCACAGTGGAAGCTGTGGTCGCTGCTGTGGTAACTGTTTTTACAGGATCTGTGATGATTGCTTTTGTGACAACAGTTGTGTTTGTTGGGCTTCCTGTTATGGAGGTAGATGTGGTTGCTGCTATGGTCCCTGCTGAGGAGTAAGTCAAGGGCATGGGGAGCAGCCATTGTGTCAGGGAAGTGTCATAGTGCAGTTGAGGCAATGATCTACGATTTTAACACCTCCGACAAATGCCATAACACAATGCAAAATGTGTAGGTACCATTTTTAAGTTAACAAAACTGCATGATACCAGCGTTGGAAACAGCTTTTCTTTCATTTGTTTGTATGCTGCAAATATCAGAAGCCTAAAGAACTTAAATTAATGGTGTTTATAGATCCAGTTAGGATGTGGTTTGTTTTAGAGAAATGTTTGCAATAAAAAACGTATACATTAATTTAAAGCTTAACTTGACCTGAGCTGTAGACGCAATAGCAAGCACGCCAATTTTCTGACTGTTAATATTGTAGCTATAATACATTACTTTCAAATTTTACAAAGTTCATTCGGTTCTGTGCTAGGAGATCAATAGTCACTACATGGACCTCATTTAGGGGCATTTTGGTGAATTGACTTCCATGAGTCACTAGCTACTTAAATGTATTGTTAATAACACCCTTGCTCGGATTTAGATGACAGTCTGCAGGCATGCGCAGTGTTCACTGACGTTGGTGCCATTGTTGTACTGCTATCAGTGTCTCCTGACTTGTTTCAGCTGCATGCCAAGGCCTGGAGTCAGCTGCCACGAGAGGCTCTCGCTGGAAGCAGACACTGCATACAAATCAAAACAGACAACTAATCTCAGCGTGTGAGTTTAATTAAATACTGTACAGATTTACTTACAGGAAAAAATCCAGCCTCATTAACATAGCCAGATAAGAGAGCACTGGTGCATGACAGCCCTCGGGGCACTGGGGGAAATGTGTTCAGCCCAGTGATTCACATGCATGGGGGCTTCACGCTGAATGGAGCCTGTAGTGTTACACCAGCCTACTCCAGAAGAAACCTCTCATTAATAGATAATCAACAGCTCCTCGGCAGGAGTCCAGAACATCTGTTTCCCACTTGCCATGATTTAGTTCTGCTCCAAGTGTGGAAAACAGATTTGTGTTATTTCTTTTCTCATTAACCTTATTATGTACCTTCACCCTGAACTAAATGAGTGTGACAGAGATATGCTTAAGATGGCTTCCGTTCTAAATTGCTATACATTTCTGCCTGATGGTGGGAGCTGGTAGAACGCATAAGCCAAGCGGCGGCTTTCAGGTTTCATCCTTGTTAAAAACAATTGCCTTGCCTGGAGCTATTTGTCAGGGAAGCGCTCTGCAAGAGCATTGCCTGCATTACTGATGAACACATATTTACTAGTGTGCCGTGGAGGTCCGAGGCTAAGTGATCTGTCTCGCGGTTTTGCAATTCTGCTTTCCAAGTTGCTCAGCATTTTCAATATTGTAAACCACTTAAATCACGCGCAAGTGCGGTCGCGCTCGCGTATGAGAGCACATACGTTACCTGAGTTATGTGTTAAGCATGTAACTTAAGGAAAAACAAAATAACAAAAAAGTAAGCTACATGGCATTGCTTCCTCAAAATCCTTTCTTGCTGATGTCATGGGTTACTGATAACGCAAGCAAAGACATCTGGAAAGTTCCCCAAGGTGCCCAAAAGTGTATCTAATCAAGTACTGGAACTTATAAAGCAACAATTATATGTTCGAGCAACAAGATGTTGTACATGTGGACATGGACAGTTCATGGTAAAAAAAATACGATAATGGCATTATTCTACTGGTCAGGGGTACGTAATTTTACTTTATATGAGAAACTCATAATGGTTTATCTATACTGAATGCCATACAGCTTTCAAATATAGATTGGGAAACATTAATACATGTCCTAGGAACCTAACACTGAGATAGGATATTCAGTTATATCTCATCCTTGTCTTAATATATGGTTAAACCTTCAACATCATATATCTATTGGGTGCAGACGTTACCGGGGGATGTCATTTTCAACACTATATTGATGATGATGATAAGAAAGTGAATTAATGACTGGGGTCGATGGCAGTCCACCACAAGTAGTAAAGTTACTAATGTGTTAGGTTCTGGCAAAATTTTCAATAGTTTAAACTTGAGCTCAACCCCTGGTTGCTATGGCACAGAGTATACAAGCTTAACTTACAGAAATGAGTAAAGCATTTAAAAGTACCAAAACAGTTAAAAAGTCGAAAACACAACACAATAAAAATTCCACTCTCATGTATAAAAACAGAGAAAAACTAATGAAGATAATGTCACCAACACAACAGAAACCCAATAACAGAAATCGGTGATGTTTCAAGTTAATTTTATTTGCATAGCTACTAAAAACCATTCGAATAAAACATAGAAGTATAAGGGCCTAATTACGACATTGGCGCAGTTGCGCTGGCTCTCTGCCCACCCACCTGCGCCCAAGCTGTGCAAGGACCGCCCGCCTTATTACAAGTAGAACTTGTGTAAGACGGGTGGTCCTTCGTCTTTCCCATGTCAGTGCCAGGAAAACAGGCACCGCAATGGGAACAGCAAAAAAGTTCCAGCACGGCATGGACAGTGATGTCCATGCCGTGCTAGACCTGTCTGCAAATACAGACAGGGGGCACATGCTGTGCCCCCTGAATGTATCCCCATGGTGGGGGGCAGGGCCCCCTTTGTTCCTCCACCGCCAGCCTTTTCATGGCGGGGCTCCCAACATGAAATGGCTGGTGGTGGCAGAACTCGTAATATACTCAGCAGGACTGCGCCAGTCCCACTGAGCATCTTACATTGTGGCGCAGCCCCGCCACCGCTGGGGAACGGCTTCCCTGGCGCAGCCGATGGTCCTCCTCTGCAACAACTTTTAAAGTCGTAATTCAGTGGACGGAACACCGACAGCGCGAATGCAGCAGTTTTATGACCACTACACTCGTAATCAGGCCCTAAATCATTAATTGCATACACAAAATCTTGTTACACATGTACAAAAATAAAATTGTTATCGTGAACTGGGGCCAGTTAAGGTTATTAAAAGGCTGTTGCAGTAATAGTACCAGACATAAACCCTAAATGTCTGCAGCAACATTACTTAAATGCGAAAATAAAAGTAATTCTCATTGGCAAATTGGCACATTAAAACTTTGGGTATTATTAAAATCATCATCATTGTCAAATCCCCATTCCCCCTCAGGTCCAAATGCTGAAAGCAAGGTTTAATTGACATACATAATTGCAATAGTGACACTAAACAGTGAAACCATTGTTGTACGCTTGCAATATTAAAGATCATTCTTATGGGCAGATTTAGCCCCAAGCAAAATTAATGAAACCCTGAACATTGACAAAACACCGTCATTGTCCAAACCTCTGATCTTGCACAGGACCAGTCCTAGAATCAAGGTATGATCTCCATTCAAGTTCATAGGAGCCTGGGTACAGATGGAACAGTGATACTGTCCAGAACTCCTTCGTCCTTTCCTTGGACCAAGTGCGAAATTATCTGCTAAGTGCGCCCCTTGAAACTGCTTTACATAAAATGAGGACACAGACCCCCGCTCTGCACCCTACCTCTGGGCACAAGTACCAAGGTGCAAAGTACAAGGGTCCTGAAGTAAAAAGTGTCAGATGTGCCCCTTGAGTCTGAGGAAAGGGCCAAGTGCAGGAGATCGTGACCCGAAAAGTGCCAAGTGCAAGGACTTTGCTTCTGTATCAGCGATGGGGCGATAATCAAGGCAGCCAAGACAAGAATCCAGGAAAGTCCTGGTAAGCAGCTGCTTCGCAAAAGGTGGGGACCAAAGACCCTCCCAGCAACTAGACCTAGGGCCCAAGTTCAGAAAGTGCCAAGTGCAAGAGTCTCTGATCAAGTAGTGCTTCTGTTTCAGTGATGGAACGATAACCAAGGCTGCCAAGACTGGAGCCCTGGAAGGTCCTGTTAAGGAGCTGCTACAAAAGAGGTGGAAAACAGAGAGCGTCACCAGCAATCAAACTTAGGCCCCAAGTTCAGAAAGTGCCAAGTGCAAGAGTTCATAATCAGAAAGTGCCAAGTGCACAGCCTTAGCTGCTGTTTCAGCAATGTTGCCATGGCAGAGGCAGCCAAGACTAGTTCCTGAAAGGATCATATTTGGGGCAGCTTGATGTCGCCTTTGGCCTTTTCTTGCACACCAGTGCAAGGAATTTGACTAGTTAATAGTTCAGCTGTGGATCAACAAGGGGTTAGCAGGCCAGCATGGCCTGTCTCAGAGAGCGGATCCCTCTTTGGTTAAAAGGAAATCTCAGCAGTTGTCTTCTTTCCTCCAACAGCTCTTTGCAAGTGCATAGCAAGTGCATCAAAACTTCCGTGTCTGTGCCACACAGGTGGTAGTTCTTCATTATGGATTCTCCCTGCCAGTGTGGAAGGTGAAATGAGAAAGGCAGCAACCCCAAGAGATGTTTCAGGAATTGCTCATTGTTGTGTCTGTAGTAACCTAGGCCGAAATATTTCTGGGGTGCTGGTGCGTTATAAGTGTTTAATGACATCCAGGCATGAGATCTGCAGGAGAAAACTGCCTTCTCTTTCACTAATAAGAGGAGTGTTATTGATTTCCAAACTGATTATTTTTAACACAAAGTGGCTGGTTGGAGCTTCCCATATAGTTGAGTCAACCCAGTCCTGGTCAGGGATTACTTGAGGTAAGTTCTGGCAGGCGATGAATCCCTCTGTTGGATCTGCCATAAGTAGTAGTTAACAGTGCTGGGGGGCAGCGTTCATGATGTTACCCCAGAGGATTATGAAGGCTCCGTGCCTCCCCAGAGATTGCTTTTGCAGACCAAACTCCAGCCTGATCTGTGCTGGTGAGGTATACTTTGGAAGACTAAACATGATTCCATGTGCTTTCGCTAGAGTGTTATCCAGTATTTTAGCATCCCTGCCTCTCTGGAGTTCACTGCCATATATTATTGTTGGCAAATATTTGGCTTGCACTACCCGGAAGAGCGAGGATAGCGATGGCCTGTTTAGTTTTGATTTTATGTTCTTTAGTGACACTGCCAGTCCCAGCCCTTTTCTGCTTATTGCCTCCCTTTGTTACACAAAATTGCCTTCTTTATCGATGATCACCCCAAGATATTTATAGTCTGTTGCTGACTGAATTCGTGTCTTGCCCCAGAACCATGCCAATGGCTTTCTCCTGCTGTTACTAATTTTCATAGTGCGTGTCTTATTGAAGTTGATGTTTGTTAGAAATGGGGTTTCTGGTTGGCTAGGGTATGCACCTAAGCCAGGCAGAATCCACCACTCTAGTCAGGGCAAGGGAGTTACATGCTGAAGATAGCCTCTGCTCACCCCCTTGGTAGCTTGGCATGAGCAATCAGGCTTATCCCAGAGGCAATGTGTAAAGCGTTTGCGTAACACACTCACGCAGCAGCGACACACTAGGCACACCACAAAAGAAACTCTACACAAGGTTATATAAAAATAGCCTTTGTATTATCCATAAAAACACATTAGAACACGATCACATATTTTACTGTGCCACTAGGCACTTGTCATGACTTTACAGGGATTACATAAATCACTAGGCCAATCGGGCCACTTTCATAATCACATAAATCACAGTTCACTTATCATCCACAGTGCACCATAGTAACTTTTAGCAGGATGCACACATTATAGTAGAATCACCTCTGGTAAAAGAACACCCCATATATATTTACATCAGGGCAAAAGCTTTAAGGTAGGACACATGAGTCACCAGCAGGCTCTGAGATATGAAGATCGCCAGCAAGTAATCTGGGCCCACCTTGTATTGTGAGGCAGTAAATCTCCACTTACAGGAGTCTCCGCTCCCCCACTTTGGGAAGTGCAGAAACGTCGTGGCAACGTCCGAATCCGGGGGCCCCAACGTCAAGCAAAAGTGTAGCTGCCCGTGGCCATGCGGTACAGCTGCAACAACGTCGGGAATGCGGGGATCGTTTCGGTGCTACGAAAGCACCCAAGTGAGATCTGCCAATGGCCCCTCAGGCTGAAAACAACAGTGCGGCCCGCTTCCTTGAAAGGGAGCCCCTAAGACCTTGACTGGTCTCCAGCTGCTGCACTTGCAGGGGGCTTGTCCCCGCCCCCAGCTACTTCTCGCTATGAAGGCCCCCCCCTGCGGGCATGGGAGCCCACCAGCTCACCAAGACCCAAACAGAAAGCTCCTGGGGCCGCCGCTGACTGCAACACACTGGAGCCGCGAGCATTCCTAACTCTCATCGGCCCCCCTCTCTCCTGGGTGGCTGTTGTCTCGTCGGACAAAACCGTTGTATGCCTCAAGCCTCCTGTTGAGCCTCGCCCCCGGGGACTCCTCTGGATGGGGCTGGCAGCTTCCGATGACGCCTCACCCTTGCTGGCTTCGGGGGAGTTGCTGGGCAACCAGTGCGGACGCTGCTGGTTGCCTGGCACAAGCCAAACGAGGCAAGACTTAAATTCTTCCAAATCCCGGGCCCAGGGCGGTGCGTGGGGATGCGCCCCAGGCAGGCTACTCCCTCTTGACGGCCGGCAACGTGAGCTCCACCTGAGCTCTCAATCAGTAATAATGCAGCGCTGTGCCAGACCCAGACACCAGGCGCTCTGGCCACAGAGGAGAGGGTGGCGCTGCCCACGCTCCAGGGCAAAAAGCGCTCCTCTCTGAGTCAGCCCCACGAAAGCCCATTCTTTGGCCAACAGGATTAGAAAGTGCTCCCCAGTGCTACGATCTCCCCAGCACAGGGCAGAGACAGGGCCCAGGCAGGCCAGCACACAGGGTCTCCCAGCAAAGGGCAGTCCCTCATCCCACCCAGCAGGCAGTAGCTGAGTCCCTCGGCGGTTCCTCCTGGCAGTGTGTTCTTCTTCTGAGTTCCAAGCAAGCTCAGTTCAACAGACATGGGGTCACAGCCCCAATATTTATAGTACCAACAGTCTTTGTTCTTCCCCCTGGCACAGGGCTCTGAGCCCAGTCTAAACCAGTTCTGAGGGGCACTTTAAAATATCTTTTCAAGTGCACAACAACCTCCATTGTTAGTGTAAGCCTTGGCCCCAGACACACCACAGGTGGGCGTAGCCATCATTGTGGAAGGCAGGCACAGCCCTATTCAGGTGCAGGTGTTACTCCGACCACTCCAAATGCAGACCAGCACTATTCAGGTGCCAGGGGAAACTCCTCCTGCTACTCTAAATTCAGCCAAGTTCTATTCAGCCTAGCGCTGAGTCACCAAGGGAAGGCGGACACACCAAACCCCCCCCAGGTATTGGCTGGAGGGAATGAACATCCCCTCTCCCCCATCAGTCAGAACCAGACGGTCAGTCACATCAGGCAGGCACAAAGACACATAGCACTCAAAAATGCCTACTTCTAAAAGTAGCATTTCTAAAATAGTAATAATAAATCCGCTTTCACCAATAAGCAGGATTTATCACTACTATTCCAAACATACCAAACTTGATCAACTACCCCTCTCATGTCAGGAATTACCACTGAAGCACATATCAGGGAATCCCCAATGCATCCCTTTGAGGGGGCAACCTCACAGCAGTGAGAAACCAAATAGACTGTTTGTCACTACCAGGACATGCCACACAGTTAAGGCACATGTCCTACCTTTTACCTACACCGCACCCTGCCCATAGGGCTAGCTAGGGCCTACCTTAGGGCTGGCTGATATGTAGTAAAAGGGGAGTCACAGACATGGCAACCACTTTATGTGCCACGTCACAGCGGCAGTAAACTGCACGCACAGGCCCTGCAGTGGAAGAGGCCTGAGACAGGTTTTAAAGACTACTTTGGTGGGTGGCGCAAGCAGCACTGCAAGCCCACCAGTAGCATTTAATTTACTGGCCCTGGGTATATGGGATACCACTGTACAAGGGACTGATAGGTAAATTAAATATGCCAAACAGGTGTAGACTAATCTCACCAAGTTTACCATAGAGAGCACTAACCAGCAGTGATAAAGTGCCCAGAGTCATAAAATCAGCAACAACAGGTCAGAAAAAATAAAGGAGGAAGGCAAAAAGTTCTGGGATGACCCTGCAAAAAGGGCCAAGTCCAACAATGTTCAATCCATTTTTGTCATAGTATTCCTGTGTTGTATTAAGAAGGTGCTGTAAGCCTACCTGAGTGTGGCTAAATAGGACTGCGTCTTCTGTATACAGGAAGTTCAACAGCGCCAAACCTCCTTGCCTCGGGGCGTTTGAATTGCAGGCATTGAGTGCCGGCATCATGTCGGCCAAGAACAGATTGAACAATGTGGGAGCCATGACGCACCCCTGCTTCAACCCTTTGATAGTTGGAATTCACCTTTTGCGAGATGCGTTCCTTCTCCCAGCTTCACCTGCACTCATGTATTCATATGAAGAACGATTAGCAAGTCCAGCAGGGTCTGGGGAATCCCCCAGTATGGCAGTTTGTTCCAGAGCCTGGCCCTCAACATGTGATCGAAAGCTGCCCTGAAGACGATGAAGCATAGATGAAGCTGCTGTTTTAAAACTTTCGCCTTATCTAAAAGAAGTGATATGGTCATGATATTAGTTGTCATGCCACAGATTTTTGAGAACCCAGTTTGGTGTAGTGGTATTATTGCTTTCTCCTTTGCTCACATCAAAGTTCCTCCAATAGTATCCCTGCAAAATATTTTGCCACATTGTCGATGAGGGCAACTAAATGATAGCTTTTTGGCGGGGACCTGTCCCTGCTTTTATATATTGGCCATATAAGCGAACCTCTTCAGGAGGCCGGGATTATGCCGCAGTGTCTGATTTCGGAGAAAAGTGGCTTCAGTGCTTCTGCCCAGAATTTTGCATTATGTTTAAAGTTTGCAGTGGGAATGTAATTAGGGCCTGCAGCCCCTTCTCTCCTACCTTTGCAGATTTGGCATCTAATTATGTTCGTTCGAAGTGACCTCAGGGGTTACCCTGGTCCATTTATTGACAGAGGAGATGGTTCTGGAGGGTTGCAGTTCATCGAAGAGGTATTTAGACAGGTTCTCGTTGGTATCATACTAGTTGCCCGGCCAGTAGGTTCTGCAGGGCAATGCTGGTTAAAGTAGTCCCCCAGGTGCATTGACCAGATGTCTTCCGGTATGTGGGAGGTGATTCTCCCATATGACTGGGGCATTAGCCTGTTGAGTGTCCCCCAGAATCGTACCAGCCATTGTGCTTGATTTCTGCGAGCAGCTTTACCCAGACCTTGTCCTCACATGCTCTGTTGGCTGCCTTCTTTAGCCTCTTCAGTGCTGTTTTTTGGTGTTGAAGTGATGTTTGCAGAGCAATGTCCTCTTGGGTGCACCTGAGGGACCTTAGTGTGCTGTTTATTGCTCTTTTGAGTTGTCTAAGTTGGAGCCATTGGGCCTTTGCAATGGACCCCACCTCATTAGGTGTTGGGAGAGGGTTTGTTTTTAGTGGCACAGCAAAGGTTTCCCCCAGACTGGCAGAGAAGGACTCCCACCTTACAATTTCACTTTCTGTTGGGCCTCTATATGCCTGTAAGAGCGCCGTTGTGGACTGAGACAGATGCCCTATGGTTGCTTGAGCGAACTTGATTCTGCTATAGTTCATGGTAAAAATTGTGTCAGGAGATTCCCTCGCCCAGTTGAGGGCGCAGTTGTTAATTAGGGTGTCTCTTGAGGACGATAGTCTCCTTCACCTCTGTCTCCTAGGTGGAATGAAACAACCCGTTGAAACAGTGGGAGTGAGACGAAGGTATAGTTTATCTTGGTGCATGTAGATGAGGAATAGTAAGATGCCACTGGTGGATTGTCTTCATGAAACCTGCCATTGAGAGCCCTTAGTTTAAGGTGTTCTAAATCATCTAGTAAGTCTGTGCCAGGTTTGGCTGAGTGATCCTGGTTCTCTCACCCTTGCACCGGTATTTCCCAGATTGCAGTTTGAACTATCATAGCATTGTCTGATGAGGAGCCCAGCAGATGTTAGTTCAAGTCCCCTGTGAGGACTATGTTTGCAGTTTCTCTCTCGCTTATATATACTACGGGCTGATCTACTAGCTGTCGTGCAGCTTTGGCTTCGCATTTCAGATGAATAAAAGGACCTCATTATGACTTTGGTGGTGCGAACACTGGACCACCATGGCAGCGATCGGGAGTACACCGGCAGCATCCTGACCGTCGCATCAGAAGTTAACTGCCGGGCTGGCGGTGTTACAAAGCAGGTGCAATGGCAGCGGCATGCTTTGGCTCATAGAGAGCCTGCAGCGCATGCCGCCACTGTGGCACCACCTCTTGCACATTGGTGCACTGTGTACCATGCACCATGTCATGCATGGCACACAGTGCACGCATGACAGTGCAAGAAGAGGGGCACAACATGTGCCCCCATGTATACCTCTCATGGGTTACAAGTCCTGGGGCCCTGTTTGGGGCCCCTTCCCTGCCTTTCCGCCTACCTTTTCATGGCAGGGTCTCTGCTATGAAAAAGTTGGCTGAAAGGCAGGTCATAATCTGCATGGCGGTGCCGGCATCGGCACCGCTGCCAGAGACCACCCCTTTCCCCACCACCTACCCATTGGGATCCAGGATCCTGGCCGTGGCGGCGGTCTTGCATCGGGCTTGTGGCAGTCCAACCGCCAACCTTGTAATCAGGCAGTCGGACCACCGAGGAGGAGGCGGTCTGACCACCACCCCAGGTACGATGGTCTTGGGACTGCCATACTCGTAATCAGGCTCTTAGTGTTGATGTTTGTTATCTCAGTTGCCATATTTTGGAGCGAGGTGGTGATTTTGACTGCATTTATAGTTAGCATATTAGGGTGTAAAAGGCAAGCTGAAGCTGTACAGGCTACTGAAATGTAAGTTACTATGCAACCCTGTAAATGTCCACACTTTGCCACTTTGACTGCAGGTATGAAGTAGCACAAATATCCCTGCAAATGATGCGGTTCTGCCAAAAAGGTCTCCTGCATCAAAATGATGTCGAAGGCATTGATGTAATGGAGAAAGTATTGATGTGAGGTCTTGCTGGCGAAACCATTAACATACTATGAACACAGGCGAAGGGGATCTTTACAGTACTTGATGGCTACCGATGTTTCCAGTTCTTGTCATTGGCTTCAGGGTTGACTATTAATTGTTCTGGAGGTCTGCCTGATGGCAGTGTCTGAGTAGTGTGGATCTGTCGTGTTCCGGCGTCCTTTGTGTGCTTCTTGGATAGCCCTCGTCCTGCTCAGTCATTGTCCCAGGGCTCCTCTTGGGACAAAACGGGTAGAGTTGTTTGAGCCTGCTTGTCCTCTGCCCTGATCAAACGATAGCAGAGGTGGGGGATAGCCTGGTTCATGGATGGTGGTGATGTTTATATCCCGGTTCTCAAAGGCCGAGCTTTCTGCAAGAATTGTCTGTGTGATTAAATATGTTCTCCAAGTTGTCTTAGTGGTTTCGCCTACCAGCAGTGTTCAGAGGGAATAGATTTTATTGACAAAAGATCCGTTGTATGTAAACCGGTTAAGGTTGGAATATGTGTTAGCAGCAGTGGGAAATTGCCTTTGTTCAGAATGTTGCTATTTCCTCTTATTTACATTTGGGTCTGAAAATACAAATATTTGTGTCAGACTGTGAGTTAGTCGCCTCCTGAGCCTGGTGGGTCATAGCTTCCAAGTGAGGTATGACAAGCAGGTGTCGTTTAGAGCATGTTTGCTCCCATTCTCCAGACCTCCTCCTACTTGCTGTTGTAACAATTGTGTTAGATTAGGCCTAGGTCTGATGGATTGTGACACCTATATGCTAAAAAGGAGGTGTGCAAGCTTCAGGTTGCATTTGGTCTCTTCCTCCGGCATCCCCCAGCTTGTGTTTGTGTCGGTAGGGATGTTGTTAATTGCTGACCGGGTGACAGATTCCTCTGTGAGGGATGTTGCTTGCATCCTGCTATCCCTAGTTGGCAGTGCCTGCAGCCCTGCATTGATTTCCCACTGCTTTGTTCCCGTATCTGGGTTGATGGGGAGAGGGGTCGATTGACAGTGTTCTTGGTGGTGGCAGAGACATTGTGTGACCCACCACCTACGCTCAAGCCTCTTGTTGTCTGGGCCTTTCCTTTCTCTAAGGTTCCCTCCTTTGCACGCCAAGGTGGCACGCTGGCCGAAAGTGTGGAGCTGCTGTGGGTGGTGGCTGCAGTCACAAGGGGAGTTCCCACTATGCCTTGATGGTGAGAGGTTTCCTGAGTTAGGTGTTGCCCGGAGTCCCTCAAGGGTCCTGGTTTTCAGCTAAGCTGATCTGTGGTTATATCTATTTTGTGGTCTATTGTTGGCCTGAAAAGGGAGTACATATCTGCATGATTTAGAAGAGGCTTTTTGTTCCGGCCTTTCCTCCTTTGGTTCATTCCGGTCAAAGATTTTACCTTACGAATTAGGGCCCGATTTAGATTTCGGCAGACGAGTTACTCCATCACAACAGTGACAGATTTCCCTTGTGCTCAAATATAAATCCCTAAATTTCCTATGGGATTTATATTTCTGCGAAAGGGATATCTGTCACCGTTGTGACGAAGTACCCAATTGCCAAAATCTAAATCAGGCCCTTGGTCTCTGAAGTGGAAGTCAAAATCCTTCAGCAGCAAGGTTACAGACTGTGTACACGGAAGTCCTCTTGAAGCCAGATAGCTGTTGCATCCGGCGGAGGAGGAAAAGTTCAAATTTCACATCCAAGGAAGTCCTCTTATCAATCGGATGCTTTCCGTGCCTTCACCCCATCAAGATTTCTTAATTTGAACTTCGGGCTATACTTAATTAATTGTCACACAGTTCAGCAAGAAAAGTTGCTGTGTTACGTTGCATGGGAGGGAAAGAGCTGGAAAGCTCCATACCTACAAAGGTATGGCACTGTGCTGCACAGAGCCCAGCACTGGGACACAACCAAGCAGCCAGTACCATGCAAACACCTCTGCACCTTAATGCAAATGTGTCTGCATCAAGTCTAACATACGTTTTGTACCAGAAGGGTTTCTTTCCAGCTAGTCTTAGACCAACTTTCAAATGTTTCCTACTATGTATCTGTGCTGTACCGTGCAGCACTCATGCAGAACGGCACACATGCAGTCAGAAAACATGCATTTCTTCTCAACAATGCTAATGTTGAAGCGAGCCTATCGTTTGATGCAAAACCCTGTGTACGTTGTTTAGTAGATAGGGTTTTGCATCAAAAACCATACATAGTTGCATGGGAACCCCCATGTACCACCCATGGAATGCCACCTAGATGCTGCTTTGTGTTACTTTCAGGCGACCCATGGAATGTCCCTTTGAAGCTATTGACGTTACTTTCAGGCAACCTTCCACCTCTGCGCTAGAAAGTAAATTTCAAATAAACATTTTGTGCCGATTTCCGTCACTTTTACTAAGCAAAGGCAGAGCAAAATGTTACTAAATATACTCATTACTTTCTTTTATGAGGTTAGAATCCTCCAGTGGGGCAATGCTGCAATCTGTATTTGGGAATTTGGCACTGAAGTTGGATAGGCTTGTCGTAATTGTCCACTGAACAGGCTTTCACGCAGCAAAATGCTCAGAGTGGGACCAACTTGATTTTCTGCCCAGTGACATCACTGCTTGACTTGACTTGAATGATTGGTACCAGTCTTCTTGAGCTATGGGAGTCCAACATTTTTGTAAATCCACACTGTTGGAGAAGTCCAGCTTGATACAGCCAAGAATACCAGGATCTCAGGGACAGAACTTACTCCACCTTAGGACACCAGCAGGGTTCAGTCCAGGTCCAGTTGCAACTGTCAGGTGGGCACTTACTCTTGCAGCATATTGTGTCCCTGTAGCCACACAGAATTGTCCCACAACTGACCCCTGAAGTGCACTACTTTGTCTAAGTGGGAGCCAGTCCAGCCTTTCGAGTCTCCTCACAGGTCTCAAACATCAGGTACAGCCTTTCTTCTGTTCTTCCACAGGTCTAGAAATAGGTTTTCTGAGGAACTGTCAATGAAGTCCCAACTTTGTAGGTTTCACTAGCCAGTGGGTGGGGGGTGACACCTGGACACTCTCTAACCTATGGGGAAGATTTTCTCAAGGACAACCTTTTCCACTACTGCAGCACATCCTGTTTGCCTTACTGCAAACCATCCCACATTGCACCATTCAAAAGGAAGTTCAAAATGGCACAGGCCTTCCGATAGAAGGGTGAATGTGGGTCAGCCAGGCGTGTGTGTTTAGGGTAATGAGCAGTACCCTCCTCCTCAGCTGCATTAAACTGGTCCTGGGACTAGCACCCCTCCAACTGAGCTAGTCTCCAGCTGGCTACTGTGGGCTTAAAGAACAATGGATTCCCCTTTCTCAGGTTTCCCCTTACACTAAACTATGAATGGGCAGGCTTCACCTGTGTCCCTTTCAAGTTAATAAAGTTCCCAGAACCATGACTGCTGCCCTTCCTCAGTTCCACACCCAACCCATCCTGTTACCAGGCTTAAGCCATTGTATATGCTCTAGCAGCATTTTTCACAACTCGTTAAGGTCAGGTACTGGCATGTCAGCTGCTGTTAGGCTAATGCAAATTAGCTTCCAGAAGTTTCAGGCAGGAAAAACGGAATTTTCTAAAACTGAATTTCTAATATTAAAAATAGTGTTTACCCATTTCTCTAGTTTGGCCCAAATTCAAGATAGCAGCAAAATTAGTATATTAATCTGTACTCTATTTTTCCTCAGCCAGTGTTTACACAGTGAAAGTAGATAATGGGTCTTGTCACTATAGGAACATGCCAAAATCACATTTCTATATGTTCCACTTTTAAATACTAAGCAGCCTGCTCCATACAAAGCCTACTTAGGTGTGACCTGTTAATATTCACAAGGAAGGTTTTTCCTCTGTCAAAAGGTTTATTTTGACAGGTTGAACTCCAGGTTTAAATTGTAGCTGTCAGGCTACATTGGTAGACTGAAGCTGTGTTTTTCTTGTCAGACTAGTTGATGGCACAATAAGTGCTGCAGTCTACAAATGACATTTAATTTACCATCATGGATGTACCTTCTACGCCATGTGCTATGGCCTTACATGAGAGTTCAGCATGCAATCATGAATTTGGTGGATGCCGGCATGGATCGAGGGGCGGGAGGGGAGGGTAAGGGGGTTTAAAAATTAACAAAAAACTTAGCTGATCGACGCGTCTCTCCTCCGCCTCTCCTACACCTTCTCTCCCCTGGGGCCAGAACAGGGAGCACCCAGACTCCCCTGAGCCTATCACAACCCTGCAATGCAGCTTTGTGCTTGGTGTGAGTGCTGTGATTCGGAGCTCTGCCAGGGAATGGGAGCCTGGGCATGTTCTCCACACAGGATTTATGCAGCCTGTGTGGAGAACATGCAAAGTGCGCATCTGTCATCGGAGAAGCCCTGCCCCACCCGCAAACCTGCAGCAGCAGGAAAACATAAAATGATAATAGCCTTGAGTTATTATAATTTTATGTTTCATTTATTTCACTGCTGCAAAGCAGTGGGGTGACGCTCCTCCACCTTAGCAGAGGAGCCGCTACTCCATGAATTAGCTAATTCTTCAATGTTTAGGGGGTCAGATCACATACGCTGGACATTGGACGACTGCACCCCAATATGCAAATTCTGCAAACTAGCAACAAAATTCAGCAAAAGAATTTGGACGACTACATCGAAAGAGTCATTTTCTCACAATAACAATGATAGAATGCAGACTTTCCAAATATGAAACCAGCAATAAACTGTATTTAAGAGCAACAGTGAACTGAAACACTTAGGACCTCATTGTAAGTGGGCAGGAAATTCAGATGAGCCTGTAACACAATTTATCGACCCCATTGGAATTATGACACTCATAAGAGCAGACAGATTGAGATTTCAGCTGCTGAAAAGTCAAAATCTCTAGGTGAAATACTAGGGCAAAATAGTTTCATATAGTGAAGCATGGTCAGCCTTGATGGAAGTTTATAGGAAAAGCCTAGCATACAACGGGTTTATCTATATGGGTACACTTTCTGTCTTAATCTAATACAGCTGTGCTGATTTTGAAAGGGAATGCATGCTGTATTTCAACTTGCTGTGATTTTCATAACTGGTCACTGTGTGGCAGCAATCCATTCATTTTGGCAATAGACCAAAGCAGTGCCCCCGCACTGTCAACTTCTGAGAATCGTTCAGGGCGTGGGGAAATGTTTTCCTTCAAAAATACAGTTACAGTCATATGCTCAGCAAATGTGCTGGTTTTAAAAGTAACCAATGGGAGCAGATTTTGAGATTTTATTCTGTTTAGAACAAAGGTTCTGCCATCTTCCTTTATTTTTCCTGGCACTACAAACATCCCAAACCTCAAGACATGCTCTTTGGACAGCAGGCAATGAGTTCAAGTGAGAAAGGGCCTATCCCTATTCTTCCCTGGAGATGCAGTTGATTCCAAAGAGATCCTGATCAGTCTTACTTTTGCGAGACTGCAGGAGGTTCGCTTCACTGATCCTGATAGTAGCTTTTTGCACTCAGAGATTCAAGGGCAAGCAGATGTCAAACACTCCTCAGGTCTTTTCAAGGCAGACGAGAGTCAATGCAATAAAATTCAATAGATCTTTATTCGATCTTAAAAAGATCATAAAAGCACAGAGTAAAAACAATACAATAAAACTTATGAAATATACGCAGGATCATAAATAACATTCTCAATTCATTCATGATTAGCCAAAAACATTAAAATCACATCAATCCATCACATGCAGCAAATTGAATTAAAAGAGATTATAAAACTGTCCTAGGCGCCCCACCTGCCCTACTAGCTCCCCTCCATGGATTTTCTGCTGCGGATAACCATCTTAAGAAAACAACACACGCTATAATAGATGTCAGGGCTGTTTAACATTTGAAGGAAGGGTAAGGCCACCCTACATTTCTGAAAGGCTAACTTTTTCAATGTGGGTTTAAGAAAAAGCTGGAAAAACTTACAATAGAAGCCACAGAAAAACATAAAATGTATCAGAGATTGTTCCGCCTTACTATTACAGGGACGGGGGCAGCGCGCTACCCCATGCATTAACCCCATCATTAAAACATGCCAAACACCAGATGTGAGTCATTCCATGCAGTCTTTTGAAGTCTTGTATGCACAAGCAGAACTCTGATTTGAGATTAGTGGGAGCTGTGCTAGGTATCCTAGCCTTCTCCTTCCCAGAGACTAAGGATCCTGCAATTCTGTGAGACAATTGAGGTTCTAGCGAGTCAATGGGGTTGTGTGGTTTTTTTTTTCTAAAGTTATCAAAATTGATGTCCAGATACGCTTCTGTAGGAACTGCCCTGTTGTCAATGTCAGTCATCAATGGTGATGGATTTCTGAGACAGAAAGCGCTGATAAGTGGGCAGACAGACCTTTGTTTGAACAGAAGTTTGACATTTGACAAATTTCCTTTGACGCGTTCTCAGGACAAAAGGCTTCCTAAATTTTAGCCATTGAGGAAGCCTTTTGTCCTGAGAACGCACCAGGATGACAGCCTATCCACAACTTTTGTGGGCTGAGGAAACGTGTGATAGAAACTAATTATCTGCGTCTGCAGGCAATAAAATCTCTGCCAGGGTATTAAATATTCATGAGGTACTCTTTTGGGCAGAAAAATAGCAACCTTATAAAATCATTATTAAATAAATATTGTAATAAATACAATAAAACTCTATGTTGATATATGCATTTTGTCATAAGAATGACTTTCAGATGTTTTTTCTAAGTCAAAGTTATAAAGAAAGAGGATGTGGAAATTGCACAGATTTACCAATGGGAAACTGCTGCAGCTGCACTGGTAACCTAGCACTTTAGCACATGGTGCTCTTTAAACATGCAAGCGGGTGCACCTTTCATGTTTTAAGTTTAACTCTCTGTAGCTAGGCCTTAAATTTACAAGGCAATAAGACAGCTGATTTACCTAATGGTAAATATAGTACTTTAAATGCAAAAAACGATTTACTTTTTGTTGTAACAGTGAGGCTTAGTTTGCATTTGGCAGGTGGAACCAACTTCCACTGTTTTGGGGGTAGTCCAGTTACCATCTCTCAGTTTCTTCATGGATAGCCTCAATTGGGCGATTCAGCTCAACATCCTGTAGTTTATGTGTCCCATGTTTGCACATGGCACTCATTTTCTTTCCTTTCTCTATTGCAATAAAATTGTAAGTGCTCTGATTTCTTTCTGAATCAATTTTGAGGAAAATAATTTATTTTGCTATGTCACCGAACACTTGGAATGAATATATGCTATCACTGGTAGAAACATGACCAGCGATGTCCACTCAAAATATCTACTTGGAGCTACACATACAGAAAATCCATTGACGAGTCAACTGAGAGAACTCGTTGGACCATTGTTCTACGTACGTTAGTGGTCTATGCTCCTTCCTTTTCATCCCACCTACCACAGCAATATAGACACTGTTGTTGAGGTGGTACTGCTGACTATTGACAGTATTTTGTCTGTAACAGAGGAACGTGTGCATGAAACCAGTGAAGACAGTTTAAGTGATTTCTGCTGAACAGAAGATCGGATGCACCATGTCCCCTGGATCCCACAGGCATCTCGTTTGCTAGCAAGTATAGGTTGATGGCCACTGTACTGTCATTCCTACCAAGCTTGTGATAAAAATACAACTGACTTTGCACATCAGCACTCCAACGTAAGCATGCCCATCACACGCAAATTACTGCAATTTTGTATGGCAATTTGTCTGTGAGGTTCCTAATCTCTACTTGAAGCCTCCTATCTACCTAGTTTCCATTGTATTGACAGGACTTACATAAAGAAGGGATGGCTTTCTGCATGACATTAGTAGGGCTAACATATTGCTCTTTTGCACACCGACTTACGTAAAGCAGAAGTACATATAATTAATGACAAGTCTATGGTATAAAAGGTAATAAATTGCACAGCAATTCATATTTCTAGTGCATTGTCTCTGGCATATGATACCTCAAGCACGTCTCAAGCACACAATCCTAACAAATACATATAAAAGACAGAAGCAAGATGAAAGATTAAATGCAAGCCAAAAAGAAGATGCACCAATGGGATCTATCCTTTCAGGAATCAATTCAACGACCTTGACACTGACTTGCAGAGGTACCACTTTGGAATGAAAAATCAATTAAAATTAACATTATTTCAAGGAATTGCTTGCTTTGCTAGGTAAAATTAACATTACAGCTTCCACACTGAATAAGGTTATGTTATGAGTATTTTTAATAAAAATAGAAAAATGGTTCTGTCGGGTTTTTTCAATTGCTTAGAATAAGTAGCGACAGCTTACTTCCAACACATATTAATGATTTGAAAAAGAATAATAAATATGTAGCACACACCAAAATTAGAATTCAATTTTGTATTCCGAAAAAATAAATCAGACAAACATGGCTGTCGCAATTTACAATTTCAATTGCAATGTGAAATACGTGACTGTGGTGAAAAAGTGACATGTGGTGATTGGTGATAAAGACAGTACACTATATACAGAAATGATTGAACGTGCAGTAGAGGGGGGAGAAAAATCTTTTCATATGTCCTTATTATTTTTGCACATATGTTGCAGGACCCAATGAAAAATAGAACTGTGATCCTGGGCGTTGTGTGGACATATACAGTACGCCGACGTTTCGACCCTAAAAGTTGCGCAAAGGTGGGATGCGTCAAGGTGGGTCTTCCAACTCAGGAGGAGGAGACTCTCGAGGAAAGCCACAGACGGACGGACGGATGTTTCTCTGCCAGATCACGAAATTCACCGGACTGGCATTTAAAACAGGACTTCAAACGACTGGTGCAAGTCATTTACTGAATAAGCGCTCCAACCGGCTGGTGGAGGTACATGTGGATTTTTCGCAAACCCATATTTTGAGTTGGAGGCAATTGATAATCTGCCTTTTGGCTGCCCATCCCCCCCCTCCTGCCTTGAAGAAGACCCACCTTGACGCATCCCACCTTTGCGCAACTTTTAGGGTCAAGCGTTCTTGATAATATGCCCCGTAATTCTATATAGGCAATCATCCTGCACCAAAGTAAATAATATTGTACCATTTTCAAATACACAAAGGCGAGTAACAGATTTGGTACACATAGCAGTTAAATATGGCTTTATGTAGATTTTAACCACTTTGCTGCTTCGAACGTTCCGCGCCAGTGCGGAACGTTCTATTAAACGGGCGGGGCCGCGTCGGCCAACGGACGTGCGCAGCACTGCCGAGGTAGTGCTCGCGACGGCCGTTGGCCGACGAACGCAGCGAAGGGGTTAAGTGTTTTAGGGGCAGACGAGGAACGCCTGGAATGTGGGCAACATCTAGGAGAGCAAATCCCATTTTCTAACCAATTTAAAGGGTAACCAGTCTAAACTACGGGAAGATTAAGGGATTAAGGGAAGAAGGCTCTGAGTTTCCTTGGGAACTCTGGTGGGGGACCAAAGTCGAACAATTTAATTGGCACTGTTTAGATTTCAAGAAGGAATCTTAAACAGTGATAACCTATTGCAGATTTTTTCACATTTAGCAGACAACGAAAATATAACTACAAGAGTCCTTGAGCAGGCAGGTTCACTTCTGCCGAAAAGGATTCTTAGCTTGAGTAAACCATGGTGACATTTCCAGTATCTCCTCAGGCCACTTTAATCCTTAAACATTACTCCTGATTTTTAGTTGTGGTCTCAACATGAAGCTTGCTGACGTGGTTCATTTCTCATTTATTGTGCATGCTCGATGATCAAAAGGTCAGTTTGCCCAGAGTGAAGTAACTGTATGGCTGACAAAATGATGCAAGTAATGGGTTTTGCAGTGGGATTTCATGGTCAATTGACCGGAGGGTGTCTAGTGATAATCATGGGCCACTAAATGCTCATTTCCCTAAGTTATCAAGTAGTACCAGTGCTTGCTGAGAGAGTTGTTCTTGAGCACCTTTAAACCTGGGTTAGGAAGTTGGACACTCTGGGGCCGATTCCGATTCGGGCCGGAAATCTCTCCGACCGAGCCGGACCCGGAGAGATTTCCGACCGAATTGGACCCGTGCAGCCCGACCGAACGAGTACGATGCGCACGTATGCCATCGGACTCGAGTCGGTCGGACTCCCATTGAAGTCAATGGGAGCCTGTCGTACAACGCGTACGCGGGCTCCCATTGACTCAATGGGTGCGAGGCAGACAAGGGCGCCCCCTACAGCGTGTACGCGGCAAAGCAACTCGCGCCGTACACGCACAGATAGGGGGGACCCATGGGTCCCCCTGTGTGCGACTCGCGCGGCTACGCATACAGGGGGGTCCGACACGGACCCCCAAAGTACAGCTCCGACTGCTCTTTGGAGCCGGAGTGCGCGGCTCGGTCGCACTGCTCACGGCGCGCATCGTACTTACCCGGCCGGGGAACGTCTCCATTGCGCGGTGCGAGTCGAGTCCGAGCGAGTCGGTCGGTGTGGTTAGACCCGGGAACGAGTCGGTCGGAGCGGTCGGGACGCCCGAACGAGTCGGTCGGCGATTTCGCATCGTACTCGCTCGCCCGGACGCGCGTACGAATCGGTCGGGCAATAGGGCTCCGAATCGGATCCGGTTAAGCCGAATCCGATTCGGAGCCCTACCGGCCGAGATCGGAATCGGCCCCTCTGTTGGAGGTGCAGTATGGCTTCCGTAAGGGGCTCAGCACGGTTGAGCAATGTTTGAATCCGCACTTATTTATTAGTAAATATACCATTGTTAAGCAGGGCTCGATCTGCCTGGTCTTCATGGACCTGACCTTCGCCAGTGTGGTAAGATCCGAACTGTGGGAGACTCTAACCAATTTGGGGGTAGACAGTGGCCTGGTGGAATTTCTGTAGGACCTGCACTATGGGCTATCAGCTTCAGTAAGGTTCGGCACATCGGGTGAGCATACCGACAGCTTTAAGTTGGAGAAGAGGGTGCATAAGGGCTGTGTCTTGGCTCTGATTTTATTCCTTTTGTATATCAGCGGATTAGGCACAGCTTTCAAACAAAATCTCAGACGCCCCTTTAATCTGCAAGAAAAAAGTCCTGGTATTGCTGTATGCCGATGACGCTGTTTTAATTGCCAGAACGTACAATGGCCAAAACACCTTGTTTCAGAAGTTTGTTTATTTTATGTGCTCACTTGATCTTCCTACGATCGAACCAAAACATTCACTGTGGCCTGTGGACTCAGGCACCATAAGATGTACAATGTATTTTTGCAAGTCCACCCCAATGCTTCTATGCAAGATTTCTCGTATCTGGGGGATATTTTCGATGCCAGGGTGAACTGGGGACCCTGCACAACTAACGTGTGTAATAGATTTGTGAGTGCAGCTGGGTATATTTATAATCTAGCCTCCTGTATTGGAAGAAAACCAGTGGCCCCCCAAATTGGCGGTTTATAGGGGTAAATGCCTTCCCATTCTAACATATGAGGCGGGCATTACTAACTCCCTACAGGGCCAACAGAATAGGGTGCATAGGCAATTTCTGGGAGTTCTTCCTGACTGCTCAACTTTTATTGTGCACCAAGAGCTCTGGGTTGAATATGTAGGTGATATTATCAAAATGGCACCCCTCACTTTGTGGTGTGCAGTATGGGCAAGCCTGCATGCCTCGTTTAACAGGGAGGTTAATTTAGACTGCCTCTCATTTGACAGAGGAATGAAAATCCCTTGGTTTAAATACATTAAAAGGAATTAACAAGCCTGGGTAAGCCAGCCCTTTTCTATAGTCCTGAAGCCGTGACCAACTCTGATTTGGTTTGAGTCAAAAAATCTTTTAGAGCAAAGAGGCATCGTCAGAGGGAGAAACCCGACCTGTCAAAAATTATAATTAGGGAGTATGTGAAGCTCCAAACTACATCAGTCTTGGAGCAGTATCTTGAGTGGGTTGACAACATTTGTGACCGATTGCATTTAACTAGATTCAGGCTGGGCTTTGTGAGATGGCTCCTACATTTTCCCTGGGTCAATTTGATCCAACTAAAGTCCTAATTTGCCCATGCGACGATTCTTCTCCCCAGAGTTTGCTCCACTTCATATTTTTTTGTCAGTTTTCTTCTGTTTATGCTCAAAGGTTTTTAATTCCAGTTTTAAGTGTGTGTGGGAGGAGAAGAAGTGGTGCTGCCCGGGTTTGTTTGCAACAGTTAAATTACCCTTCCTTATGTGCTAATATCTGTTCCGTTTTAAAATGTGCTATCTCCAAAAGAAAATCTATGTTATTTCAGCACCTTATGCTGCTGCTGGACCTGTGAGGATGCTCATAATTTACATTTCTTAAAGTTCCTGAGCCATACTGTGATTTTTCTGTTTTAAATATGTTTTGCTTTTATGAAGTGTTTTGTATAATGGAATGATTTTAAAATATGCTGTTGTTCAAAGAAAATGTATATGATACTGGCACTTTATGTTGTCGGAAGTATGAGGTCTTTCATTAACTATTTTCTCAATTTGTTTATGCCCTGCTGAGTTGTTGCTGTTTCTAAATACTTTTGTCTTTAAGATGTATTTTGTATAATGGTATGATTTGAACATATTTTTGAAGTCATTGTTATGTGATTTTATGGTTGCTTCCCTAACCGAATAGAAGTTCTTTGATTGATCGACTGAAGTCGTACCAGATCAATAGCATTACAACGCAATCTGATAAACAATAATCTACTGGAATAGTGCAAGCGTATTATGTGCAGTTTAAGTGCTGAAACACCCGAAAATTCAATGGGATATGACATTTAACCTTGTAACGTCAAGACTGAGGAATAAACATGTTGGGTGTGTAATATTCCTGCTCAGAGATCCCTGCTGTAACAGCATATTACGAAAAAACTGTGAAACTGATGTATGTACTAATATTTATTTAGCACAGCCCTAGTACGTGGGGAATGGACAATTGAATTGAATTTCACATTTGGTTTAGGCACACAGAGATTAAGTAAATTGCCAAGAATCACAGGGTGATTAACATCTGAATCCCCAGGTTCCAAAGTCAACTTCTCCAAACCACAAGACCCCATCTTCTTTCGTGATAATGCAGTGCCAGAATATAATGGCTCAGGAATCTTTATCCTAAAAATATAATGCTGCTTAGTTGATTATAGCACTGGATTTAACCCAGTGGCATGGAGCCTGATATGTACAAAACTGTTCTGGCTAGGCTTGGAATCCTCTATATTACAAATTATCATGCCTTTATAAACAAATCCATGGAAAAGATTAGCATGGGATGTGGTACTTCGCAGTGGGTAATACATTGAAACAAGATTTTCTTGAAGCCAAGATTGTTTTTGTTTTTTAATTAGAGGGACTACCTAGGGACCTAAGTTTGTGGAATTCCGAGTTTGTATGTAGAAATAAATACACTGGAAATCAAATATTAGGCACAGTAAGGAGAGTTATGTGAGGATAATGGTGATAGTATTCCTACTAGGAAAAGAGACCCAACTACAATTGAGGGTGCCATTTTGTGAAGGTTACTGCAAAGTAAGAGGTTCCTTCAAAGGTACCCTGAAAACATCTTACATACAACATTAATAAATATAGTTGGTTTCATGTTTTCAAAGGTACAGTGTTCAAAAGACCTCATCAACATCACACACGTTTTTTGACATCCAACAAGACACATGTATCAAATTGAATGTAAATATAATTAATACATCATTACATATTATCAAAGAATACACTGATAATAATAGAAGGTAACAATAGCTCTATGTAATAACAAAAATAAGGATGTGCATCTAATCAAAGATCTTCTCAAAAATTTTGTGCCACTCACTATTAGGCTTCATAACTTCTTTTGAAAGAGATTTGTCAATTAGAACGCAATACCTTAGGGTCACAGGTAAATAGTTTTGCCTACATTGCATTTCGGCTGAATCACCCTTTTGTGTTGGCTTTCCCCAGGACTGAGTGAATGGTAAATACTTCAAAATCTTAATCCTACAGATTACAAAGTACAAGAAAATATTATCCATCCTTATCAGGATTTTACAACAGAATAAAACATCTTCTCCATGGCTATTCTGTTTGCCTGGGCATAGAGGAAAAGCACACATTTACATGTTACAGTTTTCTCTCAGGTTTTATTGTTCTCATTCTTATTTCTTACCTAAGTATATTTAAACAGGGGTTCAAAGAGCCACCAACAGAAGCAGATCACTGTTCAAGACAATCAAGCATTGAATCATCCCTTTACTGGACCCATCTATTCCTTACTCCACAGAAAAGTGTAATGCCATAAATCTCTTCTTCCATGAAAAATTCAGAATCTCTAACAGTACTTCAATTTCTCCACCCACCATTTCCCGTAGAATTCTACAATGGCCTACTTTCAAAGCCCAGTCTCTCCCAGATCTTGCTGGCATACACAATTCCCTCAAAGCCCCTTCTTATGAAGACCATGTCTGATCATTGTCCTTCATCAAAGCACTCCCTGGAGATGCTCTTTTACACCTACTTAGTATTGTCAATGCCTCTGTCACTCAAGGAATACTCCCAGAAGCTCTAAACACAGGTCAAATCTTCCCACTCGTAAAAAAACCTATATTAGATCCTGTTGACCTCACCAACTACCGGCTCATCACTCACCTAATATTCGGCGAGATCATTGAAAAAGCAGTCTATGTTTAACTCCAAGACCGCTTCAATGCTTCTTCTACATGAATACCAGTCAGGCTTCAGATCATGCTGCAGCACGGAAACCACTACCTTATACATCATAAATGATGTCCACTTGACTCCTGCCTACTGATATTGCTAGTCCTCTCAGTTGCCTTCAACACAGTCGACCTTCTCACCCTCATGCACTCCCTTGAGTCCCCAATAGAATTCACAAGAAATATCCTAAACTGGTTCTCCACCTATCTTTCCAACCAACACCAGTTTGTTCACATGGGCACGTTCAGCGTACAAAAGATCCCTTTCATCTGTGGAATCCCCCAGGGCTCTATACTATCCCCTGTCATCTTCAATCTATAAATGGAGCCACTAAGTGCTCTTCTCACAGATAACATCAACAGTCACCAATATGCCGATGATACACAACTCTACTTGAAAGTCTCCTCTGCCTCAGACATCCAACATCTCAAACACTGATTGCACATCATCCAGACCTGTATGTCTAGCTGAAGGTCAACCCAACCAGGAGAGAATTCCTGCCCTCTGCGAAGACCAATATACAGAATACAGTACACTACAATCCTGGTCAATGACATGAACCCTGACTGCTTAGAACCCAACTTTCACCAAATACCAAGTCACTGTGATTCACCCTGGATACCACCCTCACCCTCAAGGAATACATTGCTAAAAAAAAAAAAAAGATGCGTACTCCACACGTTTCACAAAGGTATAACTCTAATCTTGTTTTTTAAAATTAATGAATAAGACATTCTCAAAAACTCATTTATTGTGAATAATTATTTATTTTCTTATAGTTAGCATTTCTTTTTAATATTTTAGAGAAACAAAAGTACAATACCAAAGTTCATGTCACAAAAATATACATTACTCAAATCAGTTTTTCACAAAAATATACTATAGCATACTTCGCATACAGATAAGTTCATAACAGGAAACCCATCACTCCACACAAAATTGAAAAACATTATCCCAAAGAATGGGATAAAAAAATTACCGTTGGCTCTATTTGCTATATGAAGCCATGAACAAAGTTCGACCGGGCTCTCACCCTTTGAATTACTGTTTGGTAGACAACCCCGCACAATACTAGATATGGCTATAGAGCAATGACAGGAAAAAGAGGGCGAAGGTGGTAATTTGTTAGACTATGCAGCTAATTTGAAAAAGAATGTTCAATGGGAAGAAGTGAGGATAAACCTAGATAGTGACATAGCTCTACAGTTTGCCGCCCTTGGCAGTGCCTGCGGAGGCCTATGTAAGAGTGGGGGTGCTGGCGAATCCTGCGACTCCTGCAGCGGTGGCCCTGTGACGGCCACAGGTAAGAGCGGGAGGAGGGAGACCACTGCCCCTAAAACTCATGCCGCCTGGGGCAGACCGCCCTCTACCCCCAACCCCCCCTTGCTACGCCACTGAACCTAGAAAAAGCAAAGGTAAAACAGAAAACTGAATATGACAAGAAAGCCAGAGTCCGTTGCCTTTCTCCAGGAGAGAAGGTATTGATATTATTGCCCTCTTCCGATAACAAATTATTGGCCCAGTGGCAGGGTCCTTATAAAGTCCTTGAACAAGTCACCACTGCTACTTACAGGATTACAGTGCCACATAAAACAAACAGAGACAAATATACCATATCAACTTGTTAAAAACAATGGGAGCAATCAGAAACCCAACCGCCAATCCAGGGACAGGCTATCTTTGTTACTTTCTCAGAGACTCTGAAGATAGAATTTATCCCCACAGCAGAGAAGGAAGATATAGAAAAGATTGCGGTTGGGTCCAGACTCAACCAAAACCAAAAAAACAATTAACAACCCTCCTACATCAGTTCCCTCAGTTGTTTTCAGGAAAACCTGGGAAAATGGACCTTATCCAACACAACATGATTACTGAAGGGAATAAGGTAGTAAGACTAAAACCCTATCACATAACCGCCGACCGAAGAAAAGCAGATGAAAGAGAGGTAGCCAACATGTCACAAGATAGAATCATTAAACCCTCAAACAGTGGCTGGTGTTCCGCCATCAGTCTCATGCCAAAATCTGAAGGGTCCCTACGCTTCTGTATAGACTTAAGGTTGCTTAACAGTATCTCAAAGTTTGATACACATCCAATGTCTAGGATAGATGAGTTAATAGAAAAATTAGGTAAGGCTACCTGCTTGTCAACTTTAGGCTTGACAAAAGGTTATTGGCAGATCGCGATGGCTGCAGATGCCAAAGAGATAAACAGCCTTTTCCACTCCATCAGGGTTATATCAGTTTAAGGTATTACCCTTTGGTTTACATAGGGACCCCTAAACATTCCAAGGCTAATGGATAGAATCCTGAGACCCCACCAAGAGTATGTGGCAGCATAATTAGACAACATTGCCATTTTCAGCTCTTCTTGGACATTACACTTACAACAGTTGTCTGCTGTTTTCTCAGCTTTACAGGAAGCCGGCCTCACAGCCAATCCACAAAAATGTACCCCTGCCATGGATTCTATTAAATATCTCGGCTACCATAACTAGGCAGGTACCATCCGCCCCAAATAGAGAAAGTGCAGACAATAAAAGATATTCCCCCTCCTAGTACAAAGAAGGAGGTGTATTCCTGTTTAGGATTAGTGGGGTATAATTGACGGTTTATTCCACACTTTTCAATCAGGGGATTTTAAGAGCGCTACTCACCCGTGAGGGTCTCAAGGCGCTGGGGTGGGGGGGGGGGCTGAGCAGCTCCGGTCAGTCGAAGAGCCATGTCTTGAGGGTCTTCCTGAAGATGAGCAGGGTGGGTGCACGTCTGATGTCGATCGGGAGCTCGTTCCAGGTCTTGGCCGCGATGAAGGAGAAGGTTCTTCCACCCGTTCTTGCTCTGCGAATGCGCGGGGGTTCGGCGAGGTCGGCGGATCGGAGGTTCCTTTTGGGTACGTGGAGGAGGATCTATCGTTGAGATATTGGGGTCCGATGTTGTGGAGGCATTTGTAGGTGTGGGTGAGTATCTTGAAAGTTACTCTCTTCTCAACGGGGAGCCAGTGGAGGTTACGCAGGTGTCGGGTAAAGTGTTCGTGTCGAGGGATGCCGAGGACAAGTCTGGCTCTGGTGTTCTGTATGGTCTGGAGTTTGCGGAGCAGAGACTTGTTGATCCCGCCGTAGAGGGCGTTTCCGTAGTCCAGTCTGCTGGTTATGAGTGCGTGGGTGACAGTCTTCCTTGTTTCGGGGGGGATCCATTTGAAGGTCTTTTGGAGTATGCGGAGGGTGTTGAAGCAGGTGGAGGTGACAGCGTTGACCTGTTGGGCCATGGAGAGGGAGGAGTCAAGTACGATCCCGAGGTTTCGGGCATGGTTCATGGGGGCGGGGGGGCTGCTCAGGGCAGTGGGCCACCAGGTGTTGTCCCATGCAGAGGGGTAGGGTCTGAGGACAAGGTCGAGGACCTCTGTCTTCTCCGAGTTGAGCTTCAGGCAGCTGCTGCTCATCCAGGATGCAGCGTCCTTCATTCCTTCCTGGAAGTTGAGTCTGGTTGTGATAGGGTCCTTGGTGAGGGAGAAGATGAGCTGGGTGGCGTCGGCATAGGATACTATGCTGAGTCCATGCTGTCTGACGTTGGCGGTGAGGGAGCCATGTAGATGTTGAAGAGCGTGGGTCTGAGCGACAATCCCTGGGGTACTCCGCAGTTGATTTTTTTTTTTATATTTTTTTTTATTAGAATTTTTATACAAAACATGATAACACATTATCGTAAATCAACAGCAGCGTACAGACATTTCATTGCATCATCATTTTGACAAGTGCTTGGTGTGGAACAATCCGAATAGTCAGTAGGCTATACATCGACATTTACCTTATCGTATATGTAAGCGTGCTTTGTTATGGGTGGAATTGCAATGTAGAGTAGACAGTTTCAACCCCGGTTTGACTGATAGCTGTCCTCTCACTTGCGTCTACTGGGAGCCCTTTTGTAGGAGGAGATAATTCTGAAGTGGTCCCCATATATCTGTGGGCCTAGAGGCCAGTGGTAGTAGTTCTATATAGGTTGTGGTCTGCTCCTGGTAATACACCAGGTCAGTCAGCCATTCCTTGAATTTCGGTGCGCGTCCTCTGCCCCATCTACAGGCTACCCTGCGTTTGGCCATCAACAGAGAAGTGCCTAGGAACTTCCGGTGCGTTTTGGGGATTAATGCAGTGTAACTCAAGAGGGCCACCATGGGATCCCTGTCCAATGTTGTGTCTAGCATCTTCTCCAGTGCCTCATGCACCTCCCCCCAGTAGGCCTGCACTGATGGGCACTCCCAGGCCAGGTGTAGGAAACCAGCACCTTCCCTTTTGCACCTGTCGCATCTGTCATGGTCGGTTAATTTGAATCTATATTTTTTTACAGGCGTGTAATATAACCTCTGCAAGAATTTATAATGTAGTACCCGCAGCCTGTTACTGGCCGAGATTTGCGATGTCTGGGCACAGCAATAGTTCCATTGCTCCTCAGTCACCTCTCGTCCCAGCTCCTCCTGCCAGTGCATGCATGCCGGGCTGATGGGTTTCTTTTGTGTTGCACGTATGCTTTTATAGAGTCCAGACACCAGGTGGCTGCCCCCTGCGGGGTTTAGTAACTGGTGTAACGGAGGTAGGATTTCTGGCTCGTGGGGAAGTCCGGTAGGATCGCCCTCATCCCTTGTCGTAACCGTACATATAGGAACAAGTCTAGTGGAGTGGACCGTATGCTCTGAAACAAGTGCACCGAGGAGCGGAAAGTACCGTCCAGAAATAAGTCCCCCCACACCTTTACATGAAGCCGTTTACAAAGGTTCAGGAATCCTCTTTCCTGCAATAGCGGTAGGTCAGGGTGATAGGTTAACGGAAGACGCGGGAATACAGGAAGGGCGACAAGAGTTTGTCCCTAATGCAATTCCATGCATCCACCGTGCTGGTAACCGTGGTGGGAGGCGTGGAGCGAGTGCGACGCGGGCCATGTATGATGCCGTTCAGGGAACAGGATCTGCAAGCCAGTCTTCGGCGGCTATTTGCGGCATGTAACGTGGGGGTATATCCAGTAGAACGCATATTGTGCCTGTGCACTCCAGTAGTACGTCTCAAAGTCGGGTATATCCAGCCCCCCCTGTTCATATGGCCTAATGAGGGTGGACCACTGAAGTCGTGGTTGTTTTCCTCCCCAGATTAGCGTGATCAGCGCCGTCCGTAGTGTTTTAAAAAAAATTGGTCCTGGGTGATAGGGTATGTTTGCAAACAGATACAGGAACTGAGGAAGCACCACCATTTTTATTAGAGAGGCTCGACCAGCGAGTGATATAGGCAAAGAGATCCATTGTGTGACATTGCTGTTGAGGCGCGCAATTGCTGTACCATAGTTCAGCCGTATGGTGTCCTCTCTGTCTCTCGTCACCTGTATACCGAGATAGCGAAGTTCAGTATCGCACCATTCCAGTGGATAATCTAGTGGGAATTGTGGTACCGCTGGTGTAAGTGGAAACAACTGGGACTTCCCCCAATTGATATTGATACCTGATAGTCTGCCGAACAGTATAAATTCTCGTAGTATAGGGTTAAGATTGTGCCTGGGATCCCTGATATATAATGTCACGTCGTCCGCATATAAGGATATCAATATTTGGCGTAGGCCACATCGAAACGCCTTATCTTGATGCCGTTGTCGCAGTCTAGAGGCCAGGGGCTCCATTGCGATAGCGAATAGCAACGGGGACAGCGGGCATCCCTGGCGCGTGCCTCTCGAAACAGGAAGTGAGCGAGATATATGGCCATTGATCAATACTCTGACAGTGGGCTGGTGATACAGCAATTGAATCCAGGATATATATAGCTTTGGAAACCCCATACTGTGCAGCACCTCAACCAAATAGTCCCACTCCACGGAATCAAAATCCTTCGTGGCATCTAGAAACACAGCTGCAAGTGGGAACTCTGGCTCCACTGTCTGTACAAGCGAAAAGAGTGTGCGAAGATTGTGATTGGTTGCCCTGCCGGGGACAAAGCCTGATTGATCAGGTAGAATAAGGTTTTCCATAAGGAGGTTGAGACGATTGGCTAGTATCTTAGCCAGAATTTTGGTGTCACAGTTGATAAGTGACAGGGGTCGGTATGAATCGCAGGAGCTAGGAGTTTTATTGGGCTTTAGTAGAGATGTCACCAACGCTTCCCTCATAGAGGGGGTAGGGTACCAATCTCCATAGATTCCTCATAAACCTCTTTAAGGACTGGCGCCATGATATCGATATATGTTTTGTAAAATTCGGCAGGGATACCGTCTAATCCAGGCGCCTTGCCGCTTTTTAAATGCATAATAGCTTCCCTGATTTCATCCAATTCGAAAGGCTGGCTAAGGAATTCTCTTTGCGTGTTACTAAGCCACCCCAGCGTTATATCTCCCAGATAGGCACCGAATTCTACTGCTTCCTGGCGGTGTGTGGTGTATAAGGTCTCATAGTAAGCGGCGAATGTGGATAGTATGTCCAGTGTGTCTCTATGTATTGTCCCTTCTGGACTTTCAATTTCTAATATATGGGACGTGAACCTGGGGCCTCTTGTCGCTTCAGCTAATGCCTTTCCTGGCCGTTCCCCTTCGCCGTACTTTCGAGCCACCCAGTATTTACTCTGAAATTTCACCTCTCTAGCAGCATTCTGTTCGTAGTCTGTCAATTTCTCGCGAAATTCTGCTTGTACCTGCCCTGTCTCTCCGTTACTCATTCTGACCTCTAACCTCTTCAGATCCTGTTCCAGCGTTTGGATTGTACGCCGTATGTCTCGAAGTACTCCGAAACTCTTTGAGATGCAGTACCCACTAATAGTGACTTTGAAAGCCTCCCATATTATTTCGACATTATCAACTGATCCCTTGTTTCTCATAAAGAAGTCCCTGATCTCCTCCCCCAGCTCGGCCCGAAAGACCGTGTCAAGAAGAGCATGGGGCTGCAGTCGCCAGCGTGGCCTGGGCGTGCTATATCCCGGTGGTGTGAGTGCCAGCCTCACAGGGCAATGATCTGAGAGCGTACGGGCTGGGTGAGTTACAGCACGTATAGCGTCCCCAAGCCCTCTTGAGACCAAACAATAATCAAGGCACGCCCATGTGCCCGTGCGTGTCGTGAAGTGTGTACCCTCCTTCAAATATGGGTGAACATGCCTCCAACTATCTACCAGGCCACCTTCCTCCACTATACCCCGCAGTGCTTCTTGGGACTTATTATAGTGGTGCAAACTTGAATTGGACCTATCCTGTTCCGGGTTAAGGGCCACGTTAAAATCTCCACCCCAGACGACATGAGTGGAGCCTACGTTCAATATTTGCCCCCATAACCTAGTGAAAAAGTCTGGAGCGTCAACATTGGGGCCATAGCAATTGACCAGCGTCATAGAATCTCTGCCAAGTCTACCCCATGCCAGTATGTATCTCCCTTGTGGGTCTTCTATCGCTCCCGCCAGTACAAAGGGTGTCTGTTTTTTAATCAGTATGGCAGTGCCTCTCGCATAGGAGGAGTATGATGAAAAGAGTCTCGTGCTAGCCCATTTACTGGCGAATGTGTTTACGGCCCTTGGGTCTATGTGGGTCTCCTGGAGCATAGCCAGTTGCACCCGCTGTCTGTCCAAGTATGCCAGGACCTGTCTCCTTTTCGCTGGTCCCCCAGGCCCCTGACATTCCAAGATAAGATCGTCAACGTGAAGTTGTCATCCGTAGCCATCACATTGTCTCACAACAAGAAGCCCAACACATGATGTATCAGTTATATGAAAGGTTTGTCCATTGAAGCACCCATCGATTCTACATATAGTGTGTCTGTCTATTGCAATAATACAATGCGTTTCCCACAACTGCCCCCCTCCCACCTCCCATGGCATCCCAATCATGCCAGAAACTGACCACCCATCCCAATTCCCTGGCCCTACAACCCCTCCCCCTCCCACTGAAGCAGCCCTATCCTGCCAGAAGCTTACTCCCTCCCCCCCCTATCCCAACGAATAAAAACAAGTAAACCTATCCAAACTGCTATGCAACCGTACATAGATTAATCATCAATGGGGGAGCACCCGTTGGGGGGATTACCCTAGGTGCCTTCACAGTACCCCCCACCCGTTGGGTCCACTAGGGATGGAGCGTGTGGACACCTAGGGGCAGAGGGTGCCGGCGTAACATATAGGACATGGCTCATAAAGAAGAACAAAGATTAGAAATAGTAAGTCTATTGGTCTACCGTCCTCCGTATCTGCGGAGCCCGCTGCTTCTGCTCAGCCAGCCAGTAGTCATTTGCTATGTTTCTTATGTCCCAGTAAGTTCAATATTTGAATGAGTCATTCAGTCCGCGCTTTCTTCCACTCCCGCTGATGCAGCCTGCTGGGATGATGTTGCCTCTTCGATGTCATGGTTTGATCGTTTCAGGTACTTTAAGAACTCCTCCACCTGCTGTGGTTTTGTAAAGAATCTCTGTTTACCTTGGTGGGTAACCCTAAGTCGTGCCAGATATAGCAGTGCGTAGTCAATTTGGGCCCGCCGCAGCTTCTTTTTGACTTCTATAAATTTCCGTCTTTCTTCCTGAACGGTTGGTGTGAAGTCAGGGAATATGGAGAACGTATTACCATCATGTGTCAGCTGGTGAGCGCTTCTCGCTGTGTGGAGTGCAACGTCCCGGTCCCTATAATTCAAGAGACGTGCTATGATAGGGCGCAACGTGCTTCCCGGCGGCGGGCGCGGGCCCAGTGATCTATGCGCCCTTTCCACTATGAATTGACTGGAGAAGCCTTCCTCCCCAAACGTTGAGAGCAGCAATTTTTCGACATATTCCTCCATTCTTCCTGTGTTGGTCGACTCGGGAATACCAAGAATGCGTATGTTGTTGCGCCTACTTCTCGCCTCCAAATCTTCATTCTTTGCAGCAATGATGTGAAGAAGCTTATCCATTTGGGCAATCTGTGTTGTTACTTGGGACGTAGTGTCTTCATTGTCGGAGATGCGTCGCTCAGTTTCTTTAATGCGACCCTCGTGCCCTTCTAGTTTATGTGCAATGGCGTCCATACGCGTGGACATGCTATCCATTTTGTCTACCATAGTAGCGAAGCCTTGTCGAACTTCTTGTAGGATGCTTTGTACCTCTGTGGATGGAGAGTTAGCGGTTCCCTGTGCGCTCTCCCCCTTGTCAGCGTCCTGGTCGTCTGTTGTGTTGCGGGTGATCCTTTTGGCGGTATCAAAGGAGAGCTTGGGTTGGCGGTTATCTGGCTTCCCCATATTAGCCTCTAAATGCGGACTGTTAGTGTCCCGGTATTATTATGGTGTAGCGTTCACAAGGTGACTGCAGTCTGCGCGCCCTGGTATGCCAAGGCAGTACTATGCCTGTATCCGACTCTTTTGCCTGCCAAGCTTACGTATAGTAGTGAACACGTTGTGAGCTCCAGAGCCCTGTTGTTGCCGGTTCGTTAACACTACCAGTGGTTATATCTGAGGAGGCTAGTCGCTATTTCCATGCGCTGTGGTCTTGTTGGTAGGGCGTTCGCAAGGTGACTGCAGTCTGTGCGCCCCAGTATGTCAAGGCCGTACTATGCCTGTATCCAACTCTTTTGCCTGTCAAGCTTGCGTATATCAGTGAGCACGTTGTGAGCTCAAGAGCACTGTTGTTGCCAATTCGCCAACACCCCCAGTGTGGTTTTTTTTTTTTTTTCCCTGTCCTCCCCCGCGGAGGCTGATCACTATTACCTTGCGCTGTGGCATACGTTCACCATTACAGTTCCAGCGGGGGGGGCTCGGTGGTTCAGCAGGTGTTTGTTGGTGCCCCGCAAATAGGCCCCGGCCTGTGGCACACGCTGCGTGCAGGGATGCTGTCCTTTCTTCTTTGCACCACCGTGAATACACCCCTAGGATTCGAGGCTTTGTGTGCAAGCAGGCCCCCGGTCCTCCGGTCAAGAGAGCTCGATGCATTCACAGTTCAGCAAGCCCGCACATGGGCCCGTCTTCGGGAGCCCGCCCCACAGCAGCCCAGCAGCGCGCCGCGCCTGCTTCCATCAGTGGCTCCGCACTCGGGGATCGCCTCTCTGGGGGAGCGCCGGCTGCGGTGAATTCTGTCTCACTGCGCACCTACTTGCACACAGCTTGTCCTTGCATCGCCGTCCCGATCTCAGCTCCTAGGCCGCATCTGCCGCGCCGATCCCGCACTCAGCTTCTGGGCGCTATCGTACCTGCGCACCTGTCCCGATAATCTTCGTCGCCGTCCGTCGCATCCGCCAGGATTGTCAGCTCTGATGGTGTGCAGGAGCAGCCCCACCCGTGTCGTCCTGCCGTGGGCAGGCCCCGGTTGACGTGTCGTATGCCACTTACAGTGCGCAGTGCTGGTGGGCCCAGGCGCCTCGTGTCAATCCCCAGGCTCGCGTAGGAGTGATAGCCGCTCCTGGTCACCGCGGCTCGTTTCCTCTGCCCTCGCTGTCACCTCGACATTAGCGTTTCTCTGGAACGGAGGCTCCGATTCAATCAAATTTCACACCGGAGCTGCAGCAGCCCGCCAGCTGTCTCGGAGGGCAGTTTAAGTGAAATTCATGGCCATTTAAGAGGATATTTATAGGATCGTTGACGCCGGGCAGCAAGAGCCTCACTGTAGTGCGGCCATTTTGCGTGTGCGCCACCTAGCGCCCCCCTACTCCGCAGTTGATTTCCGTGGGTTTTGAGAGGAAGGGTGGCAGTCTGAATCTTTGGGTTCTACCGGTGAGTAAGTAGCGGAGCTAGTCGAGGGTGACTCCCTGTATGCCGGCGCCATGGATTCTGGCGGTGAGTGTGTGGTGGGATACGGAGTCGAAGGCTGCAGAGAGGTCGAGCAGGATCAGGGCTGTGGTGTGTCCTTGGTCGAGGAGGGTGTGGATGTCGTCTGTGGCGGCGGGTAGGGCGGTCTCAGTTCAGAATTGGTTTCGCCTCTAACAGACTTGCAAAAAAATAATCAACCTACTAAGATCAGCAATTGGTCAGCAAGACATCAGGAGAGTTTTGATAGATTAAAAGACTGCCTTTGCCCGTGTTAATCTGCCCCTATTTTCAAATACCCTTTGTGTTACAAACTGATGCCTCCGGCAGAGGTTTGGGGGCTGCTTTATCCCAGGCCGACGGCAACAGTGATCTTCTCCCCATAGTATATATCAGTCAGAAACTTCTTCCACTGGAACAACAATATCCAACTATTGAAAGGGCATGTTTGGCAATTAAGTGGGCCATCGAAGATCCTCAGTATTATCTCTTAGGACGTACCTTTACCTTGTTAACAGACTATGCCCCATTTGTTAGTCTGGCCAGGCATAAGGATTCAAATTCTCATGTATTACGCTGGTTCCGAGCCTTACAACCTTTTTCATTTCAGGTTGAACATCGACCGGGATGGTTACAGAGCAATGTGGACTACCTTTCACGGGAACCCATAGCAGACTTGCCCGATCAGCCAATCTTGGAAAGGGGGAATTGTAACATGGTCGGTGGTACATCTCCCAAAATGGCCCCCAAAGAGCGCCCGTTGGAATCCACAGTGAGTGCTCTAGTAGCAGTGATGTCCTTACCAATCATGGTGGGAGCACCAACTAGAAAAGGAGATGGGTGGAGCTGGGGTGCGCTGATGCCAGGAAAGACACCGTACGGGAATCGCAGGAGAAACGAGAGACGACACGAGATGCAGAAGAGGAAGAATTGCAAATGCGAGGGGCAAATCAAGTCTCAGAATGAGGAGGGGGGGTGGCCAGCTGAAGCGGAGGGAGAGAGAGAGACCCAGAATCCAACTGGACCGGCCAGAAGTGGAAGGTTTTATGCTCCAGGAAGCCAAGGCTCAACATGTGAGCCACAGGCAAGTCCTGCGTTGGGGATTTTTGCATCGTTGGTGGGGAGATAAGAGTGCCGGGAAGAGCTGAATTTTGGGAGGAGAGAGACAGGAATTGGAAAAACCAGACACTGGGCCACAAGGTTTTTTTCCTTTATGCACAACCTCACTTGGGTGTTGGCTAAGATGTAGACACTTATCTGTATGCGAAGAATTCTGTCTCAAAGAGCATATTTTGTGTTTGTTTCTGAGGCTCAACGGTTACGTGCTCCCAGACACTCGACCCCATGAGGAATTGGACCAAGACAGGACTTTTAATCATCTCCCTTGAGATGAAAGTGAACTAAAGACTTAAGAGACTGGTTATACATTAAGAAAACAACCGGTCTGCCTTTCTGTTGTTTTATCCCTATCCCCTTCCAAATTAAAACCCAGGAGTAAATACCTCAAACAAGGCTGTGGTCATCCTTACTCTCCTTACAATCACCCTTAGGGATTCTGGCAGATTCACGCACCCTAGTAACACTAAGCCAGGATGCATTAGGTAGGAGCATAAATATGATTATACATGTATGCTTATAATCAATGTAACAACACAATGGTGAAATTGTTCAGCTTCTTTACGATTCTAGTAATGCTGATTACTCTGTTCTGTTTCCAACAATTGATCATTGCAGTGCACGTATTTTATACAAGAATCAGTATGGTTCAATAAATGATTGAAATGCCAATCTGAGTATTTATTGAGTCTCCCTTTAGGCATGCATGAGTTTCAAAGGGACTGATCTGTTTCCATGATTTCATTGGGGAGTCAGAGTTGTCATGTTCTGATGTTGCACATGCCTTCCGGTACCTTATAGGTTTAGCAGTCCAGAGAGGTCACTGTGAGCTATCCAGGAGTAAGGCCAACATATCCTGTTGGTGTGTGTGGAGCCAGTTTCACACAGTTTTAATGTTTATGTTGTCCAAGTGCACAGTGTTACTGATAAAGTATGAACTGTATGACAAAACTCTCCAGTAGAGCACTCTGGATTATTCGAGTCGCAAAGTTTACACAATCCCACCCTCATCACCAGATCTAGTGTCCTCCCAAGCCTGGTTACATGCAAATGATCACACCACACATGGACCTTGGTATTACATGACTTTATTCATCAGTGTGTAACCATTAACTGAACATTCTACGTCATGAATGCTATCACCCATGCACTTACCTCACTGTTCTACATAGTCCGTCAGGAACCAAAAGGGTCCAATCATCTCTAACTCACAAGACACTGCAGTATCAACATTTACTCAACAGTTACTGGTTGCTGTTAATATTTAAGATAAACAACATTTAAGTGAAGCACAAACAAAATCCATCCTGAACCCAGCTTTGTATCCTCTGTCTTATTGACTTTATGCTTGTCTTTCACCATATGCCGTGTTCTGCTATCTTTTGGCCAGGTTTGTGCTATAGAATTACCATATACATGCGAAGAGATATGAGTTATAAATTTGTTATTTATGAATCGTTTATGTCCCAGAGTAGGACATTCCAAAATTATTTATTTTAGAGCTTTTCTTTGTCTTTGTCTTCTAGAATCTTCACATGAATGCCCACTCAGCTACTATGGCATATTGATAGCAGATGTTTTCTTACTACAGAAGATTGCAATTGTAATTGTAATTGCATTTATATAGCGCTTACTACCCATGATGAGGCGTCAAAGCGCTTTCGGCGAGTAGCATGCTACTCTGGAACCCGAAAAGGATTAGTGGTGAATTAGTATAGGGAAATATGAAATTAATTTGAATGTTGGACATGTAAGTCTGTTAGCTGGATTGAAAAGAATAGTGGAGGGATAGAAGAGGGAAGGTTGTAGGAAGTGTTTATTTGGAGATCATAGCTGTAGGAGGAGACTTGGGATGAGAAAAGGAGAGAGAGAGTCTCTAGAAGTGGATTAAGGAGAAAGATGATATATCGGATGAGTCTAGGAGGGTTTGGAAAGGCTTATTTGGGAGATCTGAATAGAAAAAGAGGTTGAGATGATGCAAGGAGGGGTAGAGGAGTGAAACGTTTTTAGAAGGTTATTTTGGAGAACTTAGTAGTAGAATGTGGGTTTGGGATGAGTCAGAGAGCGGAGGTGTAGGATAAATTGAAAGACATATAGGGTGAGAAATAGGGTACTGCATTAGATAGAGTAGTAGAATGAGTTTTGAGATAAGTCAGAGAGTGGAGGTAGAGGATATATTGAGAGCGGTATAGGGTGAGAAATAGGGTAGTGCATTGGATAGAGTAGTAGAATGAGTTTTGGAATGAGTCAGAGTAGAGGTAGAGGATATATTGAGAAAGGTGGAGTGTGAGATATAGGGAAGTGCATTGGACATGCTGAATTAGGAGTAAAGTAATAAATATAAAGATACATAAGTACATGGAAGGTATATATGTATAAGGAAGGTAATATATTTAGATTTAAGTTGTATTTAATAAACTCTGAATTTCAAGTACTTTAAGCTAATTTATTTGTTTTTATACTTTTTTTCCTTTTAATAATTCAATAGTGAAGCAATTGTAGATAAATAGGTATGATAAAAATGTACTTAGTTATGCAGTGGCCTACATACATGTTAAACATAGAATTATATAACCACAAGTAATATGTACATTTGTTAAGTAGAACAAGCGAATATCTATACATTTATAAAGATAATTACTATGCACATTTATACAAAGATATATACATAGCTAGATGCATACTTATAATCAAAATAAATGCACATATAGAAAACAGGGATATGAGGTACATTTTTGTTTGAGTATGGTGGTATGAGTGGAAGAGCCAACTCTTGAGTAGTCTTCTGAAGATAAGATAGTTATCCGTGGATCTTATGTTTGGGGGTAAAGAGTTCCATAGTTTGGCTGCTTGAACAGTAAAAGTTGTGCCACCTATGTTTTTTTTGTTGTATGGTGGGATTTTGAGGCGAAGTGCCAATCTAGAGTGGAGGTTCATTTGTTGAATGTATTTGGTGATTTTATTCCATATGAAGAGCAGCCCTGTTCCATGTATCGCTTTGCAGGTGATACAAAGCAGCTTAATTGTGGATCTTCTGACAACCAGTAACCAATGCCAATCTGAGTATTTATTGTGTCTAACTTTGGGCATGCATGAGTTACTAACGAAAGGGACTGAGGGCCTTCAAGGCAGGGGAGATGTGGGCTTGTGGCCTTACATGTAGGAGTAGTCTAGAAGCAGAGTTCTGAATCAGTTGTAGTCTTTTCATGGTTGTTAAAGATGATCCATGGTAGAGACTATTGGCATAATTGAGTTTAGACAATACAAGAGAGATGGTAGCCTAGACCTTGTGTGGAAATCCCAGGTGGGGGAAGATGTGTTGCAGAGTATTTATAGTAATGAAGCCTGATCTTGCTAGTTTGTCCACTTGGGCATTCATTGATACATTGGAGTGCATGGTAATTCTGAGGCTTCTTACTTCTTTAGATACTTTAGGTGGTGTTCCCAAATCGCCAGGCCAGTGGGTCATAATTGTTCCAATCGCCACATGAGTATTTCCGTTTTGGAAGAATTCAATTTGAGATGGCTCTGTGTCATCCACTGATCAACGCGCGAGGCAATTGAAAATTTGTACGTTTCCAATGAACAAAGCAGGAAATGGCAGAAAAGAAAGGTAGTAGAATGTGAGCAGTAGTGAGAGGGGCTAAGAAGATGATCCCCAGATGGAATCAGAAGACCAAGATTAGGGAAACTGATTTTAGAAAGTACATTTGTAGTCCTTCTCTCCTTCCTCCTTCTTCCTGAGTCACTAGGTGGTAATGTAATCCACAATCACCTGATTATAGAGGAGCAACAATTGCTGTGGAAAAGAGGAGGCATGTATGTTGTGCAGCATCCAGGAACAAAAGAGGTCCTGCTTATGCTCCTAGCTCTGAGATAATTATTCTAAAACTTCTCTTCTTTCTCAAACCACATGGTGTTCGGGTCACATATGAGTAATGCATGCACAGAAGCATCACAAGTGCCAGTAGTGCCAATGATTCAAGTGCAAGTATACTTGGCACACCAGTGTCTGCACAGATTTAGGTAAATATATAAAATTTCCTTTGTGATTAGAGCTAACAAAATCTGCAGTTTTTATTCACCTGCATCTGTACTTACCTGCACATTCTTCATGCACGTGCAAATCAAAATAATGTTTTGTGAACAATTCCTGTGATATCCTAGTGGGACATTACTTTAGCTACTAGTGTATTATTTGATTATATTTTATAAAGTCTCCACTTGGGTACCCAAAGCTAAGATTAGAATGTATATAGCTATTGCTTAGAAAAGCAAGATAAAGTTCTCACATGGTTATACTTAACAGCATGACAAGAACATTAAGGGGTTAAATAAGGTTTTCTAAAAAGAATGGATTAACTTAAATCTGCAGGATAATTGGAAATCGATGATGTATTTAGAGATGTACAAAATTGGTCAATTTTACTGCAATATATTTCACGAAATTGTCTCTGGCATTTAGCTAATTGCATGGCATTTTCAAAATGGTTCAGTTATGACATTTGACTAGGAAAATATGCAAAAATGTATTCTGTTGAACAAAACTATATACAGTTAAACTTACGGATAAGCAGTACCAAACGTAAGTGCATTTATAAAAACATATTCAGAAAACATTTTCTGATTTCACAAGGGAAACAGGTAAAATGCTGGCTGTAATTTTCCTTGAAAAATTATTCATGTGCCTTCCGTCATCGACATTATAGTCAAAGCAGACAAAACTTTGCCAACTTCCCCTAAATACTACAGGTGTTTTAAAACTCCTGAAGCTGGTAGATATATTCATGCATTTAAAAATATATGCAAACGAGTTTGGATGTCACTTTCATTGAAAAAATTACATTTTAAATTTAAGAGAGAAGGGATTGGACCTTTTTGTTCCCAGCAAATTAAGTGTAAACCTTAAATATTTTAGGTGGGAAGTGAAACAATTCCAACTTTCTTACAGTTTAAAAAATATAGTAAACGTTTGTATAACTGTGATAAATTGATTGACATGATTGCATTGTTTACCCTGAATGAAATCTGATGCGTTACTTTTTGGGTGAAAATAATGTCAAGCTTAATTTGAAATGATGAGGGTATGCTGTTTGTAAAAACACACTATACCCAATAGTGGTTTCAAGTTGCTAAAACCATGGTGGGGTGCGAACATAAACAGTGGGTCAAGCTTAATTTAAAAGCAGTCGTGTATTCAATATCTTTTTGAAGCTGATTGTTGCATTCCACATCATTTCAAAAGACTGTTCTATTAAGCAGGAGTGACCAGAGAAGGAGCGACCTCCATGGCTTTGCCTCCTAATGTGAGAAAGCAGAAATATCGAAAGACAAATTTTAAGTATTAGATTGCATCATAGTACTTTTTCATAAATTGAATTAACTATACAACGTGTAAATATAGACATAGGGCCTAATTATGAGTTTGGCAGTGTGGGAGCCGGGCAGCACGCCACCACCCCGCTCTCATACCACCAAACCCCACCACCGACCGCCCGGCGGATTACAAAATGGAGAGCTTTCGAAAGGCAACGCAGTGGGACTGCCACAGCGCATTCCAGCATGGCATGGACTGTAAAGTTCATGCCATGCAGGAACTGGGGGTGCAGAAAGACAGGGAGACAAACCATGTGCCCCCCAGCAGGCACGTCCATGTACCGAGGCACGTGGCTGGGCGCCCTCCAGGACCCCTTAGTTTCCTCTCTGCCACCCTTTTCACTGCGGGCTCACCGCCATGAAAAGGAGGTCACCGAGAAAATCGTCAACAAACAACTGACCCGCTACCTCGAGGAGAACAACATCCTGGACCCTTCCCAGTCCGGCTTCCGCAGCAACCACAGCACCGAAACCGCCCTCATCGCCGCCACCGATGACATCAGGACCCTGCTAGACAACGGAGAAACAGCAGCCCTCATCCTCCTGGACCTATCAGCCGCCTTCGACACGGTCTACCACCACACACTACGAACACGCCTTCACGACGCCGGGATCCAAGAGAAGGCCCTGGACTGGACCACATCCTTCCTTTCCGGCAGAACACAAAGCGTCCGCCTCGCCCCTTCCGATCCAAGGCCACCAAGATCATCTGCGGCATACCCCAAGGCTCCTCCCTCAGCCCAACGCTGTTCAACATCTACATGGCACCACTCGCCCACGTCGCCCGACAGCACAACCTCAACATCATCTCCTACGCCGACGACACCCAGCTGATCCTCTCCCTCACCAAAGACCCTCACACCGCCAAAGCCCACCTCCACGAAGGAATGAAGGCCGTCGCCGAATGGATGAGGACCAGCCGCCTGAAGCTGAACTCGGACAAGACGGAGGTCCTCATCCTTGGTTCCAACCCTTCAGCCTGGGATGACTCCTGGTGGCCAACATCACTGGGAACAGCCCCGCCACCCACCGACCATGTACGCAACCTAGGGGTCATCCTCGACCCCACCCTCTCCATGACTAAGCAGGTCAACGCCGTTTCCTCATCCTGCTTCAACATCCTCCGAATGCTCCGCAGGATCTTCAAGTGGATCCCCACCGAAACAAGAAAAACAGTCACCCAGGCCCTCGTCACCAGCAGGCTGGACTACGGAAACGCCCTCTACACAGGAACGACGGCTAAGCTCCTGAGACGGCTGCAACGCATCCAGAACGCCTCTGCACGTCTTATCCTTGACATCCCCCGACGCAGCCACATCACACCCCACCTGAGAGACCTGCACTGGCTCCCTGTCAACAAGAGGATAACCTTCAAGCTCCTCACCCACGCACACAAAGCACTCCACAACTCCGGACCAGCCTACCTCAGACGACTCAGCTTCTACACCCCCACCCGCCAGCTCCGCTCGACCAGCCTCGCCCTCGCCACAGTCCCCCGCATCCAGAAAACGACCGCCGGCGGCAGATCCTTCTCCCACCTCGCCGCCAAGACCTGGAACACCCTCCCCACCAACCTCCGACAGACCCAAGACCTAGTGGCCTTCAGAAGACTCCTCAAGACCTGGCTCTTCGATCAGTAGCAGCACCACCCCCCTCTTCCCCCAGCGCCTTGAGACCCTCGCGGGTATGTAGTGCGCTTTATAAGTGACATGATTGATTGATTGATTGAGTGAGGAAGCTCATAATATGCTTGGCGGTGCAGCAGCTGCACTGCCAGCATATTGTGGCCTCAGACTGCTGCAAGACTGCCAAATATGGCAGTTGGATCGCTGGTGCGGCATTTGCCGCACCGCCACCATGGGTTTGGTGGTCCACAGGACCCCGAAACTCATAATCAGGCCCATAATCGGAAACATCTTTACCACACAGTCTTTAACATACAAGTCTTTAAAATGCATGCCTTTACCACTCTGCCTTTACCCCACATGCCTTTGCCACACATGCCTTTACAACCCATGCCTTTACCATGCTTTTTGGTATGCATATTGGTAAGCATGGGCAATTTTCTTTATTTATTTCTATATATTTAAAAATTACATTTATATATACAATATTTTTATATGTATCATATGCAAACGTTTTAGGAGCAGGATGCAAGGGCTATAGGGACAATGGGTGGGGAAGTGTATTAATACTCAGGCAACATGTGTGATACTCAAGTATTCAATTTGTAATCTATTTATTATTCATATAAATATTTTAAAATAATTATTTTAAATTATTTTAAAGCAGTACACAAAGAATTTAGTGGTAATGGTGGGGAATTGTTTTAATACTCAGGTATCAACTAAGATAGCTGAGTATTAAATGTGTAATTCATTTAAAAAGAATTCAAATATTTTTTAAATAATATTGCTTATCAATTTAAAAATATCAAAATAAAGTTTTAGGAGCGGGATGCAAGTAATATAGGAATAATGGGTGGGGAAGTGTATTAATACTCGGGTATCAACTATGATACTTGAGTATTACATTTCTAATCCATTCAATTGGAAATTAAATATTTTCAAAATAATTATTGCAAATTGATTTAGAAATATCCTAATATTGTTTTAGGAGCAGAATGCAAGAGATATAGGGGTACAGGGCAGGGAAGTGTATTCATACTCGGGTATCAACTGGGATATCTGAGTATTAAATTTGTAATCCTTTTAATAATAATTTAAATATTTTTCAAATAATTATTGTGAACCATTTTTAATACATCAAATTAAAGTTTAAAGAGTGGGATTGAAGGGTTATAGGAGTAATGGTTGAGGAAGCAATACCTGAGTATTAATTTGAAAAATGAATAACTATGAGCCTTATTACGATGTTAGTCAGACTTGCGTCCGACCAACACTACTGGGGAATGGAATTGTCCGACCATAAGAATTTGGATGTGACCGCCCTATGAGCGGTCGGAAACATCCAGTTTTCAATTGCGGCTTGTGGGGCGGGTGAAAAAGGCCCGCAGCACAAGCTACAATAGTAAAATGGATGTTTTTAGACATCCCTGCACCGTGTGGCAGGCACACAGTGCAGGAATGTTTAGGAGGGCACCATAGGTGCCCCCCAGGCCCCATAGCGGTGGGCCAGGGGGAAGATGGCCCTGCTAGGGGCCCCCAAAGTCACTTTCCATCTGCTGTTTCAAGGCGGCGGACTGCTATGAAAGGGCAGGTGGAAAGTGACATCATATTCCTGATTAGCATTTTGCAGCCTCAAGACCTCCACCCGGTTGTGGCAGTGCAATGGCGGACCAAATACCCATGTTTAATAGGTAGGTCAGACTGCCGGTGCGGCAGTGCCCACACTGCCACCGCAGCTATAGCGGTCCATGGGACCACTGTAATCATAGTCAGGGCCTGTGTCACCAAGAGTAACCGCTCTGCATTTGAAATGGGATGAAAAATATACAACAAAGACTCCTGAGCTCAGTTATTCTTTCCTTACAATAAATGTAACCACCATACTATAACAGTCTATTGTCAAGAACCTGCGATAGCATTATGCTGGCTATGCACTTCATGGAGGCAGAGTGGTTAGTTTTTGCCATCCATGGTTTATTATCCAACAGGAGTGCTTCAGTCCTTTTAACAAATAGGACTCTTAGCACATAATCCATTGCATTCTTCAGGTAAACATGGGCGCCATTTTGACATATAAATAAATACATTGCGTGAGAATTTCTCATAGCGTCTTATAAACCACTGCTGCAATTTGTCCAACATTAAAGGAATTTGGAATCCACTGTGCAAAGAATCTAACCACAGTGTGTGTGGAATAAAAGATGGAAGATTATTCCAAAGTGGGCTTACGTAAATCAACAAATTAGTGTGAATTGATACGGCGCTCATTTATATACAGTCAACTTCTTTGCGGAGCAAACTAAGCACTTATACCTTTATACATTCTACCCCCATAGAAATGAGGTGCAACACAAGCTCAGGACTATAATGTTTTGTGCTGGGTTGTGGATTCATCTAGTCTCCAGCCCAGCAGTGTGACACTGTAATGAAAAAATTATATAAATAATCATGTGAATTAAATCCAAATCAACATCACTCAGGGCATGTAATGCAGCTATTGTGACACTCAATCAAGTCATTATTGGCCCTTTTCTAATTCTATTTTCAATACAAATATATTGCATCATCAGTGTATCTATGCAAATGTCATTGTATCTCATCATTTTTTAACTCTTTCTGATGATAGATTTGATCCAGGTATATTGCACCTTTAGCTTGTGTGTATAACCAATAATGTGCCCCTAGTTGGATGATCTCAATGCAGTCCTTGACCTTCCAATGCAAAAACTGTGCACATGTGTCAAATTAAAGGGCAACTGACCTTCTTACTTCAGAGAGTCATAATTTTGGCCCTTTGTGGGTTGGAGTGTGGTTATACGTCACTACGTGCATACTATCAAGAGCTGCTGTTCATATCAAACCCTAGTGATGTTTGTGAAGTCCTTCTAGTGAGAAAATGTATCTTTCCTCATCATGAATAAATATATCGATAATAAAAATATTTCAGCTCCTTTGCTCTCCATCCTTGTGCAGAAGTCCTCATAAAACCTACAAAGCAAAATTAAAAATTAAAATGTGGTTAAAATCAGGTAGTGAGTGTCACTAATCATGAAATTAAAAACAGTTAATGAAAGGGAGTAGGGTAGATGGGGCTTGAATAAAGTGTTGACCCCATCTGGTTCCCAGCTACCTAGGGAATTCCCATATATGGGTAATTCCTTCTGAATGTACTGCTAGTTCTTCATCATGATTAAGAAATACTGGGTGTAGAGTGTAGAAGTTGATGATGAACCTAGATTCCATTGTCCTGAGTGCTAAAGTTCTATTGTCCCCTCTAATATTGACTGTAATTCTATCAAGAACGTAGAATTTAAGTAGACGGGCATCACTGGAATGTTCATGGGAAGAAGTGTCTGGCCACAGGGTATTGTTGATTCACATTGGTCATGGCCCACATGTGTTCTATGATTCTGACTTTAGATCTATGAATGGTAATGTCTATGTAATATTTAATACATGGACATTTTAGGCAGTACACACGGTAATCCAAATTATAAGTTAGGTGTTGTAGTATTTAAAATTTCCAGCAGTCAGGATTCAATTGATTGTCCTTGGCATTTTTTGTGTAATTACACACCTTGCATTTATTGCCTCTATAGAAGTCTTGGACTGAGCTAATATTGGTACTTCCTAGTGATAACATTATGGCGTAGTATATCCTTACGAGACTTGCTCTTTCTAAATGCTAATCTTTGGTAGTTGTCTAATGGCCTGATTTAGACCTTGGCAGACGAGTTACTCCGTCACAGCGATTAGTTTGCTCCCACAAAGGCGTTGACTGTGTGTAAATGAGCACCGTATCGATTCACACTAATTTGTTGAATTACATTTTTTTTTTTGCATATTTATATAGCGCAAACTCGACCTGAAGGTATTGGAGCACTTTACATGAGCACCGTATTTACATTACACATTCAGGCATGGGGAGATTAAGTGATTTGCCCAGAATCATAAGCCAACTAGGGCATAATCTTCCCTCTTTTAATTTCACACACACTGGGGTTAGATTCTTTGCACAGTGAATTCCAAATGCCTTTAATGTTGTACAGATTGCAGTGGTTTATTACATGCTATGAGACGTTCTCATGCAATGTATATGTCAAAATGGCACACATTTTTACCTGATGCAAGGATGTATGTGCTAAGAGTTCTATATTGATGTTTATCACTGAACTCATGTGTAATAAATGACGTGTCCACCTCCCGACCCATGAGCAAGGATAGGGCTGGCTCCGAAATACATCCGGAGTGTGCGTGTTGCAACCTTGAATAAATCATTGTAAAAGCACTGGTGACTTGTGGACTGTATGTGCGCGAAGCAGTGCTTACTACTAGATTAATCTGATACGGACTCACACCCCGTATATATACTACTCGCCAAGTTTCACACATTGCCTCTTGCCACTTGTAACAGATACACATATATATATATATATATATATATATATATATATATAATGGGGAAATGTAACATGTTTTTGACCTTCATTACAGCGTTTTCAGCTATCATGGATGGGGACAGGGTGTTCGCTTTTGTAAAAATTAAAGAAAGTCAGATTTTTTTAAAGTTTAAATAGTGTTTAACTGCTCTAGAACATATTTACACCATGTTTTTTAAAACATTTTTATGATATACCTTGGTGTGATGATTATTGTCTAACGACATCGGACTTTTCAACTCTTTACACCAGCATTAATCATGTTAATGGGATACGTGCTATTGAGCACTTTTTACAAATCAAACCAGCGAAATTGTACAGAAATACTGAAAATGTTAATTTCCATGATCAAATGGTGTTTAACAATTTTTTCTTGTTATAAAATCAGGTATTCAGACAAATACACGGAACGGCTATGGGCACCTGCATTGCCCCCAGCTACGCGTGTTTACACATGGGCTGGTGGGAGGAGCAGGTGCTTATCATGGACCACAACAGAATGTGGGAAGATCATGTCATTATATGGCTACACTTCATAGATGACTTGTTTGTCATCTGGAAGGGGTCGGAACAGTCATATAATGAGTTCATTAGACAAATAAACCATATTGAGCTTAATTTGCATTTCAGCTGTACCATCAGTAGGGAGCAGGTGGAATTCCTAGATTTACTGGTGTTTCCAAGGAAGGGTAAGTTGCAAACCTGAATATTTAGAAAATCAACTGCAGGAAATTCCACATTTAACACTGACAGTTTCCATCCTCCCCATTTAAAGGCAAGTATCCCCTATTAGGAGTTACTTGGCATGGAACTGTAGGCTAATTGAAGACTGGAACATAGGAAAAGATGAGATGTTAAACCGTTTCAAAGAAAGAGGTTATTCTGAAATTATTTTGAAAACAGCTCTTGACAAAGTGCAGGCAAAAAACAGGAAACCATTTTGTTCCACACAGTAAATAAAGAACAAAGTAAACAACCTATAAGGTTGATAACTATCTTTAATGGACAAGAAAGAGCTATCACAAAAATTATGCAATGGTGCTGGCACCTTGTGAGAGGAGATGCAGTGTTGGGGCCCTCAAAGGTGAATGCACCACAGTTAACATTCAGAAGAGCATTTTCTCTGAAAGGTCAGTCCTAAGACAGTGATCCCAAGAACCTTGTTACAACAGCAAAAAGGCTTTTACAAATGCCATTGGTGTAAAGCTTGATCACATAGAAATGTAATATGTTTTTGACCTTCTTCACAGAATTTTTCAGCTATCTTAGGTGGGAACAGGGTGTTTGCTTTTGTAAAAATGAAACTAAGTCTGATGTTTAAATATTTTTTCACTGCTCTAGAACACATTTGCATCATGTTGTGATGTGTTGCTTTCTTTTATATTTCTTTTTGGAAAAATTTGTGAAGGGTTGCAATATTTTGGTGGTGTTGCTTTGTTATATGTTGAGGTTTAAGGAATGTACCACTATTGCATTGTTTTGTGTTGTGTTGCATGATAATATCATCCTGGAAAAATGTGCGATGTACTGCATTGTGCTGTGTTGCGTTGTGTTCTGTTGCGTGGAGATGCGCATTGCATATTTTTTTAATAAAATATATATTTTTTAAATATGATTTCTCACATTATAATTATATCATTAATGTAGCTATTTTCGTTTTTCAAATGCATATTTATCAACATTTTTTTACATGAAAAAAATTAATTGTGTGGTAAAGGATTGTGTGGTAAAACTCTGCATGATAACGGCATGTGTGATAATGGTTCATATGATGTATTTCTATGTACGTTCATGGTAAAGACGTGTGGTAAAGACATACCTGGTATTGCTGTATGAGGGGTAAAGATTGCTTGGTAAAGGCATGCGTGGTTAATACGTGTGTTGTAACGTCATACAACCTACAGTATGCGCCTCTATTCTCAATAGCGGGTCACTTGTGAATACAAAACAAGGCTCTAGACCTCCTTGGCTGGTTACTGACAGTCAGCCATGTTTGTAGATGTTCAGGGTTTGACTCAAAGATCATCATTGCAAGATCATAATCTTAGTTTTGTCTGAGTTACTAAACCAAAGGATGTTTATCTGGTCCCTGATCTCCACCCCAATAGTTGTTTGAGGCTTTGGCATATATTAAAAAGAAGCAATGGAACTGGAAAACAAAAGCTGAAATCAGTCAAAACTGTCATGAAAGTAGTCTCTATGTAGTATTTGGGGAAAGCGCTCTTGGAAACCATGCAAACTACCAATTAGTTAGTAATGTCTGGAACATTATGAACACCACATTTTACTGCTTTTTTTTTCCTGGTGCAGCAAGCACAGACATTCTGACGTGTCAAAACCAAGTTTTTTCCACTCAGGGGAAAAGCAATAGGTTTTCTTCAACTCAATTGAAAAACAACTTGAGATAGTGATACATTTGGTCAACTCAGAAGCTTTCAATGGAAATGAACAATGGTGAACTGGAATGAGTTTGACAGGGACCATAAATGGAATTTTAATCAGTGTATTAACTTGCAATGCTGAAATGGCTGCAAATCCAAAGAAACAAGATTATACTGATCAGAATGTTAAATCTGCTAAATATATGTCTTCTGTTCATACTATGATTAAGGTAATTAAGAAAGTTGAGAAGACGGATCTGGACTAGTCCATACCAAATCAAATAGACCTCCATTAGATATAATTCATAGCCAAAAACCATACGTTTTATTCAAAATTTAGAGCAGTATAGAAAGCAAAAATTAATTAGTTAGGGAATTGGCAATAAATCTCTCAATAGTAAATGTAAATAATGCAAGAGGATTAACCGAAGGTCTATTTCTAGGGCTGCACCAAGCATGCAATTCTCCTCTCACCTCAGACACCATCATTTTACCTCAGTCCTGTGGGAAATTTGAGTGTAGGTGCAATTGTGGAAAATTGTCAGTAATTACCAAATGTTGTTGCTGAAATCTGCATTTCTGCATAGGTTGTTGCCCAACTTGGGCTTGAGCACATTCCCATTGAACTGCCTAACATTATGTATATTCCGTGCAGCCGTCGGTAGTGCTGCGGCCATTGACTGCATCATTCCCTTCTGTGCCATCTGATTCTCATATTATGCTGCATTTGAGAAATCAATTGCAACTCCTTTTTTTAAAATCTATTCACATTAAATCTACTAGTTTGTTTCCAGTGGCCATCCTTACTATAAATGTGACACCCTCCAGATTTGATTTGTGCATTATTGTAAGTATTATTAATGCTAACTATATTGTGAATAATACATCTACCTCGAGGATCACCATTTCCACCTGGCACAAATTTCACACCATCAGCAGATACTTAATAAACTCCTTCACAACTTTTTAAAATAACTTCGCCTGAGCCACCATCAACTTTTCTTTGAGTCTTCATAAGACGGAGTCCAAGCCAAATCAAAAGTCAACAACGATAAGGTTTGTTCAAATTTAACTTCATGACAGAAAGCAAATTGTAATTAGCTAGGGAATTAGCAAAAAATCACTTAATAATATATCCAAATAATGCAAGAGAATTAACTGTAGGTGTATCAACAAAGCAAGTCAGCAGTCAGACCCAAATTGTTACGCCTCACGCTTCTTGCGCAGTATGTCTACCATGGGCAATAGATTCATAAAGCATTAACTTATATCTTTAAGTAAATCCCTAGGCCTGGGCCCTCCTCTCCCATGTGGCAAAATCTTTTTTCCGATTGACTTTCCAGCACTTAACTTGTTTAGAACTGGAAATAACATGAAAGTAATACAAAGCAGGGCATAGAGTTACTTTCCTTTACTTAGTACCAAGGTGGCATTCCATGGGTGGAGCATGGGTGTTCCCATGCAACCACCCAAGGTTTCTGATGGTAAACCCAATTTACTATAAAAATAGACAGGATTTAGCGTCAGAAAACTGCGCCCTTTTGAAGTAGGCGCAAAGAAGGAGACATGCTTCAATTTCTTCTTCCTTTTTCGACTTTGAACGTGTGCTGCACTGTACAGCACACATTCAAAGAGGGAAAAGGGTTTAAGTCAGTCTATGTGTAATATTTTGTACTGGAAGGGTACCTTTCCAGTGCGAAACCCAGGCAAGACTCACAGAGACACCCTTGCACAATTGCGCAAAGGTGTCTCCATGGCGCATGGCAGCTGATTTCAGTGCCGGAGCTAGGGAAAGGGGAGAAGGCCATATTTCTGTAAATATAGCGCTTTCCTCCTCTCTCCTTTTCACACAGCGCAGCATTTGCGGCTGCTGCACTGCGCTGCGAGAAAGAGTGGTAACCTCCCCTGTGTGTATGTTCCATTTTATACCCTTTCCATTACCTGCATGTCTCTGTTCTTGATCCCTTGCACTGTGCCGACCTCTTGTGTGGCTTGAGGGAGTACATGAGACCCGGCGGAGGGGCTTCCTTGGAAAACAGTGGCGGCTCTATATTTAAGCAGCGCCCGTGCTCTTAATTGTGCTTGGCTTCAAGTTCCCTGCTCATCACGTGTCCCCACTTCCAAGCTGTATGAATGGTCTTCACTCCTGTTTACAACTGAACATCTGTGCTGGAGCTGCGGTCCCGCCTTTGGCAGCTTTCCGTGACTTCCTGCACATTCCCCGGTAACAGGGGCACAGTTTCGAGCCAGTGGATTTTCCTGGCGCGGGTCTCTTTTGCCTACATTGTGCCATACTCCCTCATTAGCGACTCCCTGTACAGCCCAAATTAGTAGCTGTTTTGTGCCGAAACCCTGGTTCATTCCTGACGGCCTATCCCGGCTCTTGCAAGTGGCGCGCTGGTGATTACTTCTCCCGCTTTTGGCTTTTCCTTGTTTTGATTTTTTGGTTAAACCCTTCTTTGGATATACAGATCTCCATCACATAAAGGTCAGTGCACTGATGAATAGATTACTAATGTTTCGGGCAAAGTAACCGTGACTGAATTATTATTTCTTTTATCCCCTTGCTCAGACGAAGCTATAATTTGGTTGATATTGCTCTGCTAATGTTGTGGAGAATTTGTATTTGTTGAGCCTTACCAAATAATCATTCCTGGATGATCATTCCTGGATTTTGGTTTGGCGAGCGATGTTAACTCGTCTCCCTATGATGGCTGTGTTAGTCTCTATATGGTGAGTGCCACTTGGAGGGATCTGGTACAGAGCTATTTAAGCATGGGTATTTTTTCTTTTTTGATAACTATTGAATACTAATGGGTGCCTTTATGTCCCTATAGAGAACCTATACTGGAATGAGGGGAATCACCAAGTCATGAGCTTGCTGTTTGGTTGTGATGAAATCCAGAAAACCCTAACCGTTCAGTGCTGCCCTTCTGTCCTACATCTACCCCCTTTCTCCCTCAGAACGGTTGCCAACACTCGTTTTTGTGTCGCATGGTGGGACTTGCTTTGGGGGGGGATCTTCGTTCCTTTAGATTTTTGAGTCTCAGGTTAATGGAAGCTTGACACAAAAATAGTTACGCGAAAAGACTGATAGAGTCTGTCACATATCCCAAAAATGTAATCCTTTATAGTGTTTTAGACAGAAACGCCACACCCATTTAGATGTGAGAGATGAAAGAATATGGTTGTACTAGCAATGGAGCAACTAACAGACCAATCACTAGTCTAATACATAAGATACATCACATAAAATACATCTAGAAAAACCTACTGTGTGAGTGACAGCCCACTTCTGTGACAGCATGGACCCCTCGCACCTGTGCCTTCTTTCCTTTCCTTCTAGGCACTAGAGTGCCAGGGAGTTGCCTGGCTCCTGACTGCAGCCGCCATCATGCAAAGGCAGAGTTTTGATTGTTTTATGCTTTTTACATTCTCATCTTTATTTTAACTTATTTTTAATTTCACAGTAGCTACGTCTCACAAGGGAGCTTGTGAGCATAGCCGGGGTAGCTGGACACCAGTTTAATTTTTTCTTTGCCCTCACTGTTTGCTTGCTATTTGGTTAGCCTTCACGTGTAGCAGTGCCTGTGGCTACGCTGCCAACCTACCCTCAGCTGCTGGGCTACAAAGCCGGCCCACAAGCGCATCTGCGTGCAGCGGGCGTGCCAAAGGCGCACCAAAGGCAAGCCCGTCTGCGCCTGTCCGCGCTCGGACCACGCTCAGCGCCAGTCACTCTGACGCGTTCTGGTTCTAGATACATTACAACTGTCGCCTAAAGTTTATTAGTCTAGGGACTTTCTGCTGAGGCTTAGACCACTAGATAAGAGATGCTCTGGTCCACACTATGACCCTCAATGTGCCCACAGTATGTCACGCTGCTCCTGATGCAAACTCACATATCACAACCTCCCAGTGTACAATATAAGGCTCCACATTTCCACCTCGCTATCTCAAGGTGCAACAAGACCCACAGTCCCCTGCAGAGCATTTTTGGTAAAAAATGCTATCGCATTTCGTGAATTCCTAGAAACCCACCAAATAGAACTGGCCTTTGTTACTGAAACGTAGGCAGATGCCTCATTGGACCCTGACCTGCTTTTGGCCTTACCTGTAGGATTTAAAATCCATGAAGTGGAAAAAAACGGTGGGGTAGTAGGCTTAATCCTCAAAACCGGCCTCAAATCATATTTCAAAGCCCTTCATGATAACATAGACTGCGAGGCGCTGGCTTTCAAATCAAACTAAATAGTCAGTACTCATTTAATGATATACTGCTCTACTGCCCACCCAGGGCTAAAGCCTCATTCATTGATAATATCTGCCATCTCCTAAAACATAAGGCCGAATTTCCCAATTTCTCTATTCTAGGAGATTTTAATTTTCACATGGAGAATATCAATGACTATGATACAGTAACTCTCCTAGATCAGATGACCAGTGCTGGACTAAGCCAAATAATACAGGGCCCACTCATATTGCAGGGCACTGTCTGGATGGGATTTTTTCGGATAATCCCAACATAAAATGGACTAGATCTCTTACTCTAATATGGTCCGATCATAATGCAATCCAGCTCAAAATCTCATTACCACATAAAACACCTGATTAATACCCAGAGAAGTCAACCACTAGTCTTCCATGGAACAGGATAGAAGCCAAGCAACTTAAAGCACTACTCAATCAATATTTGCCGGAGACGCCCCTGGATCTTGACCTAGCGGTAGTAAACTACCACTCCTGGCTTGATTCTGCAACAATGCAACTAGCTCCTCCGAGAAACCATCGGCGAACCAGGATCACTCCTCCAGAACCCTGGTTCAATGATGCAATCAGAGCCCAGAAACAAGCATGTCGGAGACTAGAAAGTAAATGGAGATAAATTGATAATCTACATATTAAAACAGAATACTCTCTCGTCATTTGCAACTCTCACTGTAGATCAGACAGAATATTCTTACCTCAATCAAGTCGGGATCCCCCTCTGACCCATGTCCTCTAAGAACAGTCCATCTGTCCCCAGAGACCATAGCTACTTACCTTATACCTATATTTAATATAATGATCACTCTAGGGCACTTTCCTAATGAATGGAAAAAGGCCTTCCATACTCCCACTCCTGAAAAAGCCAAATCTGGACGTCGGAGATACCCTTAACTACAGACCAATCTCGAGACTTCCTTTTCCCTCAGAGGTAATAGAGAAAGCCATTAACATGGAACTATCTACCTTTATTACAAATAATTCTATCCTTGACTCATCCCAATATGGATTTTGAGCCCACCATAGTACAGAGTTAGCTCTGATCACTGCCACAGAAGAGCTCAGACAAACTTTGGATGTTGGGGGCAGCGCTGCCCTGATTCTTTAAGACCTATCAGCTGCTTTTGATACGGTCAACCATAAACTGTTGGTAGACCGTCTAGCCTCACTTGGGATCAGGGATAAGGCACTTTCCCTGCTAGGCTCCTTTCTACCAGATCGTTCCCAATCGGTAGTTCTGGGTGACTATGTCTCGTCCTCTTTCTCGCTTCCTTGTGGAGTTCCTCAGGGATCCTCTTTGAGCCCCTCTTTATTCAACCTTTATATCACGCCTTTGGCTAAATTAATCAAGAGTTATGGTTTTGCGTTGGTATCTTACCAGACAACACACAGATAATTGTTTCAGTAAACATCCCATCAAACTCAACAGCGGTTCGTTTTCATGACAGCATGTGTCATATAGGCAATTGGATGTTAGACAATTGCTTAAAGCTTAACTCATCCGAAACCGAAGTGCTACTTTTTGGCAACAGTTCCTCAATCTGGGCAGATAGCTGGTAGCCCTCTCAACTTGGCCCTCTGCCAACTCCAACTAATAAAGCAAATCATTTAGGAGTATTGTTCGGCATTAAATTGTCATTTAAAGCTTAATTCAACCATACTACCTCCTCTTGCTTTTCTATCCTCAACGTCTTGAGGAAAATACTTCCTTTTATTCCTTCCGATCAAAAAAAAACCAGTGGTCACCGCACTTACGTCATCCAGGCTGGACTATTGTAATGCTTTGTTCACTAGTACACAAAAACGCTGCATTAACAAGCTTCAGAAGGCACAGAATGCCGCAGCACGACTACTTTTGGGGATTGCAAGATCCGAATCCGGCTCTGATGCAACTACATTGGTTGCCAATTGCAAAATGCATCCAATTTAAAGCCCTGTGCATAGCTTTTAAATCTCTGCATGGTCTAGAGCCAGAACAGATTTCACTATATCTTAAGCCATACACTCCCGCAAGACCACTTAGATCAGCTGAAAGCGACAACCTTGTCATTCCCAGGGCCAGAAAGGCCAGATGGGATTGCAGGAGTTTCACCACCACGACGACTAGGCTCTGAAACTCCATGCCAGCAATACTTAAAAAAGAAACCAATCTGCTAAGATTTATAAAGGGCTTAAAAACCTGGCTTTTTAGCTGCTGATCCCCTGGCCAATCTATATAGTCCTCACTGTCTGAAGGTAGCGCCTAGACACCTCTCGGTATATGTAGCACTCTATAAATTCTTCATTTCATTTAATTTTTTTACTTTACTGCATATTAATGAATGAGGTGTGCAAAGGAAATGAAGTTTATAATACAGAAATACAATAGGCAGTTCGACTAATGAATGGGCGTCATGAAAAACTAGAGCAAAAGACTTTTGAAGTTACTAAGACGGGAACATCGGGGACATGACTTTTTCAAGAGGAAAACAAATTAATACAGTTATGTTTTGCTAAATAAACAAGACCATAGACTAGGCTTCTGTTTTGCTGATTTTCTGAAATGGAAAAGAATACAACAAAGATGCACTTTTAAATGGCTTGGGCATATAAAATAAAAGTGCACATTTATTTTTGCATTTACGAGTATCAATGCAAGCTTCTTACGGCCTAATCATGCTAGCTAACCCACATCTAAATTAGGCATTATTTTCGAATTAATAAAAGCACTCTAGCAGCTCTAAACCACATTAATTGAGGATTGAGTGCTTTAGGGATCAGCTGTGTAACAGGCTACATCAAAGAATACATGACCTATTTGAAGCAAATGTGTTCTCTCTTTTTTTATTGCACAAGATTGGACATCCTTGAGGGACTATCAGAAAACAAAGCATATTTCTATTTCTAAGAATATGAAGGATAAACTGAATTTTGAAGAGTCTTTAAAGAATATATAAAATGAATATAGATAATTATTTGCCCTAAATATATTTTTACTAGTTTATTATAAAGTTCAATAAACATTTTATAATTTCCCTATATTTTACTGTATTGAGATATCTACCCTGACTATGAAGTGTCTCAATGTTACAGTATGAGGAAAAGTAAAAACATTTTTTACACAATAAATTGAATAAAATATTTTTTATATTCAATATTAATGCATATTCAATTTCTATATTTATTTTAAATATAGAGAAAAATAAAGAAAAATAATTAAATGTTTAATTAATGTATATGTATTAAGAAATGCTTATTATCTTTCTGAAGTACAATAAATAATAATGTAATTTAATCATATTAGATTGAAATAATGTAACATTCTATAAATTCAATGAATGTTGGTAAAATAGTTTATAATTAAATGATAATTGTGCCTTATTTGTTTAGATTTTTTACCATTAAATTATATTTATTTATATTTTTCTGTGTTGTGTAAACCTCTTTCAACACCTCCTTAACCCTCCCTAAACTTCTCCTTACTCTTCCCTAAACCCCTCCCATTTAGCAGTAAATATGCAAATTTTACCAACCACCCCCCTAGTCTTTCCCACATTTGCTACTAATTAGTAAACTTACATGTGTGAGGATCTTCTCATAGGAAAGATAGGAGGGGTGGAGGCAGAGATTTGCACTTGTATGTTTGTGATTAGTATTTTGTAGTGCTTAGTACTATTGTGGTATGACTAAATGTACTACAAAATGTGAATAGGCCATATTTTGTTCAGTGTTAATCAACATTCCTCCTCATTCTTTTCCAGAAATGAGACATTTATGCTGCCTTTCCATCTTCTTTACCTTCCTCTTCAAACCCTCTACTTTCTTCTATCTATCGTTCCACGTTCCCAAGGGTCTCCAGAAACACCTTCATCTTTGCCTTGGTCACCCTATCTTCATGAATTTGAGCATTTCTCTGATACAGACCTTCATATTTCAACACGAGCAAAGCATACTGCCTCTCTGAATATTCAGCGCCTTCTTCTTTTGTGAAACCTATTTATCCACTCCTTTATTTCTTATCTTGTGTCACTTTTTAACTATTCACTTTCAATCAGAATATTTCCTTAAATCTCCTACAGCTCTATCTTTGCTCAAAAAACCTTCCATCAATGCCAATTACCTTTCAAATGTTCTACCTATTTCACTTCTTTTCCTTTTTTGTAAGGCACTAGGATGTCTTGTCTTAACTCAGCTTTCCTCTTTTCTCCAGTGTAACAATTTCTTCTCCTCTGTTCAATCTGCCTTTTACTCTAAACTCTATACCAAGAGTGTGCTCCTCTCTGTCACTAACTCGTTACTTGAAGCTTGTCATTATAAGCATTCTTCTTTTCCTATTTTGGTCAATCTTCCTATTATATTTTATAGTGTAGGAGTGTAGATCATACTATTTGTATTCACTCTCTGTCCAATCTAGGTGTTAATGGGACTGCTCAGAACTGGTTTCATTCTTATCTTTCTTCACGTTACTTCTCACTCTCCTAAAAAGTCATCCTTTCTTCTTTTTCTCTTTTGCTCCAGGGAGCACCTGAAGACTCAGTGCTGGGCTGTTTTTAATGCTTCTTAGTCACCATTCTAATGGAGTTTTAGCAACAGGAGTGCTGAGATCCATCAGAGATGGTGAGCTTGTCTGCAAGATAAGCATTGGTGCTGGTCGGCGATGGTTTTGTATATGATGAAGCTGGTTTTAAAGATGGTACCGGCCGGTCACGGGAATCAATGAAGTTCCAACAGAATGGGGGTAGTGTAATCATATTTCTTCACTTCCTGGATGAGGGATGCTGCATTGTTTAGGATGTACTTAAAGGGTGCCAGTGTGGAGTCTTGAAGGCCATGGAGTAGGGCATTACCACCATCTAGATGTGAGAGTACCAGGTCTTGAAGAGCAGTTCTGAAGTTGTTTTCTGAAAGAAACAGTTTGGCTTTCTTTAGAAGAGAGCACTGGTATTAGGCAATCTTCATTTTTTAGCAATGTGCTCCATAAGAGAGAGGTTGGTGTCCACGGTTAATCTAAGTGATTTGGCATTAGGTGAGAATTTGTTTTCGAAGCCGTCAAGGTTCATGTCATTGAACCAGGTTTGTACTGTATTTTTTATTGTTCTTGATAAATATTGGAAATCCTAGCTTAGGCTCCAGGTAGGTGCTGGAAATGAAGGTTATGATGACAAGCAGTGTTTGAGGCGTTTGATGTCTGAAGCAGAGGAAACTTTCAAGTAGAGGTGTGTTTCATCACCATATTGGTGAATCTTGATGTTTATATCTGTGAGTATAATGCCAAGCGACTCCATGTACAGGTTGAAGATGACAGGAGACAGTATGGAACCCTCTGCACTCCTCACATGATAGGGAACTTCTGTGACCTGGAGGTGCTCATGAGAACAAACTGGTGTCAGTTGGAAAGGTAGGAGGAGAGCCGGTTAAGGATGTTTATGGTGTATCCTTTTCATGACTCAAGGCTGCAATGAGGGTGGGATGGTTGAAAGTGTTGAAGGAAGCTGAGAGCTGCAACAATATCAGGAGGCAGGGATCATCTTCATCTGTGGTCAAGAAGGCAATGTCTATGATGTGTAAGGTGGGGCTCTCTGTGCTGCAGCATGATCTGTAGCCAGACTGGTAGTCATGCATGAGATGACTCGAATTGATGTGATCTTAGAGCTGAACAGAGACTGCTTTTTCAATGATTTTGCCAATTAAAGGTAGGCGAATGGTGGGTCAGTAGTTGGTGAGGTCATCAAAGTCTAGTGTAGGTTTCTTTAAAAGTGGGAGGATCTGGTCAGTGTTGAGAGCTTCTGGAAAGATACCTTGAGTAAGGAACACAATGACAGTAGTAACTAGAACTACGAGAGTATCCCCAGAGAGAGCTTTGATGAAGGACGATGGTAAGATATCATCTTCATAAGTCCTGCAGATCTAATCAGGATAGTGGGCAGCCTGAGTCATCACATCTGTCATGATTTGGCGAACTAAGTAACAACATTGTTGTAATATCTCTGCTATAATAGATTCCCTGCAAATATTTTTGTGTTGGAATTCAGAGTGACCTATATCTTGAATGTCTTTGCAATGATGGGTGGCAAGAATTGGGCCTCCTATGACAGATATTCATAATCATATTTGCTCTGACAGTTCTTTTCCAAAGGAGGTCCTGGTGGGCCAGGTTCTAAAGTAAGCTGGACTTCAGTCAAGCTCCAACTGTTAAGACATATTTAAACTGAATGACAGAAAAACATCAACTCATTTTGCTCAAGTCTAACTGGGTCTGATCAAAGAGCCACATTTAAACCATAATGATACAATGTATTTTGTAGGCACAATTGTCATCTGACATTGACTACGGCAAAGCCAAGGTCAAGTAAATTATATTTGTAAAATGTAGTGCTCTTGTCAGGTACAACCTCTATCAACCTTAAAAGCATGTTTGTATCATCCCAAAAGACTCAGGAGACCATGAGAGCTTGAAACAGCACCTTGGCCAAGACTGAAACTGGTGACAATACATATGTGACTTAGATTTGCTATCCTATAAGGCTTGGCAAATCAGGAATGTGATGGCCATCTGTCTGACAAAAAAGCCCTATACCGTAGCAAAGGCAAATAACAGTCCTTCCAGAATGCACAGCATTGACTGTGCAACAGGTACCCTGTCGACCAATGACTTTGGATTGAACATGGTTTCAAAAATATTCCTAGAGAAGCAGAAATACATATTTTTTGCATCCATTAAACAGTTAGACTAGCACCAATCTAATTAATTAGTGCAACATATTCATAAAACAGGTGGATACAAGTCTTCAGTGGTCTACTTGGTGTATAGCCTTAAGTTTAGCCATGAAGGAAACCTGTTTAATGCATCAGTTTTGAGCATCTTAAAACATCTTTTTCTCTGCCACAAATCCCATTTCATAGATAAGTTGTGTAGATCGTTTAGCTGAAACACTTGCCATTACTTAGACAGAAGTTGTGCAATAAGCCCCCATATTTGCCCATCACCGTGCTATGTGAATGAGGGCAGTAGTGTATGCATTGCTCTGCTTGCTTTGATGTTGACTTTCGCTCCTTAATGCTCATATATTCTTAGCATTTCCCGCCTTCATTCCGTGGTGCATATCAACCTGCACCTGGTGATCCCTGTTAAAACAACAGAGGATACCAGAAGAGAAACTGAGGGCCTAATTTATGAGGTTTTGCTATAGAACAGCGCCACAGGCCTTCCTGCTGCGCTGTGCTACGGCAAAAGAAAAGAACCGTATCTATCAGATACGGTGCATTCCTGTCCTATACCTCTGCGCCGGCGCACAATGGGCTGTCGTGCGCCAACGCAGACACCTTTGCACCGTGGTGCAAGGGTGTCTGCATTGCGGGAATGATTATTTTTGTGCAGGAAGGAAAACCTTCCTGCACAAAAACAATCACAAGAGGCAGAATGCAGCACACATAGAAAAAGGAAAAACGGGGAGAAATAAAGATATTTCTCCTTTTTTGTGCCTCCCATACGCCTCCCCTGGGCAGGCGTGAGTTTTTGTCACTGCCTCGGATTTACGATTTCTTGTAAATCTGGGGCAGTGTCAAAAATCCATGGATGTTGCTGGGATCGCCCCCAGCAACACCCATTGCACACCCCTTTAATGCAGAAAACTGCGTTAAAGGGGAGGATATTTACAAGGCAGCATTAAGCCAAAAAAAGTGGCTTCACGCTGCCTCGTAAATATGGAGCAGGCTCCAGCGCCACGGAACATCACAAAAAGTGACGTTCGGGTGGCACAAGGGGCCTCAAAAATTAGGCCCTGAATATCTCCACTAGGACTGGTAAATAAGCAATTAAGAGCATTTACCGTATCCTAATGTTCAGGCCGAGGATAAACAGGGAACAGGGGGTATGATATGGAAAAACAGGACCCTCCACCAATGGCAAATACAGGATAAAATACAATGATGTTTCAGCATTTGAATTTTAATACTCTAGAGCAATGGTAAGATCACACTCACCACCTGCAGGCTTGATGGAGATTTGACTCCATCTGGCCTCTCCTTTGCTGAGTAGCAGGACTCCTGGAAGACAGAGCTGGAGAAATCCGTAGTTTACACACATAGGAAGTATCTAAGAGACTAATGGAAAGAGAACTCAAAAGGTGGGAGAAAAATTAAAAAGATGATGCAGGGGAGGATGGGTGAAAGCGTGAATGAATGTGGAGTAAACCCACCAACAAGTTCAATTGCCAATCAGCTTGTCCTATACTGAGACCTCATTTACACTGTCTCTGTCTGATTCAATAGATCATGCTGAACAGCAATTCACTGCTAAATTCTATATATACACCTATTATTATTAATGCTATTGCTATCATCAGACCAACGCTCCCCCAACAGAGATTTTATTTTGCCAGAAACACATTTGCACTCAAGTCTCTTCAAAGTCTTATGTGGAATCAAACAGAAGGGGCTGGACCTCAAGACCATTATACAAAAGTATAAGTGCCACCTCTGCTATGGTTGTGATCACTAAGGGGCCGATTCCGATCTCGGTCGGAGGCGTACCCAACACCATTCGGTCGGGAAAAAAGCCATGCGAAAGCCTGTTTCCCGACCGATCCGTACAGCACACCGAACGAGTAAGTACGATGCGCACAACAGCAAAGAATCCGGCCGAGCCGTACTCACCCAAACCAGGACCTGTTCCCCGACCGAGGCGAATCCGGAAACGCTGAATCGAGTCGCACGGAAGCCAAAATGTAGCTCCGTCCGGCCGAACGAGTACGATGCGCTTTCCGTACGCGCCGAACCCGTCGCTACGCACGGCACGTCAAAGCATCCGGGAGAGGCGCACATAAGCTCCGATTCGCGCCACAACACGATCCACGGCTCCGAGACGAACACGGCACCGACGAGGACGACGCGAAGCGACGAGGACGAGGCGAAGCGACGAGAACGACGCGAAGCAACGAGAAGGACGAACGACACGAACCAACCATGAATCCCTTCATCCCGATCATACCAATATCCTACATTTACTACCGGAACAGGCACGGACGCGTACGGCGCAGAAGGTAAGCCAGACACCAACCACAAAACACATACAACACGTACACGACACATCACACACACACAGAGGGATGCAGAATATACTTACACCAGCAACAGCAGCACCATAGGGGCGGGATGCCCATCACCAATGCCACATATGCACACAAGGGCCTGAATGCGCACCACCACCCCTACCCAGGGGGGGCTGGATGCCTACCACTACTACCACCCTCACCCAGGGGGGGCTGGATGCCTACCACTACTACCACCCTTAGCCAGGGGGGGCTGGATGCCTACCACTACTACCACCCTCACCCAGGAGGGGCAGGATGCCTACCACTACTACCACCCTCACCCAGGGGGGCTGGATGCCTACCACTACTACCACCCTCAGCCAGGGGGCAGGATGCCTACCACTACTACCACCCTCACCCAGGGGGGCAGGATGCCTACCACTACTACCACCCTTAGCCAGGGGGGCAGGATGCCTACCACTACTACCACCCTCACCCAGGGGGGGCAGGATGCCTACCACTACTACCACCCTCACCCAGGGGGCAGGATGCCTACCACTACTACCACCCTTAGCCAGGGGGGCAGGATGCCTACCACTACTACCACCCTCACCCAGGGGGGCAGGATGCCTACCACTACTACCACCCTTAGCCAGGGGGGCAGGATGCCTACCACTACTACCACCCTCACCCAGGGGGCAGGATTCCTACCACTACTACCACCCTTACCCAGGGGGGCAGGATGCCTACCACTACTACCACCCTTAGCCAGGGGGGCAGGATGCCTACCACTACTACCACCCTCACCCAGGGGGGCTGGATGCCTACCACCACCCTTAGCCAGGGGGGCAGGATGCCTACCACCACTACCAGCCTCACCCAGGGGGGGCTGGATGCCTACCACTACTACCACCCTCAGCCAGGGGGGGCTGGATGCCTACCACCACCCTTAGCCAGGGGGGGCAGGATGCCTACCACCACTACCACCCTCACCCAGGGGGGCTGGATGCCTACCACTACTACCACCCTCAGCCAGGGGGGGCTGGATGCCTACCACTACTACCACCCTCAGCCAGGGGGTGCTGGATGCCTACCACTACTACCACCCTCAGCCAGGGGGGGCAGGATGCCTACCACTACTACCACCCTCACCCAGGGGGGCAGGATGCCTACCACTACTACCACCCTTAGCCAGGGGGGCAGGATGCCTACCACTACTACCACCCTCACCCAGGGGGGCAGGATGCCTACCACTACTACCACCCTCACCCAGGGGGGCAGGATGCCTACCACTACTAACACCCTTAGCCAGGGGGGCTGGATGCCTACCACTACTACCACCCTCACCCAGGGGGGCAGGATGCCTACCACTACTACCACCCTCACCCAGGGGGGCAGGATGCCTACCACTACTACCACCCTTACCCAGGGGGGCAGGATGCCTACCACTACTACCACCCTTAGCCAGGGGGCAGGATGCCTACCACTACTACCACCCTCACCCAGGGGGGCTGGATGCCTACCACCACCCTTAGCCAGGGGGGCAGGATGCCTACCACCACTACCACCCTCACCCAGGGGGCTGGATGCCTACCACTACTACCACCCTCACCCAGGGGGGCAGGATGCCTACCACTACTACCACCCTTAGCCAGGGGGGCAGGATGCCTACCACTACTACCACCCTCATCCAGGGGGGGCAGGATGCCTACCACTACTACCACCCTCACCCAGGGGGGCAGGATGCCTACCACTACTACCACCCTTAGCCAGGGGGGCAGGATGCCTACCACTGCTACCACCCTCACCCAGGGGGGCAGGATGCCTACCACTACTACCACCCTCACCCAGGGGGGCAGGATGCCTACCACTACTACCACCCTTACCCAGGGGGGCAGGATGCCTACCACTACTACCACCCTTAGCCAGGGGGCAGGATGCCTACCACTACTACCACCCTCACCCAGGGGGGCTGGATGCCTACCACTACTACCACCCCACTCATAGGATGGACAATGCATGACACAACCAGCACACCACAACCTAGGGAATGCAAGAAGAAGACATCCCCCCAACACCATGACAAGCGTGTGTAGACTGTGTCAAATGCCTACAACACTGAACATGACTTTGAACATACAATGTGACCCCCTAGCACATGTGTTTAAACAACGAAAGAGTGTGACTCTTCAAATCAGTTGAGCATCTATGTGAAAATCCCTTAGATTTTCTATGAAAGCCCTCACTCACCAACCTGGTTGGTGACATGCTTCATCATTGGGCCCACCAGGAGAGGCCGAGTGCCACCCTGGTGTGCTTCAACGCCAGAATTACTGCGGAGCAGGGAAAAATATGTGGAAAAAGTGATATGTGTTGAAACTATCTCAGGCTTTCGTCAGGACCAAAAAGGAAAAAGGTGAACCCCGGCGGTATGGGCACGCTAAGGCCCACCCTAACCAGAGGTTGAAATGTTAAAATAGGTTATCCTCGTGTAGTGAGAGGAACCGAGTTTATTATGGGGCGCAATCATTAATTACACCATAGGTCTCGGGAGGGGGGTGGTGGCAAAATGGCACACCGCCTTCGCTGCCAGGCACCCACTAGGTACCTACGGGACTCCCTCTCAGTGGCCGGACCCCGCTGAGAGGGAGTCCCGTAGGTACCTAGTTTCAACACATAGGCAGAAACATGTTGACCAGTTATTAATGGACCTGGCTGAACAATTTATTTAGTCGAAGTGTCCTACACGTCTTTTTTATCCTTGACTGATTGGCCAACTATTAAACTGGATCTTTGAGTTCAACCAGTCAATTTTAAATCACTTACACATATCACTTTTTCCACATATTTTTCCCTGCTCCGCAGTAATTCTGGCGTCGAAGCACACGAGGGTGGCACTCGGCCTCTCCTGGTGGGCCCAATGATGAAGCATGTCACCAACCAGGTTGGTGAGTGAGGGCTTTCATAGAAAATCTAAGGGATTTTCACATAGATGCTCAACTGATTTGAAGAGTCACACTCTTTCGTTGTTTAAACATATCTGATTGGGGGATTGAGAGTGTTCCTCATCTTAATTAACTTCCCTCTCTCTCTCATTGGTAATTTGTACCCCTAGCACATGTGCCACACATATATGTGTGTGGCACCCACAATGCAAGCAGGCCATGACCATTGTGGCAATGGGGTCCAAACCCCCATCATCACAGTGACCAAAATGTAAGTGTGGGGTCCATAGCTGAAGCACCTTTTGAACATTGTGGCAATGGGGTCTAAACCCCCATCATCACAGTGACCAAAATGTAAGTGTGGGGTCCATAGCTGAAGCACCTTTTGAACATTGTGGCAATGGGGTCTAAACCCCCATCATCACAGTGACCAAAAGGTAAGTGTGGGGTCCATAGCTGAAGCACCTTTTGAACATTGTGGCAATGGGGTCCAAACCCCCATCATCACAGTGACCAAAAGGTAAGTGTGGGGTCCATAGCTGAAGCACCTTTTGAACATTGTGGCAATGGGGTCCAAACCCCCATCATCACAGTGACCAAAAGGTAAGTGTGGGGTCCATAGCTGAAGCACCTTTTGAACATTGTGGCAATGGGGTCTAAACCCCCATCATCACAGTGACCAAAAGGTAAGTGTGGGGTCCATAGCTGAAGCACCTTTTGAACATTGTGGCAATGGGGTCCAAACCCCCATCATCACAGTGACCAAAAGGTAAGTGCGGGGTCCATAGCTGAAGCACCTTTGAACATTGTGGCAATGGGGTCCAAACCCCCATCATCACAGTGACCAAAAGGTAAGTGTGGGGTCCATAGCTGAAGCACCTTTTGAACATTGTGGCAATGGGGTCTAAACCCCCATCATCACAGTGACCAAAAGGTAAGTGTGGGGTCCATAGCTGAAGCACATTTTGAACATTGTGGCAATGGGGTCCAAACCCCCATCATCACAGTGACCAAAAGGTAAGTGTGGGGTCCATAGCTGAAGCACATTTTGAACATTGTGGCAATGGGGTCCAAACCCCCATCTTCACAGTGACCAAAATGTAAGTGTGGGGTCCATAGCTGAAGCACATTTCGAACATTGTGGCAATGGGGTCCAAACACCCATCATCACAGTGACCAAAAGGTAAGTGTTGACAAAGAAAGAGGTGCAACTGCCAAACTGCATGGATGATTCCTGGTCACAGAACAACAAACACATCAGTGGCAAAGTACTGTATGTGTCCCATTGCAACATAAATTGGGGGAGCCAAATCCTGCAGTGCAAATAAGACATAACTTTGGCCATGAGCAGACAAACAACACCCATGGGGGCTGACACCGTCAACAATCATCAATGACACAATGACAGAAGTGACCATCACAATGCAGACCCACATATTTGCACCAATGGGCACACACATGCAGATACCCTGTGGAGACTGCAGATGTGAGGTGAACAGATACCATACCATGGCAGCAATGGGACACACAAACCATGATCATTGTGCTGACCGATGACCTAGGAGTCCCAGGGACAGCAGGGGAAACCCACCAAACTACATACAGCCAATGGCACACCCAAGATATGCCAATGCAGTGGTGCAGATGCACAAACACAAACAGGCAGACCCACACTGCACATCATACACAACAGGTGAGGGGGGTGCCAGTGTCCCCAGGCAACCACACAACACATGAGGAGACCTGAATACCAATCATACAGATGTGCATACAGTGCCACACAAAGGTAACTCATGGATCCAAATCCCCTATGTGGGCAAGCAGGCATTGTCAGATGAGAGGGAGCACAAATCACACATGTCACACAGGCACGTAGGGACAGCAACTGACATAGCAAGACACAGACACACCACAGCACCACCCCCAGGGCCCCCACAATGTGGTGACCCTGGGCTGCATTACAATCCCACTGTGATGACAAAGCTAAATGTGGTTCACACTGTGAACCACAGTCATGTGTACTGAGCAACTAACTACCATCACACCTACACAAGCACAAATCAAACAGCATGGCCAGTAAGCCAAGGCCAACATGGAGGCAGGGGCCTAGCTGGGCAACAACTCTCATCTGCACACACTCAACACCACACCCCTCGACCTCCAACAATGTGCAGCAGTGAAGCACACATGCACTGGTGACATTGCACATGCACCCATGACTATTCCAGGGTGGTGGGTGGGAACCAAGGTGCAGAAACACATCACACATGGACACTCAACAAGACTCCTGAATGTCTGACACACTGCACACTACGCCGTACATGGACATGACGGCAATACCACACCAACCAATGGGATCACAGCCACAGTCACACACCAATGAAGAAGCCAAGGTCACCCACAAAAAACACACATAGACAACAACCAACATTGCAGCCCGGACCCTGAGGAGTGCCAGCAGTAACACACACAACGTGTCACAATCACTGAAAGATAACACAAACTGGAAATCACATGACAGGGGCAAACAACAAGTGCCAAGGGGAAACCTGACTGTGACCCATCTGCGTCTGCACACAAACTCAGCCCTGACAGCAAGCACACCTATGGGTGACACCCTGATGACCAGTAATGTGCCATGCATCCACATCACAGAGAACCCAGGGAGAAGACTTTGGGGGAACATAGCTCAACTCAGCTAGCATCACAAACAGGTACAACACTAGGGATCACAGCATGCACAGCTAAACGGAAGTGAACACACAGACATGCACATACAACACACACCTTGGGCGCAGGCAATGTCACAGGAGTACACACTGCCATGAGGGGACTCCACTCCTGGGTGAGGAAAGCTGTGCCATATGTTGCCTCAGTAGGGCCCCACCATGTCAGCTGAGCACTTGGTCACACAATCAACAATTAGCACCAAATGAGGGCTCCCGTCACATCAGCCTGGTCATGGAAGTGCCAACGGAATCATCAGCACAGATCCAACACACTTGTATAGCAATGTTGCACTGACAACACAGATGAGTCCTTCCCCATTGATGCCCAAACCTGCATGTACAGTGGAGATGGCCACACGGTCAGGGAAGTAGACAAATTGAACAATGGCAGGCACAACAGATGTGCAGGGGTGGAAGCCACAGATGTGAAATAGCCAATCTAAGTAGGAAATCCCATTGCCAAATACTGAACACATGACACCCTCAGATGCTGCTATGGATGACATGGATACACCACAGGATAGGACACATTCCCCCTGGACCACATGGGTTCCTGCACAGTAACACTTCATTATCATGAGACCAAATATCACCATCACTGCAGAAAGGGCATGGTTAGCATCATCAACATCATGTACATCAGAAGCAAAAGCACTAGAGAACAGAAAGTTGCTTTATTCAGCATATGTGGCATTAAAAGTAGAAGTCCGGTAGAACATAAACAAAGGCCAATGGCCAGTCCATCAACAAAGTCACAAGTGGGTGACAGTGGCAGATGCCACCCTACACATGCCTGCACAAAACCAGGGACAATCCACTAGGAGGGGCAACCGGGGGTAGGCCAGGCACCGCAGGGACAGGATCAGGGCTCACCAGGAGGAAGCAGGGAAGGGGTGGTGGGTGCTGGAGAGCCACTGACAACTGCAGTGGAGGTGTCTGACATGGTGTGTGCCGGCACAACTGGGGGGCATGGCTCAGATGTTGTGGGTGCCGGCACGACTGCAGTGGACCCTGCAGATGGAGTGGACAGGTCCGCCACTGCAGTGCCCAAGTCAGACAGGGTGGTAGTGGACTCCACTGCAGTGCCTACCACCAGGGAGGAGAATGGGGAACAGGCAAGGTGGGCTGGACAGAGGGGGAGGACACCCTCACCACATCAGTGGCACAGACAAGCGCAGCGGGGGGTGTGGTGCCGGGAGAGCAAGTGGCAGGGGGAGAAGGCCGGAGCCTCTTGGGGATGGTATATCTGTGGGTGGGGGAACCTGGGGCAGGGTGTGGTGGGGGCACCTGTGGAGTGGGGGCCTGAGGGATGGAGGAAGGAGACCTGGTGCTTGAGCTGCAGGGCGGCGGCGGGGTCTAACTCTTAGCACTCCGGGGGACTTGCGGGTGGGGGCCTCAGTCTGTCTGCGCCTGGGGGAGGGTATCCGGGGGCGAGGGGCACTCTGCTCCGTGTGGGGGCTTCCTCTTCCCCCTGGATGCTGGGGCAGCTGGATCGGAGGGGAAGAGGCCGAGGTCACTGAGGAAGAGGCGCTGGGTCTTTGGGGTTGCAGGTGAGGCAAGGGAGGGTGCTTTGGAGGGAGAGGCAACTGAGGACTGCGCAGTGCCCGTGGATGCGTGTGTGTGTACCAGGGCCCCATCCCCTGTGAGTCTGGTTTCAGTCCCCTGACTGTGCGTGCGTGTGTGTTTAGTTTGTGGCGTGTGTGTCTGTGTGCTGGACGTGTGTGTGCTGGTGTGTGCCTGTGCCAGTGTGTGTGTGCTTGGGACGGGTAAGGTGCTGGGGAGTGTGGATGGAGCAGAGGCAGGAGGGGTGAGGGACTGTCTGAGGAGGGACACTGCTGCCGTCAGGGAGGAGTCCATGGACCTGTTGCCCCTCTGTAGGTCAGACATGCCCGATGAGATGCCCTCCATGAACGACACCAGCTGAGTCAACAGTGCGGTGTGCGCATGGAGGACACTCAGCATGGCTGTCTGCCCTACATGGAGCTGGCGAAGGAGGTACACAGACTCCTCACTCAGGGCAGCAGGGGACACAGGGGCAGGGGGTGCGGTGCCTGGGCCAAAGGAGACACGCTCCCGAACATGGGAGCCTCCACGGACCTGGGGAATGGGAGCCGATGGGAGGGCGGTGGTGGTGCTGGTGGTGGCAGGGACAGCAACACTAGCTGGGGTGTGGTGGCTGCTGACACCCGCCTCCACAAGGGAGTCATCCTCCGAGTTGCTCTGGTCCTCAGCGGAGGTGGATGGTGCTGAGGACTCCTCGGTGTGGCTCCCCTCGCCATCCGTGCCACTGGGTCCCTCCGACCACTCCTCGGCTGCTGACCCAGTCTGGCTCTCTGGCTCCTCCTGGTCCGTGGAGCTGTCCCCTTCCGTGGCCGTGGATGTATCTGCAAACAATGGGGAAACAGACAGACATCAGTCACCTGCACCAAACGCACACACCACTGTGAGCACAGCACATTACAGAGCAAACCCTGGCATCATTAGTTGTACATTGCTAAAAGTGCCCTAACTGAACAGGAGAAGCCAATTGTCAGTCTGATGCCAAGCATGGCACTCACATCCCACATGGCCTTGCACCCATCTGCCTGGTGTCTGTTGGATTGCAACACCCCAGTGTGGACACATGCACCAAGTACACAGTAGTTGGACAGTGCAGAGGACACAGTGTGGCATGTGGACATGCACACATCACAGCTCTTGCCACTGAGTCAGTACAGGTTTCCGGATGAAAGGGATGCCCAGAGTCAAATAGGAAATGCATGTGATGCATACCAGCGACAGACACCATGATGCACCCATGTCCTGATAGCCATCGCCACAATGGTGTGCATGTAGCACATGTCACTCCCCTGCAGGACCACCAATAAGTTGACACATGCCATGGCAGAGGCATGACTGCTAAGTCATACATCACTGTCTCAGTGATGTATGACTTGGCAGCCAGACAACAACACTATGCACTGTGTCACAATAGTAGGTCATGGGGAATGCAAGTCCTGGAGCTGCACAAGTGCACATGTACATCCCCCACACAACACATCATCTTAACCCTCATCTGTCCAGGTCATACCTATTGGACATATGGGAGACCTGTGACACTACCCTCTGAACCTGAGCCCCTCACAATTTGCTGTGAATGGGGAACAGCTGCCTGAACTTCACATTCGCATACCCCAGTCTGCACGCGCAGCTGATCAAACACCTATGTGACACACAAGTATCGTCTCCTATGGTCACATCTCCAGGGGCATGCTGAGCCCCTACCAAGAAACACCCCAGCAGTCCTGGCAACTAATCCACAGCACACTGACACAGAGGCAGACACCTGAGGGGTCAAATCACTGTGCACAATGTGTCAGCTGATACACGGGAGTGGGAGTACAGAGTGCATTGCATGGCCTGGAGTAGGCATGACTGTCCTGCTCCACATGAATGAGGGATGTGCCCTGGACAGTGGATAGCTGGCTATGTATGTGTGACACACGTAATCTGCACACTCCTGGGGCCCAAACATTGTTCCCACCCGCTGCATGGGCGTGCAGCCACATACCCCAGGCACATGTGGTGGCTCAGCTCAGCAAGTGGACCGCATATCAAAGCAACACGCAGATCACATGTCCAAACACAGGCGTTGTGTGAACCATGGACCCACCCATGATGCCCACAACAGAGTTAGGGAAACAGATGCTGTCCCCCACCTTTAGTGAAGCAAACTGCAAGGACACAGTCCCAAGTGACACAATTCCCTGAATGTAAGGGCCACACCTGGGTATCAGATGAGCAGTCGGCAGTGCACAATAGAGGGACATGGCTCCTGGACAACATGACTGCTGCACTGTGGCAGTTGAACCAGGCCAGAGGAGGGCACAAAGCATGTAATACAGAGTTCACAGTGCAGTCTTTGACTCACCCCTCCTTGCTGCTGTCTGGCCTTCAGCTGCCCATCCAGGTCTGGAAACACCACCGCCAGGATCTGGAGCATGTGGGGGGTCAGGGTCCGTGTTCCGCCCCTCCTGCGAGGAGGCGACAGCTTCAGCTGGACCCGTGCAATCCTCCGGGTCCAGCCCCGAAGGTCCTGCCACCTCTTCTGGCAGTTGCGGATCCGGCGCTTGTAGACCCCCACGGACCGGACGGCCCGGACGATGTCCTTCCAGATCTCCTGCTTCCGATGGGCATTAACCTGTCAGGATGACAAAGTGAAAAGGCCATTACCACACATGCAACATATCCGTGCATGACACAGTTGTATATACATGTCTCAATCACAGGGGCACATGATGTACACAGGCAGTGCAAAGCTGACCATGGACAGTTTGCCAGACGTCACTACATGGTATCATTGCATGGGAAGTAAAACCATGTTCAAATGCACTGTCACTGCACCATACCTGTCCAGTGCAAGTCACTACACACTATGGGGGTGACAACTACTCAGTGAGCCTGCTAGCCAGTGGCGTGCAGACTTCCAGCCTTGCTAGTCACACAAAATGCACATTCAGAAAGGCAGTGCACAGAACACTCACCTGCTCCCCTGGTGTCCCATACAGCTTGCTGTACTGTGGAAGTAGACTGTCCAGCAGGGCCTGGTTCTCTTCAAGGCTGAAGGCTGGGGCTTTCTCCACAGTTCGTGCCATTGCAGAGTCCAGAGGGGCAGAGACAGCAGCAGTGCAGTGGCAGATGTCGTCCTGGAGCATGTAGTGCAGGCAAGTGAGCTCTCAGGGGAACAGCCAGCAATATATATGTGCTGGAGAGGCAGATACTGTCCCTTGTGTCCAAAGTGATAGGTCCAAGTCGTTTGCATCTTCTGAATCTGGCCAATCCATGGAATAGCAGCACCAAAACACGCCCACAGCATCCTTCAAATCTTCAACTTCATGACATACATGATTTTGCAACATTGTTGTGGGTGACCAACTGATTTTCCAGCAACCGACTCGTTCGAAATTCGAAAACGCGTCCGTTGCCAGGCAAGCCCATTGTCAATGGGTGCGCACCGATCGGTCCATTGCGGTACAACGCGTACAGGGGTACAACGCGTACCCGCACACATTGAATGCAATGGGCCGGTCGGAGGCACCGATCGGTCCATTGCAGTTCAATGCGCACAGGGGTACAACGCGTACCCGCACACATTGAATGCAATGGGCCGGCCGGAGGCACCGATCGGTCCATTGCAGTACAACGCGCACAGGGGTACAACGCGTACCCGCACACATTGAATGCAATGGGCCGGCCGGAGGCACTGATCGGTCCATTGCAGTACAACGCGCACAGGGGTACAACGCGTACCCGCACACATTGAATGCAATGGGCCGGCCGGAGGCACCGATCGGTCCATTGCAGTACAACGCGCACAGGGGTACAACGCGTACCCGCACACATTGAATGCAATGGGCCGGCCGGAGGCACCGATCGGTCCATTGCAGTTCAACGCGCACAGGGGTACAACGCGTACCCGCACACATTGAATGCAATGGGCCGGCCGGAGGCACCGATCGGTCCATTGCAGTACAACGTGCACAGGGGTACAACGCGTACCCGCACACATTGAATGCAATGGGCCGGCCGGAGGCACTGATCGGTCCATTGCAGTACAACGCGCACAGGGGTACAACGCGTACCCGCACACATTGAATGCAATGGGCCGGCCGGAAGCACCGATCGGTCCATTGCAGTACAACGCGCACAGGGGTACAACGCGTACCCGCACACATTGAATGCAATGGGCCGGCCGGAGGCACCGATCGGTCCATTGCAGTACAACGCATCACTGTACATGTGACTGGCATATGTCAGCATGCCTGTCTCAGATGGACATATGCCAGCCACAGATGGCTCCCAGGGAGTGAGGGGCACACCTACATCACAACAGCCTGTCCAAACTTTATCATAAGGCATGTAAGGCTGCATTTCCTATTGTGTGTATGTTGGTGTACATGTTGTCCTGTGGGTGTCACCTGTGGGCAGCCACCCCCATGCTGTGCACGTGTTCATGGGGACAGGATCCTGAGTGTTACGTGTACATGACCACTGTGATGTGCAACTGTTCATATCTGTGCATGTGCCATGGTCACATTTCACGGTGGTGTATGTGTATGTCATGTCACATACCCCGTGAGTCCCATGTGGGACGGTATGTTTGAGCCAGGGTGTCCCAGTGGCACAATAGTGATGGTCCTCCACAGTCTTTGTGCATGTAGTGTTTACAATGTCTCTGATTACATGTGCACAATGGGAGACAGTCTCCACATCCACGTTGTGTGTGCATGGACTTTGATGTTGTGTGTGTGTGTGTCACAGACGTCCATGTCTGTCCTGCCGTGGCAAGTGGGGCCACTACCTGTGGGGGTCATGGTTGTTTTGCTGTGGTGTATACATGATACTCCATGTAATGCCAGTGTCCATGTGGCAATACAGGGTCCCTGGGAATGTACCTGTCGTTGAGCTGTGGTGCCTGGGGCACATCTGTCCTCACATGTCACTGTGGGGGGTTATTGTGACACGGCAGCAGGAGATGGGAACTGTGACACGGCCTCATGATATCCAATGGGCCAACCTGGGACTTGATGCCACCTGTTGGACCGATCGGTCCATTGCAGTTCAATGCGCACAGGGGTACAACGCGTACCCGCACACATTGAATGCAATGGGCCGGCCGGAGGCACCGATCGGTCCATTGCAGTACAACGCGCACAGGGGTACAACGCGTACCCGCACACATTGAATGCAATGGGCCGGCCGGAGGCACTGATCGGGTAGGTCGCTCCCCCACCACATAGCTCCGCCTGTGTTGTCTGCCCGCTGCTCCTGTAGGTAAGATCGCCCTCCGCTTGTGGCCCCGGTGCCCGTTTTTGTCTGCTCTCCCCCTGTTTTTCCTTTCTGTGCCCCTCGCTGCCCCACTGTTGTTGTGCCCGTGATTTTGTCTGCTCTCCCCCTGTTTTTCCTTTCTGTGCCCCTCGCTGCCCCACTGTTGTTGTGCCCGTGATTTTGTCTGCTCTCCCCCTGTTTTTCCTTTCTGTGCCCCTCGCTGCCCCACTGTTGTTGTGCCCGTGATTTTGTCTGCTCTCCCCGTTTTTCCTTTCTGTGCCCCTCGCTGCCCCACTGTTGTTGTGCCCGTGATTTTGTCTGCTGTCCCCCTGTTTTTCCTTTCTGTGCCCCTCGCTGCCCCACTGTTGTTGTGCCCGTGATTTTGTCTGCTCTCCCCCTGTTTTTCCTTTCTGTGCCCCTCGCTGCCCCACTGTTGTTGTGCCCGTGATTTTGTCTGCTGTCCCCCTGTTTTTCCTTTCTGTGCCCCTCGCTGCCCCACTGTTGTTGTGCCCGTGATTTTGTCTGCTCTCCCCCTGTTTTTCCTTTCTGTGCCCCTCGCTGCCCCACTGTTGTTGTGCCCGTGATTTTGTCTGCTCTCCCCCTGTTTTTCCTTTCTGTGCCCCTTGCTGCCCCACTGTTGTTGTGCCCGTGATTTTGTCTGCTCTCCCCCTGTTTTTCCTTTCTGTGCCCCTCGCTGCCCCACTGTTGTTGTGCCCGTGATTTTGCCTGCTCTCCCCGTTTTTCCTTTCTGTGCCCCTCGCTGCCCCACTGTTGTTGTGCCCGTGATTTTGTCTGCTCTCCCCCTGTTTTTCCTTTCTGTGCCCCTCGCTGCCCCACTGTTGTTGTGCCCGTGATTTTGTCTGCTCTCCCCCTGTTTTTCCTTTCTGTGCCCCTCGCTGCCCCACTGTTGTTGTACCCGTGATTTTGTCTGCTCTCCCCCTGTTTTTCCTTTCTGTGCCCCTCGCTGCCCCACTGTTGTTGTGCCCGTGATTTTGTCTGCTCTCCCCTGTTTTTCCTTTCTGTGCCCCTTGCTGCCCCACTGTTGTTGTGCCCGTGATTTTGCCTGCTCTCCCCCTGTTTTTCCTTTCTGTGCCCCTCGCTGCCCCACTGTTGTTGTGCCCGTGATTTTGTCTGCTCTCCCCCTGTTTTTCCTTTCTGTGCCCCTCGCTGCCCCACTGTTGTTGTGCCCGTGATTTTGTCTGCTCTCCCCCTGTTTTTCCTTTCTGTGCCCCCGCTGCCTCTCGCCACTCCCGCCGCTGCGTTCCCTGCGGCCCCGCCCCCTGACTGCCCATTCGCTGCCCCTGCCTCCCGCCTCCCAGCTGCTCCTCCCTCCCACCTCCCCATAAATGGCGGCCGCTGCACGGTGAGGAGAGCGACCCTTGACCTTGCCAGGTAGGTCGCTCCCCCACCACATAGCTCCGCCTGTGTTGTCTGCCCGCTGCTCCTGTAGGTAAGATCGCCCTCCGCTTGTGGCCCCGGTGCCCGTTTTTGTCTGCTCTCCCCGTTTTTCCTTTCTGTGCCCCTCGCTGCCCCACTGTTGTTGTGCCCGTGATTTTGTCTGCTCTCCCCCTGTTTTTCCTTTCTGTGCCCCTTGCTGCCCCACTGTTGTTGTGCCCGTGATTTTGTCTGCTCTCCCCCTGTTTTTTCCTTTTGTGCCCCTCGCTGCCCCACTGTTGTTGTGCCCGTGATTTTGCCTGCTCTCCCCCTGTTTTTCCTTTCTGTGCCCCTCGCTGCCCCACTGTTGTTGTGCCCGTGATTTTGTCTGCTCTCCCCCTGTTTTTCCTTTCTGTGCCCCTCGCTGCCCCACTGTTGTTGTGCCCGTGATTTTGTCTGCTCTCCCCCTGTCTTTCCTTTCTGTGCCCTCGCTGCCCCACTGTTGTTGTACCCGTGATTTTGTCTGCTGTCCCCCTGTTTTTCCTTTCTGTGCCCCTCGCTGCCCCACTGTTGTTGTGCCCGTGATTTTGTCTGCTCTCCCCCTGTTTTTCCTTTCTGTGCCCCTCGCTGCCCCACTGTTGTTGTGCCCGTGATTTTGTCTGCTCTCCCCCTGTTTTTCCTTTCTGTGCCCCTTGCTGCCCCACTGTTGTTGTGCCCGTGATTTTGTCTGCTCTCCCCCTGTTTTTCCTTTCTGTGCCCCTCGCTGCCCCACTGTTGTTGTGCCCGTGATTTTGCCTGCTCTCCCCCTGTTTTTCCTTTCTGTGCCCCTCGCTGCCCCACTGTTGTTGTGCCCGTGATTTTGTCTGCTCTCCCCCTGTTTTTCCTTTCTGTGCCCCTCGCTGCCCCACTGTTGTTGTGCCCGTGATTTTGTCTGCTCTCCCCCTGTTTTTCCTTTCTGTGCCCCTCGCTGCCCCACTGTTGTTGTACCCGTGATTTTGTCTGCTCTCCCCCTGTTTTTCCTTTCTGTGCCCCTCGCTGCCCCACTGTTGTTGTGCCCGTGATTTTGTCTGCTCTCCCCCTGTTTTTCCTTTCTGTGCCCCTCGCTGCCCCACTGTTGTTGTGCCCGTGATTTTGTCTGCTCTCCCCCTGTTTTTCCTTTCTGTGCCCCTTGCTGCCCCACTGTTGTTGTGCCCGTGATTTTGCCTGCTCTCCCCGTTTTTCCTTTCTGTGCCCCTCGCTGCCCCACTGTTGTTGTGCCCGTGATTTTGTCTGCTCTCCCCCTGTTTTTCCTTTCTGTGCCCCTCGCTGCCCCACTGTTGTTGTGCCCGTGATTTTGTCTGCTCTCCCCCTGTTTTTCCTTTCTGTGCCCCTTGCTGCCCCACTGTTGTTGTGCCCGTGATTTTGCCTGCTCTCCCCCTGTTTTTCCTTTCTGTGCCCCTCGCTGCCCCACTGTTGTTGTGCCCGTGATTTTGTCTGCTCTCCCCCTGTTTTTCCTTTCTGTGCCCCTTGCTGCCCCACTGTTGTTGTGCCCGTGATTTTGCCTGCTCTCCCCTGTTTTTCCTTTCTGTGCCCCTCGCTGCCCCACTGTTGTTGTGCCCGTGATTTTGTCTGCTCTCCCCTGTTTTTCCTTTCTGTGCCCCTCGCTGCCCCACTGTTGTTGTGCCCGTGATTTTGTCTGCTCTCCCCCTGTTTTTCCTTTCTGTGCCCCTTGCTGCCCCACTGTTGTTGTGCCCGTGATTTTGCCTGCTCGCCCCGTTTTTCCTTTCTGTGCCCCTCGCTGCCCCACTGTTGTTGTGCCCGTGATTTTGTCTGATCTCCCCGTTTTTCCTTTCTGTGCCCCTCGCTGCCCCACTGTTGTTGTGCCCGTGATTTTGTCTGCTCTCCCCCTGTTTTTCCTTTCTGTGCCCCCGCTGCCTCTCGCCACTCCCGCCGCTGCGTTCCCTGCGGCCCCGCCCCCTGACTGCCCATTCGCTGCCCCTGCCTCCCGCCTCCCAGCTGCTCCTCCCTCCCACCTCCCCATAAATGGCGGCCGCTGCACGGCCGCGCAGCGGACGTGCGCAGCGGGCGCGCCGCTGGCGCGCCGAAGGCGCGCCTAAGGCAAGCCCGTCTGCGCCCGTCCGCGACTGGACCGCGCCCAGCGCCAGAACCCCTGGAACCCACCAACGCAACACTACTCGACGGACCTACGACGCCGCCACACTCACCGCACTCAATGCCGGCCGGAACCCTGCCTGCTACCGAGCCTCACCGAGACGCACCCACGGACCCTTCGCCTGCCAAGCCTGCCGATTCACCTGCCCCCGGACGTGCACCACCTCCGCCAAGTCGAGCAACAGCAGCAACCACCTGAAATGCATCCTGCTGAACACCCGCTCCGTCCACAGGCACGCTGTGGAACTCTGGGACCTGCTCGACGCAACAGCACCGGACATCGCCTTCCTCACCGAGACCTGGATGAACGCCTCCTCAGCGCCCGACATCGCCATAGCCATCCCGGATGGATACAAGATCACCCGGAAGGACCGCGTCAACCAGACGGGAGGAGGCATCGCCATCGTACACAAGAACACCATCCGCATCTCGACTAACTCCGACGAGACCTTCTCCGCCGCCGAACACCTACACTTCCAGATACACACTGACCCCAAGACCACCCTCCGAGGCACCCTCATCTACAGACCCCCGGGACCACGCACACTATTCAGCGAAGACATCGCAGACTTCATCAACCCGCACGCCATGCCCTCAGCCGACTACATCCTCCTAGGGGACCTCAACTTCCACCTGGAGAACAACAACGACAGAAACACCACCGCCCTGCTGGACAACCTCGCCAACCTCGGACTCAAGCAACTGGTGAACACGCCCACCCACTACGCCGGCCACACGCTTGACCCCGTCTTCTCGTCCAGCAAGCACATCTCCTTCAGCCACGCCACCGGACTCCACTGGACCGACCACAGCTGCGTCCACTTCAGCTTCAGAAAGACTGCGACCCACCACCACCCGCAACAGGCTCCCCGCCGGAGCTGGAGCAAGATCACCGCCGAGCAGCTCACCGCCTCCCTCAGCCAGAACACACCCACCAACACAACGGACCCAAACGAAGCAGCCAGCAACCTCGCCAAGTGGCTGACCGCCTGCGCCGACGACCTCGCACCACTAAAAACCCTCCCAGCAGACCCGGAAGCAAGAAAACCCCTTGGTTCACCAACGAACTCAAGGAATCCAAGAAGAACTGCCGCACTCTCGAGAAAACCTGGCGACTCGACCAGACCACAGACAACAGGACCGCCCTCAAGCACGCCACCCGCAAACACCACCAGCTGATCCGTGCCACCAAGAAGTCGGCACTCAAAGAACGACTGGACAACAACGCCCATGACAGCAAGGAACTTTTCAGCATCGTCAAAGAATTCTCCAACCCCAGCGCCGGAAACAACGACATCACCCCCTCGCAAGACCTCTGCAACTCACTCTCCGCGTTCTTCCACCGCAAGATCACCGACATACACAACAGCTTCGACGCACAAACAACGCACCCTACCGCCGAACCAACGCCCGCCACCACCACCCTCTGCAACTGGACCCCGATCAGCACCGAAGACACCACCCGCACGATGAACTCCATCCACTCCGGATCACCAACCGACCCCTGCCCACACCACGTCTTCAACAAAGCCGACGCCACCATCGCACCCCATCTCCGGGACATCATCAACTCCTCCTTCCACACCGCCACCTTCCCGGAGAGCTGGAAGCACGCCGAGCTTACCGCCCTCCTGAAGAAACCAACGGCGGACCCCACCGACCTCAAGAACTACCGTCCCATCTCGCTCCTTCCGTTTCCGGCCAAAGTCATCGAGAAGACCGTCAACAGACAGCTTGCCGCCTTCCTCGAGACGAATGGATCCCTCGACCCCTCGCAGTCCGGGTTTCGGGCCAACCACAGCACCGAGACCGCCCTTATCGCAGCCACCGACGACATCAGAACCCTAACCGACAACGGGGAAACAGCTGCCCTCATCCTCTTGGACCTCTCTGCGGCGTTCGACACCGTCTGCCACCGCACCCTAGTGAAGCGCCTCAGCAACATCGGAATCCGAGAGAAAGCACTGGAATGGATCATCCCGTTCCTCGCCGGAAGAACCCAGAGAGTCCGCCTCCCCCGTTCAGATCCGAAGCCACCGAAGTCATCTGCGGCGTTCCACAAGGATCCTCACTCAGCCCAACCCTCTTCAACGTCTACATGAGCCCCCTCGCAGCCATCGCACGCCGACACAACCTCAACATCATCTCCTACGCCGACGACACCCAGCTGATCCTCTCCCTCACCAACGACCCCACCACCGCCAGAGCCAACCTACACGACGGGATGAGAGACGTCGCCGACTGGATGAGGAACAGCCGCCTTAAACTGAACTCAGACAAGACGGAAGTCCTCATCCTGGGCTCATCACCCTCCGCCTGGGACGACTCCTGGTGGCCCCCGGCCCTGGGCACCGCGCCCAAGCCAACGGACCACGCACGCAACCTGGGCTTCATCCTGGACTCCTCCCTGTCGATGACCAGACAAGTCAACGCCGTCTCATCTTCATGCTTCAACACCCTGCGCATGCTCCGCAAGATCTTCAGATGGATCCCCACTGAAACCAGGAAGACCGTCACCCAGGCACTCGTCACCAGCCGACTGGACTATGGGAACACCCTCTACGCCGGAACCACAGCCAAACTTCAAAAGAGACTCCAGCGCATCCAGAACGCCTCCGCACGACTCATCCTGGACATCCCCCGACACAGCCACATCACCGTGCACCTGAAAGACCTGCACTGGCTCCCCGTCAGCAAGAGAATCACGTTCAGACTCCTCACCCACGCACACAAGGCCCTCCACGACCTGGGCCCAAAGTACCTCAACGACCGCATGACCTTCTACACGCCCACACGCCAGCTACGATCAACCAGCCACGCCCTCGCCACCGTACCACGCATCCGCAGAACCACCGCCGGAGGAAGATCCTTCTCCTACCTGGCAGCCAAGACCTGGAACTCCCTCCCCACTCACCTTCGGCGAACCCAGGACCATCTCTCCTTCAGGAAGCAGCTCAAGACCTGGCTGTTCGAGCAGTAACTTACCCCCTCCCCCAGCGCCTTGAGACCCTCCCGGGTGAGTAGCGCGCTCTATAAATGCCGTGATTGATTGATTGATTGATTGACACAGAGGCAGACACCTGAGGGGTCAAATCACTGTGCACAATGTGTCAGCTGATACACGGGAGTGGGAGTACAGAGTGCATTGCATGGCCTGGAGTAGGCATGACTGTCCTGCTCCACATGAATGAGGGATGTGCCCTGGACAGTGGATAGCTGGCTATGTATGTGTGACACACGTAATCTGCACACTCCTGGGGCCCAAACATTGTTCCCACCCGCTGCATGGGCGTGTGCCACATACCCCAGGCACATGTGGTGGCTCAGCTCAGCAAGTGGACCGCATATCAAAGCAACACGCAGATCACATGTCCAAACACAGGCGTTGTGTGAACCATGGACCCACCCATGATGCCCACAACAGAGTTAGGGAAACAGATGCTGTCCCCCACCTTTAGTGAAGCAAACTGCAAGGACACAGTCCCAAGTGACACAATTCCCTGAATGTAAGGGCCACACCTGGGTATCAGATGAGCAGTCGGCAGTGCACAATAGAGGGACATGGCTCCTGGACAACATGACTGCTGCACTGTGGCAGTTGAACCAGGCCAGAGGAGGGCACAAAGCATGTAATACAGAGTTCACAGTGCAGTCTTTGACTCACCCCCTCCTTGCTGCTGTCTGGCCTTCAGCTGCCCATCCAGGTCTGGAAACACCACCGCCAGGATCTGGAGCATGTGGGGGTCAGGGTCCGTGTTTCGCCCCTCCTGCGAGGAGGCGACAGCTTCAGCTGGACCCGTGCAATCCTCCGGGTCCAGCCCCGAAGGTCCTGCCACCTCTTCTGGCAGTTGCGGATCCGGCGCTTGTAGACCCCCACGGACCGGACGGCCCGGACGATGTCCTTCCAGATCTCCTGCTTCCGATGGGCATTAACCTGTCAGGATGACAAAGTGAAAAGGCCATTACCACACATGCAACATATCCGTGCATGACACAGTTGTATATACATGTCTCAATCACAGGGGCACATGATGTACACAGGCAGTGCAAAGCTGACCATGGACAGTTTGCCAGACGTCACTACATGGTATCATTGCATGGGAAGTAAAACCATGTTCAAATGCACTGTCACTGCACCATACCTGTCCAGTGCAAGTCACTACACACTATGGGGGGTGACAACTACTCAGTGAGCCTGCTAGCCAGTGGCGTGCAGACTTCCAGCCTTGCTAGTCACACAAAATGCACATTCAGAAAGGCAGTGCACAGAACACTCACCTGCTCCCCTGGTGTCCCATACAGCTTGCTGTACTGTGGAAGTAGACTGTCCAGCAGGGCCTGGTTCTCTTCAAGGCTGAAGGCTGGGGCTTTCTCCACAGTTCGTGCCATTGCAGAGTCCAGAGGGGCAGAGACAGCAGCAGTGCAGTGGCAGATGTCGTCCTGGAGCATGTAGTGCAGGCAAGTGAGCTCTCAGGGGAACAGCCAGCAATATATATGTGCTGGAGAGGCAGATACTGTCCCTTGTGTCCAAAGTGATAGGTCCAAGTCGTTTGCATCTTCTGAATCTGGCCAATCCATGGAATAGCAGCACCAAAACACGCCCACAGCATCCTTCAAATCTTCAACTTCATGACATACATGATTTTGCAACATTGTTGTGGGTGACCAACTGATTTTCCAGCAACCGACTCGTTCGAAATTCGAAAACGCGTCCGTTGCCAGGCAAGCCCATTGTCAATGGGTGCGCACCGATCGGTCCATTGCGGTACAACGCGTACAGGGGTACAACGCGTACCCGCACACATTGAATGCAATGGGCCGGTCGGAGGCACCGATCGGTCCATTGCAGTTCAATGCGCACAGGGGTACAACGCGTACCCGCACACATTGAATGCAATGGGCCGGCCGGAGGCACCGATCGGTCCATTGCAGTACAACGCGCACAGGGGTACAACGCGTACCCGCACACATTGAATGCAATGGGCCGGCCGGAGGCACTGATCGGTCCATTGCAGTACAACGCGCACAGGGGTACAACGCGTACCCGCACACATTGAATGCAATGGGCCGGCCGGAGGCACCGATCGGTCCATTGCAGTACAACGCGCACAGGGGTACAACGCGTACCCGCACACATTGAATGCAATGGGCCGGCCGGAGGCACCGATCGGTCCATTGCAGTTCAACGCGCACAGGGGTACAACGCGTACCCGCACACATTGAATGCAATGGGCCGGCCGGAGGCACCGATCGGTCCATTGCAGTACAACGTGCACAGGGGTACAACGCGTGCCCGCACACATTGAATGCAATGGGCCGGCCGGAGGCACTGATCGGTCCATTGCAGTACAACGCGCACAGGGGTACAACGCGTACCCGCACACATTGAATGCAATGGGCCGGCCGGAAGCACCGATCGGTCCATTGCAGTACAACGCGCACAGGGGTACAACGCGTGCACCGCACACATTGAATGCAATGGGCCGGCCGGAGGCCCCGATCGGTCCATTGCAGTACAACACATCACTGTACATGTGACTGGCATATGTCAGCATGCCTGTCTCAGATGGACATATGCCAGCCACAGATGGCTCCCAGGGAGTGAGGGGCACACCTACATCACGACAGCCTGTCCAAACTTTATCATAAGGCATGTAAGGCTGCATTTCCTATTGTGTGTATGTTGGTGTACATGTTGTCCTGTGGGTGTCACCTGTGGGCAGCCACCCCCATGCTGTGCACGTGTTCATGGGGACAGGATCCTGAGTGTTACGTGTACATGACCACTGTGATGTGCAACTGTTCATATCTGTGCATGTGCCATGGTCACATTTCACGGTGGTGTATGTGTATGTCATGTCACATACCCCGTGAGTCCCATGTGGGACGGTATGTTTGAGCCAGGGTGTCCCAGTGGCACAATAGTGATGGTCCTCCACAGTCTTTGTGCATGTAGTGTTTACAATGTCTCTGATTACATGTGCACAATGGGAGACAGTCTCCACATCCACGTTGTGTGTGCATGGACTTTGATGTTGTGTGTGTGTGTGTCACAGACGTCCATGTCTGTCCTGCCGTGGCAAGTGGGGCCACTACCTGTGGGGGTCATGGTTGTTTTGCTGTGGTGTATACATGATACTCCATGTAATGCCAGTGTCCATGTGGCAATACAGGGTCCCTGGGAATGTACCTGTCGTTGAGCTGTGGTGCCTGGGGCACATCTGTCCTCACATGTCACTGTGGGGGGTTATTGTGACACGGCAGCAGGAGATGGGAACTGTGACACGGCCTCATGATATCCAATGGGCCAACCTGGGACTTGATGCCACCTGTTGGACCGTGTTGACAGATGTTGGCCATGTATGTACCATACATGTCCTTCCGGAACTGCACACTTCATGTAGTTGTGCCTCATAATGATGTATGTTGGGAACTTGAGTGTTCTCAATGCCGCATATGTGGGGTGACTGACAATCTTGCTTACTTCTCCTCTGCACTGCAGGGCTCCTGCTGTCCATCGACCATTCCCAGACCTGGCAACGATGGTGGAACGGGACAGCATCCGACGGTACCGCTTCACCAGGCAGCTGATTGAGGATTTGGCAGTGCAGTTGTCCCCAAATTTGCAGCCTGGCCGGCCGTATCCTACAGCGCTGACCCCCAAGGTGAAGGTGATGGCAGCCCTACACTTCTTTGCCACCGGTACCTTCCAACATACTGTGGCGACTGCTGGATGTCACAGACCATGTTGAGCCGTGTGCTCCGCGATGTTTTGGGGGCAATGTTGCTATTCCTGAACCGGTACATCTATTTCCCTAGACTGCGACGACTCACTGACGTGAAGAGTGACTGGGGAGGATGCCGCATGTCATTGGCTCCATTGATGGGACACATGTGGCTTTGGTACCACCACAGGCCCAGGAGCAGGCCTACAGGAACCGCAAGCACTACCACTCGGTCAATGCACTGGTGGTGTGTCTTGCAGACATGACCATCACACACGTGTGTGCCCGTTTCCCTGGTTCAGCACACGATGCCTTTGTGATGAGGAGTAGTCGCATCCCCAGGATGATGGCACAGATGCAGAACCAGCGTGCCTGGCTTGTCGGTGTGTACTGACTTTGTGCCATTGTGTGTGATCTGATCTGTAGTATTCCGCCCACTTTTCCAAGTCAGCTAATGTGCACTTGTCTGTCCGTAGGTGACTCGGGATACCCCAACATGCCGTGGTTGCTGACACCCCTCAGGAACCCTGTGACACCAGCCCAGATGCGCTACAATGAGGCACATGGTCGGACCAGGAGAGTGATTGAGCGGACCTTTGGTCTCCTGAAGAGCCGCTTCCGCTGCCTGGACAAGACCGGAGGGTCCCTCCCATATGCCCCTGCGAAAGTGTGCAAGATTATCATCGTCTGCTGCATGCTCCACAACCTGGCAGTGCGGAAGGAGTTGCCTCTCATCCAGGATGACAATGACCAACATCCGCCACCTGTGGAGGATCCTGGCCTGGACCACGATGCCAGTGACGATGATGATGATGATGATGATGTCCGCACACAGCTCATCACCAACTTCTTTAGCTGAATGTGAGTATCCTGAGGTGTCATGTCAATGATGTGAGTTGGCATGATGTGTGGGTGGTGCTCTGGTGCTGTTGGAGTGTGTCCATGGGCTACTTGACTGGATGTGTGTTGCGATGTGTGCTAACAGGTGGGCTGTACTCCCCAACAGTGTTGACATGCTAACTTGGTTCTGGGTGGGTATCTTGTAACATGTATTGTGCATGAGTTTTGCTGTTCTGTCCTGTACTCCATTGCTTTTGACTGTGTGTCATTTCTGTCCTTCACAGGGTACTTTCAGATTCGTTTGGTCAACTGTGTCCACCGACGACGTGATTGCACATCCAGGCTGGTAGCTGTTGTGTCCCTACAGGTGATGTGCGCCACACCCATGGACTTCCTTCCGTCTACAGTTGTTGACTGTGTGCCCGCTGCCAGGTGGGATTACCTTGCATCTGTAGTGGTTACGACATGTTGCAACTGTGTAATAAACCTGTGCTTCACTTTGTGATGTGCGTTGTCACACATTTGACTGCCATTTGCTTACTGCACCTGTGGGCTACTTGACTTCAACTGGGAATGGGTGTGGTGTCTGTGCATTGCACCGTCTTCCCTGGCAACATCAGTGTAGGCAATGAGTCAGATGGCCTAGGTGTGTATGTGTTGTGTAGCCCTGCTGGTGTGTCTCCCTCATGTGTGTCACGTTGCCTGTACTCACATGCCTGTGTTGTCCTTGCTGTTGCAGTTCGCATACACAGTGTAATTTTGCAGTTCATCATCCCCGTAACAGCACCCACGTTGGAATCACGACAGAGGCAAGTATGGTGTATTAGTGTGTTTATTGTGATACATTTGTGTTAATAGTGCATAGGATGGGTAGTGCTGTACATAAATCTTGCAATCCGAAGTTCCTAGGTGAATTGAAAGTCCTGGTAGACAGGATCCCCAGTATCGGGGCCACAGTTGTCTGACACATTGGTCCAACTTGTACTCCCCATGCAATGTGTGGGAGTAGTGTTGCCGTCAACAGGGTGAACAGTCTGTGCACAAAGGCGAACATCCAGAACAGGTTCAGGCTTCCTGGGAGTTGCGCTTGGCCATCGGCCTCTCACTTTTCCCTCCTCGGACGACCCCTCTTCTTGGGGGGGGCCCTCAAGTACAGGCTGCTGCGGTGCAGGGGACTCTCCGCCAGAGTCCTCCTCCCTCCCTGTGGCAGTTGCAGTTTGTTCGGCACCAGATGTTGTTGGCACACAGGGAGGTGTGGACTGGTTGCTGTTCATCTGGCGGAGGCATTGTAAAATGTCCCTGTGCACCGCCGTCATCTCATGCAGTGCATCCCACTTGGACTCCACGCGGGACATGTGTGAGTCCACGCGGGACATGTGTGACTCCACGTGGGACATGTGGGAGTCCAAGCGGGCATGATGGGCAGCCTGCTGCTGTTTCATGTCTCTGAGGAGCCCCACTACCTGGCTGAGCTCTCCGGTGCTGGACTGGTAAGCATCAGCTATGCGTACCAGTTGTGGGTCATCATGCACACCAGCAACGTCTGCAAGCAGCGACCTCTGTCTCCCACCCCTCCCACCACCCCTGCTGACATGTGCAGTGTGTGCAGTGGCACGCACAGATAACCCTGGTCCACCTTGGGGGTTGGTGGTGGTGGTGGTGGTGTCCATGGCCCCAGGTTGGTCCAGGGTCACTGTGCTGGTGTTGCTCCTTGTTCTGTCCATGTCGGCAGGGATGGTATTTGTGGTGACAGTCGTTGGAGGGGTGGGTGCAGGGGGTGCAGCTGGTGGTCCTGCTGGTGCTGCATGTTGACTTGCACCGGATGTGCCAGGTTGGTCTTCATCGTCCGAGGAGGACAGAGGCTGTACGACGCCAGTGAGCTCCGCATCCTCCTGAGCCTGGGACTGGGACTCCTCAGCGTCTGCTGCTGTGTCCCCATCATCACCTGTTTTTGGGAGACACAAACAATGTATGTTATGTTTCTGCAGGCATCAATGGTTGACACACATGACAGTTGTGACTGTGCCTCTGGTTGCGGGCCTGTACATTGCATTGTCCTAAGTCGTCACAGTCAGGGGTTGATATTGGTGTGGCACATTGTCCTGCATTATTTGGGCATTTCTATGTATTTTCTGGGGTGTGAACATGGTCTGCATTGGTTGTGTTTGGTTGACAGCCGGCCCTCCTTCCCACCCACCCAGCCAGTCAGTTATCCCACCATGGAACGTGCTTGCATTGCAGGGAGTGTAAGTTGTCTCTCAGGATGTCACTCAGTGGTGTTCTGCTGTTTGTTGGTGCACATTTGCCAGCAGGGCCTTGTGCTCCCCACAGCAGTAGCCAGTGTCAGCCATCTTGTGAGTCCTTCTCCACTCCCTGTGATGTGAGCATGGTTCAGGGTGGTGTTGATGGGACAGTTGTGGGGGTGAGCTATGTCTGTGACTACGACTCCCATCATGCTATTGCCTCCTCCCCCTTCCCAGCATGCCCATGCTTCCTTCCTTTTGACTCTGCTTCCCTGTGGGGTGGGCTGGCTGTGCTGACAGGATGGCTGGGAGTGTTGTCCTGGCAGTTGTTTGGCTAAAAGTCCCAAGAGTGTCCCTGTGCTTCACACAACATAACCCAGGGTGGTGGTTCTTTGTGGGATCTTGTGTTAGGATGGGGGCATTGCATTCTACCAGGTGGGTTCTGTGGAGTTTGTGTTGGGGTGTGTGTGAGGGGAGGTGCTTGTGACTATGGTCAGTGCTGCAAGTCCTCCTTCCCACCCAGCTAGCCAGATATCCCACCATGGAACGTGCTTGCATTGCAGGGAGTGTAAGTTGTCTCTCAGGATGTCAGTCAGTGGTGTCCTGCTGTTTGTTGGTGCACAGTTGCCAGCAGGGCCTTGTGCTCCCCACAGCAGTAGCCAGTGTCAGCCATCTTGTGAGTCCTTCTCCACTTCCTGTGATGTGAGCATGGTTCAGGGTGGTGTTGATGGGACAGTTGTGGGGGTGACCAATATCAGTGACTACGACTCCCATCATGCTATTGCCTCCACCCCACTTCCCAGCATTCCCATGCTTCCTTCCTTTTGACCCTGCTTCCCTGTGGGGTGGGCTGGCTGTGCTGACGGGATGGCTGGGAGTGTTGTCCTGGCAGTTGTTTGGCTAAAAGTCCCAAGAGTGTCCCTGTGCTTCACACAACATAACATGTGGCTTGTGTGAGGGATGAGCTGTGGGTGTGTGGTTGCTTTCTCTTGGGTGCTGGCAGTGGAATGGCATTTGCAAAGGCTCATGGTTGTGATTTGTGTCCTTTATATAGGTGGAGTTGTGGGTATGTCTTTGTTCTCTGTCCCCACCCCCCCCCAGTATTTATTGGCTTGGTAATTGCTTGTTTGGCCTTTTTTTGGGTGATTTTTCCTTTGTGCTGTTTGTGTATGTTGGAAACGTTCTTGTGACCGAGTCGGACCCTGCATTTGTCTCGTACGGTGTTCTCCGTTTCGTTTGCGCTGTGTTTGTGCAGTTTTCTATGCTGCGTACGCGTCGGTCGCGGTGTTTTGTGTTGCTTCGGCTCGGTTTTGTATGCGTGTCGGTCGTGCGGCTTGGCCTCCGTCCGACTCGCTCGTGGTTTTCGCGCCTTGCATCGTACTTTGCGGTTTGGAGTTCACGTGTACGTTTCGGTCGGATTTGTTCCGGGTGCGTGTCGGTCGGTTGGATTCGCGTGTTTTTCCGGCCGGATTGCTGTTTCCCGTGCGGCTCGGTCGGTCGACTTGGTTTCGGTACGTGTCGGTCGGATTTTTCACGCCTTGCATCGTACTTGGCGTGTCGGGCGCCACAGGTACGTGTCGGTCGGTATTATTTCCGGATCCGAGTCATTCGGTGCTTTTTCCGGCCCGAATCGGAATCGACCCCTAAGTGTACAAGACGACCAAATCTATTGTATCAAGTCAAGAAATCACAGCATTATTCTCTGGCTAGTTTGTAAAAATTTATTTTTGAGTGTATACATTCAGAAGCATACTGTATGCATATTAGGCAAAATTCAAACAAAAGATCCAAAGACATCCTTCATCAGTACAGACGGTCTGAGTGGTAATAGAGACAAAAAGAATTAAAGTGTACATATCAACTTCATGCATTGATATATTGCACTAAATGAATCTTTCATGACCAAGACCAACCTGTTCAATGGTTGAACAGTCATGTTGGGGATGACTGGGTTTGACTAGGAAAGCTTGTACCTCACTTCAAATGTTTTTTGTCAAGGGTATGGAATGTATTAAATAAGATGAGGCTGACCCAGGTGATTTCTGACACAGTCTTGTCATCTCACTTGCCACACTACATTGACTATAACTCGCCCCTTCTCCATGCCTTGAAGTTAAGTGTCAACACCTTTCAACCCAATAATTTGTAGGCTTTCTGCAGCACAGGGGCTGATATAGTGAATCTGGATGGGGGCAGGAAATTATTATTAGTAAAAAAATACTGTCACACAGGAGGGGAGGTGGGAGGGCAGAAGATGCCATAATAAGAACACACTTTTTTCAAGGAATGACCCCACCTGGAAGCAGGATAAATGTGTTGATTATAAACAATATGACAAGAACAATGGACCATGTGAATTATTGAAAAAGAAAGGGTTGAGGCAAAGTGAAGGCACCTGGTGTGTAAAGCACATAATGTACAAAGTGAGAAATAACTGGAGTGCACCGGATAGACTATAATATATTAATAAAGGATTTGTTTGTGTGAAATTGTTTTTTTTTTTTTTGTGTTAGAAACTTTTTTTTTTTTTTTTAATTTTTGAAATCAGATATATTGCAATAGACTTTTGTTGACAAAAAAGAAAAAGAAAGCAAAATTAAGGGAAAAGAAAAAAAAAGAAAGTAAACAACGTAAATATGGAACTCATCTTATTCCATCACATATCTTAATAATAAATTGCACTGATCAAACTTGCCCTCAATTTCTCCAAAACTTTCATCAAATTTCCGCAATTATTCCAAAATCATAAATTGCCTTTACTTAGCAGCACATTATAATATATTCTTTAGCCAACACCTTGTCTGTTTTGTTCCTCCATCCAGACTCTTAGCGGTTTCCAAATATTCATACCTTTTTTCATAGTTTTTACCCCTTTACACTTATACAGGGCAATTTCTCGCCGCCCAATGAATATTAACCTATACAACCACTGATAGCATGTAGGCGGTTCCTGATCCTTCCATACTGTGGCGATCAAAAGACGTGCAATTGATATAATTACAAACACAAAATCCCTCTGTACCAGATCGAGCTGTAACCTACAATCATAACCCAATAACATCAATGTGGAGGAGATCTTTATATTTCTCCCTAATGTCTGAAGCATAAAAGATTCAATCCCTTCTTTTAACCTATCTAACTTTATACATGAATAAAACATATGTACCATGTCAGCTGGTCCGGTTTGACATCTAGGGCAATCTTCGGATTGACTTTTTTCCCACTTAAAGAGTTTCGATGGAGTATAGTAGAGACTATAAACCGTTTTATATTGTTGAGCCTTTAAATTAGATGACATAAAAACATACTTTCCCACCTCCAACACCTTGTCTAAATCAACCTCCCCATCACTTAATTTATTCATCCAATTTACCTCTATTTTTTCAACATCATCGGGTATGGATTTTAATAGCTCTTGATAGAAATCTTTAATTCTATTCCTAGAATTACCCATAAGCTGCAGGACTGGCATCGGCCCCAAATTGATGTTCTCTTTAGGGATTGCTCTTATACAATTACGTATTTGAAGATATTTAAAGCACGAATCCCGCTGTAGGCTGAACCTTTGAGCTAGTTCAATAAGCATCATCAGTTCCTGATTTGAATAAACATCTGTCAATGTAAGAATCCCCATTTGTTCCCATTTTCTAGCCATATCGTCATATATAGTTGGGCGTAAAAGATCAGAATGCCAAAGTGATGTATACTTAGTAAACCTACTTATTTTACAGATTTTCTCTACCTTTTTCCAAATTTTCAAAACACATTCTATACATTTATAGCCTTTCTTTTGATACTTCTTCATATCGTCTTGGCGTTGAAATATTCCGCCTGCTGCTTCCCCAATCGCCAATTGATAAATAGTTGGTATTTTGAGCATATCAGTTTGCATTTTTTTATAATGATACAAAATACCTGATTGTTGAAGAGCCGTAGCCCAATAATATAGTTGAATATTGGGGGCATTCCTACCCCCCCCCCGATCAACTGGATGAGTCAAATATCTGTAAGCTCGACGGATTTTATGATAGCTCCAGATAAAGTTAGAGAACATCCCCTCTATTTTACGTATTTTGCTTACTGGAAGTTCTAATGGGATGGCCCGGATTAAATATAAAATCTTAGCAAATATTTTCATTTTGATTACATTTATCCTTCCAATTATTGTAAGGTGTAGATGATCTAGTCGTTTCAACTCCCTATTGATTGAGCCCATCACTGGGTCTATATTTAGTACCCATAGATTACTAATTTTAGATGTTAATATGACCCCTAAATACGTTGCTGACTCCGTTACTCGAGGATCTTGTAATAAACAGTGAGAAGAACAGATGATTTGCGTCTTAGATCTATTTAAGAGATAACCCGACCTCCTCCCGAATTTTTCTGCCAGCTTTTCTATTTCAATAATTGCCTCTTGTGGAGCTGCTGTTACCAAGGCAATATCATCAGCATATGCCAACATTTTTGTCTCATATCTATGAGAAACTATCGGTTTAATTAGTGGATTATTCAAAATTAGGGAAATAAATGGGTCTAAATACAACGCAAATAAAATTGGAGAACATGGGCAGCCTTGCCGGGTACCCCTTTCTATCTCCAGCCTCCTAGATGTATACCCCATTAATTGAATTGTTGCATGGGGTTTGTAGGAGATAGCCTGTATCGCCCGAATAAATCCCAGGCCATATCCTCTCTCGGCCAACTTATCCCACAAATAACGCCAGGCCACCCGATCAAAGGCTTTCTCTGCGTCCAGGAGGACCACAGCCACCGCCCTTTTCTCTACTTCCGCAATGTCCAGTATTGATATTACTCGCCGCGTGTGGTCTGTGGTCCCCCGGCCGGGAATAAAGCCGTGTTGCCATGGTGAAATAATTGCAAGTATGTTCTTTTGTAATCGGGTGGCCATAATTTTAGAATATAATTTTGCGTCCGCATTCATAAGAGAAATTGGACGATATGACGAGGGGAGTTCTGGGGATTTACCTTTCTTTAAAAACACAATAACATCTGTATCCTGCCATGACAGTGGAGGAATTCCACTGCTTTAAATATCCAAAAATAAATCCTGAATGTAGGGTATTATTTGTGGTGTTAGCATTTTATATACCTCTATTGGGATTTTGTCTGGCCCAGCTGCCTTGCCTGATGAAAGAGACGCCAATGCCTCCTGTACCTCTTCTACCGTAATTCCCTGCTCCCAATTCTTGAGAAGTTTCATCATTTATCCTGGAAAGTGGTGGAGCACTATTATCTATGGCTGCTAAGTCCTCTTGGTTCTCTTGGTCCTCTATCGGAGCATCTGCTCGATATAGTTTAGTATAGAATTCCTCAAAGATTTCAGTAATCTTTTTCGAGTCTGATACCAGTACACCATTTACATCCTGCATTTTTGATATATTATTTCTAACGCTTTTTTGTCTAGTTCTTAGGGCCAATAATCTCCCTGTTGTCTCTCCATATTCATACAATTCTTTACGATATGTCTGAAATTTCTGGGCCACCTTCTCTTGGAAATAGTGATTGATTTCAGCTTTAGCCAGTGCTATTTTATAGAGATGCTGTAGCAGTACATTTTCTGCAGCTCCATTACTGATTATTTGGGTATGTTCCATTTCCAGTTTAGCAAGTTTATTAATCATTTGATCCATCTGTAGTTTACGCTTCTTCCGTGTATGAGCTACAAACCCTATCACTTCCCCTCTCAGGGCCGCCTTATATGTATCCCACACCATTGCTCGGGAGGCGCTATACCTATTAAGATCAAAAAATGCCTGAGTCCAATATTTGATATAAGTACAAAACTCTTTATCTAATAATAGCTTTTTATCAAAAGTCCAAGTAGTTTGTCTGTTCAAACCCTGAACTTCCTTGATTACTAAAACTAGCGGATTATGATCCGAGTATAGCTGAGGGAGTTTTTTTATATCCACATTATCCAACATTTGCGTAGAGACAAAAAAATAATCTAGGCGAACACATTTTCTATGCGGATGTGAATAGTATGTAAAGCCAGGATCGTTTTGTTGCTTTTCTACCCAGACGTCAGCTATCCCATGACTATTTTTGAGAGAGGAAAATGCTTTATATACTTTAGGCTTCCTTCCTACATAGAAACTTATTGCCTTATCTCCGTCCAGATGCAAATTAAAGTCACCACACAATCAGCGAACGTGACCAATGGGCTAGCTCTACCTCCAGCTCTTCCCAGATATATGGATCATCCAAATTTGACCCGTATATATTTACCACAGTAAAACCCAGGGATAGCTCCATTATAGCCCATCGGCCACAGCTATCTGACTTTGCTCGAAGGACCGTACCACTGCGATGCTTAATATATAAAGCCACTCCTCTCATTGTGGACGTTTGGGAGGAGCACACAGCTAGATTATATCCTCTAATCTCTAAAAGTGATTTATTACCCCATGCAATGTGCGTCTCCTGTAAGCACAAAACGTCTGGATTTAACATAGTGATAATCTCAAAGACCTTAGCCCGTTTTGCCTTATCATTCAAACCTCCTACATTTGATGAGCAGATCGTAAATTTACCCGTAATTTACTGGTAGCGATATCTTAGATAGCGAATGCCTGTACTTTTGAAGACTCTTGATTGTATAATATATTTCAATATGGTTACAAATGCATATATCAGATTTCAGTTTTTTTTTATGCTACCCTCACACCCCCTCCCCCAGCTCCCCCTATTACCCTCCCTCACTTCCCCTCCATCCGTGACCCCAACACTCACTACCCCCTGCACACCCTCCACCTCCTGTGACTTCCCCACCCGTCTCCCACCCCCCCTCCACCCTACAACTAAGGAAAAAGGGCTTATAGCCCTTACGATGGGGAGAGACTTCACTCCAGCCTCCTCTCTGTTCGCGTACCAGCACATTCATCCTTAACTGTCCCTTTAATTGTCGCCTTATTAGTACTCCTATTTCTGCGTCTACGTTTGCTCTTTATTTTACCTATGCTGGATGTATACACAGCCCTGTTCTACAGTTTATTCTAATCTCATAGTTTAACCTTTTTGTTTAAATAAATTGAGTTATCACAGTATTCCCATGCAGTTTTCAAAGTGTACTCAAATATTCCTGGGCTTGTATTTCCGATATAAAGAAGCGTGTTTGTCCCTTATATAGTATTTTCAAAGTTGCTGGGTTCAGCAGAAAAGCCATTAAACCTTTATTCTGAAAAGGGCTGATTAGTTGTCTTAGATGCCATCTCCTCTCTACTGTATAATGACAATAATCTGGCCGCACGAAAAATTGCAATCCTTTACCCTGTCGTTTTCTATCCGGTCTTGCCAAATCATACAACGTCTCCCGGGCCAGAAAGTTGTTCAGATTGATCAGTATTGCTCTAGGATGATTTCCTGTTTGATCCTTTTTTTTCCCCACGGGCTGTTTAAATGGGAATCTATGGGCTCTCTGTATCTCATTGGCCCAATTCCACATTGTTAACTCCGGTAAAGCTTCAAGAAAAAGTTCCTGTACGAACTTGCGGACATCCGTCCCTTCCACTCCCTCTGGTATTCCTAGTATCCTAAGGTTATTTCGGCGAAGCCGATTTTCTAAATCCACTATCTTTAATTGTGTATCCTGACGATGAGATGTGATCATATCCATATCAGCTCTTTGTACCACCATTTCATCCTCTAATGTCGATATCCGCCCTTCTGCTGCATTTATTCTTTCAGAAAATTCATTACAGGTTTTTGCAACTCTCCTAATTGAGTTTTGTAGTTTACGGCAGGCGGTATGTGTCTTCTGGCTTTCCAAACGGGTCTCCGCTCTATGTTCCACCAGTAGCTGATAAATTGTAGTGAGTGATATCTCATCGATGTTGTTAGATGGCGCTGTAGCTAACAAAGAAGGTTCCTCATCCCCTTGTTTTTCAAGTGTTGACTTCGGAGAGATATTTCCCACATTAAACTCTTGCCTGCCCTGACTCGAGGTATGTCTATAGTTGGAGTCTTTTGTAGCACAGATTTACTGCAGACCATAGTGGCATCTGGTGTTCTCTCCTCTGATGTAGAATCCATTGGTAAGTCATTATGCTCACTCGCCAGGCTAATTAAAGACCCTTCCAAGGACTCCTCTTTCGATCCTTCATCGTGCTCCTCCTCCGACATATCTGATGGATCTGACATTGAGAGGAAGGGTTCACTCGAATCACTCTCACCATTGGGTATTGTCGCTAAGTTCAGTTCAGGCTCTAGGGTCTGCTTACTAAGAGAATCCATAACCTGGTCCAAAATCGATTCTTCAGTAGTCTCGCCCAAAGTTTGTGGTATTTGTCCTATCATCTGACCCCCAGTTCCTGTTTGATCAGCAGATTGATTCTCCCCGTCTGAGTATACAACGTTCATTTGATTTGCAGGTTTCAATATAGGTTTTTGTTGCATCGCTACGTTTTGTGTCATTTTATTTTTATCTTTCCTAGATGAGAACATTTGTGGAACTTTCTTATTTCTTCCCTCGCTCGAATGTTCATCCTTATGGTTGATGCAGCTCAGCTCTCCAACTATTCCCTCCAGGGCTTTTTTTTTAATACTGCCTCCTATCTGAGAGTCCTGAAGTCGACTGCCCTGCGGAGTATCTGACATCCCTCTGCTTTTGCCGCCCGCGTTGTTTTTGGTGGCATCTTGTAAAATAATTAAAGTGTGGCGGCTTCGATACTTAAAGCTTTATTAGTAGGTACCTATTTGGGATAGAGCCGCGATATATCTAATCATACCACTGACGTACCGATAGCTGTGTTTATTTTTCACAGGGGAAGCATTAAATATGACAGTTTTCACAGAGAAGCGTTCAGTATACTCCACCTTGTATACTCAACCCTCCAGCGCCACTCCTCACAGCCAGCCCGGTCTCGCTCTATTCACCGGTCCCTGCCAGTAAAAGTTATATTCCCCAATTTAGTGAAGGAGAGGCGAAGCAAAACCAACTATCCACACGTCGTCCTCTACAGCTCGGATAGCTCACTCCGCCTACCGTATCCTCTGTTTTTTGCAATCTTGCAACACGATCAGCACGATTCCCAGCAGCGCAGCTACTCCCTACTGTGAGATAGAGCAGCTCGCCACACTTCCTTCGATAGTTTCCCGCGCTCCTTCAGATACGCCTTCAAGTACCACAATGCACCAGATAGAGTCTGCAATGGCGTTTCAGCAATTCAATCGACCTGGGTCCAATGATTTCAACCTGCCGCCTCAATCAGAGCTCAGATACAGTGAGGATCCGGCTCCTGCCATTAAAGTTCTTCTTGGTTCGACATCTCTTGGATTTTCCACACGAGCAGAGAGGAGTCACAGCGGAGCTCACCTCTCACACGTCCGCCTCGGACGCCATCTTTTTCCTTGTTTGTGTGAAATTGAGGGTGGCTTGCAGAGCCCAGAGCCTGCATGTGTAGCATGCCTACTAGAGAATGGTGGTTGACTCTGGGCTTCCTTCTTCGTAGTTAAGATTCTGGGCCTGATTATGAGTTTGGCGGTAATGGTACTGCCGTCAAAATGGCATCAGAATCACCACCGTCCATTTGGCGGTTCAACTGCCCTATTACGATGCCTACAGTTTCATGGACAATACACTGCCGCAGTACCAACGCCATGAAATCTTGATTGCGGAGGCTGAGGAATAGGCAAATGCATCTGTCAGAGGGCGGACCGCCAGAGTTACAGTTGGTGCAATCACGAAGTGTCTTCCTGCCAATGTGACTGTGGTGGTCAAACCTCCACATTTGAGCTGGTGGAAAGGGAGGGATATAAGGCTGAAATTCACCTGTACTCAGCTTCACACGTCCTGTGCCACCATGGAGCCGACCCTACACATCCTGCCGCTGCTGTTTCTTCTTGATGACATTCAAAACCAGCACTGTCATGGATGCAACCGACGGTAAGCCATACTCTTACCTGTTCCCATAGACTCCTCAGTAAATAGATGCCCCGCCATGGACAAGTCAAAGAGTTTGGGGTCTCTGGGCCAAACATATTTTGTGGGCCCCTGTTCGTAATAGTTCTGAAAGTATGATCCTATTACAGTTCTATGATGCCCTCCTTCACCAGGTCATTGACACTGCATAGGCACACTCTACCAAAGTCAACATGTGTTTACATCTAATATTCAGGGATAGTGATATGTGCATTTAATTGTGTCACACATTAGCACCTGCTCATCAATATCACAGCTATTAATCTCTGTGACACCTCACATTTCTCACATGCTAGGTCCTGTTGTGAAATCAAAGATGGATCTGTGTGGATGTGTCAGGAAACTGAAACACACCTTCTCTGCTAAATCTCTGTAATGGACTCTCACACATCACCCACATTAAAAGATAATGTCAGGTAAATGAGATTCCAAATAATCAGTGTGAGAAGCATTCAAAGGGCACAATGTAAAGACTCGCTGCAGAATAGGTATGCCTCTACCAGGGGGACCCCTAAAAGGCTGGGGCCTGCGGCACAGTCCACTTTGCACATGCCTCCAAACCTCTATGTGCACAGGATCTATGGCTTGAAGTATATCAGGGACAACCAATTACCAAGTGCCATGCATATGTGGGAAATGTGTAAGTGCAAGTCATGAAAGCAAGCACAGCAGTAAAAGCATTTGTCTCACATTAGATAAAGTAGGTGTATGGTACACACATGAAAATGGACACATGTCCATAAAAGTTCTATAAAGGTATGACAATTTTACACCCTCCATGTGTGTATAAAAAATAACTAATTGATGTTGACATTGGACAAGCCATGCTGAAATTCTTACCAAATGAAATAACACCTAATGCAGTATCAGCCCAATTGGAATTTATCCCACATATCCATCCATTGAACATTTCCCTGTGTTCTGTATGACCCCAGCACTGTTTGTAAGGTCGGATCACACTAACCACTAAAAGTATTCAATAATTTCAAATAGCTAGAAAAGTAATGGCAGGACTGATGTGTTCTAAACCGAGCAAAGTTTTTCATTTCTTCAAAATAAACACATAAGGTAAATCAAAGGCCAATGGGCAGTCCATGGACACATTGTGTGATCCAGCACACTGCTGTGCCACTGAACTTGCCCTTTATGAAACTGCCAGGGAAACCTCCCCAGGAAGGGGCATCTAGTGGGCAGTCAGGGATGTTAATGATGTTACTTGGAAGTAGGCCTGGGCGGAGTTCACGAAGTTCTGCTATGCAGAACTCCACGGAGTTGGAAAAAAACTCTGCTGTGCTACGCGGAGTTCCACTTGTGGGTGGAGTTGCCAGTGCGCCCATTCACGTTGCATAGGGAATGCGGAGTGCATCTGCATGCTTCAAATTGCGCATGAACAGCACTATGCTGTTCTCAAGTGTGTTCTCCCATTCTAAATCGCGCACAAACTGCACCTCGCCTTCCGCATGGGCGTGGCCTTCTTGTTTTTCTGTTATGGTGCTGGGCCTAAATCTTATCTCTCTTTAGTCTCTCTAATCCCCCTCCTTAATTACTTATTTACCCCTAATTTTTATTTTTTACAACAGTGTGTGTCTTTGTGTATTTTACGTTTTTGGGAATTGTTTCCATGTTTTTTGTGACTTTTTGTCTTTATTTCCCCTCGATTCCTCATTTCTTTCTTTTTTCCTTTCCCTTCCTTTTTCTACCACACCCAGCGCCATGGCAGAGGGATGACTTCCTTGTGAGCGACACCACCGCACTGGTGTGCAGCCCCGGGAGATCTTTGGATAGGAGGAGGTGGCAGCACTAGTTTTTTTTGTGCAGCGCCACCTCCCTTTATGCTGGCAGCCGGCCCGGTAGCAGATATCCACTGTGGGAGCGTCAGCAGAGCTGGGGGACAGTGCGCCGGCGCATGCGGCGCACCAGCCAGTTTTGGCACACCGCCCAGCACCTGACACACAGCTGGGCAGGCATTCTGGACCATGAACATGACCTGCTTGAGATTCCAGGGCTCGGTGAGTATATTATTTATTTGTTGTGTTTGTGCTCTACAATGCTAAAAAAAAATGTGAATAGCATGCTGCTCACACTCAGAGGTAAGTTAGTTTAAGCTGGTATATTGTTGTGTAATTTGTGTGAACCAGTTTCTGCTAGGCAGGTGCTCAGCGCTACCTAATCATACTCTTCATTGGTGCTAGCTTTGGCTGATTAATTAAAAAGCCATTAATGACTGTTCTTCTGTCACTATAGTGAATCAGTGAGTAGCGCATTCTCTATGTGACTTTATGTTGCTCTTAAAGTTCCAAGTTATTTATTTTACAGCAATGTGTAGTATGCATCTATGCATTGCAAAAAAGGGAGACTCAGTTTGTCCATCAAGGGTGTTGAGAAATGGGAAAAGAATCAAAGATCATTCACGGCAATACATTAGTTCCAAACATAGTTTTTGTTAAGGAAATTTGGAATAGGGATTTATGGGCAACTCAAAAACCGCCGATAGACTCGAGTCGAAACTAGTAGTACTATAGGGTATCTGTTTTAGAGAAGTATTTGACTGCGTTTGCATGCCATAAAAAATTTAAGGAGATTATTAACTGAATCACTAATCTATTTTTTTATCTTCTTAATTTCTTTCATCAGCACCCAAGGGCAAGAAGAGGGACGTTTCTGAGGGTCCAGGAGAAGCTGATCAACCAGCGCTGACCACCAGCGCTGCTGCCGAGGGCACTGCTAATCCCAGTAAGTCCTTTTATAATTGTTGTGGACTTCTTAGGGTAGAATCTTGGGGTATTGGAATGTTGGTGCTGTCTATCGTGAAGATTCAGATAGCAGGCCCAAGTAAGCTAGTATTATAAACAAAAGTCACCATGTATGTTTGTTGATAAGGCTTTCCTTTTCCTGCTCATGCTTAGCTTTAACACAGTTGAGATCACGAGAGAGTGGACCAGCCCCTCAATGTAGTGTGCTGCTGTCTCGTTCATTTATAGTTACAGTATACCAGCAGTTTCCTATGACAGTGTAGCAAGGCTGGAAACAAGTATGAGATCCCACTCCCATTGCATTTGCTAACCAACACCACTTCTGGCTTGTCTAACTTTTTGAACCAACCAATCAAATGCCCAGAGTGATACTTGAAGATAATGCAGTGCTAACTGAACTGTAGTGCTGTTTTGCAGTTGTATTTGGGGTTCTTATCTGGCATCTAAATTATGTGTAATGTTTTATTCTAGCCACACAGAACATCGGTATTGCCGGCTCCAGTGCTGCTGCAGGAAGAGACGGGTCAGTTGGAGGAGGAGAAGCGGCAGTAGGGACAGGCACTGGTAAGTAACATTATTTCTTGCAATTACTATGCTCACTAGCTATTGCCATGGCGTCGTCATCATCATATGACCGTGAAGTGAACCCCCCCCCCCACCAGCTTGACCAGCCACATCAGTGGTTGGGTTATTATTATGGCTTCTTCTATCTGCAACTTAGCAAAAGTTCACATAATGAGGGTTGATGGCTTGAGGGAGACATGAAAGAACGGAAGGTTAAGAGAAAAGAAAAGGTATATGAGTGAAAGGGTGGGTGAGGGAAAGTGTGTGTGGGTGGGTAAAGGGATGGATGGGCCAAAGGATAGTTTGAAGAAAGGGTGGCTATTGAATGGATGGATAATGAATTGGAAGTTTTGTGGAAAGACCGTATGAGAGAAAGTAAAGCTTAATCATGGTGGCTATAGATCAATTTGAATAAAAGAATGAATGAATATTTGGATTGTTTGGATGAATAAGCAAGGCAGCTCTTCTCATGAGGAGCATGCTGCTAACCTACTTTGCTGATTCAGTTTAAGTAGGGTTATCATTCAAAGCTATGGTTCTAAGTAGGGGGTATTTTTTATTCTTTGTTCTACCCGCTTGACTCGCTGTATTTGCTAAGTGAGCCAGATGTGTCCCACCCATCATTCATCATCCCCCCCCGCCCATGGCATTTTTACCAACTATGACCGAAGTGCAGTATGGGTCAATTGACTGCAGTGTTGGCTGTGTAATGTGCATCTGCTTCAGTTAATGCAGCATTTACAATGTTTTCAATGCATTGCAAACCGAAAACACAAGGGGGCATATTCTCAAGGAGCTATCGCCGAGTTATCGGCAATTTATCGCAGCCAAAGTTGCGCTAAATTTACCGCCCCATTCACAAGCTGGTGCTAACAGCCCATAACACCAGTTTCCCTGCGAAAGCAGTCGCAAAAAACATCGCCACAGATGACCCCGGCAACTAACGCTAATGAGATGCAGAGTAGGCGTTCCCGAGCAAAAACCTGCGACAGCACCACACCTCAACATTCTCAACGACCAGCCACATCGGCGATAAGACCACAAAACAGGCGATAAGGCGCGTTAGCAGCAGGAAACTAACACCTGCTCTGACCTGGTGTAAAGTCGGACGACAAGCTGCACCATCAAAGGGAGCCCAGCCCACAGCCACACATGAAGAACAACAGATGCCATGGAACCACTCACCATGCACCCCGGAGCCCCGAGGGGGCAACAACACCCACTGCCACCACCCCCAGGACCGCCACCCCCCAACGGACCCACCCCGCCCCCCGGACCACCACAGAGGCAGCGCAGACAAAGACAGCGGACATACAGGAAATGCACCAGCCCTACAGACCTAACACCAGACAATGCCAATGCCCACTACAGGCCCAAAAGGACAACCATCCTCCGCATCCTGAACATCACTGCCCACAGGCTGACGGTACCAACACAGCGGACAACCAACATCCCTCCGCAGACAAAGCTGCTGGCTGTGCTGCACCTGTTGGCCTCTGGTATCCTCCCAAACAACAACCGCCCGAGTCGGAGGAGTCTCACAGCCAGCCCCATCCAAGTTCCTCACACCTGGCCTGGATGCCCTCACCAGCTAGGGACCCCAGCACCCATACGTCCCCCACAATGCGCAGGAACAGCTGGAGACCAAGCAAGGACTATACACCATAGCTGGATCCCCGCACGTGTCGGGGGCAATCGACTGCACACTTGTCCCACTTGTGCCCCCTGCCAACACCGCACACAATACCCCAACAGAAAGCACACACATCCCATCAATGTGCAGGCAATAGTGGACCACAGGGGACTCCTCACCAATGTCATAGCCAACTACCCAGGCAGTGTGCATGATCCCTTCATCTTCCGACAGTCCAACATCAACCAGCGCTTCCAGGATGGCACCTATGGAAATGCACTGCACGTTGGCAAGTACCAAATGAACACACCACACACCTCAACTCCACAATCATGCAACTCACAACTCTGGCACTGCACACGTCACAAAATCACATACAACATGCCAAACAACATGCCCCCCCCACCAGACACAACAGCACAACTTACTGTGGCAACCTTTGTTAGCCATGTACATGAGCCATCAACGGCATGGCACCTCAGCCACACAATACCGGAATGTGGGGAGAGGTGGGAACCAGGCATGTGCGAAGGAGGCAAGTGACCCATGAATGAGAATGTACACAATGCCAAGTGTTGCGGAGATGTGCTGGACAGACTGAAGTATGCAGACCACAGACATAGCCATGTCTACATGCACTGCTGGTGTCTGGAGTATAGTGGACAGTGGACGCAACCATGTCACCCCAGCCAATGGGGAAGATCGCGGAAATGTAGCTTTTGACGTCCCCCCCTGTAAGCGTGTGCGGAGTGGGCTGGCCCGGAGGACGCCAGGCCAGCGTAGGGGTGTGAATAAAAAGCATGTAGCCCTGGGCGTGGTTCTCTTCTGGAATGCCCAACGTGCCTGCCAGGACGGCGCCTCCCACCCCGCCACGAGGCCGTCGCCGTGAGCGATGTGGCCTGCGATCCTGTGCCCCTGCTGCACCCTGGGCCGCTGGTCCCCGAACCCGTCATGCCCGCCCCTGCGCAGCCAGGCCTCATTGCTCACCTGCCGACACCGGCATGTGTCGAAGAGGGCCCACCACATGCCGGCGCAAGCTCTTAGCCCGAAGCCCGCGACCTTGGCAGCCTCCTCAGACATCATGGCCTCCGCGACACAGGCCCGCTTTATTCCTTTTTCATTGGCGTACTCCACCGCTGCCTCCGGCCTACACTACAATCAAGTAGGTCACACATTTGGAACTGAGTCTTGATTATGCAATGGCAGAGTACACACCTTATGGCTGAGTTTATATCACTGTACTCCCTTCGATGTGGTGCCACCAACTCTGTGCATAGCATTCGAACTACACCTGTCTGTGGTCCCTTGCTGACTACTGCCTTCGCCCCAAACTGCGGTCGAGTGGGTCACACATCTGGAACTGAGTCTTGTTGTCTGCATGGCAGAGTTCATATCAATGTATGCAAGGAGACGAGTAAGAGGAAGACGCGGTTCAGTCCGGAGGAGAAAAGGACCATCGTTACGGAGGTGATCGAACACTGCCGACAACTGCTCTGGTGTCACTAACTCTGTGCATCGCGGGCCAACGACACATGGCTGTGGGCCCCTGCTGACCGCTGCCTCGGGCCCACACTGCGGTCAAGTAGGTCACACATTTGGAACTGAGTCTTGATTACACAATGGCCGAGTACACACTTCATGGCTGAGTTTAACTCACTATACTCCCTTCGATGTGGTGACACAAAGTATGTGCTGGGCATCCCAACCACACGTGACTGTGGGCCCTTGATGTCTATGCCTTCGGACTACACTGCGGTCCTGCAGGCCCCACACAAATCCATGCCAGTCCGTACTAGGCAGGACACAGCATCGTCGCTGGCTAAACACCCGCTCAGCTCTGTCGCTACTGCCTCGGTCAACCACGAGTCATCCCCACATGCCATTTCAACGCCATGTGTCAGTGTTTCAGGAGGAGCTCGCTGAACAGCAGTTGGCCCCCGCTGGCCGCTGCCTCCGGACTACACATCGGTCGAGTAGGGCACACATTGGGAACACAGTCCTGATTCATTTATAGCAGACCTGATATCATTGTACTGGCCTTGTCGCAGACTGCATCCCCTTCCAGCTCCGGGGCCACGAAGTCTGTTCCCCGACAACCATGGACACTTTCTTCTTGAGATTTGTTGTTGACTGAGTCCATGGACTGGGGGTTGTCTTCGTCATCATGTTGGTGATACTGACTATGTGGCCAAAACGAGGCAGTAGCATTCCACTCCTCCATTTGCCGCTTCCGGCCGGCTCCTGCCCTCTGCATCATGCCCTGGAGGGCACCTTCCACTGTCCCCCGCAAACCTCCGCTACATTCACCTTCGACGAGGACCCGCACACCTCGCGTGGCCCTATCTCACTGCACCGCAAGTCACCGTCCCGTGGTGGTGTGCCTGTGCCGGCCGCAGTGCATCAGGGGCCACTAACTCTGTGCAGCTCAAATCATGGCCCCAGTCTGGTGGCATGTTGGATGGCCTCTGGGTCGAAGGCCTGGGGGTCATCAACGCCATGTGTCTGTGGCCCTGCGCTGTCCGCTGCCATCGCCCTCAACTGTGGTCCACCTGGGCTCACACATGAAATCGAGTCCTGACCTGCCTGGACGTCGCATCACCGCAGGATGCACGCGCTACCACCGCCAGGACCAACTCCAGACAACAGGTGCCAGAGTCGGAAGTGTCTTACTGCCAGACTTTCAGAGTAGCTCACACCAGTCGTGGGTGCCATCATCAGCTTGATACCCTGCTCAGCTCCTCAGGTGCCACTAACTCAGTGCACCACAAATCAAGGACCATTCTGCTTGCATGTAGGGTGAACAGTGTACTCTCTCCGGCAACCACCATGATGCTTCACAGTTGTTCCTGTTATGCTGATGTTTTATGTTTCTGCTTCAATTGTGATCACTGTTCAAGTTGTTGCCAGCACCAACGACTCCCTGCGGGCTGGCTTACACTCACCCCACACACATACAGCACATGCGTCACTGTACATGTGACCATGCCAATAAAGCTGTTAAGCGCACGTGCTCGTGGCCAGTTCAACAAACTATCTGAGTGTGTCCGTGTGCTCATGATGTATGCATTAGGGCCCCGGCCCCACAACCTTACAGTGTGCCATGTGCAGAGGACGCAGCCATGTCACCGCAGGCAGAGGGTGGGTGTTGGAAAACGAGGCAGTATCTGTGAGGCCTGCACAAATAACATGACTACATTTGTCCTTCACTGGGAACCAAACACCCAATTGTAGCGCCTGACTCTCAGAGGGTAGCGTTGCAGAGCAATCTGAGGCTTTACTCAAGGGAGGTGGTGTGGGCTAGTAATCGCCATTTGCAGGTGCGCAGAAATAACACTCAATAATTGATTGTCCAGTCTGTACTTTGCTTTATAAAAGTAAGAGTACATTTATTAAACACACACACTACTCAATACTATGCACCAATTTACAAATATACATAAGCTGTTGGAATTACTTTATGACATTGCATAACATCTCCACCCCTCCTGCAGGGGGGTGGGGTCTAGTACCACCACTCCCATGTAGACACATCATCTTGCCCCCTAATGCAGTGTGTTGAGCATAACCTGGAGCGAGGGCCCTGCGCACTGGCACCATCCCAGTGGCGACCCACCCCATTACCTCAACACGCATTAAAAATAGGTTCACCTGCCCTAGTGACACATAACCCTGACTGAGCATCTTATATTGACCATACAGTATGCACCCCTACATATTCAGGGCTAACAGTCTGGGTGGTTCCTCACTTAAGCGCAGCAGCAAGAATACATGTTTACGTACACTTTAGAATGACAGTACTCAGCACGTTTGTGGATCATTAGAATGCATTGCAATTACAGCCCCTAAAGGCATCACAGATTAAATCACAGGATTACGCATATACAGCCAGACACCCTAGCAGGATTGTCTGGCAACATAACCCACTTCGTTTATGACATCACCTTACACAGGCACTTCACATTACATATGTGACCTTCAGTCCCTCTAAAAAGGAATAACCTTTAGTAAATGCAGTTCTGGTGCAATTACACCTCTTCACCTCCAGGGGATGCCCTTCTCCAGACATCCCCAACTCCGCCCTTCACTGCAGGAATCACTTCTCACGACACCCTCAGCTGTAGAACAACAGTTACAGCTTAGAAGGTGTTGAATGCACGCTGAGCCCTTGAGGGGTTATCCTTTTAACATCCCTATGAGACTTAGGGTGGGACTTTATCTTCGTGCTGGGGGGAGACTGCGCTTCTCCAGCAGCTCCCCCAGCAACTATGCACCAAGTTGGCAGTGGCCCCGTCCTCCTGGGGCCACCACAAGCACCAAAACAACAGATTTCCAAATGCCTGGCAAGGCATTATGGGGCGCTTTGTGCTCCTTTTGCTGAATATTTGATTAGGGGCTCTCCCGCTGTGCCGGGGAGAGCCGCGAGGCCGCTTGCGGCCTTTTGCCACGTCTTTCGGCCTCGGTGGGGGGCCCGGTCCCACCCGGACCCCCAGGTGAGAGGAACGGTCCGGGGAGCCCACCCCCGGCCGCTTGGTTTCTGTTCGCGGGGGCCCGGTCCCACCCGGGCCCCACGATCCTCGCCTCCATTCGGCGGGTACCGGTCCCACCCGGGACCCGCGACGGCCTGTCTGGTAGGAGGGCAGCCTGGGGAGCCCACCCCCGGCTGCCCCCGCCGGCTCCCTGCGCAGCCAACACCCTTGTGTGCTGCCGCGGGAGCCGGCCGATCAGTTCTGGTCTGCCCACTCCTGCGGGCAGACGCGTCTTCGTGCTCCGGTCCAGGGGGAAGTGCGGCGGCACTCCCCCGGCCTCCTCCCAATCTTCGGGGCCCGGGGATGGGGTCCCGGGCCCTTTCTCTTCACGGGGGGCGCGACGGCGCCCCCCGTCTTCGTGTCGGGGCCCGGGGATGGGGTCCCGGGCCCCTCCTCCGCCTCTTCACGGAGAGCGCGCCGGCGCTCCCCGTCTGGACTTGCTCGTGGGGGCAGGGTGGGCTCCTGGCTCCCCCGCCTTCCTCCGCTTCACGGGGGCGCGACGGCATCCCCCGGCTTTACTTCGGGGCCCGGGATGGGGTCCCAAGTCCCCTGGGGACCTCCTCGCGGGGGGCGCAACGCCGCTCCCCCACCTCCTCTTCACGCGGAGCGCGACGGCGCTCCCGGGTTTTACTTCGGGGCCCGGGGATGGGGTCCCGGGCCCCCTGGGGACCTCCTCGCGGGGGGCGCGACGGCGCTCCCCCGCCTCCATCTTCGGTGGGGGCCAGGGTGGGCTCCTGGCCCCCCAGGCAGGACACTTTCGCGGGGAGCGCGACGGCGCTCCCCGGCTCCCCTTCTCCTTAGGGGTCAACGGTCGCTCACCTTCCGGGGGCCATATCTCAGCCCCTGGGGGTCCGATCCGCCCCATTTTCACGTCTTCTTGCTCCTGGCGGCGGCCCCCAGCCACTGGGAGCACTCTCCTTTGCCCTCCGGGTCTCCAAGAGGGTGCATTCTGCAGGGAGCGGTCTTCACTGGCTCCCTGCACCAGACTTTCGCCTGGCTCTCCTCCTGGGCCTCTCTTCTCCCTGCGCAGAGGCCCCTGCTTCTGCGCACCGGTCCTGGGCTCTTCTTCTGGCGCTGTTAGAGGCCTGGGGGGCAGTCAGGGGGTACCTCCTTCCAACTGCCCATTGACAGGCTCCAGCACCTTCCGCCTCAGCAGACCACACCCCAGAGAGAGCTCTCTTCCTCTTCCAGTACTTTTTAAAAGTGGAGTAGGGGGGCTGGCAGGAAGTCTCTGTTTGTCCTATCAAACAGCGACACATCACTTCCCTGCCCCTGCTCCCTCCTTCTTGTCCAGCCTCTGGGCTGGTTCAAAATGGCGTCGTCCAGGGTCTCTGGCCACATGGTCTCTGAAACACGAGCCCCTCCCTCCTTGGTGCAGCATGGTGCCTGGCACCAGTGATAGCTGCTGATGGATGAGCCTGTAGCCCCACCCATCTTCTTCTTCGTGGAGAGGAGGCCTTAGCTTGTGGAAACAAAGGTTATCAATCCATCCAGCTGAGGTCAGCCCTCAGCCTGGCCCTGGTTATGACTGACTCAGAGAAATGTGACATTTCTGGATGACCCAAAAGCAGTACAATTATGACTTTGGACTCTGCAGAATACTTCTTCTCACACCCGTTACAGTGGACTTTAGTGCGTGTCTGGAATCTGTAGGCTTTAGGAAAGTGACACTAGCCCATGGGCTCCACTTCCCCATAGGGGAATAATGAAGTGAAAAACACAGTAAAGCACACTGACTTTCCCTGGCATGTTTCTTCCCAGTGTATAAAGCCTATTCCCTGTCACCACCCAATTCTGCATAAGCCCTGCCACACCATTCACTTTGTAGCTGCTCCTGGACTGCGCACGCCAGGAATCTCCCCAGCGCAGCCCCTACACATGTGCACACGCATGTACACAGGTGTCTGCATGTAACCAGCCCGGTACCCCGTACTCCAGCTGCTGCGCAGCGGCCTAGTCAAGCCAGGGGGACACCAGTAAAATCCACACGCAGTCTCTTTCATCATGAGTTCACTGTGGATGAGTCCCAATTTATGAGGCTCTCCCACAGTAAAAGCTCAACACACAGGTGCTCAAAAGCGAAAAATCCGGGCGGCCCATAGTGTCAGAACCACCTTCTAACACACGCCGCGCCCAGCTGATTCCTACAGGGAAGAAGTAGCCACTCTACATGGGTATTCTTCCCGTAGTCAGCGATAACTAGTTATAAGGGGTTCTGACCAGATCCCCCTTACTCACCAGTTATCCGCTCAGACCACCTACTCCTCCCATCCATGAAATCTCCACCCATGACAGGGATCCCAGACTACCCTAAGAACCCTCCGGGCTCTAGGTTAGATACCTCTAGGTCACTCATGGTCTACGTGGACTTAGCCTAACTAGGCCCACCTTTGCCCTTGGGCATGCAACACTCTGCCTACCACTTCTCTGGACAAGGGTACAGTGCCTCAGCTCCGATGCGGTCTTCTGGGATAGGTCTACATCCCATCCCCTGGGTCACTAGCTGGTCTCCCTTCTGGAGTTTGTTCCAACCAGTACCCTCTCCATTTGGTCCTTGCACCCCAAAGATGCAACCTCTCTGGACCCTCACCCTCCCGCTGAGGTCATTCTGCTGCCACCACCCTTTTGGGATGACTGGCTTCCCTAAAGAAAGCACAGCCACTTGTGCTTTCCCCACACAGAAAAGCACCCTTTGGCCACTGGCCTGGCTCCCTGATAGGACCTCAGACCGGCCTCACTACAACACTGGCAGTGCCAGGGAGGAACACTGAGGGTGCCTCGTCAGACATCCTACAGCTCATTCCCCCCGTCAGTAGCTCCACACGGAAACTACCCCGGGAACCTAGACCCCTTCTTTGTTCTCCGCTGCGAGAACAGGGCCTATGCACCCTTCCCTCCGAGAGGCGCGCTCTCCTCCCAAAGTACCCTTAGAGAGCCTTTGGGCCCCGAGTTAGCTAGACCCAGGCCCACCTCTAATGGCTCTCCCCGGTCTCCCAGCAGCGCCTTGGGAGACCGCCCAGGGACCTACATGGTCCCTGGATGGCCTGCACCACCCCTTATGAAGAGCAGGGTCCCTTCCCTAAGATAGGCCCCACCTGCCTTCAGGGTAGTACTACCACACCAAGCCAGGGACCCTAAAGATCCCGGCTAGGCCTACACCACCCCTTTGCGAAACACAGGGTCCCGTCACTTAAGATAGGCCCCACCTGTGTTCAGGGTGGTACTACCTTGCAGAAGTCCACCTCCTGCATCGAGCTGGGGAACACCCTCATGCTTCCGGTCCTGGGATACAAGTCCCCTAGGACCTACCTGACTGGTCACCTGGCCAGGCATCGCCCCAGCCACCACCTCAGGCTCACCACACAAGCTCCAGGGTGACATCCTAGCTCGAGCACTACCCCACCTTTGGGGCCACCCATCACCATGGGCCACCCCGGGGTAACCATTCACCGGACCCTGAAACCTCAGGGTCCATCCCTAACCCCTCACCTGGAAACCAGGGAGTACATCACCCCCACTCAGATCTCCACTGGGTCAGTTACCTCGCCCACCTAGTGTACCTAGGGGCTACCACTACACACCATCACTCAAGAACTACCCTCCTTTGGGGCCACCCACTACCGGGGGCCACCCCTGGGACGCTCACCTCCCCCCCAGTTAACCTGGGGGCCTGCCAGACACCCAACTCTACCACACCCTCCTCCCACCATGGGAAGTTCCTGGGGGTCCCCCACCATGGGAACCCCTGGGGCGTTACTACCCGGGGTAAAGAAACCTCCTGCCCCACCCTTCCAGTGGTTTTGGCCTGCGCCAATGGCAAGTAAACTTTCAGCGGGGGAAGGATACCTGGGGCCCCTTCTGTGGAAACCCTCCCTGCCCTTAAAAAGCGCGGGAATCTCCCAGGACCCCTCTCTCTCCTGTCCCCCACAAAGGTCAATCCACCCCTACACCCCCACCTGTGATGTAGGTATCAGTTGCTGTCCCTATCTCTTGAGGAGACACCCTCCTCATGCAGGTGTAGTGCATGTAGTGTTAGGGTTCAAAGGTGTACAATATGGCTTAGAACATTTGTATGCAATCATTTCCTGGAAAGCACCATCCCGCTAGCACATGATAATCAACATAGCGCGGTCATATCAATACAGTTCACATTTAAACCATAATCTCTTCACAGGACACATATGTGCGCGGGGCTTTCCTTTCCCATACTTTTAGTTCACCTAACCAAAACTTTGAACCCTTCTCAGAGCCTTGCGCTCTTCCATTTGCTCATTGCTGCATAGGTAATGTGTGGCAAAACTGGACTTATCAAATGCTATAAATGCGCACCAGAATGGGATACTATGTATCCCGCCGCTAGACACCAATGTAATGTTGGAAAACGAGGCAGTATCTGTGAGGCCTGCACAAATAACATGACTACATTTGTCCTTCACTGGGAACCAAACACCCAATTGTAGCGCCTGACTCTCAGAGGGTAGCATTGCAGAGCAGTCTGAGGCTTTACTCAAGGGAGGTGGTGTGGGCTAGTAATCGCCATTTGCAGGTGCGCAGAAATAACACTCAATAATTGATTGTCCAGTCTGTACTTTGCTTTATAAAAGTAAGAGTACATTTATTAAACACACACGCTACTCAATACTATGCACCAATTTACAAATATACATAAGCTGTTGGAATTACTTTGTGACATTGCATAACATCTCCACCCCTCCCGCAGGAGGGTGGGAGTCTAGTACCACCACTCCCATGTAGGCACATCATCTTGCCCCCTAATGCAGTGTGTTGAGCATAACCTGGAGCGAGGGCCCTGCGCACTGGCACCATCCCAGTGGCGACCCACCCCATTACCTCAACACGCATTAAAAATAGGTTCACCTGCCCTAGTGACACATAACCCTGACTGAGCATCTTATATTGACCATACAGTATGCACCCCTACGTATTCAGGTGGGGGTGTAGGGGTGGATTGACCTTTGTGGGGGACAGGAGAGAGGGGGCCCTGGGAGATTCCCGCGCTTTTTAAGGGCAGGGAGGGTTTCCACAGAAGGGGCCCCAGGTATCCTTCCCCCGCTGAAAGTTTACTTGCCATTGGCGCAGGCCAAAACCACTGGAAGGGTGGGGCAGGAGGTTTCTTTACCCCGGGTAGTAACGCCCCAGGGGTTCCCATGGTGCGGGACCCCCAGGAACTTTTCCCATGGTGGGAGGAGGGTGTGGTAGAGTTGGGTGTCCGGCAGGCCCCCAGGTTAACTGGGGGAGGTGAGCGACCCAGGGTGGCCCCTGGTAGTGGGTGGCACCAAAGGAAGGTAGTTCTTGAGTGATGGTGTGTAGTGGTAGCCCCTAGGTACCCTAGGTGGGCGAGGTAACTGACCCAGTGGAGATCTGAGTGGGGGTGATGTACTCCCTGGTTTCCAGGTGAGGGGTTAGGGGTGGACCCTGAGGTTTCAGGGTCCGGTGAATGGTTACCCCGGGGTGGCCCATGGTGATGGGTGGCCCCAAAGGTGGGGTAGTGCTCGAGCTAGGATGTCACCCTGGAGCTTGTGTGGTGAGCCTGAGGTGGTGGCTGGGCGATGCCTGGCCAGGTGACCAGTCAGGTAGGTCCTAGGGGACTTGTATCCCAGGACCGGAAGCATGAGGGTGTTCCCCAGCTCGATGCAGGAGGTAGACTTCTGCAAGGTAGTACCACCCTGAACACAGGTGGGGCCTATCTTAAGTGACGGGACCCTGTGTTTTGCAAAGGGTGGTGCAGGCCTAGCCGGGATCTTTAGGGTCCCTGGCTTGGTGTGGTAGTACTACCCTGAAGGCAGGTGGGGCCTATCTTAGGAAGGGACCCTGCTCTTCATAAGGGGTGGTGCAGGCCATCCAGGGACCATGTAGGTCCCTGGGCGGTCTCCCAAGGCGCTGCTGGGAGACCCGGGAGAGCCATGAGAGGTGGGCCTGGGTCTCGCTAACTCGGGGCCCACAGGCTCTCTAAGGGTACTCCGGGAGGAGAGCGCGCCTCTCGGAGGGAAGGGTGTATAGGCCCTGTTCTCACAGCGGAGAACAAAGAAGGGGTCTAGGTTCCCGGGGTAGTTTCCGTGTGGAGCTACTGACGAGGGGAATGAACTGTAGGATGTCTGACGAGGCACCCTCAGTGTTCCCTCCCTGGCACTGCCAGTGTGGTAGTGAGGCCGGTCTGAGGTCCTATCAGGAGCCAGGCCAGTGGCCAAAGGGTGCTTTTCGTGGGGAAAGCACAAGTGGCTGTGCTTTCTTTAGGGAAGCCAGTCATCCCAAAAGGGTGGTGGCAGCAGAATGACCTCAGCGGCAGGCTGAGGGTGAGGGTCCAGAGAGGTTGCATCTTTGGGGTGCAAGGACCAAACGGAGAGGGTACTGGTTGGAACAAACTCCAGAAGGGAGACCAGCTAGTGACCCAGGGGATGGGATGTAGACCTATCCCAGAAGACCGCATCGGTGCTGAGGCACTGTACCCTTGTCCAGAGAAGTGGTAGGCAGAGTGTTGCATGCCCAAGGGCAAAGGTGGGCCTAGTTAAGCTAAGTCCATGTAGACCATGAGTGACCTAGAGGTATCTAACCTAGAGCCCGGAGGGTTCTTAGGGTAGTCTGGGATCCCTGTCATGGGTGGAGATTTCATGGATGGGAGGAGTTGGTGGTCCGAGCGGATAACTGGTGAGTAAGGGGGATCTGGTCAGAACCCCTTATAACTAGTTATCGCTGACTACGGGAAGAATACCCATGTAGAGTGGCTACTTCTTCCCTGTAGGAATCAGCTGGGCGTGGCGTTGGGTCATTGCACATGTAGCTTTGTCGTCCCCCACCCAATACATAAGAGGAGTGAACTTGGCCGGCGTACGCCAGTCCGGCGTGGGGGTGTGGGTGATTATCACGTGGTTCTGGGTGTGGTTCAGTCCTGGAAATGTGCAAAGGCATGTGTCCCTGTCGAAGTGTGGGTCTCCGTTGGGGTGTGTGGGTGGTCCATGATGGGACTTTGACACCCACATATGGGATCTAGTTCGTCTCCCATGAGGTAGTACCCCACCCGCACATGTTCGGCCAGCCCCTTCTGGCAGTCTGACAGCTGGCCTTGTGATGAGATATGTGCTTAGGTGGGCTGCTGTGAGCCAGCCGGGTTGGTGGGTGCGTCCAGCTGTGTTGTCCGTGCAGGGGGTGGTGTGTCCTAGGTGCAGCAGGCTGCCCTGCTCTTGGAGCACTATTGCCTGAGATGTCCATGGACTGTTGTAGGGCGTCGGTGTCGGAAGTGTGGAGGTCCTCTTCAGCATCACTGATGGGTTGTCTGATCTGCTCTGCTGGAGTTGTTGTTTGTCCCTCTGTAATGTGAAGGGGAGATGCTTGTTGACATTGTGTTGTCATGTATGTTGATGCATTGTTCGGGTTTACATACAGACTGCATGACAATGTACATTGTGACTGTTTTGAATTGGCGGACTATTTGATGCGGGATAGTGGACAATTGGACTACATGACGTAGGTGATGTTGTACACGTACATTTTCATCTCACAGTTTCCTGCTATGTCCGATGTGATTGGCCATTTCCTACGCACAGGCGGAGCCAGTTGTGTCCTCTGTTCTGCAGTGTAAGTGTTGCACTGTGTCCCACATTGCCGTCCATGTGGATGTGCTGTGATTGCTATGTGTGTGTGCTGCATTGTGTGGGAGTCACACCTGCTGCTGTGATTTTGCTGCCCCTTATCCCTTGGAGGCGGTGTGGCTTTGGCTTTTGTGCTTTTGAGGTGCTGTGATGTTGGCAACTGGGGTCATTTGTGCTCCTGGACGGATTCCTCTTGTGCATTGTTTGTCTGCAGATGTATTGTTGAAGTCAGTGGTTGTTTGTGCACGTGGATGTGTCAGGGTGTGACCTGCTCCTTCCGGATGTAGTCCACACTCAGCCACCTCAGTCTCGTGGCGTGCACAGTGTCATGGTGATTGTACTCCGGCCATGCTGCTTGTCATGTGGTGTCACTTGCATTGTCAGTGTGGCTCTCGCATACGCATCTTTGCTGCGTTTCGCACTGGTGCATGTGTGTGTAGTGGAATTGGTGTTGTGTGGGGTGGGACCCCTTCGGGCACATGGTGGACGGGGGCCTACTTGGTGTTTGTATGTGTGCTGCAGTGTGCCACGGGGATCAGGGACATGACCCAGGGTCGTTGTGGGTGTGCTACACGTCGTTGTGCATGTGTGCCATTGTGCCCGTCCCCCCAGTCCCTGTTAGTTACTCACCCTGTTGATGTTTTGTCAAGTCATGTCGAGCGGTGTCCAGACTCCCGACTCCTTGCACCGTCTCCACACTCATGACTGTGTCCACCATTTGCTCCAGCTTCTCCTGTGGCGCAGGACTCCCACCTCCATTCGCCGTTGCTGCCTTCCAGGTGGCAGCGGGTTTCTGCTTGGTTTGGCTTTTGACTTCGTACCAGCGCATCTTGGCCTCCTCGGCAGTCCGACTGCATTCACGATGGAATGCCATTTTTCCGTCTGTGTTGCCAATGACACGGTGGTAGAGACGGACAGTTGTTGTTAGTGCTCTGTCACCTCTGTGACGACGGTCAGGTTGTCATGCAGACTGTACCCTGTCTTCCTCTTCCTCTTCTCCTTGGCTTTCCCCGACCCCGAGGTTCCTTGCTGGTGGTCTGTGGGGCTTGTGGGGTTCGCGTTGACCTGGGCACTCGTTCTGGGTGCGTCCATGTTGCTACGCATTTTATTGGGTTTATGGTGTTTTTTTCTTGTTCGGCTTTTATGGTGAATTTTCCCACCAGGCGCGTGGGAATTGCAGGCCTGTCACTGGTTATCGCTGATTTTTGTATCGGGGTTGGCCTCATCGCAACTTTATTCGCGTTTGTGTTTCGCATTTTTGCGGCGTCGCGTTGATTTTAACGCAGACATTTGACGCGTTATCGTGAAACTATCGCATGGTGCCGCCAGGTTGAGAATACTACGTTAACACAGCGTTTTTTTCCCGTGATGGACTGCGATGTGAGAAGTTGCGTTAAGCTAAACTTGCGGTGGTTATCACACGTTCTTGAGAATATGCCCCAAGGTGTGTTGTTTCCCTTCGCCCACTCAGTCATGTCTTAGTACTTCACTCCTTTACTTTTTTCCTAAGTTCTTCTGTCCCAGCCTACCAAATTAGAAAATCTATTCTTGGCATGCGCCACATTTAATTCTATAAGCATGTGAAGTGAAGTGATTCCAGAATATATTTCATGGTTTCCCATAACAGATTTATTTTACACTTGTTCAGATTTTTCCCTTTCAAATTGTACAGTGACTGAATAAGCCAAAGATGATGAATCAATGATCAGTGTAGTGGCCCCTCTATTGTATATCAAAAAACCCTACCCCACCTGTCTAATCCCTCTACCCTACCCCTTGCAGTAGAGTAAATCAAGTTTCCTTTCCTTGCTTACTGCCCAGCGAATGAATTTGTTAGAAATAGTTGGTGGTGGGCGAGGCCACAGAGTAAAGTGGGAGTAAGTGCATGATTTGATGTCAAGTTTGGCGTATGGGATACACAGTGATGAATGTGCCAAATAAAATCTATATAGCCCGTTCCTTTTCCTGTAGTGCAGTCCATTAGATTCATTTTCCTCAACGTCTACTTAGGGCAGACAGGATAATATATTAATATTCGCATTTCATACATGAGTTGTATGACGTAGTATCCTATTTATTATTCATCGGCCTCTTTGGAGACAGAGTAGAAAGAGAAATGCATTTGGCGAAGAGCAGAGCCATTGGAATTAAAAATAGATAATTGACAACTACAGCTGCAGGCAGTAGCAAACTAGCTGAGGCGCTGGCTAGCAATGAGCATGGCTTCATTATTTTAGCACAACACACAACTTGTACTCCATATAGTACATAATGCTGTACTCATTAATGAGAGGTAATTTATTTTTCAACTCAAAGTGTCTGACTCTGTTTATAGTTATTTGAAAAGTCTTTAGAAGAAAACAACAATCAGATCACTGTTTTTTAAATCCAGTGATATTATTCTGCCTGTTAATACTTTTCTGCCACACAGTCAGTGCTTTTTTATGTTTGGCATGTGTGGGTAAAACATAAAATTGGCCTTGTGACTCTCATAATCATAAACACATCAAATAAATTCCAAAGGCCCTAGGGGACCAGCAATGTACTGCTACTGTGCCACCCAGTAATTTAAAACAATTGTTTGCACAGAGCAATATTTACAATTTGTCTTTTTTGTTTTTATCAATATAGCTGCTCCTGCCGGTCCAGCCGGACCACCCATCAGGCAGGAGATAGCGGCCCATTTGCGGTAAAAAAAGGCTGGAGCATATCCATCTGGAATACCAGCAGCTGGTGGTCCTGGAAGAGGAGGAGGAGGAAATGAACGCACAACACCCAGGGCCCAGTGCAGCCGGTCCCCCAGCCTCCTAGCCATCCTATCGCCATGACCATCACCAGTCAACTGCTGCCACCCCCTACCACAGTGACAACAGGCCATTGCTGCGCCGCATTCTGCAGCGACTGAACACCATCGAGGGCCAGCTCACCACGATGGAGCAGAGCCTGGACCAGCTCCAGACCAACATCCATAATGCCCTCTTCTAGCCCTTTTTTCAATTTTTTGTTTTGTGGGAGGGACTTGTTTGTTGGGGATGGGTGGAGAGGGTGGGAAGGGTGTTGGGACTTGAGAGACTTTTTCCTTGGACATTTTGAGCTTTGGCGCTTGGGTCAGTTTTGTTTTGGGAGAGGGGTGATCATGTTGTTTGGGTGGAGAGGGTGGATTTGTTTGTAAATAAATAAAGGGGAAACTTTTATTCAATCTAAATTTATGCCTGAAGTAGTTTCTTTTACTCTTACTTTGTACCACTGCCTTCAAGTAGTTGTATGTAGCCTGTTTATGTGCTTGTAACTTAAGAGAGAGCATAGCGCTTAGTTATAGAGTTATACTTCTCTAACTATCTTGACCATTAGGGGTAATGCTGCCATGATGACCTATATTGTGTACAACAACCTAGATAAACAACAGTAGCAGTTAGTTACTTACTTTCTAGGTTAAATTTCATCCATACTAGTTGTCTTACCTGAATATAGATGAAGCAATAACAGGGAAGGCACCACAACTTCACAAGCGAAGTCCCACTTCCAGTTCCACCCAGGTGAGCTCCAACTGTAGGATTAATCTGAATGATTGATTGATTATCTTGATTATCCATCGCAGGCACCTAAATGGAAATAGAAAGACTGAGTTATATATTTATCAAAGATTTACTAAGAATTGGCACCACCTGAGTACTACATGATGACACAACGAGAATGCCTGATTGTGCTAAAATACAAACAATATCAAGCTAGTAAGTTTTGGCTAATGTGGAGCTAGTAGTATTACTTGTGAAATCCTCAAGTTCTAAAAAAAAGGACTCAAAGTCTGGAGTAGACAAGCTTAGACATTTAAGGTTATGTAACACAAGCCCTGAAGGATAATGCTGATGACTGATGTACTTCATTCTATATCTAAAATATGGATAATTGTTTGTTTTTTTAAAACTCTTTTTATTAGTCAAACAAAGAAAACAATACCGCAACAGTACTTGACAAGCCGCGTGAACATAACAATCGATTACAGCATTTTACGACATTTTGTGAAATCAAACATTAAGACCAACTCACATATCTTCATCCGGGACCTCCACACTGTTACCCACTCTACCTGTATTAGTCCCCCGGGTGTGGGGGGATTGCATATGTTACCTCTGTACGTATTCCACTTTCCCCAAACCCGGTCCCACTTCCAGGGGCACCCTCTATTCTTATAAACCTCCACTTCAGCAATCATGCACCAGTCCATGTTCCTCTCCCATTCAACTAAGGTTGGTGATTCCGCTGCTCCCCACCTCCGAGCAATATTACGTTTTGCGATCATGAGGCCCATAGTAGTCCAGAGCTGTTCAGCCCGATTCATGTCGGTTGCCTCCCATACATTCAACAGGCACACTTCAGGGGACGATTGAATAACTCCACCACTTGCATCTTTCATGCATGCAATTATTGCTTACCAGTATAATTTAATCGACGGACACTCCCAGAGAATATGGAAGAAAGTGCCAATACCCCCATATAGCCTTCTGCACAGTGCCTCTTCAATCTTGCCCATTTTAACCAGTATAGTGCATGTAATGTATGAAGTATTTTTAATTGGACGAGTCACAATCTTGATGATATTGCCACTTCACGAGGTGACGCAAGTGCCTCCCTCCAGTCCTCTTCCTCTAGGTTCCCGATGTCAGCCTGCCAGCATTCACGTAGACTAAGGAGCGGGTCGGGTAGATTGTTGATAATTTTTTTGTAAATCAGGGATATGGCTTTGCCTTGCATATACTCAGACAGAAGCCTGTCCTCCAACGGTGATGCCTCCAGTATGTCCTCCCCCCCCCCGAGACTGCCCCCTTGAGGGGATGCCGTATTTAGGAGTATCTAAAGAATTCCTAGTTCGTATTCTGTCTGTAGTTCCGTTCGCTTTAGGACTGCAAACATGTACGGCCATTCGACAGTATCAAAGGCTTTCGAGCGTCCAATGACCTGTATTGCTGCGTCTTCTTGTATGTAGTCTGTTGTGATTATGCTTCTCCTGTTCTGAGCTTATGCATGGAGTATGGAGCACTGTGCCTATTGCGTTCCAAATTCCACCTTATGGGTCCGATGTTCCAGGGTCAGCAGTTGGTGACTGGCTGGCCAGGGATGAGCCATGCTTCCTCCGCAGGCTGCGTCTAATTGAATAAATCCTAACTACTTACCTACATCGCCTCTGGAGTGGTGTTTCCAGACCCCTTCTAAGATTTGGCGACGAGTGGTCAGCATTCCTGCGGTGGCAGTGGCTCTGAACCCAAACTGCAGCGTTTCCTGCAACTTTTGAGACTAGCGCTTCTTCATCCCTGTAGAAAGGACGTCACTGTGCAGCATCGACCCAGGTAGACCCGGTCCATCTCATTATCATCGTCTTCACCATTTAAAGGTGATCCCAGGGGAGCTCGGAGTGAGTCCGGTGACTGTTGGCTGTGACAGCGCTCGAGACCTCACACGTGCGCACTATCTTGCAGCAGCGCTCGAGGTCTTACACGCGCACCAGCCACGTCATCGCTCCTGCCCAAAGAGCCCAATCACCCAACGAAAGCACGCCTGGACGACGCACTAGAACGTTAATAAAACAAGCTCCACCACCCTTCAAAAGCAGGCTCACACGACGTTGGCAGCCATTTTGTGGTAATTCTTTTCTTCAAGCGTATTCAATTTCTTGCAACTTTATCGATCTTCCGTGAGATCAGCTGTTTTTTTTTTTGCTGCACCGATGCTCAACATTTAACAAATTTCACTCTGCAGCACTCGCCTCAACTGTGCGCTTCTTCAACATTAAGGTACTGAATTTTTTCCTTTTTGTCACTGTTATTTTTTTTTCTCTCCTCCTTGCATCGCATGTCATCGGTGATACACACACCTATTATTATCTCATCTCTACTCTGTGTGCCACGTTATTGTTTGTTCTACAAAGTTTGCACCTCTTTCTTGCCATATAGTACCCTGTATATTCCTCCATCACAACTTTTCGGCACACGTCCACTTAACCTTTTTGACGCCTTCATTCACATTTGGTTCTCACAAAGGTGTCCACCATGCAGTCACAAGGAGCATTTATTTCACCACCTATTTTCTTAGCTTCTCCTGGACCACTTGCGATTGAGTGGGAAGACTGGCTACCTATTTTTGAGAACTACTTACAGGCTCTGGATGGTTCCAAATTCAGTGCTCCGAGGAAAAGAGCGCACTGGACAATTTGGGCAAAGAGGGCCAACGCATTTTCAAATATTTACCTACAGCCACCCTGCCCAATGACAATGCCATTGAAGATGTTTATATTGAAGCAATAAAACGCCTTGAGTGTAGATTTTCTAAAGAGATTAACATCGTCATGAACCGCTACAAATTCTACACTCACCACCAAGAGGAGAATCAATCTATTGATGACTTTGTATCAAACTCAGAGAACTGTCTGTAAAGTGCAAATTTGGTGCGATGACTGATAAACTAGTTCGTGACCAACTGATAGTCCACTGCAAATGCAAAAAAACACAAGAACGACTCTGGGCTGCCAAAATTCCTTCCTTAAAAGACGCAATTGAAATTGCCAAAGTTGTTGAACAATCTCAACATTGCATGCGTGAACTAGGTAAAAAACATGATAGCAATCCTGATGTATCTGTTGTATCAAGAGAAGACCTTGATGTTGCAACTGTATTTAGATCTGGCAAACCTTCTCAAAGAGGGAAACAACAGTATAAATCATGTTATAGATGTGGCAGCTCCTTTCATAATGCTGATTATCGTAAATGTGTAGCCATCGACAAAAATTGCAAAAAATGTGGGCGTAGAGGTCACTTTGCCAACATGTGTAGACAACCCTTCAGACAGAGGGTTGCCATGGTAGAAGAAAATGTGAGAGCCATGCCTCACAATTTTTGATACATCCTATGTAGAAACCGAGGTCCCTTCACATGCAGATAGAATCTTAAGTGTAGATGACCCCTCTGATGACAAGGGCAGAAGGAATCGACCTAAGGCTGATTTCATGTTCAATGGGAAATCCGTACAATTGATGGTGGACTCTGGGTCCATGTACACTATTATTCCCAAGGCTGTGTTTGACATGTCATGGTCTGATGTTGTACTACAGCCCAAAGATATCACCCCTGGAGGTTATCAAGGTGAGACAATAAACCTTCTTGGTTATATGAACACCACCATAGAGTTTGGCGGTAGATCTGTGCAAGGTAAAGTATATGTGGCTACTGATGGTCCACCCATTCTTGGATGGATGCACCAGTATGATCTGTGCATTATAGTTGACCCCAGAGCACCTACCCAAGAAATAGTAGTGGAGAATCCTTCTTTAGAAAAAAATTTGGAAGAAGCAAAAGATGTATTTAGGGACGAGCTCGGTTGCTTTAAAGGTTATGTGCACAAAATAGTATTAAAACCTGATGCTCTCCCGGTTCAACACAAGGTACGCAGAACACCTTTAGTAGCCAAAGCAGCTGTGAAAGAGATGCTGAAAGATATGGTTTCTTCTGGTGTGATTGAACCGTGGAGAGCTCCATGCGGGTTTCTCTGGTTGTTATTACGGAAAACTCGGACGGCAAATTTAGGTTTTGTATTGACCTGAGGCCACTGAACCAGAATGTAGTAGTTGACACTTACCCATTACCAAACATCAATGAGTTGATCTTAGCTTTAGAGTGGCAGCAAATTCTTCTCGAAACTTGACTTAAAAAACGCTTATCATCAGATCAAACTCCACGAACAATCCAAACCACTCACAGCGTTCATTACAATGGATGGCATTTTTCAATGCACTAAAATGCCTTTTGGACTTTGCTCGGCCGCTAGTATTTTTCAGCGCATGATGGGTGTACTTTTTTAAGATGTCAACAATATTGTGTATTTTCAAGACGATATTCTTATATTTGGTGACTCCATTGATCAAACAATCGCACTCTTAGGGAGGCACTACTTAAGATCAAAGAATCTGGTTTAACCCTCAGACGTGAAAAATTATTTAGTGACAAAGTTGTTTATCTTGGGTATGAAATTTCGGCAGAAGGTGTAAGACCCAAACAAAACCTCTTAGATGCCATCCGTTTGGCTCCTGTACCTTCTGATAAAGATAAATTGAGATCCTTCTTAGGTCTCATCGAATATTACTCAAAATTTGTCAAGGACTTTTCTTCCAAGACAGAAAGTTTAAGATCCCCTTTTAAAGAAAGGTGTCACTTTTTCGTGGAGTCTCCTACAACAGTCATGCTTTGATAACATCAAAAGAAATATCTGTGAAGCAGGCATTCTCACCCCTTTTGATACCAAACTCCAATCCGTTCTCACTGTGGATGCTAGCGCTACGGGCCTTGGCGCTGTTTTATTTCAGATTCATGATGGTCACGAAAGAACAGTAGCATTCGCATCCAGGACTCTGACTAATTCTGAAAATAATTATTCAGTTATAGAACGGGAAACGTTAGCGGCTGCCTGGGGTTGTAAATATTTCCGGACTTACTTGTGGGGTTCAAAATTCACGTTGAAATCCGATCACAAACATCTAATCAAAGTGCTGTTACCAGGTGGAACCACCAAATGTTCAGCGAGACTAGCTAGGCTGGCTTCTCGCCTACAAGAATACTGTTACAATGTTGAATACATTCAAGGTTGGAGAAACATCCAAGCAGACTGTTTGTCGAGACTCTCACTTGATTGGGAGACTGTTGACAAATCATCTGTTTTAGAGAAAGAAGCGGAAGGTGCTTTTGCATCAGTCCAAGATGTTTTGAGTGTGTTTGAGGCACGAGCTATCACGGAAACTGAATGGATTAAAGGGATGTCCACAGATAACTCTATTTTAGAGCTCAAATGGTTAATCCTGCTAGGCAGTAGAAGGGAAAGTTCAGTTTCTCCCTCTATTAGACGCTTTGTTAAAATTTTGGACGAGTTGTCTGTTTGTGGTGATGTGGTGATCATGAGAGGGGAGTTATTTGTTCCTCCTTTAGCCTTAAGAAACAACCTCATCAGATTGGCCCATGAAGGGCATTTAGGCCAGACCAGAACTAAAAAAAGATTGAGAGTGAATTGGTGGTGGGCTGGAATGGACTCTGATGTTGATTCATGGGTTGAGAGGTGTGAGGTCTGCAAAGAGAGTGATAAGCGTTTAAGAGTGGGTGTACAAGCTTCCATGGGACACATAACTGATCCGGGCCAACCGTGGCATGCCATCTGCCTGGACTTTATTGGTCCTATGAACGATCTTAAGAATGATCTTCGCTTTGCTTTGGTAGTAATTGATGTCCGTACTAAGAGCCAGATGTATCAAGCAAAATTGCGTTCGCAACGCCGAAATTCGCAGAATTTCAGGCGTTTCTGTCATAATTTTACTTAGTGTATGTATTAAGGCAAAACTGCCTCGCAAAATAAGGAATCGCAAAATTTGCGATTCCCTATTTTACGATTGCATTAAGGAATCGCAAATTGCGATTCCTTAAATCAATGTAAGACACCAAAAAAGTGCAATTTGGCCTTAAGGAATCGCAAATTACCACCAACTTCAAGTTGGTGGTAATATGCGATTTCTTTGAAAAATGCACTTTTTAGTATTTTTCAAAGTGCCATGTGGCACACATACATGCCCTTAGGGCATGTATGTGCGCCACATGTGCACACATACATATTTCAGAGGTGCAACAGGGTGTCAAAGGACACCCTGGCACCCTTGAGATGCATTCTCAATTTGCGATTCTCTAATTGCGATTCGCAAATTGAGAATGTCTTCCCATTCATTCCTTTGGGCCTCTAGGCCCATAGGAATGAATGGGAAAGTATTCTTAATTGCGAATCGCAATTTGCAATTCGCAGTTAAGGAATATTAAGGAATCGCAATTTTTATTGCGATTCCTACATACATCGCATTTTGCGATTCCTTAATAGCAATTCGCTAAAATTTGCTATTAAGGAATCGCAAATGCAATCCTTGATACATCTGCCCCATAGTGGTTAATTGTGAAGTTCTTGAGGGATATCACCATGATAACCACTGTGAATACTTTGAAGGAAATTTGTGTAGAGGAGGGTGTACCCTCAGTTTTGATTACTGACAATGGCACCCAGCTGACTTCTGCTGAGATGCCTTCCTTTCTGTGCTCTTTTGGCATCAAGCACATTCGCACATCACTTTACAACCCACAGGGCAATGGCATGGTTGAGAGGGCAAACCGTCTTATCAAAGGTACCATCCAAATGGCCATGTCTTGTGGGAGCGAGGTTGACTCGCTAGTGTTTGAGATGTTGTGGGCCTACCGCTCGAGTCTGCATGGTGTGACTGGCAAGACACCTTTTGAAATGATGCGTGGGAGACTGCCCAATACCAAACTTGTTCCCACTTGGATCAAAGATATCATATCCAAGAATACTTCTCCCACTCCCTCTCATCAAGAAGTGGGCGCAGGAGAGAAGTGGAGTAAGCGCATTTGTTCTGGTGATTGGGTGAAAGTACGTAGTGGAAGACCTGGTGCACGTCTTTCCAAGTTTCTAGGACCTTACAGAGTAATGCGAGACCTACCTCATGGTGTGGATCTTGATAATGACGATAAGTGGAACTACAGACGTGTAGCTCTGTCCCAGAAAGGTAATGCAAGTGATAGTGTTGGAGTCAATTCTCATGACCATTGTCCTAGCAATGTATATTTGTCCATGTCTGACAGTGACTTAACAGGTCTCTCACATACAAGACCTTGCACTCGCAGAGTTACACAAGGAGGCGGGATGCCTCTACTTCCACTGAGTTCGAACACACTGATCCTGTTGGAGGGGAAGTGAGGCCTAGTAGAGGTCGACACCCTCCAGGTTATCTCAATGATTACATTTCTGATTAATCCTCGCTGGCGCTTGTTATTGTATTGATCACATGTGATGTTTACTTACTTCCGCCATTTTCATTTGTGATTGACATTGTTCCCTGTTGTTTCTTCCTTTCCTCTTCCTTTCTTCTGTCTCTCTTTTCTCTCCTCCTTTCTTCTCATTTACCATTATAAGGAAAGGGGATGTGTTGTGATTATGCTCCTCCTGTTCTGAGCTCATGCGTGGAGTATGGAGCACTGTGCCTAGTGCGTTTCACATTCCACCTATGGGTCCGATGTTCCAGGGTCAGCAGTTGGTGACTGGCTGGCCAGGGATGAGCCATGCTTCCTCCGCAGGCTGTGTCTAATTGAATAAATCCTAACTACTTACCTACATCGTCTCCGGAGTGGTGTTTCCAGACCCCTTCTAAGAGAGTCCCTTTGGCCCAGGACCGAATTCAACCGCCTCAGATTGAGAGCAGTATTTCATCCCGGCAAGAATACTGACTGGTCCGGATGCACAAGCTTGGCCACCACTGGGATCAATCATCCAGCCAGGACCTTGGCCAAATTTTGACCTCCACATTGAGGAGGGAGATCGGCCTGTAGAAGGAGCACTCCTCTGCTGGCTTGGCCTTCTTATGTATGACCGCAACCGATGCAAGTCTCTGATCTCTGGGTAGTACACCCACCTGTCTACTTTCTTCATACATATTGAGGAGATGGGGTGGTACCTTGGTGGCGGTCAACTTGAGGAGCTCAACTGGGACACCATTCGGCCCCATGGCTTTGCCGGATTGTATACTATTTATAGCTGCAACTATTTCCTCCGCTGTAAGATCTTCTTCGAGCGGCTGCCTATCCTCGTTTGAGAGGGTCTGAATCGGGATACCTTCTATTAGTTCTCTGGACTCCCTTATCATGCCTGGCGCCTAAGGGGAGTAGAGATGCATATAGTGGGCCGCAAAGGCCTCCGCGATTTCCTGCGGGCCACAAAGCCATTCCCCCTCCGCTCCCCGAATGGTCATTACCCATTTATCCGCCTTTTCTCTCTTGTCCAGCCAGGCGAGTAACTTGCCCGCTCTATTTTTGAGCTCGTAAACTCTATGCTGCATAGCCCGAAGTCTGCCTCTTGCTGTTTCCGTCACCAGGTTTCTGTACTGTTGGCGCTTTACCTCTAGTGTGTGCTTAGTGTCTTCATCTGCTAAGGAGTTGGGGGATTGTTCCAGGGCCAGTAAGTCTCACTCCAGTGTGTCTAGCTCAGCCTTCTTCTCTTTCCCATGTCCAAGCATAAGGGAGAGTGCCTGCCCCTTCAAGACTGCCTTATAGGCTTCCCAGATAGTCTGAGAAGACTGAACCGACCCCACGTTTTCTTTAAAAAAACATTCAGTGGATTATACGATGCTGGCTTTGGTATCCAGAATTGTGAGGTACCAAGGACTGATCGATATGGATCTCAGTGTGGATTTCCTGCCCAGACTATATTTTGCCCACAGTGGTGCGTGATCTGAGATCCCCCTGGCCAAATGTTTGACCTCCGTGAACGATTGTTTGTCTTCTGCAACAGTAAGGATGTGGTCAATTCGAGACAGGCTATTATGTGCCCCCGAGTGGAATGTGAATTGTTTTGATTTGGGATGGGCATCACGCCATACGTCTACCAGGCCAAGGGCAGTCAAGAACTCAGTCATAGTGCTTCAGGTGCGTGTACTAATTCTTGGTGGGAACCTATCCAGCTGATCATTGAAGGTCATGTTTAGGTCTCCTCCTATCACTAGTGTCCCTTCAGGGAAATCTAGAATAATTTTACTCATGTCAGGTAGTGCCACATTGTGTAGTGCAGGGGGTATGTAGGCCGACAATATATTGACTCTTCTACCCTCCCAGTATCCGGTCACCTCTGCAAATCTGCCCTGCGTGTCCATATGTATACCTGCCACTGTGAAGGGGAATTGTTTTTGCACCAATATCCCTGCCGCTCTGGATCCTGAGGTGAACCCTGTATGAACAATGAGTTTGTAGCCCCATCTGTTGAGCGCCACATAGGTATTCCCAACCAGGTGGGTCTCCTGGAGCAGCACCACATCTGGAGTCTGCCTTTTAATGTCCTGAAGCACTATCACTCTTTTAAGTATGTCCCCTAGGCCATTAACATTCCAAGAGAGTATTCGAAAGGACGTTTCTGCCCTACCCTCCATCTCAGGCGTGCCTGTCACCTGTGTATTTTCAGCAGCCATCTGTGTGGTCACTACCTGAGAAGCAATAGGTGGATCCGCCCATAATTTGGGCTCGTTTACTTGTGTCCTATGCTGCATATGCGATTCTTTGGCCTGCGGTAAGAGGCATGGTCTTTGGAGTGTCATTAGTGAACTATATTGCTGTTGCAAGTGAACAATATAACATACATTACAGCAAACCCCCCCTGAAAACAAACCCTCCCCCTCCCTGCCTCCCTGCATGACGGTTTCAATAAAGCCCACCTCCCCAACTTTGTAGAGTGCCCGTCGCCTACCCGTCCCTGTGTTGGAGGAGCCGTTTGCCAGACCCCCCCTCCGTCCGCTCCTCAACTTTAACTGGACAGTTTACTACAATGAATACATAAACACAGTTATTGTTATACTCGGCCGTCTCTTCTTCCGCCATATTCCAGCAGCCGCCTAATCCTTGTCGAAGTGCAGAACAGTCTGTCACTATTACAGTTCCACTAATTTCCATAGGGTAGCTCAGGTAGTCCCTTGGGCCGTGTCTCATTATTCATGGGAGATCTCTCAGTGTCTCTTGAGCCCCAGGAGAGACATGCCACAAATATTGATCCTGTCATAGTGGCTGATGAGTTACTCTTGTTAATGGGGTTCCTCTCTTCTTTTATTTTATTTATTTATTTATGGGATTTGTAGAGCGCACAGCTACCCCCAGCGGGGGTGTCCCGGCGCTGAGGCTGAACTGTAGGCGGCAGAACTGGTAGGAACAGAAAATGTAAGGTAGGAATAGGTGCTCGTGAAAAAACAGATTTTCAAGGACCGTCAAAAAGTATGTTCTGACTCCGATAGGCGTATGGAGAGTGGCAGGGCGTTCCAAAGTTTAGAGGTTCCAACCGCAAAGGCTCTGCCCCCCGTCCTGGCCTTACAAAAGCGGGGGATGACTAGGAGACTCTGGTGGTTAGGTCTCAGGGATCAGTCATGATGGTAGTGTTGGAGTCTAGCTCTCAGATACGCAGGGCCCAATCCCCGGAATGCTCTATATGCCAGGGTAAGTGCCTTGAATTCAATGCGTTTGGTGACAGGCAGCCAATGCAGGATCCTCAGGTGGGGGGAAATAGAGTGACGGAAAGGAATTTTACAAATTAGTCTGGCGGCAGCGTTTTGAACTATCTGCAGCCGCCTTATCAAGAACTATCTTGATAAGGATCCTGTCGCTTCTGCGTCTTCCCCCCTCGCCGCTCTCATCGGTCTGAATTATCCCGATCACCTACTCTCCGCCACCCCTCCAGCTATTCACCGACATCTCCCGGTTCAGTGAAAAACCAGCTTTTACCCTCTGCCTCAACCTTCAGCTTGTCTGGAAACAGCATTGCATGCTTCAACTCCTTCTCTCTGAAGGCTTTTTTGCCCTATAAGAAATTGCGCCTTTGTCTCTGCTCCTTTACGGTGAAATCTGGAGAAAAAAATTATTGTACTATTTTCGCACTTGAGAGGTGCTGCGCTACGAGCAGTTTGGAGGATATTGTCCCGGTCTCTGTAATTGAACACTTGCGCCAGGATGGGCCGAGGGGGTGCGCCCAGCTTAGGCATGCCTCCCGGTACACGATGTGCCCGCTCTATGGAGAAATAGTTGGAGAGATTCCGAGGCTGCAGATGCTTCATGACTACGTCATCCACAAAGAGCCCGGCGGCTGGCCCCTCGGCTCTCTCTGGCACCCCCAAAATTCTGACGTTGTTTCTCCTAGATCTGCCCTCATTATCATCCAGTTGTGCTGCTAAGATTTCACTTGTGGCTTGCAGATCCGAGACTTGTTTCCTCAGTGCTGTTGTGTCCATGACCAGACCGTGGGTTAAATCCTCCACCTCTTTGACCCGGGAGTCCATTTTTCTCAAGTCCGCCCGTAGTAGGAAGATGTCCATGGATACTGAGTCCAGGAGCCCCTCTAGGGAGGTGCGTACATTGTTGATGGCCGCCATTATGTCCTGCGGCGTGGGGGATTCCTGTATGGCCTGCTTCTGCAGTGTCTCCTGTTCTGGGTCCGGCTGAACTGTTGCCCCTCTTGCACCTTCTGCCAAGAGAATTTATCTAGCTTGGGTTGATGCGAGCCTCGCCGCCTCTATTGCCTGACATTATTGTGTCTGAAGTGGCACGAGCACTGACTTGGTGTGCGTGTTTTCAGGGTACGCACCACCGCCTGCCAGGGGGTCCCCCGCGCGGCCTGTCGGTTTCCCCCTTATGAACCTCCACGCCCTTTCAATGCACACCTGTGCTGCTGGCTGAGCTATGGTGAGTTTGACTGTGGCCGGGCAGTAGTTTAGAGCCACAATGTACCTGGAATCAGGAGCGGCGCCTCGGCCGCGAGTGAGTCGGGCTGATTTTACTTGCCTCTCTGCCCCTAGCGCACACCCGTCTCCCAGCTGCCTGTCCCTGCAGCTCCTCCAAACAGTGGCACGGATCGCCGTCGCCCGCCCCGGGGTCTCTATGCACGTTTAGCCTGTCTCTCAGACAGGTTTCCCCCTTTGGCTGGTTCCAGCTTCTGCGCTGCTTTCCATCGGGTGGCAAACTTGCCCGATTGAGGGAGTGGCTGGTACGCACGCTATGGCGCTACATTGATTTTGTGTTATTCAGCGATCCCCCTGACCGCATGTGCAGCAGGCCGTCCCGGTTTGCCGCAGCGTGTCCAGCATATTCCTTTTCGTCTCTGCTCCCCGGCTCTCCTCACCTTCAATTATGGGTGTGGATCAGGGGCCCAGCACCCTCCTCACCTGTTTTTTGTGGGTCTCGATCCAGCTGGGCTCAGGCCTCTTTCAGTAGGGATCTGTCGCCGGTCTTCTACCAGCTGAGAACACCACCCTCAGCACTTTGCCACTCCACTGCTTGTCCCAGGACCCGGTCCACTCCGCCGATGCGGTGGCGAGTGGAGGCCGCCCCCCACCACGATGTCTCTGTGTGCACTGCAGCGGTGCAACCGGGTCCGCTGTCACCAGGTTGTGCTCGCGCCTGCATCACGCCGAGGCTTCTACTCTGTTGTAGGCCTCGAAATCCATGGGTTTCTGGCTGCTCCTACAGCAGCCAACGATTGCCCGAAGTGATGCTATATCGCACCAGATATCTCTGCACTCAAATGTGCGTCCAGTCAAAGCGGATTAACGCCGGATATTTAGAGGAAAGCGACGGAGGAGGTCGGAGTCGCACTAGTGTGCGGCCATCTTCTCCGGCTGCTGGCCACACCCCCATCAATATGGATAATTTTTTATGCACGGTTGGGTAATGGGCTGGTGTGGGCTATTACTTAGAAAATCCTACAGTAATTTGCTGTTGCTTTCACCACATCTGTCCCACCAAGTATGTGATCCATTAATGGTGTAAATAAGCCACACCTCAATAAATCACACATCCTGGAGGAAGACGGTTGGGGATTTGATGAATGGATAGGAAAGGGGATTTGGGGAGAGGTTTGACAAAGACAAACACTGCCACACAAGGACACCATTAATCTGGGCAAGGAGCAGCAGCACATCTTTCGCCATCAATCCATTGTTAGAAGGAAACAAAGGAATGAGTATGACAGAGTACAGATAAATGTTTGCATTGCAAACAGTCCTTCTGCCCCGAGACCCAAGTTATCAGATATCTAAATGTTCTGTCTTATAGGTTGAGGAGTGAACCCACCCACCCGGTTCTCTTAATATGATTGTTAAAAGAAAAATGATACTGTATATCAAAATTAGCTGGTGCATCTGCATTTGCCTCAGGAATGTCCAACCTTTGGTGCCTGTCTGGACTGGTACGGTAGATAAGCAGGAGTGTTGTTGAGCTCAGCTAGCTTTCGCCTTTTGTTCGTGCAGGAGACTAGAAGAAGGCCTGCACATTGTAAAAGAGAAACTGCATTTTAGAGTCAAGGAAAAGGACAAAAGGAAGGTAAGCTTCATGAAGAGTGTATCAAGAAGACTCAGAGGCATGGGGGGGCATGGCCAGCGACATGCTGGAATAGGACGTGCTTTCGCCGAGCTCGGGTCGAAAAGCCAAATCCGAAGGTAATCCGGCAGTCCTAGGACCTGGACTAAACAATCCTGTATTGGGGACACGACAGAGCCTCCAATACTCACAGCAAGGGACCTTTCAAAGGCCCGATCCCAAAATAAAAGACGATCACAGCGGCGAAGAGTCCCGTCCGAGACCTGACCAAAATGGCACCAAACTAGAGATGGGAATGTGAATCCGGCTCCGACACACTGAGACAAACCACGAAGGGGTGACTCCTCTTACCGAGCCGCGAGGGAAGATACCGTTGGCACTATACCCTCCGGTGCAGACCCAAGAGGCAATCGTAGCAGGTGGCGAGGGGTGAATCGAAGACACGCTCAGGACCTGAAGAAGCCATCAGAGGCACGTAAGTAGCCCGGCTGAAGGTAAACTGAGCGGAAGACAGCCGAGGCCAACTGCGCCGAGGGACGACCCCCGGGATGACTGCCAGGCATAACAGCCTCAGGACGGAGATAGCCACCGGAGGGGTCCCTGCATGCTCCACGGCCCATCTGGGAAAATAGCGGCTCCCTGTCCTCGGAGTCACATGGCAGGAGGGAGACCCGCACCCGAGTTCCAACAACCACCGTAACTTGGTGAGGCCGGACGATGACAATGGAAGAAGCAGACGAGGACAAGATGAGTGAGCCCTGCCCGCCCACCCGATCGCAGGTAAGATCATGCCGGGGGCGAAAAAGGGAAAAGGGAGCACACGTATAATGTTGCCGCATATCAAGAGCCCCATAGCGGACACAGGCTGCAGATCGGGAGGAGGTGGTAGCTCGCCTGCATGGAGGAATAGGGACTGGGACGGCCACAGGCATGTATTGAGGACCTTCCCCCCTCCGTCGATTACCACTGTAACTACTGGGGGAACACAAACTCCTTCAGAAAGACCCAGACTTCACTTGGCTAAGAACGCTGGAATAAGCAAGCTCCATACCATCCCTTCCCCCCCACAGAGCGACGCCAAGCAACAAGGCCCTTGATGGCTCAGAAAGGAGGTGCGCAGAGATAAAGGGGGAGCGCACAGGAAAGGGTGAATAATCCGAAGGAGGCGACGCACTGGTTGCTGATCCAAGCCCAAACAAACGTCTTCAAGATTCTTCACTATGGTCAAAGACAAGGAGCCTAAGCCCCCTAGACAAGGGAAGATGGATCCCTACACCAAAGTGATCACCCCACCCCGGGAGGAGCAACCACCGAGCCGCATAGACACAGACACTCTTCTTCAAGCAATTCAAGCCACTAGATTGGCGCTGGAAGAGAAAATAGAGGCGGTGGGCTCAGAAGTGACACTACTAAGACAAGATCTCTGTAACCTAGCAGATAGAGTTACGGAATCAGAAACTAGAATAGGAGAATCCGAAGACAAGCTACAAGATCTCCGCAAGGGAATGGCTGAACTGCAGGCATCAAATAAAGAGATCCAGTGGCGCATTGAAGATGCAGAAAACAGAGCGAGACAAAACAACCTACGCTTTGTGGGCTTTAAGGAGGGCGTTGAAGGCACGAGTATACCGGAATTTCTTTACTCCTGGCTCTAAAAAACCTTCTCAGCAGACAAATTCTCCACCTGTTTCGTGATCAAAAGAGCACACAGAGCTTTAACTGCGAAGCCTCCACCGGGCGCACAACCGAAACCCATCATAGCGAGATTTCGGAACTTTCTGGGCAGGGATCTGATCCTCAGAGAACCAAGAAAACTTGGGGAGATCAAGCATGAGGACACGCGCCATATGATATTTCCATATTACAGCTGGGAGGTCCAAAGACAGAGACGCACCTACGACTCCGTCAAGGCGAAGCTCAGAGCACACAAAAGCCAATACATGCTCCTATTCCCCGCGAAGTTAAAGGTGATCTTTATGGGAAAGACTCACTTCTTTCAGACACCGGAAGAGGCCTGGAACTGGATAGGGGAGCGCCCTACCATGAGGACGGAAGACTCGCAACAACCCAGCCAGATGCCAAGCGAAACAGGTCAGAGAATAGCTGGACATCAGAAAACAACAAGAACCCAGGATCACCGGAGAACGCGAATGCAGGGAGCAACGCCGTACGTCTCGAGAGGAGCAGGATGACTAAGAAGGAGAATCCCATGGTCACAAGAATCCCGAAGGGGCCGAAAACCCACGCAACACCCACATCTCCAGCCGGAAGGACTTATGTACAGAGACGGACACCAGAGAGAGTACATCCGGAGAAGATGAAGAAGAGGCAACACAACACCCTTCGATAACAGAAATAGTAGAAATGGAACAGGACTCTGTGGTGCGGAGACCCCCCACACACACAAGAAGAGGTACCCGGCTCGAACTCCTAACAAGGGCCACAAGGACGTACCACAGAATTAGACCATGAGAGCCAAGAACGCCAGCCACCTCCCCCAACATCACCCTCTTGGAACCGCGCAGAGACAGACACTCCGAGACCAAGAGCAGGTGACAGGCCAGAAGAGGCCTGAGACATTTTTTCTTCTTCTCCTTCCCACATACCTCTCCCCCTTCCCTCTTTCCTTCTTGTATCTGTTTCATTTTTGCTCTTTATTTTGTTCTTTATTGCGCTGCAGGAGTTGGAAACTGTAAAGTAAAACTTTTGGCAGGGTGGGCGACAGACCTCTTCTTCCCTTATTCACAAATCCGAGAGGAGAACTCTGGGGAAAAGTGTGAAGCGGGGAGGTGGGAGGTAGGGAGGGGCGGTTTGGGATGGGTTTAGATTAAGTAAGAAGTTGTTGTTGTTCAAGTTTCAGTCCAGTCATGGGATCCATACAAAATACACTCCAAGACACAGCTACCTAGCCAGACTTAAATTCATAGCACATTCAGGCACGTTACACAAATACATCATAGACCAGGATGATGAGACCTGACTCTGACCCTCTCTCCACCTTGACATGGAATGTCAATGGACTCGGAGATAAGATTAAAAGGGGTCTAGTGATGACCTCTATCAAAAGCATACACCCAGATGTGGTAATGCTGGAGGAAACTCACCTGAAGGGCACGAAATGTGGGTTCCTAGAGAGAGGGGCATACACGGCCCTGGCGCATGCGGGGTATACCTCTGGCTCCAGGGGAGTGGCGATCCTGATTAAGAGATCACCCCCCTTCCATGTGACTCGAACATGGTCAGACCCCGAAGGCACATATGTTGGAGTGACCGGGAAGTGGGGCAGAAGAAGCGTGACCCTTATCTCAGTTTATGCCCCACTGAAACTGCAAGCACGAACATTAAATAAACTGAAAGAAATATTACTGGAGGCACCAAGCTCACTACACATAATTGGGGGGACTTTAACGAAGTGATGCACGCACCCATGGACTGAACATGGGACCATAATCAGACACCCACACCATTGGCACGCCTTACTGAGACACTAGGTTTGGTGGATGTCTGGAGGCACATTAATCCAGGAGCGAGGCAATACTCATATTATTCGGGTGCACACAGGGTCTACTCACGACTGGACTATGCGTTCCTTCCTGAAAGGTGGGATAAGGGAGAAACACAAAGCAGAATACCTGGCTTGAGGCCTGTCGGACCACTCGCCAGCACATGTACAGATAGGAGACTCGCAACGCGATAGGAACACATGCTGGCGATTAAACGCATGGGACCTACAAAACATGACGGTATTGAGGGGCATCAGAGCAGATACTAAAATCTTCTTCGAAGAAAATCTAGGCTCGGTACAATCAGGGGTCATAATATGGGAAACCAATAAAACAGTCCTACGAAATAGAGCACAAAATCGTATAGCATGGGGAAAAAAAAAAAGAGCAGGAACAACTAGCCCGACTAGAAAACCAGATCCTAACCTTTGAGGACCAGAACATAGTGCAGGCAGACCCCCGGATACACAGGCAGCTGGTAGACACGGAACGCCAATATAAAGACCTGGCAACCCAGGCCTCTAAGGCACAGGCCCAGGCGATCCTACACAAACTATATGATGTAGGAGACAAGTCGGGAAAACTTCTGGCGTGGCTCAGTCGAAAAGAAATAGAGGCCCGATGGGTAGAGCGCATCACAGATTCACAAGAGGAGACACAGTTCAAAGACGAGCAGATAATTCAGAACTTCGCGTCCTGCTATAGAGACTTCTACGACGCCTGCCATCTGCGTGTGACTCCTGACATTATAGAATATTTAACAGAGGTGCACACACCAATACTTGCAGATACAGACAGAGAGGGGTTGGAAACTGACATCACGCTTGAAGAAATTAAAGCAGCTATAACCCAGATACACCCAGGAAAGACCCCAGGACCAAATGGTCTACTGCAGAACTCTACAAGAGGTGTGCAGACATCTTCGGCCCTTACCTCTTAAATCTCTTTGAGTTAACAAATGACGAGGGAATCCTCCCATTAGACCTCCGTATGGCCACAATAATACCAATCTATAAACAGGGGAAGCCGAAAGGCAAATGCGAATCCTACCGCCCGATATTCCTTCTTAACACAGAGGTGAAGATACTGGCAACCATCCTGGCCACAAGACTGTGCCAGGTAATAACAACCCTAGTACACTACGACCAGTCGGGATTCCTACCCGGTCGGGCGACCAGGTGGAATCTACATAGAACTCATAACTGGATAATGAAAGTCAGGGATTGAGACTCCCCACACCTACGGTTATCCTTGGATGCAGAAAAGGCGTTCAACGTCGTCCTTTGGCCTTTTCTTGAGGCTACCCTGACAAAATTCGACCTAGGTCCCAATTTTAGGAAATGGGTGGGACTACTGTACAAAGACCCCAGGGTGATGGTCCTCCACAGACTTCCCCATAAGACGTGGCACCGGGCAGGGCTGCCCCCTGTCCCCACTACTCTTTGCCCTTACGATAGAAACTCTAGCCTGTTCAATCCGCCAACATCTAGAGATACAGGGATTCCAAGTCACCCCAGAGGACACTTTACAAGAAAAGATCTCTTTGTATGCGGACGATATACTTCTGTATATTACGCATCCAGATACAACGATGCCCACCCTATTCCACGCAATAGATGTGTATGGACAAAACTCGGGTTACACAATCAACTGGCATAAATCAGTGATTTACAGTCCAGGTATACTGACCACATGGCCCATACTCCCTGGAAACCTCCAGATTGCACACAACGGGTTTGCCTACCTGGGTATCTTCCTTACCACAAAGACCTCTGCTGTCTGAAAAACATTATATGCATACTCAAGAACTTCAAGAGGGATGTGCAGCGCTGGAAATCACTACTGCTCACCATACTAGGCCGTGCCTCCATGTTTAAAATGATGACCCTACCCCAATTCCTATACGCCCTACAAAACACATACTTCCCCTAACCATGAATAATTTTCCAAGAGATAGACGTCGAACTATGCTCCCTCCTATGGCTGGGGAAACAACCCAGGATAGCGCTTCATACTCTACAGCGTAATCAGTATAATGGAGGGATATCGCTACCAGATATAGAATCCTACTACTGGGCGGAACACCTAACCCCAATCAATGACTGGATACACACACCAGGACCTCACCCCATCTACAGATTAGAAAGGGAAACCATGAGTAGGCATACATTCCTGTACTATCTATACGGAGGCAGAGGCAGGGGGAAACTCCTCCCGGCCACCCAAGCTACAATAGAGGAATGGAGAAGATCAACAAAGGAAATGGGATCGGACCATAAACTCACTAAAGAGACGCCCCTATGGCATTGCACCTGGCTGAAAGAAATGCAGAAACTAAAAGGTTTTTGGGGAGTGGGATGCCATAGGTATTTCCACGATAAGAGACATTCTAGACAAAGGCAAACTCAAAAGCTTTAATGCCCTCAAGGCTGAATTTGCACTACAATCATCCCAGTTCCTTAAATATGAGCAGATCAGACATGCATGGCAAGCAGAAAACATTGACGACTCCCCTTTGCCAGTCTATGCACCACTGGAAGGGAGACTGCTCCAGGAGCACATCACGACCAAGGCCGTATCACTCACCTACAAGACCCTGAACAATAATGCCCCAGCCAGATTAGGCAAGCTGAGGACTACCTGGGAAAGCAATCTGGGCACACTAGAGAACGTGGACTGGGAGACAGCCTTGATGCACCCCAGGGAGGTGGCGATCAAATCACGCCTTCGACTCATCCAATACAAAATACTACATTGGGCCTATTATGACCGAGTTAGATTACATAAGATAGGGCGAGCAAGGGATCCAAAATGCCAGAGGTGTGGGCACGGGGAAGGTGACTTCTATCATATCATTTGGGAATGTGCAAGGATACAGGCACATTGGAGGAAGATAGAACAGGAATTGAACAAAATACTAGAGGCTACTATACCCTTAGATCCCAAATTTATACTACTGGGAATCCCAAACGACGTGGACATGGGCAGACCACAACTAATCTTTACCACACTAGCACTGGTAGTGGCGAAGAGAGATGTAGCGAGACAGTGGGGAGACACAAATACACAAACGCTCCTAGAATGGAAAATAGGGATGGACATGTACATGGCGGCCGAGCGGGTCACTTATAAGGCGAGAGGCTGTCCGAAGAAATTCCACAAGGTGTGGGGCAAGTGGAGGAAATATTATGGTCTTGATGTAATAGCAGGGGCCGATCAAATGGATCTCGGGGGGGATATCCCTGTTCGGCTCAATGGCAAGCTGAGGGTGTCTTGGCAATAAAGAAAAGGGCAAATCGCACGGTAACATACAAAAGTCTCTAATCCATGCTTGGCTATGCAACAAAGGAGTCTGTAAAGGGCAGTGAATATGTACTGCTCCCCATAGTGACTAATAACATATGGTACTGTATGACTGTAACTGAATTTTGTTTTGGATTCACTGTTATGGAAAACAATAAAAATATTTTGGGACAAAGACTCAGAGGCAGAGCAAAAAAACCAAGATGGGGGCTTAGAATTTCACTTTTGCCTCAAGTCCAACACACAAACACACAGAGAGCAGCATTTCACAAACGCACCTTGCTCTATTCCATGTAGCTGAGTACTAGGACTCAGACTCTTGGTTTACCTTTGAAATGAAGTTGATACTCGATAACTTCTTGCTTCTAGCTGTTGATGAGGTAGTCCCGCAGCTCCCGCTTTGAGTTCTTCCATGATCCTTCTCCTGCCTGACTCCAAGTAACTCCATCCCACACCAGTCATCATCATGATGGCTCGAGCAAGATAGACATGGAGTGCACTTCTATTGAAGAACAAGTAGAGAAACAGAATTTCAGTATTTTGCATAGGTTTTTGTTTGTCTAAAGTGACTGTTCTGTTCTCTGAAGAACCAGAAAAGTAGAGCACCCTGCAATTAAATCTGGCTAAGTGTGAAAGGGCTGCCCACCTCCAGGGAAAAAAAATTATCGCCCATGACTCAAGCCCCAAACATTGCAAATCAATAATCATCTCAAGAAATTTCCCGTACAGTTCAACACACCCTCCCTCACTGTCAGCGTCCACATCAGTCATCACTCACAGTCACTCGATAATCTGATCACTTATTGGTACAATGGTTACCTGTTCCACTCCAAGCACGGTGGTAGGTACACTATTTCCCTTTTAATGCAAGCAACAGATTGGAATTAGGCAGTCTTGTAAATCAAACGATTGTCTGGGGCAGTCATCTTAGATGATGAAAAAAACAGAAAGATCATAGTAGTGGACCATACAGGTTAATACATTTTCAATAAGTAAGTTTGTGAAGGCCAATCACCTCCAGGGAAAAAATTATCACCCATCACTCAGGCCCCAAATATTGCAAATCAATCATCTTTGGCAATCCCTCCCTCACTGTCTGCCACCACATGAATCATCAATCATCATCATCACTTACACAATCAGTCACTCACTGTTGCAATAGTTGAAGTTACCTCTTCCATTCCAAGCACGGGTAGTTTAGGTATTAGGTATTCCATCATCTTTGATGCAGGCAACACATTAGAATTTGGTATTGGCAGACAGTCTTGTAGATAGTAAATGATTTTATGGGGCGGACCTTCTAGTGCTAAGTGATGCAAAAAGGGATAGGCAATAGCATGTGAGGGGGGCAGGCATTGTCCCTAATGTCATGAAGGAATTGTGGAGGCTTATTCAATGCACACTGGTTCAACTGCAATCCGACAATATATGTGACTAATAAAAAAGGTGGGGCAGCATAAATCTGACACAAAAATAATAATGTTCCTTTAGCTCCTTTTCTGTTGTGTTTTTGTGAAGAAAGAACTAAATTCAACGAGAAAAAATTAAAACGTTCTATGGGGGCACTGCCACACTTAGTCCGGGAAGTAGAGTTTGTCCTCAAACTCAAGTGGTTCACCCAGAAGTTGGTCAGCTAACACATTTGATTCAATTTCGGACCAATCACCCTCCTCCTCCTCCTGTGCTGCTGTTTCAGGAACGGTGTAATTGTGTGGTATAAAATGTTGGTGCATTTTGATCATAGTCAATCTCTCCATGTTTTGAGGTGAGAGACTGGTCCTTCTCACTGTAACGACCACACCAGCTGCACTGAGCACACGTTCAGCAGACATACTGGTGATAGGACAAGCCAGATACTTTATTGCCAGCCTGCTGAGCTCTGGCCACTGGTGCACCTTCCCATACCAATACATAAATGGATTTTAATCCACATAGATAGACCTCTTTTGGATCATCCAGATACTCCTGGAACATCCTGTGGATGGTCATTGGTGCTGCCACTTGCTCAGCCTGTTTTGCCATCGCCTCTGCACTGGACTTAAGCTCTGCCCTCTCTGGAAGTTGAAGGTGGCACCCCAGAACTGCAGGGTGGGACTCGAAGTTCTAGCCATTCTTCTTCCAAATCTCCGGCTTGCTCTACAATCCACCTCTTGTAGTTTATAACATCCCCTTCAGAAAAAGGAATGAAAATGGGCAGAATTTTTGTACTGTGGATCAAGTAGTGTGGCACAGATGTGCTCTTTGGACTTGATGATGTCATGTTGCAGCCTTATATTACAGGCCAAGCGAAGGACTAAGTTCTCAACCAAGGCATGCGCTTCTGTGTTTTCATTCACACCTGTGGGGCGAACCTTTCAGACAACTTCTTTACCTAGTCCTGTAGGAGATGCAACAATGGGATAGCTTGGCCCATTGTACTGTCCTTGCTAACTTCCCGTGTGAAAACCTCAAAAGGGAGTAGCATCTGTGTCAGGCATTTGACTATGCCCCATTTGTCTGCATCCATGGTAATACCTCTTCCAACTGCATCCCCTTCTCTTTGAATGACATAGTCATTGATCTGTTTGTGCTGCTCAAACAGAAGTTGCAACATGTAAAAGGTCGAGTTCCAATGTGTTGGCACCTTCTGTATTAGGGCTTTAATGGGTGCTCTATTATTAAGCTGAATAATCCGCAACTGCTTCTGGCCTTTAAAAGAATGACTGAAATGAGTGCAGATTCTTCTGCAGGTGGTCAGTATGTTGCTGATTATGTCTTCCTTTTTGAGGAAGTTTCGCACCACCAGTTTAATGCAATGGGCCAAACACAGGACCCTGAAATAGCCTCCGCCTGACATGGCCTTGACTGTGTTACTGCCATTTTCCATGGCAACAAATCCAATTCTGAGACCCTTGGGCCTCATTCATACATTCACCTTGCTGTCAAATTCCTCCAAGATGTTTACAGCTGTATGTGATTTCTCATTGGCGAACATGGCCACTGTTTCATGCCGCCAAACGCTCCTAAAACATTCTTCAGGTCAAAGACCTGAAGATATCTTTTGCTTTACCTCCGCAAAACAGATGCAGTGTGCAGTGATGTGTAATCAGTCACCTGACAACTGGTCCACATGTCTGTCGTCAGGTGGATGGTGTGAACCACACTTTGCTGCATAGTTTTTCCAATCAACTGCTGCACAGGAAAGGATGAGGTTGGTATTTGAAGACATGAATTTGGTTTTGTGAGGGTTGGTCATGACTTTGGGAGGAGTGTCTTTGCTTTTGGGAGGGGTTTTGTTCTTCTCATGGGTGCGCCTGGGTTTAGGGGCATGGGGATCAGTTTTCTCAAGGGTGGATTGGGATGTGGAAGGGATGGGTTGGGGTGTGGAAGGGGTTCTTTTGGCTTTAGGAGGGGGGTCAGGTTTGACAGGGGTAAGGGCAAGGGCAAATGAGAGGCTTTCACAGGGAAAATGAGCAGGATGTTTGGGAGGAAGTAGGGGTTATGAGGTAAAGGGATTGGAAATGTCAGGTGTGGGTGTGGGTGTTTTGGTGCATGTTTGTGTTTTTTAGGTGTCTGTTGTGTGGGTGAGTGTGGGCGTTAGTGTGTTTTGCAAGTGTGTGATGTGAATTTGCTGGGTATGCTGGGTGTTGTGGATGGGTCTGGTGGTAGTGGGTCTGGTGTCTGGGGGAATGCTGGAGGTGGTGAATGGGTGTGTGGGTGTGGTGTCTGGGGGAATGCTGGGGCGGTGGATGGCTCTGTGGGTGCAAGTGTGGTATCTGGAAGAATGCTGGAGGTGGTGGATGGGTCTTTGGGTGCGGGTGTGGTGTCTGTGGGTATGCTGGGTGGTGGTGGTGGTGGTGTCAGGTGAGTGGTTGCGTGCTTGAGTGGTTTGTGGCGTTACTGTTTGTGTGTGCTGCTTGGGGCTATTGAAGTGTGTGCATGCGTATGTGTGAGTGTGCTTAGGACAAGCATGGGAATAGGGAATTTGGATGGCGAAGAGGTGGGGTGGAAGTTTGCAATGGGTGGAAGGCTGCCGTGAGGGAGGAGGCGAGAACCTGAACAGATCTCTGTAGGTCAGACATAGCACTGCCGATGCCTTCCAGGTAGGCCACCCTCTGTTGCAGATGGCTGCCTTGCCCCTGGATGGCATTCAGTAGTGCAGTCTGCCCTACAGAGATGTGTCTCAGAAGGTCGACAGCCTCCTCACACAGGGCAGCAAGGTTACAGGGGTAGGGGCTGAGGTGCCTGGAGAAAAGGCGACAGCTTCCTTCTTAGGAGAGTGGACACGGCCTACTGGGTGGGGAGCAACATGGAGGGTGGAGATAGAATGGGGAGGTGACGGACAAGGATAGTGGGGGTAATGTTCCTGTGAGTTCTACCACTACTAGAGAGTGTCCACTGGAGGTCGACTCTGAAGATGATGACATTGAGTATGCGTATTCCGTGGCACTCCCCTCACCCTCTAGGCCACTGGCTCCCTCAGTGTCTTTCATGTCACAACCGAAACCACTGAGGCCAGCTGCTTTCCTAACGATGCTGGCCCTGCCTCCTCCGCTTGCCTGGGATGATGCTGAAATGACATTTAAAATAGGTTTATTTCATGTGCCAGAACACACTGAACAAAGATCTTTGATCACAGAACATTATTATAGTGCACAGAAGACTCCAGCTATAAGGTCTACTATACTGGCTTCAACATTAGCATGAGCACATGCATGCTACCTGACTTGCACACAGTTCCTCACGGTGAAGTCATAACCACATACAGCTCCCGTTGCATGAGTGAAGTTGTCTCAACTCCAGCCTCATGTATCTAGTAGGATACTTGATCACCTTGTATACTTTGTCCCTTCTAGTATACCTTAGTGACCTGATGCCATCAAATAGGATGACAATGACAATCTCATCCCTACAGATTCAACACAAGGCCCTGCAATGAGCAAATGGTCAGATACCTAATGCCACATCATGATGAAATGATGGTCAAGTAATACAGCTATGTTGCAGCAATATGTGCAGTAGCAGGAAGAAGGTGACATGGAAAAGCTCATTTCACACTGTTGACACTTCCTAATAGAAGCTTGCTCATATGTCCACTGTCAGAATGTTCTCATAAAAGCTGTACTTAAGTAGCTTTGCTATGTATCACATGTAGCACAGAAATGTTGACTGGCCATTGAAGGTTGTTGAGGCTCAGGGAATCTCCATTACGTGAGGAGATGGTTTTACTTTGTCCTAATGGGAAGGCACATCACAGTACCTTTTTGTCTCGCAAATACAAATTCCATTGTAATACTGAGTGTAGACACTCACATTTGATCCCTACATTTCTGCATGTAACTCCCTAATGCATGTCATCAGTCAGTGAATGAACCTTGCCAAATCAACATGTGCACTTCACCTAACTGAGTACTCCCTCATCTATGCCATGGAAATTCCAATAGTGACAAATTGCTTTAAGTCTACCTGTCATGCCCTTCATTGCTTAATCATGCGGACCTAGCCAATGACATTGAGTAATGGCTTAGGGTATCTGTCACCTAACCACCAATGTGTACACAGTCCTATCTGTGGTAACACAAGAACTGTATACCTATAACAAATGCCTATTTCCAAATACAGATTGGCCTTCACACACATTTGTGATGGAATCAGTCATCAACCTATGAAGACACTTAGATCATGTAGTGCAGATGATACTACAACAGGGAAAGGTACACATGCCAACATGTAGGCACTGATGCCGATGGCACCAGTGATGTTAACACACTCATGCTACTGTTGTAGCCCAACTTACCAAAAGGTAGTGCTGTCCAGTCATTGCATATAAAATGCACTGTATGCCATGTCGCATGTAATAGGGCTACCATCACATGAGACAGAGTAGCGAGGGAGCATCACGCCTGACACAATGAAGACAAGTGGCCTGTTTGGTACAACTGTCACCCAGAACATCCAAGACCATGAGGTGATTAATTACTTTACTCAGGCATATGTCTGCTCAAAACAGTAAATTGGTAGTGGACTGGACTCTGCTGTGTTCCTGGTCATAAGGACAATAGGCAGAGCACATAATCATGCACCTACTACCAGACCTACACATTCAACAACTCTTCTAGTGCGTTGGACATGAGTCACCCTTTCAATCTTGATGAGGGAAATGGCTGTCTGCTACCAAAAATATGGCAATGTAGCATGTATATTTCTGGTCAGGACTTACTCCCTTGTAGCTGCTGTTGGGCCCTCAAATGCCCATCAAGTTCTGGGTAGGCCACCACCATAAGGTGGGCCATTAGGGGGATCAGGGTGCGGCACGTGCACCATCCATGTTGGGAGGACTTCCCTAGCTGGACCTCTGCGATCTCCCAGGTCCAGTGCCTCAGGTCCTCCCACCTTCTCCTATAATGGATTCTGCGCCTGCCATAGACTCCCAGCATCCGCACCTTGCAGGCAATGGCTTTGCAAATGGCATGCTTCTGATGGACGTTGATCTGTATGGATACAAGAGATAAATAAACAGATTATCACTGCAGGTTTCTGGATATCTCTTTTGTTGAGACACACATTGTACACATCTAGCACAAGCATAAATCAGTAGTTAACAGACAACATGTGTAGTTCTCACATGCTGAGCACTACAAAGACATAAATACATACTTTTGTAGTCATCTGCTGACTATTCTCATCCCTGATCATGACCTACACTGACTAAGCTAAGCCAACCCACAAACATCATGTAGCCCAGGGCCATCCTCCATGTACTCTGATGTGATGTGGACTAATTAATGGGACATCATACTACGTCTGCTTGAGTTTGTGTGGCATGTACTGCCATCACAGAACACACCTTTTGCCATATGTGGCACTGTTACAGGGATAACACTAGAAAATGTGGGGCTAACTGACACCCCACTCCGGACGCACAGCAATATAATGCATAAAAAATGCCAAAAAGTTGATCAGGTTCAGAATGTTTATTTAATTTAACCATTCCATATATTACGTTATTCAAAGTTTGTTCAGTCACATGTCGGACGTACTATGTTCACTTTAAAATCCTTAATGCTGTAGATATGCCATTACGAGCCTTTTTCTATAGCATGGAAAGCTACATAGATGCTCCTTAATTCAATCAACTCCGTTACCTAATGCATTTCGTGCCTTTCCTGGCACTTCGTCAGGGGTTATTCTACAAATTTAAAACATAACTATTAGATGACTGACTTGTGTTTATCAAATTTCACAACCAATACACACCATATCAAATAAAACATGCTTGAGTTCACCCCGTCGTTAACATTTTTGCCCGCAGAATTCATACTGATGAATTTCACCTGTTAAATACCCCATTCTTTCTATAACACTTGTTAATCCCCATAGTATACTTGACCTGTCTCTCTCGCCAAAATTACCTTATCAATCCCTCGTGAATCTCCCTTCAAAATAGATTAAACAAACCCATACCTCGAGTGTTCTGATGACTGCCTCCGTTGATTTTCACACCAGTCCTGAATACCACACTCCCTCCTCCTATTATCGACACCTGTGTCTTGTTCCCGCCTATACATGTCCTTCCTATTCACACCCACTATCTAATCAAACTACTAGGCCCATAATGCACAATTGCTGTTGTTAAAGTCTAACATAAGGAATATAATGTGATATCTTGCATTTTTACATCTGTGCGATTTCCTTACCCTTATTAATTTAACATTCCTTGTATGTGTGAATTAGCTACCAACACATATTCAATCTGTTATAATGTATCTTCGGTCATGGACGGAATGACATCAACATACCATTGTATTTCTTCTTTGATTGGTTGAATATAACAGAGCTGATGATTGACGTATCACAATTTCTTATGAAGTAACTAACTATATGCACTCTTAATGTGTCACATGTGCACTAGGCCTATACAGTGCAAGCATGACTTATAGAAAAGTAACAAAAGACCTGTGGGAGTAAGGGCCTGTCATAAGTAAATTACATACATTGAAAATGTGGGTTAATGGAAAGAAGTATCAGGTCAGGGGTTACCTCGGTCATCATTCCAAATGTAGTCCATGTAAAAGCAATCAGGGCTACTATTGATTCTGAAAACTCATTTTGGGAACATCCAAGGATCTGCAGGTCTACAGGGAGATTACTCTGTGCATCAGTTGTATTGCCACAGTAACTCTACCCCAGCCGTAGCCATAGCCCAGACAAGGCACATCTCATTGTCAAGCCTTGCTCTCTGCAAGCTGAGCACACTGATCCCACCTGAACATCATATTTCCACCTCTTCAATATATGAAAATATAACTTGTGACCATCCAATATGTGACCTCAAGGTTGTGTGGCACTCTGAAGGGGTCTGTGAGGTATAGCTACCTCCCAGACAACAGTTTGGTGAGCCCTGATCTGGGCTCAGTGATATGTGGGACTGTACTCTTAGCTAACATCAATCAAATAATCAATCAATCAATCAGCATTTGTAGAGCGCACTAATCACCCCAAGGGGTATCCAGGTGCTGCGTTGGGTGGGGCTACTCGAACAGCTAGGTATTGAGGCCAGTCCTGAATTCGGCGAGGGAGGTAGAGGTTCGGAGGTGGATGGGGAAGTCGTTCCAGGCTGTGGCAGAGAGCTGGGAGAAGGAACGTACTCCAGCTCAAGTACGATGGATGCAAGTGACGGTGGTGAGGGACAGGGAGGCGGACCGCAGATGTCTGGTGGGCTGGTTGAAGGTCAGGCAGCTATTCAAGTATTGTTGTCCCGTGTTGTAGAGGGCTTTGTAGGCATGCATGAGCAGCTTGAAGCGACAGCTCTCCTAGACAGGGGAGCCAGTACAGGCTGGCTAAGGAGGTGGAGGGTGATATGGGATCGTCTGGACAGGTCCAGGAGGATTCTTGCTGCTGCGTTCTGGATTGCTTGGAAGCGCTTGAGGAGGAGGGTAGTGGTTCCAGTGGATCACTGACATATTATCGACAACAAAAATGGCGACCTACAAAAATATCGTGACAAAAATATCGTTGTATAAAATATCGACCTCCTATCTACATAATGGTAAGTACAAAAATATCTAAAAAAATATCGTTGTTAAAAATATCGTTGTGAAAAATATCGTTTTTTTAAACGTTTAAAAAATAATGAAAAATAAATTAAATAATACATATAATTAAAAAACGTAGTTAGAATTATTAAAAAATGTTTAAAATTATAAGTAATAAATATAATGTAAAAATACATTAAAAATACATATATATAACATATAATATATATATTCACTTAATAATAATAAATAATTATTTGAATAAATTATAAAATGTTAGAAACATATTAAAAATTATAATATATATACACACATACACTTGTAAAATAATAATAAAATATATATATAATAAATTAAAATAAACTATTTTTATCTTTTTAAAACCACTTTTTACACTACATTAACTGCAACAGTAGAGAAATTGTTGGATAGCGAAGGGGATAAAATTACTATTCCCACTCCAAGGAGTGCAACAGTAGGGAAAATGTAGGATAGCAGAGGGGAATAATTTACTATTCCCACTCCAACGAGTGCAACAGTAGTGAAAGTGTTGGATAGCGGAGGGGAATAATTTACTATTCCCACTCCAGCAAGTAGAACAGTAGGGAAAGTGTTGGATAGCGGAGGGGAATAATTTACTACTCCCACTCCAGCAAGTACAACAGTAGGGAAAGTGTTGGATAGCTTAGGGGTAAAAATTACTATTCCTACTCCAGGGATAGCAACAGTAGGGAAAGTGTTGGATAGTGTAGGGGAATAATTTACTATTCCCACTCCAGGCAGTGCAACAGTAGGGAAAGTGTTGGATAGCGGAGGGGATAAAATTACTATTCCCACTCCAGCGAGTGCAACAGTAGGGAAAGTGTTGGATAGCGAAGGAGTAAACATTACTATTCCCACTCCAGGGAGTGCAAGAGTAGGGAAAGTGTTGGATAGCGGAGGGGAATAATTTACTATTCCCACTCCAGCAAGTCCAGCAGTAGGGAAAGTGTTGGATAGCGGAAGGGAATAATTTACTATTCCCACTCCAGGGAGTGCAAGAGTAGGGAAAGTGTTGGATAGCGGAGGGGATAAAATTACTATTCCCACTGCAGGGAGTGCAACAGTAGGGAAAGTGTTCGATAGCATAGGGGTAACAATTACTATTCCCACTCCAGCAAGTGCAACAGTAGGTAAAGTGTTGGATAGCGAAGGGGAATAATTTGCCATTCCCACTCCAGCAAGTGCAACAGTAGGGAAACTTTTGGATAGCGGAGGGGAATAATTTACTATTCCCACTCCAGGGAGTGCAACAGTAGGGAAAGTGTTGGATAGCGGAGGGGTAAACATTACTATTCCTACTCCAGGGATAGCAACAGGATGGAAAGTGTTGGATAGCGTAAGGGTAAAAATTACTATTTCCACTCCAGGGAGTGCAACAGTAGGGAAAGTGTTGGATAGGGGAGGGAAATAATTTACTATTCCCACTCCAGCAATTGTAACTGTAGGGAAAATGTTGGATAGCATAGGGAATAAAATGTACTATTCCCACTCCAGAGAGTGCAACAGTAGGGAAAGAGTTGGATAGCGGAGGGGATAAAATTACTATTCCCACTCCAGCGAGTGCAACAGTAGGGAAAGAGTTGGATAGCGGAGGGGATAAAATTACTATTCCCACTCCAGCGAGTGCAACAGTAGGGAAGGTGTTGGATAGCGTAGGGGTAAAAATTACTATTCCCACTCCAGAGAGTGCAACAGCAGGGAAAGTGTTGGATAGCGGAGGGGATAAAATTACTATTCCCACTCCAGCGAGTGCAACAGTAGGGAAAGTGTTGGATAGTGGAGGGGAATAATTTACGATTCCCACTCCAGCAAGTACAGCAGTAGGGAAAGTGTTGGAAAGCGGAGGGGAATAATTTACTATTCCCACTCCAGGCAGTGCAACAGTAGGGAAAGTGTTGGATAGCGGAGGGGATAAAATTACTATTCCCACTCCAGCGAGTGCAACAGTAGGGAAAGTGTTGGATAGCGTTGGGGTAACAATTACTATTCCCACTCCAGCAAGTGCAACAGTAGGTAAAGTGTTGGATAGCGAAGGGGAATAATTTGCCATTCCCACTCCAGCAAGTGCAACAGTAAGGAAACTTTTGGATAGCAGAGGGGAATAATTTACTATTCCCACTCCAGGGAGTGCAACAGTAGGGAAAGTGTTGGATAGCGGAGGGGTAAAAATTACTATTTCTACTCCAGGGATAGCAACAGTAGGGAAAGTGTTCGATATCGTAAGGGTAAAAATTACTATTCCCACTCCAGGGAGTGCAACAGTAGGGAAAGTGTTGGATAGGGGAGGGAAATAATTTACTATTCCCACTCCAGCAATTGTAACTGTAGGGAAAATGTTGGATAGCATAGGGAATAAAATGTACTATTCCCACTCCAGACAGTGCAACAGTAGGGAAAGAGTTGGATAGCGGAGGGGATAAATTTACTATTCCCACTCCAGGGAGTGCAACAGTAGGGAAAGTGTTGGATAGTGGAGGGGTAAAAATTACTATTCCTACTCCAGGGATAGCAACAGTAGGGAAAGTGTTGGATAGCGTAAGGGTAAAAATTACTATTCCCACTCCAGGGAGTGCAACAGTAGGGAAAGTGTTGGATAGGGAGGGAAATAATTTACTATTCCCACTCCAGCAATTGTAACTGTAGGGAAAATGTTGGATAGCATAGGGAATAAAATGTACTATTCCCACTCCAGACAGTGCAACAGTAGGGAAAGAGTTGGATAGCGGAGGGGATAAAATTACTATTCCCACTCCAGGAAGTGCAACATTAGGGAAAGTGTTGGATAGCGGAGGGGAATAATTTACTATTCCCACTGCAGCAAGTGCAACAGTAGGGAAAGTGTTGGATAGCGGAGGGGAATAATTTACTATTCCCACTCCAGCAAATTAATTAGCATTAATTAACAAACAATTAAACAATTAAAAATAATTTACCTCCCACCATATTCCCCTATAAATGACACCACCAATGTCGTAAAGCATGACACAATTAACATAATTATTTAACAATTAATTACTCAATTATTAACAATTAACAAGCAAATTAAAAACAATTATTAATAAATTAATTCACACAATTAACACTATAAAACAACATTAAATAAATATTATATAAAAAATATTAATTAATTAATTATAATTAAATTACTTCCCACCCTACTCCCCTATAAACCCACAACCCGCTCCTAAAAAAATGACACAATTAACATAATTAACAATTAATTATTAATAATTAACAACCAATTAATAACTAATTAATAATAAATTAATTTCCACAATTAACAATATAAAATATTAAATACATAAATATTAATTAATAAAACATATTAATTTATTAATTGTAATTAAATTACTTCCCACCTTATTCCCCTATAAACCCACAACCCGCTGCGGAACTAAAACGCAAAATGTAACTTTAAAAAAATTAATAACTTCTAAAAATTATTAATAAATGTATTATAATTAAATTACTTCCCACCCTATTCCCCTATAAACCCACAACCCACTACGGAACTAAAACGCAAAATGTACTTAAAAAAAAAAATAATAGCTTCTAAAAATTTAACACATATATTAAAAAACAAATGCAATACTTACACAAAAAAATAGAACACATACATTTAAAATACACACTAAAATACATAACACTAACTAAAACAACGATATTTTTAAGAACGATATTTTTGCAAACGATATTAATGACTTCGATATTTTTAAAAACGATATTACTTACCTTAAACTCGATATTCTTGACAACGATATTCTGACAGTCGATATTTATGTATTACGATATTTTGCACTCGATATTAGTGCAATTGGACATTTACAACTCGATATTATGTCTGTTTACTGGTTCCGGTGTAGAGGGCGTTCCAATAGTCCAGTCGACTGGTGATGACGGCTTGTGTGTTGGTTCTTCTGGTGTCAGTTGGGATCCATCTGAAGACTTTGCGGAGCATTCTGAGGGTGCGGAAGTAGGTGGAAGCGACCGATTTGACCTGTCGTCTCATGGAGGGCTAGCTGTCGAGGATGATACCGAGGTTGCGGGCGAGGTTGGTGGGGATGGGTGCTGGTCCAAGGGCCACCAGGAGTCATCCCTCGGTGAGGAGAACTTAAGTTTTGTTGGTTTTGATTTTCAGGCAGTTGGCTCTCATTCAGTCAGCGACGTCAGTCATGACGTTCTGGAAGTTCACTCTAGTGGTGTCAATGTCTTTAGTGAGGGAGAGAATGAGTTGGGTGTCCTCCGCGTAGGAGATGATGTTGAACTGTGGCTGTGAGCGATGGGTGCCAGCGGAGTCATGTAGGCGTTTAACAGTGTGGGGCTGAGTGAGGAGCCCTGGGGTATGCTGCAGATGATGCTCTTGGGGTCATAGATTTATGGCGGGAGGCGGATTCTTTGAGTGAGTCCAGTGAGAATTGAGGGGAGTAGCTTAAGAGCATTGCCAAAGATGCTGATGTGGTGGAGTCTTTGGATGAGGAGGTGGTGGGAAACTGTGTTGAAGGCCGCTGACAGGTCAAGGAGGATCAGGGCTGCTAACTTGCCGCAGTCGAGGATGGCTCGGACGTCGTCCATGGCAGCTATTAGGGTGGTTTATGTGCTATTGTTCGAGGGAAAGCCGGATTGGGAGGGGGTCGAGCTGGAGGTTGGATTCCAGGTAGTCTGTGAGTTGGTGGTTGATGGCTTTCTCCAGTACCTGGGCCGGGAAGAGGAGGAGCAAGATGAGCAGTAGTTCTTGAGGTTTGATGGGTCCGCTGTGAGGTTTCTTAAGAACTGGTTTTATTTTGGCGTGCTTCCAGGTTTCTGGGAATGCGGAAGATCTGAGTGCTGAGTTGATGTGGCTGGTAAGCAGGGGTCCGATTTCTTTATGTCCAATATTGAAGGCGTGGTGGGGGCAGGGGTTGGTTGGGGCTGCAGAATGAATGGAGAACATGATGGACGTTGTGGTTTCGGTGCCGAGGGGTGTCCAGTCGGTCAGGAAGTGGGGTAGGAGAATGATGGGAGGAGTACGGAGGTCTGGTTGTGCATGTTGGGGATTGAAATTCTTGTAGATGTTGGCAATCTTGGTGTGGAAGAAGTCAGCGAGTGAATTGCAGAGGGACTGGGAGGGGTTGATGGAGTTTTCGACGGCATCTGAGGAGGAGCATTCTCTAACGTTGTGGAATAATTCTTTGCTGCGGTTGGTGGACTGGAGGCGGGGGGCGTGTGCAGCTTTCTTTACTTCTCTGATGGCGTGGTGGTAGGATTTGAGGGCTGTCTTGAAGGCTGTGCGGACGCCTGGGTCATTTCTGGTGCACCAGTGCCTCTCCAGAGGTTTGCCTTTGCGTTTTCTTTGCTTTGAGTCATCCTCAGCTGCTTTTTACTGTATACATACACAGCTCATGCTGTAAAGGCTATACATTTAGTTGCACATTTACCATGATCCGATTAGTAAATACATCAGAGGTTCCATTAAATGTATACATGCAAAGATATGTGCATGCACCACAAGTAGAATCTAGGGTTTACCACACAATGGTGATGTTAAGTACACAAAGTACAGTGCTCGACAATTCATTACATGATTGTCCTATACAGGGACCGCAAAATGTTACAACAGTAATATGAATTAACTCTAGGATTCAGAGGCACATTGTAGCCTGTTGGAATGCAAAGGATGGAGTTACACAGAGTAAAACATGTATGTAAGATAGTTGCCTGCTGATCTGGTGAGCCATAGAGCTGGCCATACAGGGGAAGGACCTCTTCAACCAGTTAATCTAGCTCTTCTGGTGAGAAGGCATGGGCCCTCTCACCTGCTTGGCCTGGCATGATTGCTCCCAGAGGTGGCAAACAGCAGCTAAAGTGGAGGAGGTGTTGATAGCTGCAGTGTAACGAGGCAAGTGAGTTAATTTTTAAACCATGGCGTACATGTACACGGTCATCAATGTAAACGGACACAGACATTGGCCCGCTACCATCACAATCACCAGCGTAAGCCTATGGCTGTGTCCACCGTGGATGAAACCATCCACCGCGCGGTCATCTTCCTCAAGCGGCGGCAGGTTCTGAATGTCCAATATGCAAGGTGAGGCATCAGTCAATTTAGCAGTTGAAAGTACAGAATTGGTGACTGTTAACGTTGTGACAACCACTACAAATTAGTTGCAACATGTTTACATATGTACTACTCCATTGCACTGTAATTTCCTTTACACAAACATCTAAGTAGTCCATTACTGTGCATAAACTCTGTACTACCATGGTGCACTGTACACTGTCGCTGACGGTATTTTGAAATAATTTTTTTATTTACAATATTAAGGTGCTCATGATACAATTGTGGATGCATAATGTGCACATTTATGTTACTGACATATGTGAAGACCACTATAGGGATTATAGGTGGATGCTGGACAGTAGACAATTATTATGTGAAAAATGTGTAATGCTGTCTAAACCAGTTATGTTTTGTCACATGACTTTTGGCTCACTCTTGATATATGTTACTCTGGACACTGTAACCAATGTTAAAAATTGTTTTCACTCCACACATAGGGGCCTATTAGGATGGCGGGTGGATGTCCACTGCCGGGCCGGCGGTAGCGCCCACCGGACCGGCGGTGGACATCCGCCCACGATCGCAACCAAGAAAACCGCTGGTCAAATTAGGATGGCGGTGGTGACCGCGGCGGTGGGAAATTCCGACCGCCGCTTTTCCGCCGGTTGCCATCCGCACTCCTGGCTGGCGGACGGAGCAGGACCGGGATAATGGTGGCGGTGCAGAGCAGGCTCCGCCGGCAGGATTATGATGCCGGCGGTAGCCAGCCTTTCCTCAGCGGTCAGACCGCCATGGAAAGGCAGGCGGAGATTGTCTTCCGGGGGCCCGTTGCGGGCCCCCAATGTTTTGGGGGGGTGTGAGTGCATTGGGGGGGTACCCATGGTCCCCCCCCACATTTGCCTGTACCAGGTGGCAGGCACTGTGCAGTGCCTGCCACGCAGTGCAGGGAAATGCAGGACATGCTCATTTTGGCATCGCGGCGGTGCTGCGGGCAGCAGCAACCACCGCAATGTTAAGGCCCGCGATCAGACCGCCTTGGTCGGATTTCGACCGTGGGTCATCGTAATTCGCCCGGCGGTGATGTCGCGGTCCATGCGGGCGGTCTTTTCCCGCTACCATGGTGGTCGGGGAGGTTTTCCGACTGCCATCCTAATAGGCCCCATAGTTCCCCTGGGCGAGAGAGGAGACAACAGCCTCCAGTATACCACCTATTTCCAAACCTTCAGACCATGGAAGAAAGGGATGTCATAAAAATGTTTTGTTTGAATAGGCAATCAATACAGGATTTATGTCATCAGTTAGAGCCTGATCTCCTTCCGTCAAAACACTAATTCCACATGTATCCCACCAATTGTGAAACTTATGTCAGTATTGCAGTTTCTGACCACAGGTTCCTTTCAATACACTGTGGCTATATCTGGTGGTATGTCACAACAGATGTTTAGTGGTGTACTACATGACGTGCCTTCAGCAACGATGAGACACTTTGACAGCTACATCCAGTTCCCCAGACGTGAGGATTCAGCCAATGGGAAGGTTGACTTGTATGGATTTGCTTGCTTCTCACATGTGGTTGGGGCCATTGATGGCACCCATATTGCCTTAGTACCACCGCAAGCCAGGGAACAAGTTTACCATAACAGGAAGCACTTCCATTCTATCAACGTGCAAGTTGTTTGCTTAGCAGATTTGTATATCTCAAACGTCTGTGCCTGGTTCCCAGGATCAGCCCATGATTCCTTCATACTGGGGAACAGCCCCATACCCTAGGTGAAGTAACAACTACTACTGGAGAGGGCTTAGCTTTTTAGAAAGTATGATCTGTCATAACTTTGTGTGGGTAATGTCAGGCAATTGAATCAGAAAGTGTGTAACTTATTGTTGCAACTATGTCTATCTTCCATCTAGGAGACTCAGCGTATCTCAATCGTCCATGGTTGTTGGCACCGCTGAGGACTACAAGGATGCCTGGGGAAGTCTGCTTCAATAAGGCCTATGGAAGAACATAGCGGCCAGTGGAGCAGGCTTTTGGGCTCCTGAAGGCCAGATTCAGATGTCTGGACAAGACTGGGGGAGTCCTCCTCTACTCACCCGGGAAGGTGTGTCATATCAACGTGGCCTGCTGCATGTTCCACAACATCACCCTTCAATGGAACATCCCTTATATCGCAGAGGATGGAGACCATGAAGTGCCACCGAGTGAGGATCCTGAAATGCCAAATGATGATGATAGTGGTGAAGAGGAAGAAGCTGACTTGCATCAAGATCTCATCGAGAACTTCTCATGAGTGTAAGTATGTTGTGAAATGCCATGGCTTTGACTGTTTCAGTTACTCTTGTTGTGATGATGTGAAGACTAGTATGTTAAGGGAAAATTTTAGGAAGATAAAGCTTAGGAAAATCCTAGTGAAAGATGTTTGTGGAGGAAGGTTGTGACACATGGTCATTTTGTTAGTGTTGGTTTGCTTAGCTTTGATTTTTGTCATGTACTGTGTTCTCCAGAAGTTGACTATGTGGATTGTGTTATATGCATGGTTTAATAACTAATCTCTTTGTTTTGGTCTGTTTCAAGTACCTTCACCATGACATCTCTTTGGACATTTCAGAGTTGCGACATTGGCAGGTAAATGATGCTGGTTGGGAGTACAAAGGGGACATGAGTTGTTCCTGGGAATGTCTGTCACAGATTTTGGGTCTATAAAACCACCTGTACCATGACAGCTTGTACACTGATTGGATGGAAGTAATGAGGAATCCATTGGGCTTGTTCCTTGTCGTGTGATGGTCCTAATGCAAGATGTGTGCCATCATGTACTCCAACAAAATGTTGTTGTGGTGCAAAATCAGGCTATTGTCCCTTCACATTGGCCAAATCCTCATTGTGTATTAACTGTAAGTAGCTGTTGATGTGTCTCCTCATTGTAGGCCAAAGTGCTTGGGCACCCTACTGACATTTGTTTGTGACATTCCACCAGATGCAGCACCACTGAATTATAATATTCCTGTTATCAGAAGATGTTGTACTGCCATGTGTCTGTATACTGGTGTTAGTGATGTGGGATATCAGTTGTGAGCTAGGCGATATTTATTTATGCGTTTTTATATAGCGCGGACTTTACCCGAGGGTGTCAGAGCGCTTCACAACAGGATCAGCAACATTACATAAGGAGGAGGATACAAATGAGCATAATACAAAGGCAAGCGTTACATTGCATGAGGAAAAAGTGACAATTGTGCAAAAACAAACAAACCAAATACAAAAAGAGGAATAAGTTCCAATAGGAAAAAGTGACAGATGTGCATGAAACATGGGGTACCAAATACAAATGGAGGTATAATACTGCAATAAGTGGCAGTCACACATGACACACTGGGAAGGCACTTCTATAGGCTTGGAGTACAGAATTTCCTATAGTGGAAGAACTTCCTTGAGGTAGTAGAGAGGGCGTGAATTCAGCAGGGGGTACATGGGGTACAAAATATATGATACATGGGGTACAAAATACCACTAAAGGCATAATACTGTAATAAGTGGCAGTAACTCAAAGCACACTGAGAAGGCCCTTCTATAGGCTTGGAATACAGAATTCCTATCGTGGAAGAGCTTCCTTGAGGTAGTAGAGAGGGCGTGACTTCACAGGGGACTTATAATGAGGGGAACACGCACATAAAAACCAACACAACACATAAAATAAGGAATGAACAGACAAAAGTACAACTTTATACTGACGAGCGAACTTCCTAGAGGGGCCTAAGACCGAACGTATTAGTTCTGGAAGTGTCTTTGGAATAGAAGAGACTTGAGGTCAGCTTTGAAGATCCGGGTAGAGGAGGTGGCACGGAGCAGTGGGGGAAGCGAGTTCCAGATTCTCACCGCATTGCCCGAGAAGGATTGAGCCATCGATCTTTCCCTTTTGAAGACGGGGGCTCAAGCAGAAGCTTTTCCGCATTGCGAGAAGGGCGAGAGCCACCGGACAATTTCAATTTATTCGCCAGGTAATGAGGGGAGGACGTGTGTAAGGCTTTGTGTGTGATGCAGGCAGTTTTGTAAATAGATCTTGCCTCGATCGGAAGCCATCGCAGAGAGGACAGGATAGGAGTGATGTGGTCGCTTCGTTTAGACCCTGAAATGAAGCGAGCTGCTGAATGGAGGATGGATTTGAGAGGGGAGAGGTGGGATTTGGGTAGGCCAGTCAGAAGAGAATTGCAGTAATCCAGTCTTGAGAGAACCAGAGATTGTACCAAGGTTTTTAAGTCTTTCTCCGGGAAGAACCGACGGATCCCCCACAGAAGGCGCAGCTGGTACCGTGCATTCTTAGCAATAGAGTTGATGTGGGCGATTAGGTTGAGTCTTTTGTCAAGAATGACACCTAGGGATTTAGCGCTGTCAACAATGATGGGTTTGTTGTTGAGAAGGTTCAGCTGATCCATCCAAGATTGAACAGGAGGAGGTGAGAGAGAGGTAGAGAGGAGGAGGAATTCAGTTTTGGCGGGATTCAGAATGAGTTGGTGAGCTGACATCCAGTTGTGAATAGAGTTGAGGGTAGAATTGAGTAGGGAGAGATCGTGTGCGGAGGACACCTTAAGGTAGATTTGCGTGTCGTCCGCATACAGATGGTAAAGGATCCCAGATTTGCTTAGGAGGTTCCCTAAAGGTTCCAGGTAGAGATTAAACAAGGTGGGTGCCAGGATAGAACCTTGAGGGACGCCTTGACCTACGGCCACAGGAGATGAAAGACTGTTCCCTATCTTGATCATTTGGGATCTGTCCGAGAGGAAAGAGGCAAACCATTTGAGCACTGTGCCATCCAGACCCATTCTCTGTTGAAGAGTGTTGAGGAGGGTGCTATGATTAACCGTGTCAAAGGCTGCAGAGAGGTCTAGAAGAATCAGAAGACATGATTCCCCAGCGTCGAGTATATGCAGCGCATCGTCAATCACTTGCAGCAGGGCTGTTTCAGTGCTGCAATTTTGGATGAAGCCCGACTGGAAGACGTCGAGGAGGTTATTGTCCATAATATGTGAGGAAAGTTGTTTCGCGACACATTTTTCGGTGATTTTCGACAGAAAAGGGAGGTTGGAGATAGGGCGGAAGTTGTTGAGGTCGTTCGCATCCGCAGCGGGTTTTTTTAGAAGAGGGGTGACCTGACCTGATTTGAGGGCAACCGGGAGGGAGCCTTGACTGAGGAAGAGATTGACTAGCCTGGTCCAGTAAGAGAGAGTATAGGTATAGAAATCGATGGCGATGTCGCTAGGGATGGGGTCGGAGGAATGGTTGGAGGGTTTAGTTTCGCGGATGCATTTGAGGAGGTCATCTTCCGAGATGACGTCAAAGTTCTGCCAGGTGACCAAGGATTTCCGCTCCTCCATGGGGGGGTGGGCGACCTGATCCACCAGAGCTTTGACCTTTTCATCGAAGAATATAGCGAAATCTGCTGCTTTCTTTGAGGAATCCTCAGGCTTAATGGTTGGAGGAGAACAGTTTGGGTTTTTGAAGAGGTCAAAAAGTTTTTGGGGTCTGTTTTTAGCTGAGTCAAGGAGGGATCTGAAATGTGATGCTTTTTCAAGGAAGATGTGATTGTGATATTTGGATCTTGCTGAGCGTAAAAGAGAGAGATTGGAGGTGGAATGAGATTTTCTCCAATGCTTCTCCAGGAATCTAAGGTTTTTCCTTTCATCGTAGAGCGCTTTATTGAACCAAGGTGCTGAGGGGGTGGGTCTTTTCCTTTTGCTTTGGAGAGGAGCAACAATGTCGATTTCGACTGCTAGTACTGAGAGGCACTGAGAAGTGAGAACGTTGACATCCACGCTAGGGTCTAGTCTAGGAAGTGCCCGCATAGCGGAATCACAAAAAGTGTCAAGATCAATGTTCTTAGTGTTACGGAACCAGGTAGTAGCTCTTTTAGGTTGGCCGAGAGTTATAACGTGCGATAGGTGAAAGCGGAAGGGAATGAGGAGGTGGTCAGAGCAGTCTACATGGATGGGGTGGAGCAGTGGTCAGCAGGTCTTCTTTGGATATGACAAGGTCCAGAATAGAGCCCTTAGAATGTGTGGTTTCCGAGCAATGTTGGAGGAGATCATTGGCTGAGAGAAAGGAGGCAAGCTTGTTGGCAGCCGAGTCTTCCAAGGAGCCCCAGTGGAGATTAAAGTCACCCAGGAAGATCTGTCTGTCACTTTGAGAGAGTTGGTCACTGATGAAGTCAGTCAGTTCCTCCACAAAGGAAGAGCAGTAACCAGGCGGGTGGTAGATGGCATGGAATCTAAAGGGTGAGCCGTGATGTATTTGAAGTTCTAGGGAAAGGCATTCGAATGTACGGAAGAGGGTGGTTGGGACCGCTTTAATTTGAAGGGAGTTTCTGAAGATGATAGCGACACCTCCTCCAATTTTGTCTGCCCTGTCATTTCTGAGGATAGAATAGTCAGTGGGTACCAACAGATCAAACAAAGTATGAGAGGAGTCATTAAACCAGGTCTCAGTGAGGAAGATCATGTCAAGATTTTGGTGAGTGATAGTATCAGAGATTTCCACTTTGTGTTTGACTGCAGATCTGCAGTTGTGGAGCAAACAGTGCAGCTCTGACGCAGATGTTTTGGTGAAGGGGGTGTTAGGGTTGTTCAGGGAGATAGGGATAAGATTCTTGAATGAGGGAGCCCGGCAAGAGGGAGGTTGGTGAGGTCTGACAGAGGAGATGACCTGAATAGGAAACTGCGTAAAATTCTTAGGAGAGGAGGGCGGAGAGGGAGTGACGTTGGTGGTCTTGAGGCTGGCCCGTAAGTTGGTGATGTCTGCAGAGGGCAGACTGTGATTGGTTTTATTGGGGCGCGGGAGCAAGGGACTCCTCGGGAGGGTGTTAGGGACAGGGGATAACTTGGCGCTTAAACGTGAGATGGACGCTACCAGCTGGGAGATGGAATAGATGAGAGAATCCAGTTTATTTTCCAGAGAGAGGAGAGCTGAGCATGGAGTGTTAGGTGGCTCGATGGATAAAGAAGGGAGTGCAGAGGGTGAGGGAGGACAGGGAGGGGTGGGGGAACGAGTATAGGGCGGTGGTGCAGAAGGTAAGGGAGGACAGGGTGGGCTGGAGGAGCAGGATATGAGAGGGAGTGCAGAGGGTGAGGGAGGACGGGGCGGGGTGGTGGAATGGGATAAGTGAGGGAGTGCAGAGGGTGAGGGAGGGGAGGGGTGGGGGAATGGGTGGGGGGTTGGGGAGCAAGGGAAGAGGGTGAGGAACGATGGTGAACAGAGGGAGTGGAAGGTGAAACAGTGGTGGGAAGAGAAATATTTTTACTGGAGTTGAACAGAGGGGAAGAGAAGAGGGCATACGTCCGAGGAGGAAGTTGAGGAGTAGGAGGGGGGATAAAAGAAGGCCGGAGGTAAGGGGAGAAGAGGGGAGACGAGACTGACCTGGGCGGGGTGGGCGGGGGGACAGATGAGGTCCGAATGTGCGTGGATCCGAAAGAAAAGGGGGCTGTAAAGGAGGGGGAGGGCAGGGGGTCCGAGGAGGGCCAGAGGAATGGGGAGAAAGGAGAGGATGGTGCAAGATAGGTACTGTAGGCTATGCAAGGCGAATGTAGGGGGACAGGTAACAGGTGGAGTGGGGGGAATTGACTAGAGGGAAACTGAGGGAGAAGCAAGGGACTGCAAGGTCGGAGGGAGAGACGAGGAAGGAATTGTCAGGGAGGGAGACAAGGTTGGGAAGCAAGGGAAGAGGAAGGTGGGGTTGAGGATAGATGGGAGGTGGAAGAGGAGAATTTAGGGTACGGGGGACGGGGAAGAGCGGAAAGGGATGAGGCGAAAGGGGGAGGGAAGGGGGAAGGTAAGGACAGTTGATGGGAAGACCAGGTTGTAAGAGAGGTGAATTAAGAGGGGGGCGGAGGGCAGATTTAGTGGAATTAGGGGGCGGTGAAAATGTTGGAGAATCGAGCAGGTGTAGGGTGGGGAGGGGGGTGGAGGCCAGAGGCCGGAAAGATAAGATAGGGGGAGGGGCATTTTGGGAAGGGGGAGGGAGATGAGGGAGCAGTGGCTGGGGGGAACAAAGGGTAGACCTGCGCCTCCCGGGATTGCGGCCTGCTGGAGTATCGGGGGGTCTGGGGGGGAGAAAGGGAGAAAGGAAAGGAGTTCAAAGACGAGTTGGGGGAGATCATAGTTGTGTGGGTTGGACGAAGGGAGTGGAAGAGATGGTCGAAGAGGGAGAGACAGGAGTCTGTCGCTTGAATCATGACGGTGCCATTGTTGTAGAGTGTTATGGTGAGCGAGCCCTTAAAGCTCGTGGAGGGGGATATTTTTAGCCGCTGTCCATGCGGGATAGATGAGGAGGAGGAGATGTTGAAGAAATTGAAGAAGCTGGTGGACCAGGAAGGGATGTCATGGGTGAAAAAAATTAAGTCATTTTTTAGCTTCCCTAGGTGCCCATTATGGAATTGATCAACAAAGAGGGAATCAGGGAAGTGTTCAATGGTGTTGTGCTTGAACCGTTTTGCTGCTGCTTTGGACAGATTGGGGGGATAGATGACTTTGAAGCAGTTAACTCCCGACTTAATTCGAATGGAAGCCATGGTAGAGAGAGGAGGGCCACTAGGGTAGCGATAGATCAAAAAAGAATAATATGAAGAGGAGGGCACATAAGCAGGAAGACGAGTGAGGATAATCCAATGAGATAGCGGTCAGGAGGCTACTAGACATGCAGGGCCAGGGCCTCTGGTCTAACTCCCTAATAAGACATCATACCGGTGGGATAGAAGGCTGGCTTGTCTCCAGCAGTGGAGAGGGTGTGGGATCATACCGGGGCAAACCCTACCACCCGGGATTGGGACCTCCCAGTGTGGAAACCCGCATGGAAATGTGAGTCGCCTATAGGATCGCAGTGATGGGGAAGGACATTCTTTGGCTCCCCAGGGAGGAGGCCCAAATGGACACCATACCTCAACCAAGAGCACAGTTAGAGGAGAGCAAAGTGGACGCCAATTATGTGAATTACTCATCCCATGGGCCACTGATCGAGCCAGGACAGCCCAATAGGAAACTGGCCATCTCAAAGAGGGGCTCAAATGTCCTATGACCCAAAAGTTCCGGGCGCGCTGCCTAAGCAGCGAAGGTCAAGGGTGCGCAATCTGCGCAGGTCTCAATGTTGCAGCTGGCACTATGTGCTGCGCAGCTGTGAAGGACCGGGCGCGCTGCCTAGGCAGCGAAGGTCAAGGGTGCGCAATCTGCGCAGGTCTAAACGTTGCAGCTGGCACTAAGTGCTGCGCAGCTGTGAAGGTCCGGGCGCGCTGCCTAAGTAGCGAAAGTCAAGGGTGCACAATCTGCGCAGGTCTAACCGTTGCAGCTGGCACTAAGTGCTGCGCAGCTGTGAAGGTCAGGGCTAAAGGAGGGCATCTCACTTCTAACAGCCAAGGTATGACCCCCAACCCAGGTCTAAACGTTGCAGCTGGCACTAAGTGCTGCGCAGCTGTGAAGGTCAGGGCTAAGGGAGGGCATCTCACTCCTAACTGCCAAGGTATGTCCCCCAACTCAACATTAGCCTAAACGGTGCAGCTTCCCACTACTTGCTGGGCAGCTGTGAAGTGATAAGGCCTGGCACTCACCGTGCCTTTGGGGCCTCACTAGCCTCTGCAGCCACAGCATCGCCACCAACAGGGGCAGAGGGGCTGCAGCAAGTCGACTCGAGGTCATGAGAGTAACAGACTGTCTGTTGGTCAGTGTGTGAGGAGGTACTCTGCTGATGTGTCTGCCTTTTCGCCGCTCCTATTGCTGGTCTGGCGCTATAATTAAATTTAAATTTTCTCAGTGTTGCCACGTACTCCACTGTTACAAAGTGTCCTGCCTGGGCGCCATTTTAGGGTCAGGCAGCATGGAGCATCTACTTCGGCCCGGGAGGCCCCATTGTCCGTTACTTCTCAGGGAGGAGGGGGGGGCAGGGAGAAGGCAGCGATAGGAGGGTGGTCACTCTCCCGCATGGCCGGTTCCCCCGCCTCCGCGCTGTAGCTGGAGCACTCACCGGTTCAGCCGATCGTACTCCCGTTCACTAGCGCTGCTGGCCCAGAAACGAATTTGTACCGGCCGCCTTTATCTGGGCGCTTGGTGGGTACCAGCGAGCCCGTCTCCTTCACACTCCCCAGTGCTAGCCCCTGCCTTAGTTCCACGGGCATCTTTATTTCAAATAATACTGGCTGCAGCGCCCTGCTTCCCCCAACAGCCCAGGGTAACCATGCATCCAGTGGGGAGAGACCGCAGGAGTTTTGGGGCTTTATCGGTAGGCTCTGCAGGACTACAAGTAACTGCCCATAAATTTGCCGGGTGGGGGAGGGGGACGCCGTCGCGGATCCTCACTTGGGCAGCGGGATCGTTGGAATCAGAGTCCGATGTCGGATGCACAGGCAGGCCGCAGAATACAAGGAAGCACACCCGCAGGTGCCGGGCTCCCACATGCTCGATCGGAGTAGCAGCGTGGTCTCCCGACCGCAGCGCCACCAACCTTCTGTGCCTCCTACCGCCGATCCCAGTCAGCACCTCCCACGCACCAGAGTGCGCGCGCTTGGGCCCCGATGCTCTCCGACGGCGACAGCAGAGCCGCGGAAGCCTGTCAGGGGCAGCCGGTCACCTTCACAGCAGCAGATCAGCGCGATGGAGTGCCCCCGCTGCAGACGTCCCGGGAGGGCGCCATCTTGTCCACGCAGGCAGCCGGCAATCACCCCCGCTCGCTCGCTGTCACCTTTGTTTCCACGGGCTGGAAAGCACCCCACTGTCGCTGCCTCCACAGAGCCTCATTAACCCCCAAAAATTGGCCGGGTGGGCCACGGATTATACCGGATTTATTGGGCTTTGGCGCTGTCTGCTAGCGCAGCGCGATCAACTGGGGGCCAACTTCATGATCCCCGGGCGATCCAGCTGATGGCAAAGACCAATTTTATTTTACCTATTCAATAGGAAATTGTCTGATGTCTCCTCTCCTTCCATATTGTTAAGGTCTTCATCTGAAAATGTGATCACGGACACAGAATATTTGAGTCATGTATGATTAGCTAAGTTTCTGACATAATGGCAATAGTTGGAACAATGGAATAAAGATGTTATAAGAAAAGACACTTGCATGTATGTGTTGGTGTGACATGGTTGTGATCCTGAGCTAAACATTGTGACCATGCAACACATCCATGCTCACACAAGTTGATTTTGTTTCCATTTTAAAGTTCAGATGGAAATAAAGATATACATTGCTAGATGTGAGATATACTACAGCAGACAATGAGTTTCTGACTTGTGTATTTATTGAAGTGGTAAAGGTGAAGTGATACATTGTGCAAAACCAAACAGAAAAAAAAGTGAAGTAGTCAGCCATGGTGAATAAAACCATAGTTGTAGATGCCAAATTACACACACTGGAGGAACTTAGGATCGAACTTTCTCGCTGGCGGTGGTGGGTGTCTTGGCATCTGCATTTCCTGGATTTTTGCATAGATGTACCCACTTGAGAACGCCGCAGGGGGATCCACTGCTTCAGGGACAGGGGTATGCAGGCATGTCTTCCTCTGGCAAAGCCTCCCTTCCTGTGGCTGCCGCAGATGTAAATGGTCCGGATGTAGAGGTACCACAGGAAGACGTAGATGGTGGTGGAAAAGCCCTGCACAGGGTTGTGTTAATGTCCTGCAGAACCCCAATTATGGAGGCCATGCTAGGGGTGTGGGGGGCCAACTCCTGGTGTATGTCCCTGTACAGCTGCTTCATCTCCCTGATTTCCGTCAATACCTGGCCCATCACGTTTTGAAACTCATGATAGATTCTCAAGACTTAGTCAATGGTGGCCTGGGTGTGAGTGGTCCCAGTGGCCTCACTCAGCAGGCCCACAAACCCCTCCCACATCCCCTACCCCCATGAGCCTGTGTCCTTGACCCAGGGTGCCCTCTCCCACTGGGTCCTGGATCCTCTCTAGTTGTGCTGGTGATTGTAAACTCAGGATCCAGGACTGGGGGCACATGATGGTAGTATCTGTGCTAGGTATACAGATTGGGGGGGACAGGGATTGCCTGAAGTGTTGCAGTTGAAGTAGGCACAGTGAGACTCACTTTTGCCGTCTGCCCTGGCTAACCACATGGACCAGCAACGCCATTCACGTCCACATCTCCAGGAGTGTTGTCATCACTGAGGGCTTCATCCGGGGGCAGAATGGGAGTCTTTTCGCTGGACAAGCTCTGCCCAGGTGCTGTGCCAGATCAACCTGTTGTGAAATAGAGAACATTGTTATTGGTAGAAGTGTGGTATTTACATTCAAATGTTTTGTGGCACAATAAGTAGAGACCTAGGAAAAACAGAATAGGTAGAAATTAGTATTGTTATATATATCTGTGGTATTGAAGTTTATTAACAAGACATTTGGAGACATTCAATACATGTACTTGAATTAGGCAGCTCATTAGATCTCCTTAGATGTTGCAATTTGGAATAAGGAATGAACATGACATTCCACAAACATTTCAGGCAACACAGTGGAGAGGTAACATGTGTATGTGACCATTCCAATGCCTAGTTGTGTACAAAATAGGCGATCACACAACTTGGTTTTATATTTAGCATTAGTCATTGTGTGAGCAGTGCAGAGTCAATGGGTCATCTGCCACATCTAACCAGCTGAGTTACCTTCATGCCTTACAAATATTTGAGCTGCACACTTGGTATGTTGTCACTCATTCCATCCATAGTTTCAGTTGAGGAGAACAGGACAACATAAAACTAAGTAGGCAGAAATGTCTCTGAGTAGAACATTGTATGTAGATTGCTCACTCCACGAGGAATGAACATCAGTTGTGGGGGGCGTTGCTTGGCCGAGCAGCAAGATGGCCGCTTACTAAGCAGACTCTGCCGGCCGGGCTCTAAATCCTTCAAAATCCTACTGAATGCGGGGCGATCGTGATCTCAGCCACTAAGAGCCACACTCCGCACATCTCAAGGGACAAAAGCAGCTTTCCGTTGGGGCGAGGCGCTGCTCTGAGCGGTAATTACAGCCCGTGATGCTCAGGTGCGATTGGAGGCGAGGCCAACCCAGGGCCGACTCATCCGCTAAGGCGCCCTGTGCCCTGGAGCTCACCGCGCTGTCGGCTGCGCGCTGCCGCCGCTGGATATTCTCCGTTGGGCGTAAGCATCTGATTAGCTTGAAAAGTACCTGCGCGACCGTAGGAGCTGAGCGGGTGGCAGCGACGGGAGGAGCCGGGCTGAGGCCGTGGAGTGACATGGTCTGCATCCTGCCCTGGAGTGCACCACTGCCGCCTGCGGGAGGTGAGACCGGGCCGGGCCTCTGCGGCGGCCGCCCGGGGAGGCGGAGACCTGGTCGCGCACTTTAAAAAAAAAACAACTACATAGCTGGAGCAGGCCGCTGCGGAGCCCAGTGTCGTGTGTGGGGCCGTGGCTTTCTGGCACTGAAGCGGAGATCAGAGAGGAGACGCACGGGCCTACAGACCACGCCTGAACTGACCGGCAACAGCATGGAGATCGCACTGCGTAGACTGCCCTCAGCAATATGAGTAGGCCTTGAGCCCTGGGACGTAGCTGACTTGGGTGCGGGTGGGTGGGCCTTCCACGGCATCGGGGTTTTGTATTAAGGCCTTCCCCCTGGTAGCTGGGTTGGGGGCCCCGTGGGCTTTTTAGACAGTGTGTGGCAGTGGGAGCTGGTGCTGACCCTAGGCAGGGACGACGCGGGGTGCTGGGTCCCCAAGCAATTTGGCATATCGCTGGGGCTGGGACCTGCGCGCAGTCGCGGCCCCCACTGTCTGGGCGTCAGGTGCTAGACCCCACTCCTCCTGTGACCCTGTAGCCTGTGTAGGCCAATTGCTGGGAAGTGACAAAAACTCGGCACATGTATCTCTTTGCCAGAACTCTTGGGCGGCGACAACCCAGAGGAGTGTGAGGAACCTGGTCCCCTAGATCGAGAGACACTATTTGCTTATAACCTGGGGAAAAACGACCCTAAGCAGTCCAAACTCCCATTTGAAAACAAGCGCCACACCCGCACAATGGACACTAGCCTCGTCACGGAGGAGATACACAAGAAGAGGACCTGCGCACAATCATGTTGGAAGTCAGCACAAACATAAAATCTATTGACACCAAACTCGACGCGCTCACTTCCAGACTGGACACAGTGCAAGCGTCAAGTGGACTCAAATGAGACCAGACTTGATGCACTTGAAAACCGCTCGTCGGAGGCGCACGTGTACCAAGTGGACTCCAAAGAACATCTCCTCAACATGGAAAGAGTCCTAACTGTGATTAAAGCAAAGAATGAGAACTTGGAGACGTGCTCCCGGTGCAATAATCTTCGCATCGCCAGGATTCCGGAAACCACTGCTATTCCAAAAATGGAGCCGTATATTGAATCTCTATTGCGCGAACTGTTCCCAACTGCACTTTCTGCTGTGTTTGTGGTAGAACGTGCGCATAGAGCCTTGGGTCCTAAACCACCCGTCGGGGGTACACCTAGACCCATAATAGCGTGACTTTTAAACTACCGCGATAGAGACTCTGTACTAAAAGCAGCCAGAGACCATGGTCCCATTAATCACCAAGGCAACAACATATCCATCTTCCCGGATTTTACCCCTCTGGTCCAAGCCGCACGGAAAGAATTTCTTCCTACGAAGCGCCTTCTGCAATGTGCCGAAATCCCGTATGCAATGCTTTATCCAGCCAAACTGAAAATCTCGTACGATGGCCAGGCTCACTTCTTCACTGACGCCAAATCTGCTCTCAAGTTTGCTAAACATATCTGTTCTTGGCAACGCTCACCTCGCCCATCTCAACAGGCTGAAACAGAGGCCAGACTCAGTGACAATGATTAAACATGGGCTGCTGCCGTGAAGCCGCAGATTGTATCACCTTGCCTACGCTGCCCCAGCCGACACCTGTCTGTCACTTATCTGGAAACTAGTTCTCATCACCTTAGTACTTATGGCTCATTAACTTATATTGGCATGTGTTCCCTGTGCTGATTGGACAACCCGGCCACCCTGCCACCTGCGCAGTGCAGTTTGCCGGCAACTCATGTCCCCACAGGGAGAACTCCCGTGGTTAAAACTGTTCGTTTCTTTTATTGGTTTGTTTGGGAGGGGGTGGGTAGGGCAATCACAACCTAATTGGGGGGTTGGTGTGGGTGGTGGGATGGGTAGGTCAATCTACAAGTTAAGAAAAGGGTGGGGGGTTAATGTTAAAACGCTAAGTCCATTCACTTCAGCACGCACACAGAGAGGCAGGACACACAGCATGACGAAACATCTCGGCTCACGTACGGGTAACTCACACTCGTCAACAGATACATGTACATCGGGACACTTGTGGCATGCATGCCATACTCCTGACCACAACAAATGACGGCAGTCACTTTTCTAACATGGAATATACGCGGCTTAAATAATCACAGGAAGGCGAGGCTGGTCCATGCCTATCTGATCAGGCATAAGATCAACATATGTTTTCTGCAGGAAACTCATCTCCAGTGCGCCACTGACCCCAAGCTACATAATAGATATTGGGGGAAGGTGCTTTCAGCAGCATACTCCAACTACGCGCGTGGGACGGCAATCATGATAAGACGCAGTGTGGGCTGGACTACCATTAGTTTGGTCATTGACCCCGAGGGACGCTACATCCTACTGAGAGGCACATTGCACACTACCCCAATGACTCTGGCTGCTGTGTATGGTCCCAATACTGACGACCCCACTCTGTTTGAAACTATCTGGTCTAAGATCACATTGTTGGTGGAGGAGATGATTATCTGGGGGGGACTTTAATGTCATTATGCAGGACTCCCTGGATTGGGTAGGGATCTCCCGACTGCTACACCCCTAAGCCAATCACATGATCACTTCCATAGCTCAGGAATACGGACTGATTGATATATCGCATTCCTGGCACCCGGACGCCCAGGAGGGAACCTGCATCTCTACATGTCATAACGCATGGCCCAGGCTCGACTACTTTTTACTGTCCAGAGACATAGCTTCTTGGACCACAGACATCAGACATAGGCCACGTACCCTGTCTGACCATGCCCCTGTTATGTTTACCTGGACAATACCAATGTCAGTACCGCGCGCTTTCAGCTGGCGCCTGCCACCACACACACTAACTGACACAGTATTTAGAGAGGAGGTGCGCGAGGAGCTCCTGCAATATTTTGCTACAAATGAAAAGTCTGTAGATTCCCCCTCCACACTGTGGGAAGCCTTTAAACCCGTCATAAGAGGTACCTGCATAGCCAAACAATCTGGGGTATTAAAATCTATCAGATCCACCCTAGAGAAGTTAGAGAAAGAGATATATCAGGAGGAGCTATTATACTTCCGTACCGACCTGCCTGCACATTTAGCCATTATCTGCGAAAAACTCTCCGAATACGAAGCAGAAGCAATTCGTGAAGCACATTTCCTAGGCAAGCACGCCCGAGTCCGTAGATACGGGGAGGAGGACAGCCCAGGAAGAGCCTTAGTGAGCACGCTTAAGCAACAACGCACTTCCTCATATATCACTGAACTACTGGATGAAGAATCCAGCCCGATCCGTGGGCAGTCTGCCACGCTAGAGAGGTTAAAGGACTTCTATACATCCCTCTACACTGCCACACAGAATGGCTCAAACCCGGAGCTGCAGGCCTTCTTAGACTCTATCGAGCTGATCTGGCTGAGCGACGCTCACCGCAAATATCTAGATGTCCCTTTCACGGCAGAAGACATCACTCAGGTGATTAGAGGCTTGCCCGGAGACAGAGCCCCTGGACTGGACGGACTGACAGCTTCATTTTATAAAACATACGCTGAAGAGCTGGCCCCCCACTTACTGGCAGTATATTAGGAATCACTTGAAAGAGGTTACCTCCCTACAACGATGCGCAAGGCCGTGATCATTACAATTTTGAAGCCGGACAAACCTGCTAACGAATGCGACTCCTACCGTCCACTCTCCCTTAATAACATCGACGTCAAGATACTTGCTAAACTGATTGCCAGTAGACTTCAACCACTTCTCCCGATTGTGACCAGGCCGGACCAATCTGGATTTATACTGGGTAGATCCACCTCGCATAATCTGTGCACTTTTTTTTCAATTATCCATCAACTAGACCCGAACCTGCCAGCCCTATCCGCGTTTCTAGACGCAACCAAAGCGTTCGATTCCCTAGAATGGCCGTTTCTTTTCACTATACTTCCTAGAATCGGCATGAGTACCAACTTCTTAAAGCTCATTCAACTGCTCTACACCCGCCCAACTGCTAGACTCAGAGTCAACGACCTAATATCTGACCCGTTCCCCATATCGCGCGGTACTAGACAGGGGTGTCCCCTTTCACCCCTGCTATTAGCAATAGCGATGGAGCCCCTGGCTGCCAGGATGCGTCAGCATCATACAGCTAGAGGATTGGGACTCTCGGACAGAGGTCTGATAATATCAATGTACGCCAATGATATTACACTATATATAAGTGAGCCCGAGACTAACCTCAACCCTGTGCTGCGTGAGGTCCTCTTTTTTGGAGGCATGTCGGGCATACAGGTCAACTGGGCCAAATCGACGCTTCTCGCCCCCAACACCGGCCCCAATCGCGCTTGACTTGGACTTCCCACTAGCCTGGGCTGATGGTGCGGTCAAATATCAGGGGATATGGCTCAGTTGAGAGGTACAGGAGATCTGGGGTATGAACTATGGTCGGCTGATCACTTGGCTTGAGAGTAAAATAGCCATCTGGGCCAGAATGCCGCTATCCTTAGCCGGCAGGATCGCAATTGCACAAATGGTAGTATTACCGAAGTCTCTGTACCTGTTTGTCAATGTCCCCCTTCCTCTCACACAGGCTTTTTTACAGCAACTGCGCTCTCTCCTTGTATCTCATGTCTGGGCGGGTAAACAACCGCGCATTTCCTGGGAGGTACTGATGCTGCCGCTCACGCAGGGAGGGCTCGGGGCACCAAATTTTGAGCTATACGCGCTGAGTGCACAGGCTCAATATCTTCATTTTTGGTCACACCCCATTCTATTCCAACCCCATGTCGTGGTGGAGAGGGATATCGCTTTCCCAGCCCCGCTGCCATTTACTATACCTATAAAAGAACAAACGAGGAAATAAATACGGTGGAGACATTAAGATGGGCATAGGAGGGTCTTAGACGGCGCGCAAAGGTGCCATTGTTGTAATGTAATGTAATGTAACCAGAATTTCTAAAGCGCACTATCACCCCACGGGTATCCTGGCGCTAAGAATGACAGAGGTTCCTCTACATGCACTTATTTACCCACCGGATGAATAACCTGCACTACATTCTGGGGAAGAGATAAGTTTTAAGCTTTGTTATATGCCCCATCGATGCCACTAGCACATCACCCTAGTTTCCCTCCTATCCAAGACACTAGCTCTATCCAACGCGCACGTCGGATGGGGCTTGCTACTTTCAACGACCTTTATCCAGATAACGAGTTCCTGGCTAGACCACAAAGCCCTGATGGCACCCAGAACCCCATCTTAGAACTCTTCCTCTACTACCAGCTTAGAGCCAACTGTAGACAAATTCACTCTTCATTCCCCTCAGCACCACCACCGGTAGCTGCATTAGAGAATATATTGGTCAACCCATCGCCCAAGAAACTCATCACACGCATTTACAACACCACACAACAAACCTCGCTGATTACGACACCTAGGGCACTGGTGCAGTGGAGTGTTGATCTTGATCCACCTCCCACCGAGAAACAATGATGGGCTTTTTGTTGCGCTCAGCTTAAATTTCTCTCACCCAACTATAAGCTGAGGCTCATTCATTCTAAATATTTGCACAGATTATATCGCACACCTATACAACTACACAAAATGAGCCTGCGACCAGATGCCAAATGTTGGAGATGTGCCGCTACACAGGCATCCTTTCTCCACCTGGCATGGACCTGCCAACCCATCTCACAATTTTGGGACAATGTATTTGACACTATTCACAAAGTGACAGGCTTCCAACTGGACCGCACTCCACTAACAGCTCTACGGGGTCATGTGGCCGAGGCCCCCCCGGGCACTGGCCGTCTGTCGGCCATGATGCTCCTCTTGGCCAAGCTGCGTATTGCGATACACTGGGGCTCCCTCGGAGCACCCAATGTAGACACATGGATACATGACATTGCTTATTGCCAGGAGATGCTGACGGCATACTAGGATTTAATGACCACTGCATCCAGGCCCAAAGATATCTGGGCCCCATTTGTGGCATGGGCCAACACACGCAACGAGCGAACAGTGCCGGCACCTTGTGAGTCCACATATGCACACTCTCAGACCATCACGTAACCTATCTCTAATACTTAATCATACCTCTAAGTTCGCTGTGAGACATGTAACATTTCCATATTGCACACCATGCGTGTACACTGGGATTGGCCTCAACGTACTGCCTGCCCTGTGGTGTGGGAGGGAGAGTTTTAAAAAAATCGACACGCCTCTATATGTAATACTGTTAATTGCTTGTGGCCATTTTAAACTGTTCAGTGCTATTTAATGCCTAACTTTCACATTTACAGATGATATACACTGATGCCTGCTACAGTAAGTGAATATGCCCGCCTAATATTAATTTCTGACTCCGCTGTTGCTGCGAAGTGACCTGTATATTTTAAATAATGTTTTAGGATGCAAAATGAAAAAAATATATATTAAAAAAAAACATCAGTTGTAACATGTCAGACAAGTGAAAATGGGCAAAATCGCAATTGCATCTTGTTTTTTGTTACAGAAACAAGGCCTCATGGTAGTTGTAGTAATTCCAGTCTCTACTTCACAACACTTGCAAATTGGATAGTCTTACATACCTGTTGCCAAAATGCAGCTGGGCTGGACCATACATTTACATATTGACACATCATGGGTCCTGGGATGATATTTGTATAGTATTACACTCACAGACAACATTCCAACATGTGGCATGTAATGGAGATTGATACATGAGATCTTATATGCAACAATATACATTGACACAGACAAACCCACATCTCTGATACTTTGAGAATTGCATGTTAGGACACTCGGTACACAACACAATGGCAAAAGCTGAGTTGAGAGCCAACAGGACATTGAGGTATTGTGACAGTTAGTGAGGTGTATGTTACCAGATTCCACTCCCCCAGATATTCCTGTCAAGCCCTCAGAATGCAGGATGGCCAAGACCTTCTCCTTCCAGGGAAATAGATGTAGTGGGGCGCTGGGAGGACCACCACAAGTCTTCTTGGCCTCCAGGTGGTACTTGGAGGCCAGGGAATGCACCTTTCTCCTCAGGTCATTGCCGCTCTTCCTAATTTCCTCCTGTGTGCGTATGGTGGTAACAACAGCATTCACTCTGTCGACTATCCTGGACCACATTTCCCTTTTCCTATTGAGAGGAGTATGTTAGACTTGGGCTCTTTCATCCACCATGACCGACAACTCAGCCTCTGAAAAACATGGATTTTGTTTGTGTAACATAATTATAAATTAAAGTGAGCAACAATGGAAAAAAATAAAACCAAGGGATGTGAGAAAAACGTCCAAGAAAAGTGACTGGAGAGTGCTAAAAAAGATGGAGAAAAAATAGGACTGTCTTATCTCACCCAAAATGTTTGGTCTCTGTCTTGCTGTGCTGCAGTGGAGAGGCAAAGGGTCAGTGTCTGGAATGGGGTGTGTTTTATAGCGTGATTTGCAGATGTGTCCAATTAGCCAATGTACATCAGCGGTTTTGTTTTTGTATCCATCCAATGGCCACTGTTCTGGTGATGTGCTGAGAGCGTGCTGTGATGGCCTACCGCTGTCGGGGAACTGTGTTTTCGTAATAGGCTCGGTGGGAAGCCACGGCTCTGACAGCGCTGGAGTATGCATTGCCAATACTGCAGTCCACCGTGCCGCAGGCGGAAACCGTCAATGCAGTCGGTGGTTCAGGCTGCATGCATAGTAATATGGCGGGCGGCACCCAGTGGTCTTCTTGAGGCCGTCGCCGCAGCGAAACATCAGTTAGGCCACCAAACTCATAATCATTCCCTCTGTTTGGAATTAAAGCAGAAATAAGATTGTAGCTGATTATAAACTCTTGGCGGGCGAAGTAAACTGGCCCTACAAAGTGCTGTTGGCTTAATGAGGAACGTACTTTAATTGTGTTGGTGATGTTAAAAGCCATATCAAATAAGGTGAAAGGCCGGTATGTTCAGGGGAATGCGGCAAGTTTTATGCATGTTGAAAACATGTAAAGGATCACTGGAATATGCAGTTTGATATTGTAACTGGTGGGCTGATGTATACCAGCCATGGAACATTAATTAAAGTGTTCTATGTTGTGCTACCAGTGTCATATTGTGAAAAGAAATAGTGCTTTAATCATACGGGTAATACTATAAGAGTCATGTCTGAATGGTCAGTCATTGTCTATGCTTTGAAGAAGCGTGTGTACTAGAGACTGGTCATGCAGGTCTGCAGTTATTCAGTACTAAATAAGACCAGGCTGAGAAGTGTTCATATGTTTTGGATTTCAGACATTTAATTCACTTTAGAATTTATTGTGTTGAATTTCAGGATCATAAATGCTTCTTTCCTGAGGAGATGTCTGTCTGTGTCCCCTCCTCTATGATCTGGTCGAATGACATCCAGCACTGACCATTTAATCTCTGTCTCATTGTGGGCAAAAATCACAACAATGTTTGATCAGTGGTGCTCTGGTGACTTTACTTTGAATACGTGATTTGTGTTGGCTAATCCTCTTTGTGATTTCTTGATTCGTTTTGCCTATGTAAAGCTTGTTGCAGGAGCAAATTATTTTTATAAAAATGACATTTTCGGTTTTGCAGTTAGAGAATGTCTTGTACATGTGTCTTTTTGTCCATGTGTTTAAAGAGTTTAGGTGCATGATGAACATTTTCCACATCAAGAAGATCCTTGGATAGGTTCCAGTTCCCACAGGACTCTGATTTTCTTTGGGTATGTGGGGTAGGTTCCATAAAGGCTCTCACCAGGCAGTATCTAATAATTCTTCTTTTCTTCAATATAAAGACTGGACGTGCAATGGGTGTGTTTAGTGTGGACAAAATAAGCCAATTCTGATTTATGATTTTTCTAATAAGATGTGTTGACGGGCTGAAAATGGTCAGGCATATTATAGCTTTTTGATTATCCTTTTGCTCACATTCCAGTAATATTTCTCAGGGAGTGTACCAGGTTTTTTTGCATGCATGTTTAAGACATTTCTTTGGGTAGTCTCTTGCACCAAACATTTTGTGTTGTTCATCCAAATGAATAAAATAGTCTTCTTTCTCTGTAGATTTTCTGTAGATCCCTAAAAATTGTCCATAGGGTAGGCCATCCCACAAATTGTTTGGGTGGAAAGTGCCATACCATTGAAGACTGTTCCTCATTTTAGTTGCCCGTCGAGATACAAAAGATGTCATCCATGTCTATACTATGAAGTTCTCATCCCTGCAAAAGGATTACTGTAGTGGATGTATCATTTCTCATATTCACCCATATAGAGGATAGCCATTTTCAGAGCAAAGGGACAGATCATTGCAGTCCCTTTAACCTGCAAGTAGAAGTTGTTGTTAAATAAGAAAAAAAGCCTTCATGATTGCAATTTTAGTTTGAGGTTAGATGAACTTGGTGAGTACCTGTTGGGGATGTTCTCTTTAATGCCGTTAGAGATCTATAATTTCCAGACTTGTTCCGGAGGATATTGGTGTAGAGAAATACCACATCTAGTGTGACTAAAATTTGTTTCTCCGTGCTAAATGGCATTCCTTCAATGCTTCATGTCTTGGATGTAAGATTCTGTAGTTTTTAGTAATGTCATCAAATAAAGTTCATGTATTTGGATAATAGTATAGATGCAGGAAAGGATTTGGTGGTGGAGGTGTCCAATTTATCCAGTCAGTGATTGGAGAAATTCTACCACCCTATTCTAACTATGTTTTTCCATTCCCTCTACCACCTTTGCAGCACTTCCTCTTTACATTACTGTGAAATTCCCCAGAAGTCCCTTTTCAAGATAGCATACCCCACCATCACTAGGTTCACTGGCCTTCAGCTCTTAAGTACTTCTCCATTCAGATAAGCTCCCTTCCTACCTGACTGGGTCAAAATAATTTTTGTTCCTACTGTGACTGGAGACTGATTATCTGAGATGGGCCTTGGAATAAATAGGAGAAGCCCTTCTCGGCAACTCCAGGTCAAAAGACTGCTGCCCTTTGTTCTGCCAACTATTCCTGATCACTCCCAGATAACTAACCCCTTCTAAGTGGTCAAAAGCTAGCACCCATTGGCCCTTCCTGGGCTCAGAGACAGTTAGCCAAGGTTGTTTAACTCTCCCAACCGAGAATTGCAGTGACAGAACTGGCTTTAGTCAATTTTCATAAAGTTACTTTTCAGCTTGCGTTATCAAAAATCTGATCTCACCATTAAATCAAATTTTAAAGATCAAGAATAACTTTGAAGCAATTTACTAGCATTTTCCTAAGCAGAGATAGGGAATTAAGATGTTGATGCCATTTAAGCTTACTCACTGGAAAATCTAGCAAGGCCTAGACTGTGAAGTAGCTTTTGAATTTAATTTCACTTTGAGGGCACACTAACCCAAATATATAGTGTGCCCTATTTTTATATGTTAGCACATTGCCCTGTGGGCTTATAAAACGCAGCATTGGGTCACTTATGAATAAACAAAAACAGGTTTACCATACAAGGCAAGGGCATTTTTCCCCGCAATGTTTCACTGAAGTGCATTTAAACTTCAGCCCAGCCAGAGCACAGTGGTGCTTATGGCAGACATATATTTTTGTTATGTAGGTTGGTGGTGCAAATACACACTGTAGCTTTCATATGACATTCAAATTTCCATGCCATAGGTGCACTTTAGTAATATATCCAACAGGAGAAACCCGTTTACCCAGCTGAGACCTGGGTGATATATGGTAACATACTGTCAGGGACTGTCCGGGACTATGTCGGGAACACAGTCAGGGACTTGGGCAAGGACTGGGAACAGGGTAGAAAACGAACACAGAGAGGAGTACAGCGCTGCCCAGGATCACACAGGAAATCAGAGGAGAAAAGGGATCCAAAGGGGAAGCCTGTACAAAGGAACAAGATGGCAAAGACTCAGAAAGGAAGGGCACTCACAAGGCAATTTAGCATTCAGACTAACTACACCCAGGACGGACGTGCAAGACATATATATAATACAACATTAACAATAAAGGGAGTGTGGGGTAAAGCACTCAGGAGCTCCACACGGTAAGACTGAAGCTCAGTAAGTTCCTCACCCACAATTGCTGTTACAGATACTGACTGAAAATACCCACATATAGGATATGTATGCAAAGGCAGGGTCTGTGGAGCTTATACCTATGGTGATGTTATAACAGTAACTCAAAGACAATATTCACAGTGAACAAGAAACACCACCTAGGTAGTCAGCTGTGTCCACGGATCCTGGCGATCAAACAGGAACACGCAAGGCAGTAACAGCAAAGGGGTAGAACTAAACACAAGCACAATAGACAAGGAGCTAGCAAGGAGGAGTGCTTAATAGGAAAGGAAGGAAATTACAGGGCACACTTGGCAGAAAGCAGGTAACACACATATAAGGTAACAGAAGCAAGACAGCAGAAATAGAAAGACAGTAAACTAGAACTGGAACCAAGGAAATGGGAAGAAAGGCAGGGACTGGAAAAGGATATACAGAAGGGGAGGCTACAAGGGTATACTAGAATAGTGCAGGTTCAGGAATCAAGAAAACAAAGTAGCATAGGGGGCAGTGCTGGGGCAAGAATTGAGCAAAAGCTCAGGAGTCAAAGTAGCACTGCAGGTCAGGAACAAGGAAATGATAAGGCTCAGGAATCAAGGTAGCACTGCAGGCAGTGCTAGTTCAGGAACAGGGAATTACTAAAGCTTCAGGAGTCAAGGTAGCACCCTCAGGCAGTGCTGGTTCAGGAAACAGGAAATAGCTACAGCTCAGGAAACAAGGAGTCAAGAGAGCACTGCAAGCAGTGCAATTCAGGCACAAGAAAATAGCTGAAGCCCAGGAACAGGAACTAATAACCATAGCTCAGGAACTCTGGAAACAAGGTAGCACTGCAGTCAGTGCTAATTCAGGTACAAGGAATAGCTATAGCTCAGGAACTCAGGAAACAAGGTAGCACTGCAGTCAGTGCTAATTCAGGTACAAGGAATAGCTATAGCTCAGGAACTCGGGAAACAAGGTAGCACTGCAAGCAGTGCTAATCCAGGTACAAGGAATAGCTATAGCTCAGGAACTCAGGAAACAAGGTAGCACTGCAGTCAGTGCTAATTCAGGTACAAGGAATAGCTATAGCTCAGGAACTCAGGAAACAAGGTAGCACTGCAAGCAGTGCTAATTTAGGAGAAGGGAAACTGCTGCAGTTCAGGAACAAGGAATACTAAGGCTCAGGGGTCAAGGTAGCACTGTAAGCAGTGCTAATTCAGGAACAAGGAAAACAGCAGCAGGTCAGGAAAAAAGGCAGAACTAAAGCTCAGGAAACACTGGAAACAATAGCAAAAGCTCAGGGAGCACTGGAAACAAGGATCGGTCTCACCGGTAAACAGCTACAATGACCAACATTGGGCTGAAGGGAGCTGGGGCTTAAAAGAGCTCACAGTAATCACATGCAGCAGGTGTGAGCAGGCTAGCAGCAGCCAGCCACAGGTGAACTGAATTCCTCCACCCATCCTTGGCCTGCAGGGGTGGAGACAAAGCAGTGAGCAGGGAATTCTGGGTAATGGAGTTTCAGGCATGAGCAGGATGGCTTCCACAAAACCCGGCATGGATTGGGAATGGATGTCAATTCCCAAATAGTGTCTAAAGGGCTGGAAGTCAGTATGTACATGAAGGGGAGGGTCTGGAAGCATATTTGAATACTGGAAAGCCCCACAATTCGGCCCCCTGGTGGTGGGCACGAGAGCACAGGGAGTGAATCGTGACACATACAACCATGTCTCACCAGGTAACAATTGCGCCATTAATTCCTGAAGTCTAACTAAATTATAAGAAAAACAACAATAGCACCAACTATTGAGATTTATATGGTTATATTTTCAGAGATGAGCAAAAAGAAGCATCATTAAAGTTACTTAAACACTGTGCATTGAAGAACATAGTGAACACATAGTGCTAGTTGAGGAACAGTGAGCGGAGGATGTGAAACGTAAAAAAGTAAAAAAAGGCAGCCAACAGACATTAATTTAATTGATATTAAACATGAAACAGCAATTTATGGCTTTGTCAAAATCATGTCATAAGTAAAAATCTGTGAGTCCGCAGACGTATTTCGACGGCGTTTTGACTTTCATTATTTAGAGGTTATCATCAGGTTGGAAAGTTCACCTGTGCAAACAAGCTTTGCAAAGTGCCAAAGTCACAACGTGCGGGTGGGGCCCAAACCGGGCTCATTGACTTACGGGAAGCTTCAGGAGATGCGCTGAATCATGGAAACAGCTCAATGTGCCAAAGGTCACAAGGAGGGTGGAACCCAGCCCAATTTGACGCAGTTCGCAGGATGCACTGTGGAGATTGAAGATTCCTCCAAGCAGGGGTCTGAATCGAGGCAGGAACAAGAAGTAACTGGGCCAGCGAACCGTCCGACTAGGTCAACTAGACTCATCATTGGAAATTTTCATTCCTGGCAGTGTGACAGGCTGACACACTCTACACCAGGGGTCTTCAAACTGTGGGGCGCGACCCCCAGGGGGGCCGTGGAGCGATGCAAAGGGGGTCGCGCCTTCCCAGTCACACTTCTGCCGAGGCCCAAGGGCTTCAGCCCCCATCTTCCCCCGTCCTGCGTCTCAGCCCGGGCTGCTGCAGTGCAACTCGAGCTGCTGGGGGCTCAGCTGGGCAGTGTCTGGAGTCTTATCTCCGGCACGCCCGAGTTTTTCACAGGTCTTTAAAGACCATTTGCATATTTACATGCCTTTGTAAACTGGTTACAGAGGCTTAGTTTTTTTCCTGGTTCCAGTACCCCCTGGGCCCCCACTCTGCCTATTCCTTACATTTGTATTTTACATTTACTGCTGCAGTGTGAGAATGCATTTCATGAAAAGGAATATAAAGTAGGGTTGCCAAAAGAAAAATGCCTGCCGTGTTTTGTTTAAAGAGCCTGCAAAGACCTCCTCTTGACACTAAATAGACTTATAAATAAAAAAGTATGTATGCATTCGTTATCTGACTTTTCTGTCTTTGTTCTCTTTAATTATCAGTCATGGATCATTGAGGCAGCCCTAGAACACAATTAAAAGTGCTTTCTATTTATATTTGCTGTTCGAAGTATGCACAGATAAGTGCTTAAAATACAGCTTTAGGTGACTGCTTATTTTTGTACCGACTGGGCCATCAAAATAATCTGCTGGCAACCCTAACCATAGGACTGGAAGTTTGTTGCAGGATCAGCACATTATTTATTTCCTCGATCCCCGATTAATGCCATAATAGCAATAGTTTAACTTAGATCTTAAACCCTTCGCCGCCGTCCATAACATGCTGAGTTACTTCAAGTGTCTGGGAATGCACTCTGCATTCAGACAACTCACTCGTCATTCTCGCCCTTCACTTTCACGCTCACCCTGCATTCACAGCGATCACAATGCACTCACACCATTCACCCGCTCACCCTGCACTCACAGTGATCACTCTGCACTCACAATGCACTTGCGCTGTTCATCCTATACCTCACCCTGCAGTCACACGAGTACACTACTCATCCTGCACTCATGTGACACTTCACTCACCTGTCCCCCTCACTGCTCAATATGCAACTCACTCAAACAAGCCCATCAGTAATCATACACTCATTCGTCCCATTCTGAACTTGCATCCGCACCTAAATTCATAAGCCACCTCACTCACCCTGCAGTCAGTCCTCTTAACCCTACTCTCACACTGTTGCATCGCTCACCGTGCACTCACATGGGCACTCTTGTCACCCACACAGTGCAGAGGGTTAACGTTCCTGCTACAAAGAATATGTACCATGCAGATCACAGAAATGAGTGTGAGTAAACTATGAGTAGCGCTATAAAAAAATGAAATGTTTGTCAGAAAGGTGCTATAGAGAGATGAGGTGAATTGTTGGTGAGTGGCAGTGAAGGAATTCATGGAGAAGGAGGAAACGGGGGTGGGGCACCAAAAAAGGACCAGCCCTGGCTGGGAGTGTTAAAGGTGAAGTGAGAGGTTGAATGGGAAGAGTTCAGAAGTTGTAAAAAGGGGTGAAAGAAAATGGCCTGCAAAGTGAGAGAGGGATCCGGGGTTAGGAGAGGACAGAGGGATGGAAGGGAGGGGGTGAGAGGAAAGCTGCATGGGTAAACTGCTTAACTCTGCACAAAACCGCCAGGGTTTTAAGGGACCCCTGCTTCTCCCGGCCAGGGCCAAGTGAGCTTCTAATGTGGCAGCACGTATTCCTGCGGAGTGGAAGGCCCTTCACAAAGGTTGACTAGAAATCTTTCTGATGTTAATTGCTGTATTTTGGTTATACACTGGTACTGATGGGGTGAAATCTTTCCTCAGTGTTACTGTGTACACGGCATCACATAACATCATTTACCTTTTCTTCCCACACAATTTAGTCAAGCCTGTCACGTAATTTGGTCCTCACCTGCCTCATAATTCCAATAGCCCTGCCTACAGGTTTAGACATTTTTGTCAGGAGGGGGTCCTTACGCCTCAAAATGTTGACAGGGGGGTCTCGGCATCCAAAAGTTTGAAGACCTCTGCTCTACACCAATGTTCTTAGTGGTGAGATAAATTCGTTCTTGCCAAATACCGGGCTTGCCCTCCCCTCGTGGAGCCTCTAATACCCAATTCCACTCTGGCATGCCACTCTGATATACACAGAACGTTCCTGGATTACCATCATGCAGCAATCACTATTTCATGTGAACTATTTGTCCTGATGATGACATCTAAGTAATGAAGGTTGAAATGCCTTCGACATACGTCAGAGGACTCACAGATTCTGACTTATGACATGATTTTGTCAATGCCATCAATTGTTGGTTCCTGTTTAATATCGGTTAAATTACCGTCCGTCTGCTGCCATTGCATATTGGTGGGTAACAGGTCTAAATTTAATTTCTTACATGTATTGGAATTTTGTGTGAAAATTGTATGTGAAAACATACTGTAGTGTTCTGTCCTCGCGCGCCCCTCGGGCGTGGACATTCCATGGAGTGTTGTCCCACGCTGCCCGTTGGCGCACGAGTCGCTCTGAGAGTCGACAGCTTATAATGACAGTTGTGACAGTTTTACATGGACAGCGCCGTGCTTGCAAGCATGGCTGCGCACCGTCTGTGGGATCATATGTGTTATTCTTAAATAAACAGAACTTACCGACTCGCCTGTGTTCCAGTCTTCACTACATTCATCGTGGTGACGAGCTGGATTCTCCGATGATCCCACACAGCACCCACGCAGAGGTTTTACTCACAAAGGTTTGACAACGTATTCCGGAAGTATACCTGCCCATCTATCGTCCATCGTAGGGGCCTTCGAATTCCTCCCCATCCTGAGCTACACCAACAGTACGTACTTTAGCGGATCCGGGTGTGTGGTTGAAGTGGTGGAGTTCCGCCACGTGTACATTGGGAAAAACGTCGTCTACCTTGTTCATACATCTTCGTCACTGTTTCGGAAAAAGGTTGACCCGGATCTGGTGCTTTTCTAGCACCGCTTTCCTTCTGATGGGTCTCCTGCCTCACGGAGGTCTACATTACAGATGCGTCACATGGGAACGCCTTCCTTGTGAGGAACGACTTTCTACACTGACATCACTTGTTGACGCCTTCCCTTTGATGAACGCCTTCCCTGTGAGGAACGCCTTGTTTCATCGTCATCGCTTGGGGAACGCCTTCTCTGTGGGAGCGCCTTCCTTCAACGAAGGAGGATCGCGGCTGGTGTCGCGTCACTTGTTATTTCCTTCTTATTTGAGGTGCAGATTCCTGTCAACTGACCTGCGCTCGCCCTTTTCCTTGCAAGGAGTTTCCTGCGTAATGTTCCTTCGACCTGCTTGAGGTACCGACTCCCTTGGGAGTCTTCTTTTTGTGTTCACTCTTCCCCGTTCAGCAGTGTGTGCACCTTCTCATGGTGACACGCACACCACGTTTCTTCTTCAGAGTTGGTACCGTGCTTGCACTCTATTACACGGTGACACGCACACCTTACTTTTCAATCCTGTCAATTGTATGTGCACTCGAACTTCGGTGATACACACACCTGTTTTAGCAAGCTATCTTGCTTTCACACGGTGACACGCACACCACTGTTCTTCTACAAAGTTGTACTGTATGTGCTCTGGTTTATCAAACGTATGCACTCATCCTCGGTGACTTATACTTTTCTTATTCATATTCAGATTTTATTGATTACAATTTAACCCTCGTCTCCTCCTTACCTTGTATTATTGTTATTGTAATGCAATTTAGTTAGGTTCTCTGCATTCTTTAATCTTTCTCTAGTCTTTATTCTACATTTTGGGTGGACTCTCATCCCTCACCTATACATCATGCAAGCAGTTAACCCACCACCCCCGTTTCTTGACTCACCTGATGAACCTCCCATTAAGTGGCACCAGTGGCTTGATGCCTTTGAAACCTATTTAGGCGCTTTAGGGGCACACAGGTTTAGACCTGAAAGAAAAAAGTACTTATTGTTACATTCCTTAGGATTTGAAGGGAGGGCTACTCTCAAACACTTACCTGATGCAGTGGGCAGTGATAATAAAGAACTTGATGAATATCAGAGCACCATTAAAAAGTTAGCTTGCAGATATGATGTCCAGCCAAGTATCGTTGTATTAAGGCACAAATTCTTCAAAAGAATACAGAAGAACGATGAAGATGTAGACACATACATCACTGCCCTTAGAAAAATGATTGCAGATTGTGAATTCAAAAATTTTAGTGAGCAGTTAGTACGTGATCAGTTTATAAGCCATTGCACGGATAGAACCATTAGACAAAAGCTTCTGTCCCTAGGGAATCCCTCTCTTGAGGAGTCCATTCGCATCGCCAAAAGCATTGAAACTTCACAAGTCTCTGTGAAGGAACTAGAAAACAAAACAGTTGAGGTTGTAACCCCAGTACGCACTAATATTTACAAAAAAAAGAGAGAAACCTCTCAGAATAGTTTTTTTTAGAAGAACAGACATATGCTTTAGGTGCGGTAACCCTGTACACTCCAAAAACAGCAGACCCTGTCCTGCAATAAATGTAGTCTGCCGGTCTTGTGGGAAAGTTGGCCATTTTTCTAAAGTATGTCAGGGACACAAAAGAGAAAATGTCAGAAAAGGCCATGTCAAAGACACCAGTGACAGTGACAATGAGGATCCCTTGTCTGTAATGAAAGATATGATTCTAGTGGTCACGGAAAGTGAAATCAGGACTGGTGATCCCTCTGACTGTATAGACCCCTATGCCAACATTCTGGTAGGAGAAAAGAAGTTGCGTCTTCTCATGGACTCAGGTGCACGTATCACCATGATTTCTGAGTCACTTTTTACAGCTAATTGGGGTAAAAGACAGCTATTGCCGCCAGATCGTGCTCCTGTGTCCTACGAAGGGCGTAAGATCGATCTCCTAGGATATTTTGAAGACATCATGGAGTTTAAAGGTAGGCGCATTCAAGGTAAAATCTATGTAGCCATACAAGGTTTGAATATTTTAGGGTGGTTTCACCAAGGTTTGTTCGACCTGATGTTGTGTCCTGGTGCCAAAGAACAGGTTTTAGCCATACGTGATTCCACCCAGGTTGAAGAACTTTTGAACAACTTTCCCAAAGTTTTCTCTGGTGAACTGGGAAAAATTAAAGGCTTTAAACATAAAATTAAAGTGAGAGATGGTGCGATACCTGTAAAAATTGAGAAGCGTACCGTTCAGCATCAGAGAGGATCTCGAGAAAGAACTCATGACATTGTGCAACAGAGGAGTGATCAAACCCGTTGAATCCTCAGACTGGTTATCTCCACTAGTCATAGCTCGTAAAAATAACAACGAACACGGAATTTGCATTGACTTGTGCAGTCTAAACAAGGAAATATGGGTTGACTCCCACCCTCTACCCAACATCTCCAAAATGTTGGGCGTGGTTGCGGGAGCTAAGTTTTTTACCAAACTCGACCTTGCTTTCGCATATCACCAGGTTGAACTCGACAGAGATTCACGCCATCTCACTGCGTTCAACTCACCTTCAGGCATGTTCTAATTCTGTCGTATGCCATTTGGATTGGCTTCGGCAGCTTCAGTCTTTCAGTGCCTCATGGTCAATCTTCTTAAAGGGATCAAAAATGTCGCCATCTTCCAAGATGACGTCCTTATACACGCCATTGACCAGTCTACACATGATGAGACATTGCATCAAGTGCTATCCACATTTCAAGAGCATGGTGTTGTCCTCAAACGCGACAAATGCGAGTTCTCAAAAAGCTCGGTAGAATACCTTGGTCACACAATCTCGAGTGCTGGTGTAACACCCAAACCTAGTCTGGTTCAAGCCATTTTGGACACATCTCCTCCCAACGACAAAACAGTAGTGAAGTCATTTCTAGGATTGACTGAGTTCTATTCTCGTTTCATTCCCGATTATGCCACGAAAGTACGTCCCATTTCCAACTTGTTAAAACATGAAACTGTTTTTGCGTGGGATGATGAATGTAGAAACGCTTTTGATTGGCTAAAAATACAGCTCACCAAGGTTGAGGCGTTGAAACCTTTGAACCCATCTGTACATTGCACATTAACTGTCGATGCCAGCTGTTACGGTCTGGGTGCTGTCCTGACCCAACAGATGGGCACCCAAGAACACACAATTGGGTTTTATTTATTTATTTTATTTGAAGTTTGTAGAGCGCACAGCTACCTCCAACGGAGGTGTCCCGGCGCTAATTGCGGAGAACAGAAGGCGGAGGCAGACTGCCAAGAGTTCCAGGTACTAGGGGAGGCTAAAAAACCAGGTTTTTAGGAGTTTGCGGAAGGCAGATTCCGAATTGGCCTTCCTTATGAACTCGGGTAAGGAGTTCCAAAGATGGGCAGTTCTTACCGTAAAAGACCGGCCACCTAATCTGGCTTTTTTGAAACGGGGAGTAGCAAGAAGTACTTGGTGATTAGATCTCAGAATCCTCGTCTGATGATATTTGCGGAGTCTTTTTCTCAGGTAATGGGGGCCCGTTTCTTTAATTGCCCTGAAGGCGAGTGTTAGCGCCTTGAATTCTACCCTCCTTTTTACTGGCAGCCAATGTAGGCTCCGTAGATGGGGGGAGATGTGGTGTCGTGTTGGGATATTTCTGATGAGCCTAGCAGCCGCATTTTGTATAGTCTGCAACTTTCTTATCAGGTAGTCAGGCAGACCCAGGTACAGACTGTTGGCATAGTCTAACTGAGACGTAATGAGTGCATGAACTACAGTCTTTCTGCAGTCAATGGGTAATAGATGGAGAAATCTCCGTAGGGACTTCAATTTCCAAAAGCATAAAGAGGAGACATGACTAATCTGAGTCTTGCAAGAGAGGGCGGAGTCAAACTTGAACCCCAGGTTCCTGGCCAAAGGCACAGGGTGAGGTGGGGGGTTGAGCTCAGGTGGCCACCATACGTCCGAATGGGGCGTACGTATGGTGACTAGGGTACTAAGAGACACAGAATCACACTACTAAGTCATCGAAAAAGAACTACTTGAATGTTGGTGAGCCATAGAAAAATTCAAATCTTACCTATGGGGCAAGAAATTCATCCTACAAACTGACCACAAACCTCTAGTAGCCATCTTAGGGAACACCAATTATCGCAACACCACGCCACGCATATCCAGACTTGCTTCAAAGCTCCTCAAATTCCATTTTGACATTGTACACATCCCGTGTGGGAAGAATGTACGAGCTGATGCTCTTTCACGCTTGCCTCACATTCCAAATATGCCAGAGGTTAGCGAAAGGCCCAATAGCGATGATGCACATGAGGATTGTATAGTTGCGCCTGTAGAATTACAACACATTTGTTCTGTAAGTGAAAATGAGTGGAATGCTGCCATGCACAGTGATGAGACATTGAAATGTGTTAATAAATACATTGCCGAAGGTTGGCCTAAAGAGAAGAGCTTAAACGTTGATGTACAACCTTATGTAAAAATTTGTGATGAATTATCTGTTGAAGATGGGCTTATCTTCAGGCTAGAGAAAATTGTACCTCCTTTTGAGCTCAGGAAAACACTCTTGACCAAAGCTCACGAAGGACATCTTGGCGCTACTCTCACCAAACGCAGAGTACGTGAATACTTCTGGTGGCCCCAAATGGACAGAGACATTGACACCTTAGGACAAGATTGTACCATTTGTGCTGGTAGTGAAAAGACCCTTCGTGTCTCTAACCCACCCCTCACACCCATTCCCCTTCCCAACAATCCCTGGGAAAAACTGGGAATTGATGTACTGGGTCCCTTCCATACCTTACCCCATCAGACTCGGTTCGCCATAGTCTTAGTTGACTATTACTCGAAATGGCCGGAAGTCAAATTTGTAGCCAAAGTTGACTCCAAAGAAATCCTTGACTTCATGAAGGAGGGTTTCATGCGGGAGGGATTTCCCAAGACTGTCATTTCTGACAACGGTGTGCAGTATATATCTGCCGATGTTGAAGAATTCCTCAGAGAATCTTCAATCAACCACCTCAAAAGCTCTCTTTATCATCCTTAAACTAATAGGCTAGTAGAGAGACTTAACAGAGTCATTGGGGACTGTATACGGTGGGCTATATCTCACAACAAGGCTATACCCACGGCTGTAAGAACCATGCTGTGGTTCTACAGAACCACGCCCCACACATCCACAGGCGTTTCTCCTTTCGAATTACTCAAAGGCAGGAAGGCCTGCTCTGATTTTAGACCAGCATGGATGTCTAAGTGGTTCAAACTTAAGACCCTTGCCCACGAGCTTGATGTGATGGTTTGAAACAAAGTTAGCGATGCACAATCCAAATAAAAGACATACTTTGACTCAAGGAAAAATGTCTCCAACAGTAAGTTCGCAGTAGGTGACATGGTGAAAATAAAGAAACAAGGTTTTGTAAGGAAAGGTGATTCCAAGTTCAGTGAACCTGTTTGTATTGATAAAATCTGTGGCAGTGCTGTTCGTGTCAATCAGTGGAATTGGTGGAACATGAACAAGATTGTCAAAGTCAATGACAAGGTTTGTGATAGACCCACTGTTTCAATGCATCCCTCTGGCGCAAGACACAGTGGTTTGGATGTTGTTAATAACCCTCTTGTTTCCCCCAGGAGGAGTGGCAGAGATGTCAGACTGCCTGCTAGGTTCAGGTAATTTTATACCCCACTCTCTCTATCTCTCTCTCTCTCTCTCCTTCTTTTTTCTTCTCCTGATTCTTTTTCTTCCTTAAAGGAAAGAGATATATGTAGTGTCCTGTCCTCGCGCGCCCCTCGCTCGTGGACATTCCATGGTGTGTTGTCTCGTGCTGCCCATTGGCGCGCGAGACGCTCTGAGAGTCGACAGTTTATAATGACAGTTGTGACAGTTTTACATGGACAGCGCCGTGCTTGCACGCATGGCTGCGCACCGTCTGTGGGATCATATGTGTTATTCTTAAATAAACAGAACTTACCGACTCGCCTGTGTTCCAGGCTTCACTACACATACCTTGCCTAAAAAAAAGTCACAAGTCCGAGACTCAGTTGAACAGAAAATGCCAGTGGCACAAATCAGTTTCAATAATCTCACTTGACATTTTCTACCTAAATCAATTTTCAGCAAAAAAAAGCTAGAAAAAAAAGTGTAAGTATTAAAAACAATAAAACAAATATGCTCTATTTGGGAAATACACAAAATTAGGATTCTGTAATAAAATTAATTAATTGTCCTTCTCCTAAGCCAGCCAAGATGACTTATCTTTAATTTTACCATAACACTAACCCCAACCTATCAATAATTGTATTTAGCCTAAAAGTAATTACACTTAGGAATTATGCTTAATGTCCCCACAATAATAATTGTATTTATATTCAATTTAAGTGATTTTTTTTTTTAATCAAGTTCTAAAATAATTGTAAAGAGCATTGATTTATATACATATCATGAAATGTCCTTTATCTTAACCTAACCCCAAATTTGTTTGAGTAATAAACATCATTAACTAAACCTTTCATTAACAGTAAAATAAATTAATTCCCCATAGTCTAACTGTAATACTATCTCTTACCGTGACCCTAATTAATTTTAATTTAGTTAAATACATTTCCTTTGCCTAAACTTAATATATCTAACCTATATGCGTTATTTGTACCTATCCTATCAGTAATATCAATTAAACTATTTCAATTTAATTAAAGTGCATTCATATTAAATTTTTAATCTAAACCTAATAATAAGTATCGTTTTTGACCATTTCTAAACATGTGTTTATGTATTATATAATATCCTTTGCTAATCCTTATGCTAACTCTAACCCTTAATAATGTGTTTGTACATAATTTAATTGAAATCAAATAATTATGCTCAACCTAGTGTTGCTTTCACGCTACCCCATGTTAAAGTAAAGGTAATGAAATTAAGTCATGTGTACCTTTTTTATCCTAATAAAAAACATTCAGTTATACCTTGCCTATAAATAATTTACTTAAACACTAAATCGATGTAGTTGTCATCTCCATAGTGGTATATTATGTGCTCTCTTGTATGCTGTGTATCTACTGCCTGTTTATATAGTGTCTGCAAGGTACTGTATAACCCAGCTGTGCAGTGGATTTCACCAGTCAGTTGAAAGAGCTCAGAAGGGCTCGGGCAGAGCTGCTGTCAACATGCTGTTGGTGGGAGCTATTACATGTAACTTACTTTTATAAATTAACCTAAAGCTACAAATACGTGTGGACTTCCGTGCATTTCAACATGATCATCTTTGTAGTTCAAAAAAATCTAAAAAAGTGGGATCAAATGTTGTCATGCAAGGCTCTCTTTGGATAATTCACTGTGTAAATTCTCTTGGAAAATTATTTGAGACCCTCAACAGCTTTTTTCGGTCAATGGTATGTTTACCCACTGACGTGCTAATAACTGATAGCGTCATCATCGGGTCTTTATCTTCACTAGGATGTTGTTTCACAAGACAAAGAGATGATGTGGGATCCTATCAAGTGAATGTGTTCTAAAATTACCTCCTAACCCAAGACAACATGAATTTAATTAAAATGTAGGTACGGGTACGATTAAAAACAAGGTAAAGATGTGTCCAGGGAGATATAAGGTGTCCCTCACATCAGAAAATACATTTTTAATCTCAGTGCTTAACAGGGCAACATGTTTCAGTCATACTTGCACCCTGGCGGGTCAGTGGCTTTCGTCAGGACCAATAGAATGGAAGAATCCAACTTCTGCGCCAGTTGGGACACTTTCCCCTGGCTTCAAGCTCTGTTAGATATGTACTCTCACTGTGAGAGTGTTAGGGAAAACATTGTTCCCCTCTTAAAAGAAAAGAGAAGAACAGTAGAACGTGCACACTTTCACACATCTACTGTGTTGGATTACCATATTTTGTACATTGTAGTGACGTCTCGCGCCTGAGTAACAATCATATGAATTATTATGAATACTTGCGCTTTGTTTGTTTTTTATTAGTAAATAGTAGTGGTAAATATGACAGAAATAAATAAAAACGATTTTTCTTTTAGTTTGCATTCTAGAAAGCCGCTCCCCTTATGTCCAGAATGGCTTTGATTGAAACCCATAGCTTTTTAGGTGAGTAGTTATGGACACCTCAGGAGGGGATTTACAAAAATGTTATGGGTTTACAAAAATGTACTGGTGCACGGTACAAGCAGTATGTCCCTCCACGGGTTTCGCTGACTATACACTCGCTTACTTTTTGGGCCCTAGAAATGGTTTGACACTCGTGAAAATAATTTTTTTGCGCAAATCCAAGTTATCCGAACACTGGATTCATCCACCTTCAATAGTAATCAAAAGAGCCCCTTAGGTGGTGGGGGGAGGTGGATTGGCTGCCTTCTCTGTAAACGAAATGAGATAAGACATGGCTGTAAAATAAGCCGGCCCGAAGTTAATATTTGTGCCGTTCTACATAGTATAATGCGCAGTGGTGCCATCTTAAGTTATATAAAACCAACTTGGAGCGCATTCTCTACGTGCTTCTGGCAGTCCCTCCCATCCTGGATATTACTGGGTAGGACCACCGAAGCTGCTCTTAAGTGGATCCGTGAGTGCCGTCTGACAGGTGTGTCCTAATTGGCATATACGTCATTGAGTGAAGGGTGTAGTGTCGTGCTGGACACGTTCTAGTGTCTCAGCAGACTCTTATGTAGTCAGCCACTACCTCTTGGGAGTGGACACACATGCACCCCACACCAATCCATCACAGGCGCCACGAATGACACGACCCTGCCAATAAAAGGACCCGGGTGCACTTGCTCGTGGTCAGTTTACCAACTATACATATAGGGTCTGTGGCATGATTCAACTAGCATCCGGGCCCAGGGCCCACAACCCCACATTGGCGACAAGTGGGTCTGACCCCGCGCATACCATGGCTGATGCTCAACTGTTCCTCGTTGTAGAGGTGAGTTGCCTGAATAGGAGGCAGCCCCGCATCTACAGTGAGCACATTGGCGAGTGTATGCCCCTTGCAGCAGCCTGCTACATTGACCGGCCCTGAGGTGGGTGATTAAAGACTATGTCCCCACACAGCAGCCCAACCCTGCCAACCCCTGCCTGCTGGAAACTGTGCATGCCCTGGAGGTGCTGTGGCCCCATGTACGGCGTTCCGCCGCATACACATACGGCCGAATGTCAGTGCCCCAGCGATGAAGAGGGACCCGTCCGCACTGCTTCGGAACGCTATCGAAGCTGCCCCTGTCCAGGCAAGGCCACTGAGGCAACGGAGGAGAGTAGTGCGGTGAACTTCACCACAGGCAAGTGTCCGACATGCAGTGCCCGTGGCTAGGGCAAGAAAATATAGGCTGCGCCTGCAGAGTGCGCCCCCACCGCCATCCAGCAAATGGCCCGCAACAGTGAGAGACTGCCGGGCACAGCCGCGCCTGACTGGACCCCAGATACTGCCAGCCCAAGGAATATTCCCAGATGGTGCCATCTGATATGCCCCCGTACCTGCCCAGGAGGTAGCCGCTGTCCTGCCCGTTGCTGCGTGTTCCGGGGAGTGGAGAGTCTGTGACCGGGAGGCGTGACAGGAACAAGCCTGCACATGCTTGAAGGCCTGAGCGGTGGAATTGGAGTCTGTTGGCTCAAGGAGGGGCAGCCGGCCAGCGGGAGACGTCCCGTCGACTGAGCCGGAGTCCTGCAACTGGGTGCAGCATCTCCAGTGAGTGTAGAGGCCTGCAGTCAGAGGAAAGACTGCTGCAGCTTGGGAGACGTGCCACAAAGCCCCCTAGCTGAGAGAAGAGTCGAGCGGTAATTAAAAAACATTTTAAAAAAGGAAAGTGCATAAAACAAGCACCGTCTTACCGTACAAGCACAGCGTCGCCCTGCCTCTCCAGCAGCTTCCTGCACCGTGCCTGCCTGAGCCACAAGGCCCGCAGCATGAAGGAAAGCTGTTGCAGCCTCCAATAATGCTTCCCAGGCCTGAGAGAGCCAAGCGGACCCGCAGAGTGATGAAAGCTGCCGTGGACTCCCTGAAATGCCGCAGCGCCACCTACCGGTTGCAAGCTGTTTCGGCATCCCCTGCAAGCATCTAGGCCCGCAGTTGGAGGACAGATTGCCATGGCCTGCTAGGACAGCCATCCACAGCGCCACCTAGCACCAGCCCACTGCACCGCACCTCAGCCCCGGCCCAGGAGAGGAGTACGTCCCGGAGACAGCTGAGTGTACCCTACGCCCCCTGGTGGCCACCTGCTGTCACTACAGCACTGAAGAAGCGGTTTTGCTTTGTGAGACACCAGTTGTCCTCTGCCCTCAACGATGAAGGAGAGACAACCCTGCAGGATAGCCTGCACTTGAGACTGCCAGGGCCTAAATGGAAAAGCAGCTACAGCACCACCTGGTCGCCATTGTGCCACACAGCACCCTGAGCAGCCCGAAAGAAATTACTGCCCAGAGACTTTAAAGAGGACATGCCGCCCTGCCGACTGGCATCAGCAAAAAGTCGGTAGAGTTTCCCCACAAACTAGCCCTAAGCGACAAACACAGCTCAGCCTATACCCAAAGAATCTAACAAGTGCCTAAGCAGCAAGAATAGACACTGTATGAAGCAGCACACACTCAGGAAAGGCTGTAGAGGCTGACACCACACAGGCAAAGGAGCAATAGAGACGGAGAGTCTACTAGAACAAGTGACCCTCATGGAGCCAGACTCTGCACCACTATAGCACAGAGGGGCCCAGTTCAGAGTTCACAAGGAGAGCATCATGGCAGGCCACCACTGCCAGAGAGAAGACACAAGCATACCAGGGGGCCAGCCAAAAGCACCCTCTAGGAGACAATGTTACAGAGCGAACCTGGTTGCCCACCAGGTGTCTGAGAAAGAGATGCGCCACAAAGGGTAGCACCCCTAGCGCTCCCCGGAGAAAAGAGGGGAGGAAAGGCCTAGCGTGGCCTGAATGCAGGAGGGAGAGGCTCTGCATCCCCACTGCACCAGCAAAGCCCCGAAGTGGGCCCAGAGACAATCAAGGGAGTCCCCCAACACTGCTGTAAGACCGCGTCGTACCTTGGCCCATTACCAGCAGAAGAGAATTGCACGTCCCGACGTGGCAAGTCGCCACCACCGCAACACGGAGAAGAGAATGTGGCACAACACCCCCTCATGAAGAAGAGAAGTGTCCTCCCCCACACTGCCTCGAGATGGAGTCGCCAGTGGCCCAAGACAGGCAACAGGAGAGTTGCACACCCCACATGGCAAGCTGCCACCGCAACAGGTGCTCCAAAGACAGGCGACACGTGGCCGGACGCCACATCGCACAGCAAGCAAGGAGCACATTTCACGAAGTGACCGACCCCACCAAGCATGCCTGAACAGAGGCAGGACCCGGCGCCATGACGACGCAGGCTTGAGACGCAAGCACAACGCCCTCGAGTGATCAAGGTGACCTGCCATCCTGGTAGAGGAGCACCACGAAGACCCTTTATGAAGGGATCAGACCGGCAAGAGGTCCGCACAAAGAAGGGTGACAATCCTGTCACCATGAAGAACCGGATGAACACAGGTGCGCTGAAAAGACCAACAAGAGGAGAAGAATGAGGACTCGCAGCGCCACAAGACAAGAGCACACCCAGGGACACCAGACAGCCACCAAGGCGGACCGACGTCCCTGGAGACAGCTCAACGGGAGAACCGAATGTAAGCCGCAGCTAGTGCAAACCGCGTCTCTCTCCAACGTTTCCCAGTGCGACCATCCAGTCCCGAGCAGACGGCATCCCTGTTCCTGACTGCACATGCCACGGGTGAAAAACAGCCTCAGCAAGACGAGGGTACATGGCTGCGAAGTCCCTCCAGACATCCTCCCTCCCAGCAAGTCGCCACCACCTGTCATCCAGGTTCAATGGCAACCACAACATCACTGCCATGTGTATCACCCTATCCAACCAAGGAGCGACATCGTCACCGGGTTGGAGACTTGCACCTTCAGAGGAACCAAGAGACCGAGGCACCCCCATCAAAATGAGAGAACAAGTGTCCAGGGGCGATCCGAAAGTCCATGTGCCCCTGTGTCCTGTTGGCAAGCCCACTGACCATTAAGTCACTCATCCGGGCCGCTGCCCGAACAACGTCGTCGGATCCTGTCTGTGTTCCTGCAGCGCGCACAAGCAGCCCTGCACAGTCCACACAGTATTGCAGCAGCCCCGCACAAGGACCTCAAGAACATTCCTGCACCCAAGGGTCCTCGCACAGGAGATGGTCTAGAGGCGACTCCACCAACAAGGTACTGGGAGGCTCCTCAGCCTCAGAGGATAATGTCCTGGGCATCATCGCCATTCCAGCCATGGCCGATTGGTTATCTTAGTGCCCAGACACCTCAAGCAAAGACTCTGCAGCAGAACTCCACTGACGCTCCTGATGCATCATAGTTTAATTGACAGACACTAACAGCATCACCGCCAGAGCACACAAGTTCATCCAGCAGTGTGCGAGAGGACATGGATTGGACGGACAGGCTGCCAAGGAATTTGGACTCCATCGACGCATCGTTCGTGCCCAGTAGGCTCTGGATAAATTATGGGCATGTGCTGAGATGCTCGGGTGCCCCCAGCTGCACCTGTCCACTATTTGTCCCGCGGACTGCCTCTCTGGACCAGGAGACTGTGTGGTGTCCTATGTGAATGGGTAGTTTCCTGAAGTTGGACTTTGTTTTATTTTTTTAATTAAGTTTGGGAGGAATGTAGGGCTTGATTCACAGAACTAATCTGAGACAAAATCCTAAACTTACTACTTTTAATATTCACAGAAGGCATTTAGTAGTAGTAAAGTTAGGATTTTGTCTTAAGTTTGTCTTAAGTCTGTCTTAAGTCTGTCTTAAGTCTGTCTTAAGTTTGTCTTAAGTCTGTCTTAAGTCTGTCTTAAGTTTGTCTTAAGTCAAACTTAAGACAAAATCCTAACTTTACTACTACTAAATGCCTTCTGTGAATACCAAAAGTAGTAAGTTTAGGATTTTGTCTCAGATTAGTTCTGTGAATCGGCCCCGTAGTGTCATGCTGGACACGTTCTAGTGTCTCAGCAGACACTTACGTAGTCAGCCACTCCCTCGTAGGAGTGGACACACATGCACCCCACACCCATCCATCACAGGCATCAAGAGGGACGTGACCCTGCCAATAAAAGGGCCCGGGTGCACGTGCTCGTAGCCAGTTTACCAACTACACATATAGGGTCTGTGTCATGATTCAACTAGCATGCGGGCCAGGGGCCCACAACACCACAAAGGGCACTGTAAACAGACTTGGACTGTTACCATGACGGCCACCTAAATCGGAAGAAAGCAGCAAAAAGTAAAAAAGCGTAAAAAAAGGGGACTTCTGAGATTAAATCTATAATGTCATATAGATAGAATTTCTGAAGAAATTTTCATTTTTCAAACAAATGTTTCATCCATGTGACATGCCCTTTATGACAGTGGGATCGTAGTTAGATTGCAATGTTAAAATACTTTTTACCCCTTCGGAAACTAATCTGCTCACTCGTCATTTTCTCAACCATTGAAATCACTAACTGATTACTTTGAAAAAATACTCTTTTTTCTTGTTTCTTCGGAAAATGAATATGTTCACTCGAGGTTTCATTTTCATGCATTAAGCTCATCTGTTTGTGTCAAAATTTGATATCCACAAGTGTATATTGGGATAGTCTCATTGCAAAACTGGTGGACCCACTTTGAGTCTCTTTGCTACCAAAATAATGGCAAAAAGTACTTAAAGGTATTTCTCTTTATGGCTATATATGCAAATTGGTAGTATGCGATCATTAATAAGTCTCTTGTTCCTTTCAATTAATATTAGATCACACAATTATGGAATCACATACCCCGCTTGGATGAGACAATTATTGGGGTTCTTGACATAGTCAGAAATGGGACAAAGGTGATCATATTTACAGATGTGATTATATTTAAAAACTTACCATATTGGCTAGCTTCGTAGGAGCACCCACTGTAATCTTGTGTTACGGGTACCCATATTGTTAAGCAGCCTAATGTTTACAATCATGGTTCACTGCTGAGACCATTATGTTGTATGGTCCTATATAGATTTTATCTGGTGACTTGCGACCACAGAATATTATCGTTTAGTCAATTTTGAAAAGCTCCCAGACGGTAAATCAATTTTTGATCATTTTGTAGCAGATTTCTTTCAGCATTTGTATCAATACTCTCCAAAGTTTGTAGCACCACCCATTTTACATCATTGGCACAGTGACTGATAGTCATAAAGTGGTTGATCATTTTGGTTGTCGATTTCGTGTATCTGATGTTATTCCCATGCTCGCAGATGCAGGTTTTGACCTTCCTACATGTCATACCGATATATCTTAAGTTGCAGGGACATGTCATCATATATATAACGTGGGAGCTGGTACAATTCGTATGTCTCCTCAATGTCCACTTCAAATCTGGTTTGAGATCCATCATTTTTCTGGCTGTGGTCAAATGACAGACTGAACAGGACCCGCATGGATAATGACCCACGATTGGTGGAAGGGTGCATGCAGTAGTGATGTTTTCCCACTGTGTTTCAGCTTTTTTGGGTTGGGTATGCACAAGAATATCTCGTAGGTTCTTCTCTCTCCTATGTGCGAAACGGGGGATGGGCCAGTTGAACATCCCCGTATTGATGATCCTCCAATTTTTATGGATCAGCTTCTTCAAATGATTCGATGCTACACCGAATGTGGTAACACAAGTGAGCAGGTCTTGAGTCATGGCTTGCTCCTTCTCATGTAGGACAATGTCCCTATGTTGATTCTTAGCTTGCTTGTAGCATCTATTTACAATTAAGGCAGGATAATCTCTGGTCTCAAGCTTGTTGGTTGATGCTTGGGCTTGTTTATTGAAGTAATTTCTGTTACTACAGTTTAGTTTTTAGCATAAAAATTGGCTGTATTGTAAGTTTTCCTTTAATGACTGTAGTTGTCACATCGCTGTAGTAGCATCCATGTAGTAAACTATCATTGTAATGCCATTGATTCTGCGTGTATCCCTTGCTTTTCAAAGTTTATTTAATCTGGAACAAGCAAAATCAAAAGAATGGGAGCTAGAAGTTTTTATGGGTGGATTCTCTCCTTTTTCAAATCAATACCCCAAAACAGCAGGGCAGCAGCCCTTCAGAACAGCATTCCAGCAGTTACCAAGTGAGTTCTTTCTCTTATGTTTGTGGGTATTGATTTGGAAGTGGAGAGAACTCATTTGGTAACTCACAAATTGTCACTCAGTCCTGCCACAAGGGGGTATTTCCATTTGTTTAAAAGGATTCTCACCCTCTAGGATTCCTAGTGAAAAGCTTTATCATTGAGTCCTTTCCCGGAAAAATCTGTAAGTGCTCCCTTGAGGTACAAGTTATACAGCCAGTATCTGGGTGAGGACCCAACGATGAAACATGCCACTAGGAATACCATGGGTGAGAGCCGTTTTAAACAAATACTTAGTTATCTTCTGTCAGTTGTCACATGTGATGCAATTATATATTGAGAAACGACTTTGTAAAATCTAAATTACTTTGTGAAAAAAAAGAGAAACACATTTATATGATTTTGTTTGAGTACTACAAGTTATTATGATATTATAATGACTGTATTGATTTTGGACTCCAGAGCGGAAGCCTGTACTGCTGCCCGTGTATGCCGGGAACCTGTTTCTGCGCATTTACTCACTAATCTTTTGTGCTGGGCACCGCTGCGTGTTGCAGGGTGCTCAGTGGTGTTTTATGTGGCCTGATTCCTTTGTTTATAGCCTAGCTGTGCACTGCTGCGTGGTGCAGGGTGCACAGCTCCTTGTTTTTTATAATGTGCAGCAGCCTTAAAAATACATTTTTAAACTCGTGGGCACTTACTGTTTCTTCCTCATTTCGCCTCTTTAGACACAGAAGGCGGGAAGAGGTCCCACATGAGCGCCAATCTTTACTCGCGCCGGTGGGGACATCTTCCGCCGCCATCTTTGGGGGGTTAGCAGTCCAGTCCTTTGACTGGCTGCTATTTAATCGCCATGGCGAGGCGGACGCGCAGCGGACTCCAGAGCGGAAGCCCGTACTGCTGCCCGTGTATGCCGGGAACCAGTTTCTTCGCATTTACTCACTAATCTTTTGTGCTGGGCACCGCTGCGTGTTGCAGGGTGCTCAGTGGTGTTTTATGCTTCCTGATTCCTATGCTTTTAGCCTAGCTGTGCACTGCTGCGTGTTGCAGGGTGCACAGCTCCTTGTTTTTTAATAATTTGCAGCAGCTTTAAAAATACATTTTTAAACTCGTGGACACTTACTGTTTCTTCCTCATTTCGCCTCTTGAGACACAGTGGGCGGGAAGAGGTCCTGCCTGAGCGCCATTTTTACTCGCGCCGGTGGGGACATCTTCCGCTGCCATTTTTGGGGGGTTAGCAGTCCAGTCCTTTAACTGGGTGCTATTTAATTGCCACGGCGATGCAGACGCGCCGCTGGCGCGCCAAAGGCAAGACCGTCTGCGCCCGTCCGCGTCCGAACAACTGCCAGCGCCAGTTATGCTGCCCAAATTGCAGCAGACTGCACGGTAGGTTGGGGCAGAGATGAGCTGCTAGCACTTAGGCCCTCTACTTGCCCTGGCCCGGCGTGTGTCTAGGAGAGGGGGGCAGGCCATTTTGCTGCCCTTGTTGTAACTTCACCCTCAGTCCCAGTCTCGCTATTCGCGACGCTAAAGAGTCGGGTCATGCCCTTCCTAGATCCTCAAGGTCCGCTGTTTTAAAAACCTGTCTCATCAATTGAAGATCGCTGCCCAAACACGCTCTCGACAAACATCAATCCCTTGTTGACAATGATTGGGATCTTATGTTTCTTACCGAGACTTGGTTGCGTGAAGACACTAACCCTGCAGTGGCCTTAGCCATCCCCCAGGGCTATAGCTTAGTCTGTGCTAATAGGAGGGACAACAGACCTGGGGGTGGTGTGGCGATTATCCATAAAGACATTTGGGAGACGTTCACAACCAATTTTAGTCAGATAGGAAGTATTGAAGGACTCCCTTTCTGTATTAAATTGTCCTCCACTGCCTCCTTCGCGGGGCTCCTCCTCTACAGGCCCCCGTGCTGCTGCCACAGCGCCACACCCATTTTGGCAGACTATATCGCCCAGGCTTGTACCCGCTACTCAAACTTCACGGTCCTAGGTGACCTTAATTTGCATGTTGATGACCCATCCTGCTCGCATAGCGCAAACTTCATCTCGTCACTTGCCGGCTTTAACCTGACGCATCTGGTTTCTGCCCCAACTCACAAAGCGGGCCACACGCTTGACCTCATCTGCTCTAATCTGAAGGAGGTTAAAGTGAACAAACCTACTCAGGTGATCTGGTTGGACCATTACTTGGTCCCCTTCCAGCTGCATCTGAAGGTCACAGCTAGGGTCACTACTCCCCCTAAGGTAACGAGGAGGAACTGGAGCAGGGTCTCATCGGAGTCCTTAGGCCCTCTCTTAAAGGACTCTGATCACCCCCATTCAAATAACCCTGATGACAGCATCGCGAACTTGAATGCTTGGGTCACGGAGGCCCTCAACAAAATCGCTCCACAGAGACCCGTCAGCTCTTCCAGAGCGACCTCCTCCGCTCCTTGGTTCTCCGAGGACATCAGAGCTAAAAAAAAGCGACTGTAAAAAACTGGAGAATGAGTGGAGAAAGTCATATGCAATGGAGGCCAAAATCATTTACAGAGTAGCTCTGAAAGAATATCATAAACTACTCAACAACAAAAGAAGAGATTTCCTAGCTGCTCTTATCGCGGGTGCTAGTAATTTCTCTAGGGAAGTATTTAGGATTGTGAAATGCTTTACTAACCTCACGGCACTTATGCACCCAGCTATTCCTGCTCTGGAACTGTGCAACAGCCTTTCGAACTTTTTTGAGGATAAAATATTTCAGATCTATGCCTCCTTCACTGTGTCTCCCTGCCTCAGTGTGGAGGACGAATCTCGCGGTTTTGCCCAGTACCAGCTGGTGTTCACTGAATTTTCCATGGTCCCCGTCGATGAATCGCTCGCGGAACTGCGGAAATGCAAACCCAGGTCACCGGGAGATCCCTGGCCAGCTCGACAATATAGTTTATTAGCAGAGTGGCTCAACCCGACCCTCAACTCCATCTGGAATTCCTCACTCAGGTTAGGGACTTTTCCCTCCGTCTGGAAACATGCTTTCCTACTTCCTATCCTGAAGAAGCCCAATGCCGACCCTTAAGTTGCCAGTAATTTTAGGCCCATCTCTCTACTCTCAGCCCCCGCTAAAATCCTGGAGAAACTGGCTCATCAGCAGTTGGCTGCCTTTATAGAAACCAATGAGCTGCTGCATGACTCGCAGTCCGGCTTCCGCACTGGCTACAGCACTGAATCTGCACTGATTGAAGTTGCTGATTCCATCCGCTGGGCGGTGGACGGGGGCTCCGCGGCCCTGCTGGTACTCCTAGATGTGTCGACAGCGTTTGAAACAGTGTCTCACCCCATCTTGCTTGATAGACTTAAGCAAATAGGCATCCGTGGGACGGCGCTGGACTGGATTGCTTCCTTCCTCCACTGCCGAGACCAACAAGTCTTTCTCCACCCTTTTACCTCTGCCGCGAAACCACTCAGATGGGGGGTGCCTCAGGGTTCGGCCCTAAGCCCACTACTCTTTAACATATATCTGACACCATTGGTGGATCTCATCGCGAAAACGGGGGTCAAGGTGATATCCTATTCGGACGACACCCAACTGATGTGTTCCTTTAGAGATGTGTCGTCGTCAGTTTTTGACTCTTTCAGAGACTGTCTCAAAAGCATTGCCGGCTGGATGAACAATAACTTAAACGATAAAACGGAGGTCCTATTCTTCAATCAAGCTGCACCACCCCCAGCAGTCCCGTGGTGGCCTGGTGAACTTGGGTCTCCTCCTGTGCCTAAGGATTCCGTTAAGAACCTCGGGTCCGATGGGACAAAGACCTGTCCCTTTCAGCCCATGTTCAGCAAGTGTCTGCAGCCTGCTTTGGTAAGATGAAAACTATTAGAAAATTCATCGACTTTCTGCCAGAGGAATCTCGTAAAACGGTTGTTGATGCCTTGGTCATCTCTCACCTCGACTATGCCAACAGACTATATCTGGGCCTCCCTAGCGGCTTGACCCGAAGGCTGCAGATAGTGCAGAACGCTGTTGCGAGGATGGTCTGTAAGGTTCCACTCCGCCAGCATATCTCGCCTCACCTCAGACAACTTCATTGGCTCCCAGTCGCCAAGAGAATTGAACTCAAGTCCCTCACGTTCGCGTTTCGGGCCTACCAGGGCAGAGGCTTTAACTATCTGAGGAAGAGACTTCGCCCTTACAAGCAGGGTAGATCTCTGAGGTCCAACCATAAACGCTACATCTCCGTCCCTTGCTTTGCCAAAACAAGGCTCGGGGGCAGAACGTTTGAGGTGGGAGCCTCCAAACGCTGGAATGACTTACCTCTTAATCTATGTGTGCTGAACTCTGACCTGGAGTTCAGAAAGGCTTTGAAAACCTAGGTGTTCCAGCATAGGGATTAGCACTCCGCTCGCTCTGTTCTGTTGTTTTCTGCTCTAGCGCCGGGACACCTCAGCTGAGGTAGCTGTGCAGTGTATAAATGTCTTTATTATTATTATTATTATTATTATTATTATTATTATTATTTGGTATATGGAGGAAGAATGCACATATGGGATGAATTACTGTTTGACACTACTTCCAGTAAGTACACTGGGATGCTTCACTGATGGATGAAAGCAGGGAGCATTGATGTTTTTGAATGCAAATGAAAACTCCCTTGTGTTTTACAACAAATAAATAGCCTATTTAACTGGTGTCTTTTCTGAAAACTGCTTCAACAGGCAGTCATGTACATGAAGATAGGAACGTGTCAGACAATGTACCTCTTTTTTAATCAATAAAAAAAATAATTGCATTAATGATACTTAAAACATTGCTCTCCATAAAAGTTTATATAGTTATCCTGTGCTTGCACAATTGATTATTACAAAATTGCAAAATTATGTCTGACGAACAAAGAAGCATGCACATGACCGGTTTAGTGCAATCCCTTACATTGGGAATGGGATGCACTCACAATATACCTTGGATGTGAACCACAGAGGCATGTTTAGCTATTCATAGGGAGCGTAACTCTATCAATTCTCCAGCAGCCCTCCTTCTTTTTTTACCCTTCTGCTTCCTTCACACAGTTAATATCACACCTGCCCTTTACTGTAGATCCATGTTCAGATAGCGCATCAATAAGCCAGGATAATTAATAAGAGAGCAAAAGGCCACTTTCTTAGGACAGGCCCAAAAATAGATCTCACACATTACATTTTATGTCCTATAGCAGCAATGAGACACAACTTCAAACTTAGAAATCCTAACAAAGTGACATTACTAGCCATACGCTAATGCTCGAAAACCGAAAAAGAGAGTGGTGTAAGCCCCTTTCTCAAAGGATAACTAACAGTCTCCTCCCCAGACCAACTATTCAATGAGCTATCACAAAAACTAAGAGCCATCAACCACCAACAACTGGAGCAGGAAGCAAAAACAGTGAACAGGATTAGTTCTTCAACAAAATCACCGCCACATCAGGGAAGAGGGCTATTCACCCTTGACCCCTGCCTAACTGCCTACCCAGGCCCCACACACCAGTCATATTGACCTTTCCCTGGCTGACATGCCCATGACTGCTTAACTCGCCCAAAGCACCTCAGGGAAGATGTCACATGGACTCCACTCCTTCTGGGCACCCTGTCAGGTGAGATGGTGCAGCAATACGTCAAGACACCTAAAAGGAGAGCAAAACGCCACTTTATTAGGACATGTCTGTTAGACCTGTCAACCTTAGGGTGGTCTTCCCCCAAAAGCTCTGCCTTATTCCTCCATATTTTGCTGACCCCTTTTTAGTTGGCCTAAGGACTGCTAACCAGTGCTAAAGTGTATGTGTTTACTCCTAAAAATATGGTAACATTGGCTTGTCCCCTGTTGGCATATTCAAATTTCTTATAAGTCCCTGGAAAATTGGTACTATGTGTACCCAGAGCTGTAAATTAAAAGCTACTAGTGGGCCTGTGGCACTGGTTGTACCACCCACTTAAGTAGCCCATTAAATCTGTCTCAGGCCTGCCATTGCAGCCTGTGTGTGCAGTTTTAAATTGCCATTTTGACCTGGCAAAATAAACCTTTTGCCAGGCCCAAACCTTCCTTTTTTAATATATATAAGTCACCCCAGGGCAGACCTTAGACAGCCCAGAGAGCAGGGTGCAGTGTATTTAAAAAGATTAAATGCACTTTTATATTTTACATGTGCTGATAGTGAAAAACTGTTAAATTCATTTTTCACTATTGCAAGGCCTACCTCTCCCTTAGGATAATATTGGAGTTACCTTATTACATTTACATTACAATTACATATTGAAATAGGTAAACAGTTCATGTTTGGTGTCCTTGGAATCATAATGAAAAATCCTCCTTCATGGTGAAGTTGGATTTTTTACTACAATTTTGAAAATGCCACTTTTAGAAAGTTGCCATTTTCCTGCCTTAGCCATTTGGTGCTTGCAGTCTCTCTCTGGGACACATGACTGAGTGTAGCTGACATTTGGGCTTTGTGTACTTCTTCTAGACAGCCACACACACTAGAGAGCTTAGGTGTGTCTAGATGGGCCATCACCGGCAAGATGGGTGGGCGAAGCTAGTCACAGCCCTACTCACACTTGAATAGGTTGGATGTAGGGGTGTGCTCTATATATTCCGCCCCGCCGGTGGAATTGGCGGAATTCCGCATGTAACGCGGAGTTCTGGCCGAATTCCGCCAACCGCCACGTGACAGAGTTTTTTTCTCACGCGCAGCTCAAAAACAGTAAATTGGCGAGCGAGATTTATTGTCCCCTAACATGATTTTCAGTCGCTAGGAGGGCACCCGGCAAGATTTCTCCAATGCGGGCAGTCGTGACCGTTTGCGATCAGAAAGCTGCCACTAGAGTAGAAAAGTTACTCGAGTGGCAGCAAAATCAACTCAAGCAGCTGTGCGCTCTAGTGTGCAACATGGTGCTGTTTACACTGATTTTGTAGCGTAGAATGAACTCCCAGCACTAAATCACGTCGCCATGTGCCTATTTCCGCCCGTTCGCGGAATTTCACTTAATCTTAAGCTTAGCTGTATTCTGCTTCCACACAAAGGGCTGAATGCCACCTGTAGTTAGTCTGAAAACAAGGCAGCGATGGCAGGAAGCCTGTGCACTTCAAAGGTAAACCTCTAGAAGCTTCTCCCCACTACAAAGGAAGGCCTAGGTATGAATATTGGACCTCAGACACCAACTCTTCAGTACACTTCTGGGCTTGTGGGTACACTGCCAGGAGGAAGGACTGCTGTACTGCTGAAAGGGCTGCCACTCTGCTGGACTGCCGCTCTGAAGGACTGCTGCCCTACTGTGCTAACCTGCTGGCCTTTTGTCTGGGTGAGAAGGACTGGGCCTACATCTGTTGAACTCAGGACCCCAGAGTGACTCCAAGGGCTAGTTGGCTGGCATTCTGACTAGAGCCTCAGGGACAGAAAGCTTCAACAACCTTGACCCCAACACCTGGACTCTGCCCTTTGTGAGTCCTACCCTGCCAAGGGGTGCCACCCCAGTCCTGGACCCCTGGAAGTGGGCCTGAAGGTGCTCTGTTAGCCCATCTGAGGACCCAGCAGAACCGACACACTCCTCTGCTGCGCGGTGAAATCCCAAGCAGAACTGACGCATGACCTCTGCTATGAGTGTTCTTCAAGCTCAAGGACTTCACATCAACCTCGCAGCCCGCACCAGAACTGCTGCCTGTGCAAAGCTTTCCCAATGCAGGCTCTAGCATCGCAAATCTCTCATTGACGGCAGCCTCGCTGACGGCGCTGGTTCTCACATCGGAGCCACACAGCTCCTGAGAAGCGACACATCTCCTCAACTGCGCAACACATCCTCGTCGCGGGACTTCACAACACTCCCCAACCAGGATTTAAGGTACTCTTGATCAGCGGGCCTAACTGGGTCCCCGTAGCTGGCCCACGCTCCATCGCAGTTGTCCTGAACTTGAGTCTTTGGCCCTGATTTAGATCTCGGCAGACAGGTTACTCCGTCACAATGGTTACGGATATCCTATCCACCAAAATATAAATTCCATAGGATAAAATGGGACTTATATTTCAGCAGATGGGATATCCGTCACTTTTGTGATGGAGTAATTCATCCGCCGAGATCTAAATCAGGCCCTTTGTCCCAGTCCCAGTTGGCGCCTTTGCACTTTTTGGTGCTATTTTCAATGATATCTTTAAAATTGCATACCTCCACTTCTACTGATTGAATTGTCCTTTTGGTCTTGTTTTATTTATTAAAACAATTACTCTATGCATCTAATTTGGTGTGGGACCCCTTTTGTGTTGTGTTCTCATTTTATTACTGTTTGAAGTGTTGCACACATGCTTTGCCTCTAAGTTAAGCCTGTCTGCCCTGTGCGAAAGTACCAGAGAGTTCAGCATAGGTTAATTTGGGGTTTGCTTGTGGCTTCAGCACGACAATGATTGTGGTTGCTGCTTGAGTAGGGTTTTAACCCCCTCAACCAGTAACCCAGTTTCTTACAGCTACCATGCTGGATTACAACTATGGCCTTGCTGTTGCAAAATGTCACATTTCTCAATTCACTTTATGACTTCCTTCTCACCTGCTTTAATGGTTTATTTATTTTGAAGTTTTTATATAGGGCGAACAAGACCCTTGCGGGTATCAGAGCGCTTTACAAGGTAGATATAGGAAACAAAACAGTTCAGTGAAACCAAACAATCGTATTACAAGTTAAATACAAAGATTCATATGAGTTTAGATAAGAGAATAGATTTCACTTCTTTTTTGAAAGATACAAAAGAGGGATTCAGTCTGGTTTCTTTGGTCAGTGCATTCCATATCCTGGGCGCCATACCCGAGAAGGCCCGGTTGTATGTTTTCTTCTTGGCAAATCATTGTGGTTTCAGTAGAAGGTTACTGGAGCTCCTGGAGGATCTGTTGCCACAAGAAAGCACCAATTTCTGTGCCAGGTAACTTGGAGTGTTGTGATGTATGGCCTTGTGTGTCATACATGCGCTTTTTAGATGAATCCTGGCTTTGAAAGGTAGCCAGTTGAGGGCTCTAAGGTCAGGGGAGATGTGACAATTTCTTTTGGAGCCTTTGATGAGTCTAGCTGCTGCGTTGATTGAAGCTCTTAGAGGGGGAGTCGTTGATCTGAGGAGGCCGCAAAGAGAGGCACTCCCATATTCCACTCTTGGGATTACTAGTGCTTGAACTGCCAGTTTGAAGTCATTTGCAGGCAGGAAGGGTTTGAGTCTTCTCAAGGTGTTCATCTGAAAGTTTGCTCGTTTTGTTGCGGTGCTAACGTGTTTCTGCATGTTTTGATTTTTATCAAGAGTAACTCCCAATGATTTCGCTGAGTCGATAATAAGAGGTTGGCAGTTGAGTGCTGTTAGGTGTTTCAGCCAGTCTTGAATGATGGTCGATTGGTTGGGAGGAGCGATTAGGAGGAATTCCGTTTTGAGAGTGTTTAGTTTCAGATGGTTTTCGGCCAGCCAGGTCTGGGTTTTATGTAACATTAGGTTGAGAGATTTGATGTCCTCTAATGAGTGGATTTTTAAATATATTTGTGTATTGTCTGCGAACATGTGATAGTGGACATTAGAGGAGCTAAGAATTTCGGTGAGCGGTTCCATGAATAGGTTGAAAAGTGTAGGAGAGAGGGTTGATCCTTGTGGGACTCCTAAAGTGACTGGGACGGGCTTGGTTCTGTACACAATCACCTTTGCACTAGTTCCATATATGTGACAAACGTTCCTGACCACAATCGTCTTATACTATCCATGCCAAACATCATTGGCTTCAACAACATCAAAGAATAAATCTTGGAACACTTTACCTGACACCAGGTCAGTTAACCAGGGCTTCAACTGGCCCCATCTAATTTCATTCTTACCCGCACTCAACCGGAACACTATCTATCGGTAAACCCAAAAACTTTCTGATGGGTCTCTTTTCCATCTGTCTCAATGCATAATGAACTAGTGAGTGCACGATAATTCAAATTGTTATAACCACAGACCAAGGTCATTGCAATACAACATAAAATAAAACAAGCACAAGACAGCATTTGGCATTATTCAGCAATAGTTCTAATATAGCTTGCACAACTTCTTGATGACCATCTTTCCAACTTTTTAATCCTGCCCTTCATAAACCCCAACCTATTAGCTTCTGTAGTCACCCATATTCAAAAGCAGTGAATGCCAAGCTGCTCCAGCTCCACTTGCAAAACATTTATTACCTTCAGCAATTCGAAGGCTGTCAACATCCTGCTGTTTGCATGACAAAACACCACCTCTCTTACCTCTCACCTGCTTCACAAAATCATCATCAGGCCTCCACAGGGACAGATTTTTTCCTACCACCAATAGTACATGCCATCTACCTTGTTCTTTTAGGTCAGTCTTTGACTGTTATAACTACAACTTCAACAGTCCTCTTTGTAGTTGGATCTCATTTGAAGAAATGCCCTCTTTATCCTTGCCCCCTAAAAGTCTACAAACACAAAAAGTGACAATAAGCACCCACAAGATGCCCAAGCTAAACAGCCTCAGCTTAAAGGTTGACACACATAAGACTTCCAGGCTCTCCAACATTCAAGTCAATAGGGCCATTGCATTGTACTGCTCCATTCTTCTCTGCTCATCCTGCCAGAGTCTCTTCCCCAATTCTCCAGCCAAGGGCTCTCAGCCCCTGGCCCCGAACATACTTCCATAAAAGGCAATTCCTGACAACTTTCCTGCTATGTTCACTGCTGACATGTTTTTTGTCAATCATCCTTATAATAAATCGCACCATATCTCTCCTCACTACTTGCCAGAGCTCTACTAGCCACAAACTCATTCCAGACTTGTCTTTATGTTGTCCTTGTTGACATTTATAACATGTTCTCAACTTATTGCAAGACTCTCACTCACCCAATGACCAAACCTCCTGAGGTGCCACTGTCTTCTGCACATTAGTTCCTGGTGCCAGCCCACAGAATCTCTGCCACTGTGAACGAGGCAAAACAATAGTTATGCTACTGTCCACACCCAGCATGTGTCTGTCCTTAAAAATAATATTGTGTTGCATATAACTTAGCATAAACCTCTGTAATTACCTCAGCAATCTCATATCCTTCACCTTCTGACTACTTACCCTCATGCCAGCTCCCCCTGCGTCAGTTCTCCTGTCCAGCTTGCCCACAGTACGCTACCCTCTGCTGTCTGTCTGCCTACTGCACTCTGTTTGTGCCTCCTCTGCTCATTTCTTGCTCTGTTTTGCCTTTTCTGATCTTCTCTCTGCCCTCTGCTATCCATTTTCCGGTCATTTTTCTGCCCTTTGTTTTGCCCTCTTCTGCTGTGTTATACCTTTTTCTGCTAGTTTCTTCCTTCTTACCTCCATTTCCCTCCTCCCGCCACTTCTCTCCTCCCATCACCCAGCGCCTCGCCCTAACCCCAGGATCTACTAAATGGAGGCCGCAGCATGTCCCCATTTAGCAGGTCCTCGTGCCAGCTCCCCCTGTGACAGTTGTCTTGTCCAGCTTGCCCACACTCCACTCCCATCTGCTGCCTGTCTACCTGCTGCCCTCTGTTTGTGCCTCCTCTGCTCATTTCAATCTCGGTTTTGCCTTTTTTTGCTCATTTTCTGCACAATGTTTTGCCTTCTCTGCTCGTTTTTCTGCACTCTGTTTTGCATTTTCTGCTCATTTCTCGGCCCTCTGTTTTGCCTTTTCTGGTCGTTTTTCTGCCCTTTGTTTTGCCCTCTTCTGCTCTGTTTTGCGTTTTTTTGCTTGTTTCTTCCCTCTTACTGCCACTTCCCGCCTCCCACCATGTCCCTCCTCCTGCCACCCAGCGCCCTGCCCTCCCCAGGACCCACTTAATGGAGGCTGCAGAGTGACACCTTTGAGCAGGTCCTTGTGCCAGCTCCCCCTGCGACAGTTCTCCTGTCCAGCTTGCCCAAAGTCTGCTCCCCTCTGCTGCCTGTCTACCTGCTGCCCTCTGTTTGAGTCTCCTCTGCTCATTTCTAGCTCTGTTTTGCCTTTTTCTGCTCCTTTTCTGCACAATGTTTTGCCATTTCTGCTCGTTTTTCTGCACTCTGTTTCACCTTTTCTGCACATTTATCTGCCCTCTGTTTTGCTTTTCTCCTTATTTTTCTGCCCTTTGTTTTGCCCTCTTCTGCTCTGTTTTGCCTTTTTTGCTTGATTCTTCCCTCTTACCACCACTTCCCTCCTCCCACCATTTCCCTCCTCCTGCCACCCAGCGCCTTGTTCTCCCCCAGGACCCACTTAATGGAGGCCACAGAGCAACCCCTTTGAGCAGGTCTTCTTGCCAGCTCCCCCTGCGACAGTTCCCCTGTCCAGCTTGCCCAAAGTCTGCTCCCCTCTGCTGCCTGTCTACCTGCTGCCCTCTGTTTGTGCCTTCTCTGCTCATTTCTTGCTCTGTTTTGCCTTTTTCTGCACTCTGTTTTGCCCTTTCTGCTCATTTCTCTGCCCTCTGTTGTGCCTTTTCTGCTTGTTTTCTTCCCTTTGTTTTGCCCTCTTTTGCTCTGTTTTGCCTTTTTCTGCTCATTTCTTCTCTCTTCCCGCCGTTTCCCTCCTCCTACCAATTCCCTCCTCCCGCTAACCAGTGCCCCGTCCTCCCACAGGACCTATTTAATGGAGGCCGCAGTGCCGATCCTTTCAGCAGGTACACGTGCCGAATACATACCTTTTTTTCGCATGCGTTTACAACGCATGCCATAACAACGCAGTCGTTACAACGACCGAGTTGTTATTTCGCATATCGTTACAACGCAAGTCTGAACAACGACTTGCTGTAGGGGGCGCTGGTTGTTGGAATAGTATAATTTACTATTCCAACTCCAGTCTGTGCGGACACTAGGGAAGGTGTTGGATTTTAAATCCAAAACCTTCTTCCCCCTTAACGCAAGTCGTTTTTCCGACTTGCGTTGTAACGGTATGCAAAATAACAACTCGGTCGTTGTAACGACCGCATTGTTATGTCATGCGTTGTTCCGCTTGCGAACTAAACACTGTTTACCACACATGCCAGCTCCCCCTGCGACAGTTCTCCTGTCCAGCTTGCCCATAGTCCGCTACCCACTGCTGCCTATCTACCTGCTGCCCTCTGTTTGTGCCTCCTCTGCTTGTTTCATGCTCTGTTTTGCCTTTTCTCCTTGTTTTTCTGCCTACATTTTTGCCTGTTTCTGCTAGTTTTTCCGCCCTCTGTTTTGCCTTCCTTGCTCGTTTTTCTGCCCTCTCTTTTGCCTTTTCTGCTTGTTTCTCTGTTCTCCATTTTGCCTTTTCTGTTCGTTCTCCTGCCTTTCCTGTTAGTTTTTCTGCCCTCTGTTTTGCCCTCTTTTGCTCTGTTTTGCCTTTGCTGCTCGTTTTTCTGCCCTCTGTTTTGCCTTCCTGCTTGTTTTTCCGCCCTCCGTTTCACCAATTCTGCTCATTTTTCTGCCCTCTCTTTAGCCCGCGTCTGCTCTGTTTTGCCTTTTCTGCTCATTTTTGTGCTCACTGGTTTGCCTTTTCTGCCCTCTATTTGTGCCTGCTCTGCTCGTTTCTTGCTCTGTTTTGCCTTTTCTGCATATTTTTCTGCCCTCTGGTTTGCCTTTTCTGCTCATTTTTCAGCCCTCTATTTTTCCTTTCCTGCTTGTTTCTCTGCCCTATGTTTTTGCCTTTTCTGCTCGCTCGTTTTCTGCCCTCTATTTTACCTTTTTCTGCGAGTTTATTCCACCTTCCCACTGTCTTCTCAAGACCTTTTGCAGGGGGAGCTGGCACGATGGAGATCTTGCAGCCCAGCGCCCAGATACCCCCAGTGCAGTGCTGTACTACAAATGCTGATTGATTGATTGATTGGCCAGCACCACAACTTAAACATAAGTGTCCTTTTTATTTGCCTACTCTGAACCCCACAACATTAGTGTCACCTGCAGGAGAAACATTTAAAAAAGATACGCTCTTCCCCTCCTCCTCACTTTTTTGCAGCCATTGCTCAGAGCACCACTTTCCCAAAACAGCTCAAAGCCATCTGCTCTTTCGGCATCCAAAATGGTATCTGCCATACGAAATCCTAATCTAGGCTCCATATTGTCACTCTATTAATTTGTCTCACAAAAACCAGCCATACCTTCAAGTCTGCTCTTTTGCCAGTTAAAATCTGCACTCTGTGGCATGGCAGCTTTGCACTCAATATGGCAAACCCTGTCACTTACAAAATAAACACCCCCCTCCAAAGCCCCCACATGCAAAATTAAGATCAATCAGCAGTTTCTGGGCCTTGCAAATTCTTTGCTTGCCAATATCCCTCTATGAGCAACTTGGCAACTCCTCTATTTTCTCTTGTGGAAATCAAGCTTCCATGGCCTTTGTGTCTAGCTCAATGCCCAGAAAAGTTAGGGGCATATTTACAACGAAGTGGCGGAGAGCAGCGTTAGCCTCCTTGGCTTAACGCCACACTCCACCACTTCAGAAACGCAGGGTTGCACCATATTTACAACATTATGGTTCAGCCCTGCATTTCTGCCTGCACCGGCGTTAAATTTAGCAGCCTAGCACCAACGCTGGCACCATAGTGAAAGGGTGTCTCCGTTGAGGGGAAGATTGTTTATGTGCAGGAAGGCAGACCTTTAAATGGTGTTTTGTGACTTTTTGTGTCCTGCTTAATGCAGCAGACATAGAAGTTGCAAAACGTCATTTATTTGTTTTTGATTGTTTATGTGCAGGAAGGGCCACCTTCCTGCACATAAACAATCAATGGCGTTTTGCTGTTTCTATGTGTGCTGCACAACCTAGCTCACATAGAAACAGCAAACACAAGGAGAAATAAAGCATTTCTCCTCATTTTGCCTGTTTAAGACCAGGTTTTCCCTGGTCTTAATTTTGGCCTGCCTCCTATTTACGCCACCCTTGTAAATAGGGAGCAGCATCAAAATCAATGGGTGTTGCAGTGGAATGCCCACCACAGCACCCATTCCCCCCTTTCCACGCTAAGTACAGGGTGAAAGGGTGCTTTATTTACAAGGCAGCGTTAAGCCACGTTAAGTGGCTTAACGCTGCCTTGCAAATAAGGCGAAGCCCCTATGGCCACCACAACGTCACTAAAAGTGATGTTGTGGTGGCGATAGGGGCTTATAAATATACTCCCTAGTGTTTTATCGGGCCCTCTGTTGTCTCAGACACCAATGGAAGCCCCAATTCTTTTCTGAAAATACACCAAAGCCCTACAACAAGAACCTGAGGCCAAACCACCTACAAATAAAAAAACATTCACATAATGCATAACTAACTGCTAACCAGAAATGGTTGAAAAACACAACTCTGAAAATGTGCTAAAGTTCTTAAACAACTCACAGGAAATTGCACAACCAATGGCTAGGACCTTGTCAACAAAATTCTACCCTTGAATTTGATCGCTAACAATGAGAAATCAACTGAGTGCACTGGTAATAACTGACCTAATATTGCACTCTGCCAATTCTGCTCCTGCCCTACAGGATCTTAACAAGTCCATCTCCACATCCATCACTGTAAGCTGCACCACTGCGTCCTCTTTAGCAATAACGTCATTCACTGACTGCCCTTCAGGCCATGACAAATCATGAATCATCTAGAACTTGCCCTCACTCTTCTTAGGGACAACACACAAGGAATGCATTTTTTGACTATCCAATGGCCAACAATCAAAGGTACCTGCCATCCTACCTTCTGTATATTTTTTAAACAGCTTCTAGCTCACAATGGTGAGTTGGTGTCTGTTTTGCTGACCTCAAACTGTCCACAAATCTCCTTTGACTAGGACCTTGGTACCCTAATGTGAAGCCTTCTCTAAATGCTCATTTTAATTTCAAAACCATGTCTTTGTCATAGTAAATGTGTGGCTAGTGTACAAAACTGGTTTTTTTGTTTGTTTCTAAATATTAGTCCTCACCACCATCATCTTGCATTGGTGCACCTTCTGTAAGTTGGGGGAGGGGGCACAAGGGTATTCATTGCCAGACAGCTGAAGTTATATGATGCCAATGACACAGGAACATGTAGCCATTCCAGCTTTCAGTTGATGTAATCATCGTACCGCCAGTCTCCATTGGCAGTTTAAAAAACACCACCATATTTTTCGTCTTGACCTGGCATTGTATTCCATATTTACTTTGCTTATATGTATATATTATATATATTATATATATATATAGATATAACAGAGGTAAGCTAGCCAGAGATAAATTGTGACTCTGAGGAAATCCACTTCTTACATATTTCCTTCCTGGCCAATAAAATCAGATACAACATCAAGTTATTTTCCATAGAGGTCAGAGATGAACACATTTCTGGGTCCCACCCAAAAAAGATTGAAAGTTGGGCTTACCTTGATATTGTACACAGGTATGCCTGATAGGGACTCACTTTCTCTCTTCCAAAAAGTGGCCAGCAATGGGCAGGATACAAACACATGCAGATCTCTTGCTTTTTCCGAACCGCACCTTTTGCATCTGGAAACTTCGTCTAAAAACTTGGCTAACCTCTATGGCATCCAATATATTCTGTGCAGAGTGAAAAAGTGATTCCTCTTTAAGGCAGCAGATTTTAAATTTTTATACAACAAAGCAAAAGATACTTGCCATAGATCTTCTGCATTCCTCTCTTGCAAGATCTCCTTACATCTGGTGAATGGTTGCATTTGTTTCCCTTCCTTACCATTCAACAAATCCCAGTACCAGGTTGAACTTTGTGTTTTAGTTTTACTCCTTCCTGGATCTTACCCTTGTAGTCCCATTCATTTCGCGCTTGTCCAGTGTTGACTAGACCATCATAATTGCAGCTGGTAATATTGGAATCTTGATAGCTTCCCATTTGTACCCCCAAATATATTTTCCCAACTCACAAGGTTAAGTCCATCATGATTGTCACCCTAAGTGCGGATGCCTGCCTCTTTCAGAGGTAAACTGAGTTTATCCATTAAGCATATTGGTGTCCCGGGTGAATCCCAAATTGGGGCAGCTTGAGTATAGTAGTGGATCCTCAGTGTTTTACTCATGCTATACCAAACTTGCAGCATGGATCTTAAGGTTTTCAGGCACACCCTCTTACTGTATTTTGGTGCTCCATATTTATACATAAATTAATCATGACCCATTGCTCCATACATGTTACCCTTAAGTGAGTTGTCTGGCTGCGTACATTTATTTTTTGCATTTTTTAAATGGAGTGCATAGATGTATTTTTGGGAAATCATGGAGTGCTAGGCCTCCTTTTCCTAGTTTCAACCTACGTTTTTTCGAAGAAAGCCTCACACATTTTGAAGCCCAGATAAATATACTTATCATAACCTGTATTTTTGTGATGCTGGTATTTTGGAAAATGAGAGTGGAATACTATTAAATAAAAATGTGAATTTTGGTAGTATCCTCATCTTATCTAGATTAACTCTACCATAAATCTTTAACAGTAAATTGTCCTGTCTCCGTAACATAGCCTGTTCTTTGCTAATCATCTCTAGATTGTTTTCTGGTATCTGTTCCAGTTTCTGGGTTATGAGCACTCTCAGATACCTAATTTTGTTTTTAAACATTATTTCAGGGTTGCTTTGTTGACCGGGTAGCCTGATAGCGCAGCGAATTAATCGACCAGCCTCTCTATTTTTTCCAGTAAAAAAGACAGATCTGATGCATAGATTATTAAATCACTAGCATATAAGGCCACTTTTCTGCCCAGCACTAGGGGCTTGATTGAAGTTAAACTTGTGTCTCTACATATTATCTGGGCGAAAGGCTCTATATATAGACTAAAAAGCAGTGGAGAAACGGGGCAGCCTTGCCTCGTCCCTCTCGTGATCCCTAATTTACTAGATAATACTCCATTTATTAATATTCTCACCATGAGTGTATTATATAAGGCTCTGATTGTGTTAATCGTATTGCTACTGAATCCAAAAACAGACAGTACTTCCCACAGGTAAACTCAGCTCACTCTGTCAAAAGCCTTGGCCGCATCTAAGGTAGAAATGGCAAGCGGTACTTCGTATGTGTCAGCAATATCAATACAGCCTATTAAAAGGTGTGTCAACTCATTCAGCTGCCTACCTGATGTAAAACCTTGTTGGTCTGTATGTACTGTTTCAGAGATGACTCTCATAATGTGATTTGAAAGGATACCTATAAAGAGCTTATAGTCAGCGTTTAAAAATGATATTGGCCTATACGAGTCTGAGTTTTTTAAAATCTTTATTTGATTTTAATATCAAAGTTATCATTGCTCCATTCCATAATGGAGGAATAGGACCTGTATTATGTAAAATTCCTTCCATACTTGTGCTATTTGCCCTGGCAGGATTTTGTACAACTCTGCGAGGATCCCATCAGGGCCCACAGTTTTGCCCTTTTTTTAATATCTAAATTTGATTTATGATCTCCTCCTCTGTTATATCAAATGTTAATGTTGTGGCATCGGCATCTGCTATTTCTGGCAGTTTTCTGTCTGTAAGCCACTTCTTGATTCTGGTTGTATCTGGACTTATTTCTTCTTTATATAGCATAGAATTTTTTTTACCATCTCCACTTCTATTTCCTCTGATCGATTTAACACCCGGCCCAGTTCCTTATTGTTTAATTCTTTTATGGCATTCCTGGCCTCATATGATCTTGTTTTCCAGGACTGCAGAGTCCCACAATTCTCTCCATACTCAAAATTCTGCATTTTACTGACTGCTCAGCATTTTATGAATTGTTTTTCCAATTAGATTTGAGCTCATTTTGGGCGGCTTCCAGGTCTCTTCTTACTTCAGCAATGTTACTGGGCTCTACTAAATTTAGTTGTTGTAGCTCCCCTTCATTCCCACCAATCACCTCTTCTAATGTCCTATATCCCTCCCATCTCCCCCTCATATATTTATACAATGCTTTCCTGATGATCCCTCTAATATATGCTTTATAGGAGTCCCATACCATATTGCATGAAGCTGTATAATTGTCAAAGAAAAAATATTCCTGGGTGGATTCAGATATTTCTTTTATGATTCCATTGTCCGTTAACAATATTCTGTTTAAAGTCCATCTGGTTTACCTGCTCTTTTCAAGAATGTCTAGACTTAAGCTAACTGCAGCATGATCTGAAATATGCACATGCAAATATGTTATCTCTTTAACCATTTTGACCAGAGTATGACCTATCAGGAAGTAATCTAGCCTTGAGTGAAATCTAGCCTTGAGTGATAACTATATTTGTTTGCTAAAGAAGGCATACCCCCATTGACTTCCCCATCTTAATCGCCAGATGTCATACAATCCTAGATCAAACATCATGTCTTTTATCTTTTGAACTACCTTTTGGGTCCTAATACATTTGCATTTGGAGAACTTGTCTAGTGTGTTGTCTAAAATTGCATTGAAGTCTTCTCCAATAATGTAGGGGAGGTGTCTTAATCAAGTTTAGTTTGAGTTGACTCAAATAAGAGGGGTCATCTGAATCTGGATCATAAAAGCCTGCACTTGTGATTATTATATGGCCCATCGCAAGTGGGGCCATCACCCACCTACCTGAGCTGTCCATTAGATAGTTGACAACCCCTACTCCAGCATTCCTTCTCACAACTATTGCTACCCCTTTTGTGATACCTGACTGGTCTGAGCACAGCACATCTTGAATCCATTGGTACTTAATAAATAGAGCCCCACACTTTGAACTCTGTAAATGTGTTTCTTGGAGTATTACAACTAGTGTTCTGGAGTTCCTTGGATATTGTAGGGCCATGTTCTGTTTTTTCCTAGTGTGCATCCTATTAATATTCCAGGTTACCAACTCAATCAATTTTCCCATCGCTGCATTGATCCCTACCTCTCCTCTCCATCTCTGCCTCTCTCTGATTGGGATCTGTGTTGAGAGTATGTGCGCCTATGTTTAATCTAGTGACTTGGACCTTTTGTTTTTTTTTGTCTCCATATGCTTCCCACCCATAACACCCAGTGCTCCCCACACTTACTCCTTGGCCATACACCCCCGCCATTTCGTGACCTGTCCCTGAGGTGGTTCTCTTAACTTAACTTACTCAGAGTTGTTGAGTTCGTCCCTATTTTTTCTCAATGTACGGTCCCCCCGCCCCCATTATCTTACGTGGTGCCTTCATCTTGTTTATTGACTCATCCACTTCCTCAACCTGCCCGAGATTATAGATCTAATTTCTCCACATACTTCTCAAGGTGGCTGGAAATTTCATTTGAACTTTTGCCCCTCAGATTTTTTAACTCGTCTATTATTTTCCATAGTTCCCATTTTCGTTGCTCTGTCATTCTGCCGATGTCGGACCTAATTGAAAATGTAAAGTTGTCCTACGCTATCTCTCTAGACTTTAGGTCTATGACTAAGAATCATTCTTTAAGAATGTAACTCAAGAAATTCACCAGTATTTACCTAGGGATTTTGCACCGTGGGTTGAACTTAAAAGGATCTCTGTGTACAATTTTGAATTTCAGCTTCAAACTGACATCTGTACACCTTTTCAGAGCACCATTCAGGGGCAGTATTATACAAAGTGCCCCGGGGGCGCAAGTGCATTGGCACCCGCTTTGCACGCCCCGGGGCACTTTGGTATTACAGAAGGGGCCGCAGTCGCTTGTGCGGCTTTTTTTGTAATACAGATAGCGCTGACGCACATATAGCGCCTGCGCAATCACCAGAGGGTGTTCCTTCATTTGCATGGGGGCGTGGCCCCATGCAAATGAGGGATACGCTTTGCCTCGGCACCTGAGCTGTATTATAGACAGGGAAGCAGAGGCAAAGAAACTGTCAAGAGGTGCACTCTAATCACAGTCCTCCATCTAAAAGGTGGCGCACTGTCAGTTCGCCCCCTGATGGCAACCCTTTAAAGGGGGGAAGGAGGGTCCTATAGACCCCCCAAGACATCCCCTTGCAGGTGGGTGCAGTCACACACTGCACCTGCCTGCAAGGGGATCTCTAATCCCCCTTAAAAGTGCAGGCAGGTTGCTGCCTGCACAGTGAAAAACGGAGTGGCTGCTTCAAAGCCGCTCCATTTTTCACTTGAATGCGCTACCCCGGGGGCAGCACGAGTTCGCGGCTGCCCGGGGGCAGCGCATTCAATATAATAGGGCGCACTTTTTCTGTTTGCGCCCGCCGCACCCGTTTTAGGGTGCACCATGGTGCAAACAGAGTAAGTGCGCCCTATCTGTAATAGGACCCCAGGAGTACTTTTGTCACAAACCCTTTCAAATTATTTCCTTGTACCACTTCTGGTATTTTTATGAGTCTCAGGTTGTTACAACATGAGATACTCTCTAGGTTCTCCTCCCTCAGAGATTTGTTTTATTGTTTAAGGTTTTCTATTTCAAGTGTGTTTTCTTGTATTTTAGCATTACCTTTCTCTATACTGTCCTCCAAAGTCCTACTTATTATTGTCAGCTCTCCTAATTCCTCTCTGGTTCTTTTCAGAGATCTCAAATCTAACTCTGAATTCTGTTTTTAAATTAAGGAGTATGGAACCCAAAGAAACTGCTTCTGGTGGCATATCTACAGTAGGGGGTCCACGGGATCTACTTTGGCTATCATCCTTTGCTTATAAATGCAATCAAGGAGAACTAGCTATTGTTTAAGAGCTGTGTGGTTTGTCTGGGAAAGAAAACCTTTTTCTTATGAAAGCCCTCACCCACCAACCTAGTTGGTGGCATGCTTCATAATCGGGCCCCACCCGGTGGCACCGAGCGTGCCCCGGGTGTGCTACGACGCCTGTTTACAGCGGAGCGGGTTTTTGAGGAGTGAGTGTGCTGTGATTATGTGAGAGTGTGAGTTAAAAACTGTCCTCGGGTCCCTTTACCCACGGGGGTTATTTAATAAGTGGGCCTTAGGCAGTAATAAAAACAAGGCGGATGTATCTGGAGTTAGTAATGGTCTCCTACATCCATTGTGGTCGACATGTTTCAGCCAGGCCTTGAAACTACTCTGGCTTTCTTCAGGACCTATGTGCATAAAGTGATTGGTCAACAAATCAAATAAGGAAGACCAATTATGTGCTGCACTCGCTAAGGTGCATTATAGGTAGAGGGTTAATGCCCTCCCGAGATCTACTCTTGTGATTGACAAGGTGAACCTCATGAGTATCGACGATCCGAAGCAACCAAGTAGGTTATTACGAGGGTCCGGACCAGTGACAAAAACTCACCGCCAGACCCCGTTGCCGGATACTCATGAGGTTCACCTTGTCAATCACAAGAGTAGATCTCGGGAGGGCATTAACCCTCTACCTATAATGCACCTTAGCGAGTGCAGCACATAATTGGTCTTCCTTATTTGATTTGTTGACCAATCACTTTATGCACATAGGTCCTGAAGAAAGCCAGAGTAGTTTCAAGGCCTGGCTGAAACATGTCGACCACAATGGATGTAGGAGACCATTACTAACTCCAGATACATCCGCCTTGTTTTTATTACTGCCTAAGGCCCACTTATTAAATAACCCCGTGGGTAAAGGGACCCGAGGACAGTTTTTAACTCACACTCTCACATAATCACAGCACACTCACTCCTCAAAAACCCGCTCCGATGTAAACAGGCGTCGTAGCACACCCGGGGCACGCTCGGTGCCACCGGGTGGGGCCCGATGATGAAGCATGCCACCAACTAGGTTGGTGGGTGAGGGCTTTCATAAGAAAAAGTTTTTCTTTCCCAGACAAACCACACAGCTCTTAAACAATAGCTAGTTCTCCTTGATTGCATTTATATTCCTCGGGGAAGGGAACTAGCCTCTCAGTTCCTCCCTCTCTTATTGATACTCAATATCATCCTTTGCTGCCACTACTATCCTCCTGATGATCCTGCTGACACCCAGGGGCAGTGGCGGCTCCTGGAGGGAGTGCTGCGGGGCGGTGAGGCGGGGGAGGGGCAGGGTGGGGGGTAGTAAACTACGGCATACGGCCGAACAGATTTAAGTAACTAAATAAATAAATAAAACTAATTACATTGCACGCGCTGCCTCGCAAATGGCGATGCAGAGCGCGCAATGTAATTTGTTTTATTTTCCTGGGGAAAGGACCTCTCTCATTTATAAATATTTGTTCATCAACTCAGTGGACATCCTCACCCCACTAAAGGACAAACGGGAGGTGTGGGTGGGCCCCTTAGAGGCCAGTGAATGGAGAGAGGCTTTGAGGATGCCGCTGGAATTGGCAGTATCTTCATAGCTCTGGTTGATTCAACTGAAATTTCTGCATCGGGAAAGGGGGCTGTGGCCATCGAGGCGTTGAGGATGGTGGTAAGCTGGTGGCTAATGTCATTTCTTTCGAGGTTGACGAGTTGGTGGGGGCATGAGTCGGTGTCTGCTCCTGGGTGGAGGAGTTCATAAGAGTGGTTGTATTCAGTGTGCTAAGTTGCTCCCATGCGGTGAGCGGGTGGTCAGCGGTGGTGGTCAATGGGGTAGTGAGGAGGTCGAAGATGTTTTCCCTCATACTGATGAGCCATCACAGAATACAGTATGGGATATTGGGTCAGCCCACTTTTACCCATTGGCCTCCTTCACTTTGAGTGACTCCAAAACAACTGTGCACATTGTTCACTCCAACCTAAATACAGTGACATAGTTTCTATAAAGTGTGCTTTTCTGTTTTATTTATTTTACATATTAACCTTCAGTACCAACTATTTATTTTGCCTGCACTTTGGATGCTCATTTATATGTTTGTTTGTATTTCATCTCTTTTACAAAGTTATACAGTGTTTAAGTAACACTGTAGTTGCCTAGGATTTGAGTTGTGAGTTATGTAGTGATATATTCTTGTCTCCTTCAAAAATAACAATAATAATAATAAAATTATTGGAACAACTAAAAGGTTTGGTATTTAAAAAACTTCACTCATGAATAAATGCAAATTTTTAAATTCAAGCATGTAGCAGCCATGCTTAGGTTTTATATTTGTTTTTTTCTTATTGTGGCCTATGCTTGCAATCAACAAAAACAGAACTAACAATTGCACAGCTTGCCAAGGACAGACTTTTTGGATTTGCTAATGCTTTTTTATCTATCATGGGCTGAGATCTGCCAGTCCCCTGCAACTGTGTCCTTCACTACATCCATGTGAACAAAACTGCTGACATTTATGTATGTGTTATTTTTATTTTTAGAGATTGTGCATGGAATACGTTGGTTTCATGTGGCTGTGGCTACACAAGAATCCATTTTGTTTTCCTAAAACCATGTGACACCTAAAATGGAGAGTCGGGAGAGCCCTAGACAGCAATGTGAATAGAAGGGCTCCTCCAGGACTTTAAAGAGAAGTTTCAAAGTGGGCAAGACTGGTGTGGAGAAGAGGAGAGAGAGGGTTCCTTTGAAACATAAGGAAATTCACCTGCCCTTTTCTACTCCATTGTTCACTGCAAGAGCCATCCCCACAGGTTACCAGTCAGTTAAGTGGGCGAACCTCTCCCTCTTTTGTGTCTTTATTTTAAGTCTCCTCTGACCGGATACTCACAGGCCCTCCTGAACTTAGGGTGGTCAGACGTTTAAAACGTAGCATTTAGCACATGAATCTCCCTCACTAAACAAAGTGGCAGGTCTGGGAGTAATTTTAATGACTCTAGAATAATCAGAGTAATGTTGGTAATTCTGTGTTATTCTTGAATGCAGAATTACCAATAATAACGCAATTACAAATACAAGAGCACATTTAGCGAGCAGCTGTTCGCGCTGGTGTGTATGTTCTGTTACATTTAGCGTAATTTTCTTAGCCCTAAATGCATCCTTGTGTCCATTTTGGGTGCAAGGATGCATTTTGCGCTACAAAAATAGCACTATGGCAAAGCCCAACGATAGGGGGCACATTTAGCGAGCGTGAGCAGCTGTTTGCATTGCTATTCATGTTCGGTTGCATTTAGCGCTATTTCATAGCATGAAATAGATCATTGTGTCCATTTTGGACATGAGGCTGCATTTTTGCACTAAGAATATAGTGCTAAATGCTAAATTACTCTTCTTGCATAATTACGCATGATCTCGCTGAATTTTTCGGTAATTCCACATGATTGCACTACACAAAATTAAAGTGGGCTTTCATTATGCATTGCAACAGTTTGTGATGTTTTATGATTTATAACCTAGCGTGGCATCACTTTTCCCAAATATGTAATGTAGTCTGCCCCCAAGGGTTCAAAAAAGGCCCAACCCTATTACATATAGAATAACATCATCAATGTGCGGCCACGAGGGGAATCGCTGTGCAGAAAGTGGCCCCTAGAAATCATACACATCTTGCCAGCTTTATGGCCAAAAATAGACAAACATGGAGGTAAATTTTGCCAGTGTAACCATTCCATTTCTTTGAGAAGTGCTCCGAGCTGAGTCTTTTCAAGATTTGGCAGATTGATCCAGGTAATCTAAATTATGCCATTGAAGCTAGTGGATTTATTTATAGGGCTATAAAATGATGGCGATGATTATGAGAATGACAATGAGAAAACCTTTACAGTGGAAAGAGGTGACACTGATATCCGGGACTAGATTACAAAGTGGATTTAAACCCTTAAAACAACATTATTCTGGAGGCAGTGGGCAACTGGTAGGTAATGTGTAAGAGAACAAGGAACATAGTTAGCAGGTGCCCACATCTATAAGTTGCAATAACAGAGAATTAGGGAATCAGAATCAGTGCAGTTTATTTTGGACTTTAATTATTTTTTACTTCATCTTAGATACTTCAAATAATAGAGCATCCTCTATTGATGTGGAAGTTTAAATTGTTGTTCACATGTCTACGATTGTGATGCTATTAGGGCCTTATTATGACGCCATAGCCATGGTGGAGGTGTGGGCACTGCCGCACCAGCTGTCCGACCGCTCCACTACAACTTGGGCGGTCAGACCGCCGTAGCCGCCAGGGATCTGATCCCTGGTGGAGTTGAGGCGGTCTTGTGGCCACAATATGCTTGGTGGGGCTGCTGTGGCCCCGCCAAGCATATTACGAGTTTCCTCCCTGCCACACTTTTCATGGCGGTGCGACTGCCATGAAAAGTGTGGTGGTGAGAAAACAAAGTGGACCCTACAGGCCCCCCTTGTGCCTTTGCGCCATGGGGTGCATGCAGGGAGGGCATATCTTATGCCCCCCGTCTGCATGCACCCCCAGTTCCTGCAGGGTATGGATTTGACAGTCCATGCCCTGCAGGAACTGCCTTTAATGCTCTGATTGTGGTGCCTTTTTCAAAGGCACCGGCATGGGACCGCCAAAGAACTGCCCACCAGAGACTTTAAAAGTTATACTCTGGTGGGAGTTTTTTTATTGCTTTGGCGGTCTTGGAGCGGGGCAGAGGCGTGGCAGCCCAAGACCGCCAAAGTCATAATAAAACCCCTAGTCTGTTAAAAATGTGTAGCAAGTACACCAGAGTGAAGTAATTCGCATTTTGTGTGATCATGTAGTTATCGGCCACCATTCCATCCCAGATCTGAGAGGACTGCAACAATGCAGTTCAAAAAGACAGTGGGCCTCAATCAGAAGGCTGCATGAGGCTGAATGGTGTTCCATTTGGAGTATATACCAGAATGGGGTTTCCTGGACAAACCCTACTAGGTAACATTCCCGAAATGTGACCAGGGACAAACCATAATATTCAGAACTTTGCAGCTCGTAACCGTAGAAAACGTGTGGTATTACCACATTATACCACATTCCGACCTGAGAAACTCATAACCATGTGGTAATACTACACCTAGGGAAAAAAACAAACCCTGCCATATCAGTGATTACCCAGGCACTATCACTGCCTCTTTTGATCACACCCGTCAGGACAAAGGCAAATGGGGTGATTGACAACACATTCACCAGGAATATCTAAACACAAATTATGAAGGTGTTAGCTGGATGTGCATGTATTCTCAAAGTGTGTGTCAACTATGCATTGGTAGATTATTTGTCAATGTATAGAAGTGAGCATTTTTAGGAGACTGCCAGAGTACTCACGAAAAAAGCAATGCAAATAATGTGAACAGCTGCGCTGTTGTAAATGTGTTAGAACTCAGAAACATCTTGCACGAAAGTGTGGGAAAGTTCCCTAATGTTGCCCATTTTCATAGGGTGTGTGTAGGCGGGCAGGACATTTCAAGTAGAATAGCTTTAATAAGGAAAAGCATCAAACCACAATATTGTGAATAATGATACAGTCATGCACACCTGTGACCGGTCCAACGTGACCGGAGAGTGCCCAGCCTGCTTACTACTGTGTTTAGAGTGGCAGCAGTATATAAGATGCAAAGATCTCTAGCTACCCCTTAGGAAGTCGAGCAGTTGTCTTGCTGAAAGTTTTAATCCACCTCTTGGCAAATGTGTTTTTTGTTCTGTTTTATTTTGTGAAAGATGGCTTTCAAAAATGACATCTGGGACAGACTAAATCGTGCCTGCTACTAGGAAGACTGGCATTAATTCCACGTGGGCACAACAAGCACGTATTCATAAAGCGATCAGATCACCGGTGTCCCCTAAAAGCCACTCTAATGACCTCTGACTGGCATTCCTCATAGTCACTCTGTTAAAAAAAATTGTATTATTTCTCAAAAACAACTTCATCAATGTATAAAAGATTTCAATAAAAATTATACTTTGTGCCTGAAGCAGCTTGATAGCTAAAATAAATCTCCCAAATGGCCCAGACAAGTTAGAAAAAGAGCTTTCAGTGAATAAACTAAGAACATTATTTCCCAGGATGGTCTTTTAATTACCTTTTATATGGTGTAAATTCATATGTTTTATGGATTATTTGAGATGGATTTGACATTTCAGCACAGAAGACAGTTGCCAATGAAATTTGACCAAGACATTTTTACAATAAAATTCACATCTATTTATAGGTTTGATACATAGCTAACTAGTACTGCCAGCTATATTGATAGGTTTGGCAGATCTAAACTGAGGATGAACAATATTTGATGCATTTTTTGACAAATAAACAGTAGGTTCTTTCTGACATAACATATTATTTGTAAAGATGAATTGTTTATTGAACCTTTTAGTATTGTTTCCTAATACAGCACCATTTTGGCTCTTTCTGCTCTGGTTCGCTCTGAATTATCACTTTGTGTTTCAGTCCTTTTTGAGATACACAGGTTACAACTATAAAGATTTGCAAGTGAAAAAAAGGTTTTGCATGTCTTGCTATGAGCAGAGTCAGATACACAATGAGCAGGAATAAGAAGCCTGAGGTCCAATACTTGTATGTATGTATGTGTGTCTATGTGTATACATATCTATCTATCTATCTATCTATCTATCTATCTATCTATCTATCTATCTCTCTCTCTCTCTCTCTCTCTCTTTGTCTGTCTATGTATATATATAGCCCTGCTACCATGCACAGTGTTCTTATAAATGATGTCTTGGGATGTCGTGAGTGTTGCTATGAATGCTATGATTTAACGTGGCATAAGTGATGTAATATGAAAGAGTATAAGCTGTGCATGGAGAATGCGCGAGTTATAGTTCATGTAGTTTGGCTGGCAAGTTCACAACACTGTGTATGGAGGTGCACGAGTCATAGTAAGTTTTGGGTAGGGCGCAAATTATAACTTCAAGTTATAACTAAAACTTTAGAATTTCTAGTTTGTGTAGTTTAAGATGGTTTTATATACAAATTTTTAATAAAGTTTTCCTAACTATAACTTATCCTTAACCTTTGTTATTTTCAATGAATATATATATATATAAAAGAGATGTTATAACGTTATAGTTAGTTAAATTGTCAGTTAAAACATGTCATTTTAAATAAACAAAAGCCCTGAAAGTCACCAGGTATAGTTATGTCAAAGAACTATAACTGGTTCCTAAAGTAACTATAACTCACCCCCACACCCCTCCCACAGGCTGCCAACCCCACACGGCGAATGCTATAGCTTGCGCCTTCTCCCTGCACTACTTATACCCTTTTTATATTATATCACCTATACCATCTAAAATAATAACATTTAGAGCAACACTTATGACATTGCAAATTACATTATTTGTGAGAACACAGTTTGTGGTAGAATGGTGAGTTATAGTTAATGTAGCGTGGCTACTGAGTTCAATACACTGTGTATAGTGTGCATGAGTTAAAATAATTTGAAGGTGTAACGTAAATTACAAATAAAGGAAATAAAAATAAGTTTAGAAGTTCTTATTTTTGTGGAGTTCAAGTGCGCTTTCTATATAAAGAACGAATAAAGTTATGGTAATTAAAAGGTTAGTGCGTAAATTATAAATTTAAAGTATAACTATAACTTTTAAATTTATAATGTTTGTGTAGTTTATGTTTGGTTTGTATAGAAAGAATAAATAAAGTTTTCCTAACTATGACAAAGGTTTAACCTTTGTTTTTTAATTGAAGTTCAATGTTTTTTGTGTGTTTTAAGTTGTAGAGTTTAGTATTTCATAGTGTAAAACTCTTTAAGTGGAATGTCGTACAGCAGAGTGGAGTAGAGGTCGTACAGTTTAGTGTCATAGAGTGTAGTGTTGTAAAGTGCAGTAGACTGGAGTGGAGTAGAGTGGAGTGGTGTAGAGTGGAGTGGTGTACACTGGATTAACATATAGTGGAGTGGGGTTGAGAGGAGTGTGATACAGTGGAGTGGCGTACATTGGAAACGCGTATAGTGGCGCTGCATAGAGTGGAGTGGCGTAGAATGGAGTGGTATAGAGTGGAGAGAAGTACAGTGTAGTGGTGTACAGTGGAATAGCATATATTGGAGTGGCATAGAGTGCAGTGGCATAAAGTGGAGTGCCGTAGAGTGGAATAGCTTACAGTGGAGTGGCATAGAGAGAAATGGCATAGAGTGAAATAGCCTCGAGTAGAGTGGCATAGACTGTAGTTGTGCATACTGGTATAGCAAACAGTGGAGTAGAATAGAGTGGCGCACACTAGAGTGATGTAGCTTGGAGTGGCGTAGAATGGATTGGCATAGAGCCGAATAGCAGAGTGTAGTGTTGTAGAATGGAGTGGTGTAGAGTGGAGTGGCGTAGAGTGGAGTGGCATTTAGTGGAGTGGTGTACAGTGGAACAGCGTACAGTGGAGTGGCGTTTAGTGAGCAGTGTAAAGTGGAGTGGCATACAGTGCAATACAGTAGAGTGAATTGGCGTAGAATAGAGTGATGCACAATGGAGTGGCGAGGGCTGGAACAGCCTAGATTGCGGTGGGGAGCAGAGAATAGTGTACAGTGGAATGTTGTAGATTTGAGTGAGGTACAGTGGAATGGGGTAGAATGTAGAGGAGCACAGTGTAATAGTGTAGAGTGGAGTGGCATAGAGTGGAGTGCCGTAGTGTGGAGTGGCCTACAGTGGAGTAGCGTACAGTGGAGTGGAATAGCATTGAGTTTAATGGTGTACAGTGGAGTGGCAAAGAGAAGAGCTGTATACAGTGGAATAGTGTAGAGTGGAGTGGCATATATTAGAATAGCGTTGAGTGGAGTAGCGAATAGAGGAGTGGCGCACAGTTGAGGTGTATGCACTGGAGTGGTGAAGAGTGGAGTGGCGTACAGTGCAATGGCATAGAGTGGAATAGCACAGAGTGGAGTGTTGTAGAATGGAGTGGGGTACAGTGGAGTGGGGTAGAGTGTATTGGCATACAGTGTAATAGTGTAGACTGGAGCAGCATAGAGTGCAGAGGAATAGCATAGAGTTTAGTAGCATATAGTGGAGTGCCATATAGTGGAGCAGCATACAGTGGAGTAGCGTAGAGTGCAGTGGTGTAGAGTAGAATAGTCTTGAGAGTAGTGGCATTCAGTGGAATAGCGTACAGTGGAATGGCATAGAGTGGAGTGGCATTCAGTGAGATAGCGTAGAGTGGAGTAGTGTAGAGTGGATTGGCATGCATTGGAGTGGCGCAGACTGGAACGGCATAGAGTGGAGTAGTGTACAGTGTAATAGGGTACACTTGAGTGTCATACAGTAGAGTGCCATACAGTAGAGTGGCATTTAGTGCAGTGGCATAGAGAGAGTGGCATACAGTGGAATAGTGTAAAGTGGAGTTGCAGACAGTGGAGTGTTGTAGGGTGGAGTTGTATAGACTGGTATAGCGTAGAGCGGAGTGACAGAGAGTAGATTTGCATACAGTGGAGCAGCATAGAGTGCAGTGCCGTTGAGTGTAGTAGCATGCAGTAGAGTGGAGTGTCGTAGAGTGGAGTATGGTAGAGTGGAGTGGCATAGAGTGGAATAGAGTACAGTAGAGTGGTGTAGAGTAGAATGGCATACTGTGGAGTGGCGTAGAGTGGAGTGAGGTACAGTGTAGTGGCGTGCAGTGGAATAGCGTAGAATTGAGTAGCATAGGGAGGAGTGGCCTACACTGGAGTGGTGCAGACTGGAATGGCATAGAATAGAGTGGCGTAAAGTTGAGTGGTGTGGTGTAGAGCAGATGGCATAGAGTGGAATAGCATACAATGGAGCAGCATACAGCATAGTTGCGTACAGTGGAGTAGCGTTTAGTGCAGTGGTGTAGAGTAAAGTGACATACCTTGGAGTGGTGTAGAGTGGAATGCGTACAGTGGAATGGTGTTCAGTGGAGTGTCGTATGGAGGAATAGCATAGAGTGGAGTGGTGCAGAATTTAGTTGCGTACAGTGGAATAGTGTACAGTGGAGTGGCGCAAAGTGGAGTGGGGTAATATGGAGTAGTGTAGAGTTGAATAGCATAGAGTGGAGTGGCATAGATTGTAGTTGCATGCATTAGAATAGTGTATAGTGTGCTGGTGTAGAGTGGTCAGGGGTATCGTGGAGTGGCATAGACTGGAGTGGTGTAGAGTGTGTACAATGGAGTGGTGTATAGTGGAGTGTCATATGGTGGATTAGCATAGAGTGGAGTGGTGTAGAGTATAGTTATGTACAGTGGAATAGTGAACAGTGGAGTGGCACAGAGTTTAGTGGGGGAAATGTGGGGTAGTGAGGAGTGGCATAAAGTGTATTTGCATATATTGGAATAGTGTATAGTGTGGTGGGTTAGACTGGAGCGGGATATAGTGGAGTGACCTACAGTGGAGTAGCATAGAGTGGAGTGGTGAAGAGTGGAATAGTATTGAGTTTAATGGTGTACAGTGGAGTGGCAAAGAGAGGAGCTGTATACAGTGGAATAGCATAGACTGGAGTGACGTATAGTAGAATAGCGTAGAGTGGAGTAGCGAATAGAGGAGTGGCGCACAGTGGAGTTGTATACACTGAAGTGGTAAAGAGTGGAGTGGCGTACAGTGCAGTGACATAGAGTGGAATAGCACAGAATGGAGTTTTGTAGAATGGAGTGGGGTACAGTGGAGTGGGGTAGCGTGTATTGGCTATCAGTGTAATAGTGCAGACTGGAGTGGCATAGTGTGCAGTGGCATAGAGTGGAATAGCATAGAGTTTAGTAGCATATAGTGGAGTGCCATAGAGTGGAGCAGCATACAGTGGAGTAGCGTAGAGTGCAGTGGTGTAAAGTAGAATAGTCTTGAGGGTAGTGGCATACAGTGGAATAGCGTACAGTGGAATGGGATGGAGTGGAGTAGCGTTCAGTGAGATAGCGTAGAGTGGAGTAGCATAGAGTGAATTGGCATGCACTAGAGTTGCGCAGACTGGAGCGGCATAGAGTGGAGTAGAGTACAGTGTAATAGGGTACAATGGAGTGTCATACAGTAGAGTGCCATACAGTGCAGTGGCATAGAGTGAGTGGCTTACAGTGGAATAGTGTAAAGTGGAGTTGCATACAGTGGAGTGGTGTAGGGTGGAGTGGTATAGACTGGTATAGAGTAGAGCGGAGTGACTGAGAGTGGAGCTGCATACAGTGGAGCAGCATAGAGTGGAATGCTGTTGAGTGTAGTAGCATGCAGTAGAGTGGAGTCGAGTGGAGTGTCGTAGAGTGGATTGAAGTATGGTAGAGGGGAGTGGCGTAGATTGGAATAGCGTAGAGTGTTGTAGAGTAGAATGGCATACAGTAGAGTGGCGTAGCGTGGAGTGAGGTACAGTGTAGTGGTGGACAGTGGAATAGCATAGAGTGGAGTAGCATAGAGAGGTGTGGCCTACACTGGAGCGGTGCAGACTGGAATGGCATGGAATAGAGTGATGTAGAGTGGAGTGGAGTGGTGTGGTGTAGAGCAGATGGTGTAGAGTGGAATAGCACACAATGGAGCAGCATACAACATAGTTGCGTACAGTGGAGTAGCGTTTAGTGGAGTGGAGTAAAGTGACGTAGACTGTAGTGGCGTAACGTGGAGTTTCTATTGACGTAGACTGTAATGGCGTAACGTGGAGTTGTCTAGAGTGGAATGCGTACTTTAATAAAGTGGCAATAGGTAGGGAAGAATATAAAACCTAATACTTACCTATATCTAAAGCCCTAACCCAGAACACAGCCTAAGTCTAATTAAAACAACATGGCTGTCTTTAACTTTTTTAAAGGCAGTCATTAGCCAATCACATAATGCCTTGTCATTGCTAAATTTTGTGAAACTACAGAGGCCACAGATATTACTAAGTTTAAATGCCTTATAACTTAAAAAATACTTACCCTACTTACCTCTGCTACCCAGAAGGATCATCTGCACACTTTAAGCTACAATCCTCCCAAATTTCATGGAAATCTTTTCAGCCCTTTGGCTGCTACGTATAAGTACAAAGTCTATGGAAAACGCACTGGGCGAAAATCGTGTTTTGGGACCCTTTTTTCTTTGTACCCCCTTGATGAATCACTGTGAAACGTCCCATCATCTGCCAATGTAAAAAGCACTATAGGTCTGGAATGTTTCATAGAGTTTCATCAAATGGGAGCGTAGTTATTAGCAACCAAAAATTAGAGGAATTCCTATACCACCACTGTGTATATATATTTTAGACTTTTAAAAAATTTAGAAATTCACTGAAAAACATAGGTTACAGGGATGTTGTAGTTAGCCTCTCGTTTCACTCGTATACAATCAGTGAAATTCAGAAGTTATAGTTAGCTGAGCGGCCCCCCTCCATCATAAAACTTTACCCCCTATATTAATTTATTTCAGCCTCGAGGAGGTGGTGGCACCCAGGGCTGCGGAGGGAGGCACAGACCCCCTTAAATTCAATAAATTGCCCCATGGGGGTGGCAGTCCCTGGTCTGCAGGGCGTCTGTGCGACCCCTGCATTGATTTTATGTTTTGCCCCAGAGAGGTGGCAGTCCCATTATCGCCACCTGCCCAGTGGGCCCGGCCGCATATATATTTTTGTATAGTTGCCCGGGAGGTCGCGATACCTGTGGCTGTGGGGGGGAGGGGGGGCGTGTAGGTCCCCCCATATTCATTTATCATGATTTGCCCCAGGAGGTGGCGGTCCCCGGGACGCGGGTGGGCCCAGTTGGCCTGCCCGCACATATAATTTAAAGTACTCCAGGGAGGTAGAGGTCCCCGGGGCTGCAAGGGGGCCTCGCAGCCCCCTGATTTAATTTACCAATTTCTCCAGGGAGGTGGCCGTTCCCGGGGAGTGGGAGTGGGGAGTGCTGCTCGAGCACTTCCCGTTCCCTGATACACCTGGGACCTGGCCTACTCAAAGGCTAACCATTAGTAAAATGTGGGAGCCTGCACTTCTTTTTTTTTTGCATCTGGAGCCACAGATCCAGCACGGCTCCAGCTGAAAATTTAAAAAAATATATGCTTTTTTGCAACATCTAGGGGGTAAGGGTATTCCTACCCTGCCCCCTTTTCTTTTTTTAAAATGATTTTGTGGGACTGGCTGAAGCCGAGTCTCAAGATGGCTGCCAAAACTTCGTGGTTTGAAGTGTTGACGGCCAATAATATTTGAGCATGGGGACTGTATAGCTACAAATTTGAATTTTCCTTAATATTTCCAAAACTACTGAACGGATTTACGCCAAATCACAAAAAGATTGCTTTCTGGACCAACAGCCTGCTTTCTGCTAAATTTGGTGTAAATCTGTTCAGTGGTTCGTGTCTAAAATCTATCGGAATTAACATGGGAAATGCATGATTTTTGACCCCCCCCTTTTTCCCGGCCCCCGCTTGACGGATTGTCTTGAATCTTTCAATGCACAACAAGAATAACCGGGGCACTTTTTCTGGAAACTTTTGTGCACCAAAGATATAGGCAAGTCAAAAAACATTTTCCTTTGCAAACTAGGTCCTAAGTATAATTACCTACTGGCGACTGCCAGTAGGAGATATATATATAGCAAGGCAGGGGATCCTGCCGAAACGCGTAGCAGCCTTTCTAATGAAATAAAACGATTGGAACCTTACCTTCGATTTGCTGTGTCGTCTTTCTGGTGAAACAGTGGCAACCGGAAGTGGTGAAGGATATATATATATATCTTTAAGATTTAAGATTTTAGACATTTCTCCAGGAATGTTCCTTAATGTAAGATAGATGAATAGGAGAAAGTATGAACTCTAGTTCGGCTAATTGACATAATTTTTACATTACATAACTTTTTTAAGATATTTATTAGTGCCGGTATTAATATATTAGGATTATTTTAATGAGTGCTTGGACCTGAGGGATGTAACCTGTAGATACGATGGATAACTAGACGTTGACAGTACCTAAATGGAAAATGCTAAATGGGGAAGGAAGGAATCTGCTAATTTAATAGGCACTTGCACTTTAGTATATATTAGAGAACATCTGCGCAATTTGCACAAATAGCATAGGAATACCTGTTTTAGAAATGTTATCCCGAGAGGGAACAATGGTATACTTCAAAGCACAGGCACTTTCATTTACAAAATTTGCACAATTTTGCACGATTTGCACATTTTTGTGAAATTGGACTATGCTGCTATAATACTTAGGTGCACTGGCACTTTATTGTCTTTGCGTAGTTTTGCACAAATATACTTTTGAGCGAATGTTTTTATTAGCAGAAGTAAAAATAGCATTTATGTTAGATCTATGAAGCAAACGGTATATTAAGATTCTGTAGGAGTGAAGAAAATTACAACATGCTGCTATGCTGAGAAGTTGTGATTCAGTGCACTTGCACTTTATTCTTAAATAGATTTGCACAAAGCACTTGCACTTTATATACCAACCAATAATGTAATCCTGTCATTGGAGGTGGATGGAATTATCATAAAACGAAAAGAGTTGGGAATTGATGTAATTTTACAATGGCTGATATTTCCATACAGAACTACAGAATACAGCAATGAATGCATTATGAGAATCATCATCACTTTAAGTGAGACCCTGGTGGCAGCAGGTGACCACATGGTCAACGTATAAGCCAAATGTCTTTGTGAAGTAGAAAGAGACCCATCCCCGACACATGACAAGTATAATATGGCACAATAAAGTTAGTTGAATTGTATGCAAAAAATAGTCAACAGCCATTCTGGCGCTAGCAGATGAGGAAAATAAAAAAAGGAAAACAAAGTGAAAAAATAAAATGTAAAAAATATATGTGTGCATGAAATATAAAAGTATGTTGCTAAATAAGGATGTTAAGAATAAAACAGTGTGCAATAAATTGAGAGAGGAAAAAAGATAAAAAAGACACACATATAGTCTATTGTTGGTTTCTATGAACATGTGATGTCAGAAAAAAAGAGTTTAAAATGTGGAAATGAAATGGTGCTCGATGTGTGAGCAAGGCAGGGGATCCTGCCGAAACGCGTAGCAGCCTTTCTAATGAAATAAAACAATTGGAACCTTACCTTCGATTTGCTGTGTCGTCTTTCTGGTGAAACAGTGGCAACCGGAAGTGGTGAAGGATATATATATATATATATATATATATATATATATATATATATATATATATATATATATATATATATATATATACTTTAAGATTTAAGATTTTAGACATTTCTCCAGGAATGTTCCTTAATGTAAGATAGATGAATAGGAGAAAGTATGAACTCTAGTTCGGCTAGTTGACATAATTTTTACATTACATAACTTTTTTAAGATATTTTTTGCCCGTGAGAAAGGAGTGACGCAACTCCGAAATGCGTCGGGACCTAGTGTTGCAATAAACACGTTTGGAATAGTGGCCGCGGCTCCAGTGTTTTTGTATATCCTATTTGCATTGGACTTGTAAGGATATATATATATATATATATATTTTTTTTTTACGTTTAAAAAAAAATAAAAAACATCTTTTTACCACACCCAACTATAACAGTACTTTAACCTTTGTTTTTTCCAGTATATATATGTATATACATATGTATATATCTATTGCCCCAACTCCTTTCCTATTTATGAAAGACACAGCACTCTGGGATGAAAGGAATTCAGTTTAATCCATCAGGCCACAATGGACAGGACGCGTTTCGGCTCTACTCATCAGCCTTTGTCACTGGATGAGCGCCATTTTAAAACAGTTTATAAAGCGTTCCCCTCAGTCTCCCTAGTAAAATGATACCTCACTTGTTTGAATGTCCAATGCAGAATTGGCTAAAAACGTATTTTAAAAAAAATGTAGCGCTTAGAATTCTCGGTGTTATACCCTTAACCCCTATGTTTTTGGCTCTTCCCAGTTACAGGCCCTTGCCCCACCCACACAAGTGAGGTATCATTTTACTCGGGAGACTGAGGTAAACGCTGTGGGGTAGGACATTTGTGCCGGGACGGTGATTCCACACAAAAAAGGTGGAAAATGTGTTTTTTTCAGCTAAATTTGAGGTTTGCAGGGGATTCTGGGTAGGAAAACGTTGGGGGATCCACGCAAACCATACCTCGCTGGACTCCCCCGGGTATCTAGTTTTCAGAAATGTGTGGGTTTGGTAGTTTCCCAAGATGGCCGCCAAGCCCGGGGCCAAATACCCAGGTGACCCCCCCCCCTTGCAAAACCAGGTTGTTTTGTGATAGGTCATTTTGATATCTCCTCAATACGTTTTGGGCCCTTGCCTGTCGCGGGTACTTGACCCACCCACGCGAGTGAGGTACCATTCTTATCGGGAGACCTGGGGGAACGCTGGGTGGTAGGAAATTTGTGGATCTATAGAGATTCCAGAACTTTCCCACACAGAAATTTGAGAACAATTTGATTTTTTCAGCTAAATTTCAGGTGTGCAGGGGAACCTGGTGAGAGCCAGACAAGTCACCACATCCTGGATTCCCCTGGGTGTCTAGTTTTCAAAAATGTATAGGTTTGCTGGGTTTCCCTAGGTGCCGGCAGAGCTAGGGTTCAAAATCTACAGCTAGGCACTTTGCAAAAAAAGGGTCCGTTTTCACTGTGAAAATCTGGTGTGTCCATGTTGCGTTTTGGGCCGTTTCCTGTCGCGGCCAATAGGCCTACCCACACAAGTGAGGTACCATTTTTCTCTGAAGACTTTGGGGAATGCGGGGTGGGTAGAATTTTGTGGATCCACGCAGATTCCAGAACTTTCCACCACAGAAATGTGAGGAAAATGTCTTTTTTTTATAAAGTTTGAGGTTTGCAAGGGATTATGGGTAACAGAACCTGGTGAGAACCAGACAAGTCACCCCATCCTGGTTCCCCTGGGTGTCTAGTTTTCAAAAATGTATAGGTTTGCGAGGTTTCCCTAGGTGCCGGCAGGGCTAGGGTTCAAAATCTACAGCTAGGCACTTTGCAAAAAAAGGATCAGTTTTCACTGTAAAAATGAAGTGTGTCCACGTTGCGTTTTGGGCCGTTTCATGTCGCGGGCACTAGGCCTACACACACAAGCGAGGTACCATTTTTATTGGGAGACTTAGGGTAACACAGGATTGTAGAGAAACTGATATTACCTTTTGACTTTCGATCCATTTCTGCCTTCCAAATGAAAGACAATGTGTAAAAGAGAAGTCACTTTGAAAAATGTCCTATAATTCTCATGCTAGTATGGGTACTCACAATTTCGGAAATGTACAAATAGCTACTGTTTCTAGACTCTATATTTTGTTCCAATTTCAGAATACATAGGTGTCTTTCATCCCGATTTTTCACTATATATATTTTCCCAAATTAATTGCTATATACCCGGTACATTAAAAAAAAACATTGCAAGACGCTGCTCAGTTATTGGCTCTGGGTTCATCGGGTTCCTGGTGAACCTACAAGCCTTATATATCCCCACAACCAGAAAGGTCCAGTGGATGTAACGGTATATTGCTTTCAAACATCTGTCATAATTAGAAGAAGTTACAGGTGAAAACGTTGGCACAAATGGCTGTTGTTTTCAACTCATTTTCAATTTTTCCTATTTTCAACTGTTAGTTTCTATAAAGAAACCTTGATGGATCTACACAAATGACCCCTTGCTAAATGCAGAATTTTGTCTACTAAAATGTATAGCTTTCCAGGATCCATTATTGCTTTCATACCAATTGCTACCATTAACTGGAAAAAGGTTGAAAGCCCAAAAAATAGCAAAAATAGGCTATGTCCCAGTAAAATGCCAAAAGTGTGTAAAAAATGTTGGTTTTGTGTCAAAAGTCTGTCAGTTCCTGAAAGCTGGGAAAATTGTGATTTCAGCCCCACAAACTCTTTGTTGATACCATTTGCAGGGAAAAAACCAGAGGCTTTTATTTGCAGCACTTTTTTCGCATTTTTCCCAAAAAACCAAAATGTAGCTGTATTTTGGCTAATTTCTGGGTCCCCTCCAGGGGAATCCACAAACCCTGGGTACCTTTAGAATCCCCATGATATTGGAAGAAAAGGACGCACATTTGGCATGGATACCTTATGTGGTCAAAAAGTTACAGGGGCCTAAGCGCGAACTACCCCAAATAGCCAAATAAAAAAGACTTACCACAGGGGGGGGAAAGGCCTAGCAGCGAAGGGGTTAAGGGTCAGGAGGGGGCTGCACGCCCCCTCCCCTTAATAAATATGTTTTTGCCCCAGGGGACGGGTTCCCTGGGGCCCGAAGGCCAACTCTACGCTGCGCATGCCAAATGCTGTGCACAGTGTTGGGTTGGCAGCCCACTGAGGATTGGCCACAGGGCCTGGTGGTACGCCAGGTCCTGTGAACAACACCCTGCTGTGCACAGCCTAAGGCTATATGCTGCCTGCGGGAAGTTGGAAATATGGCCTGGCTGCAACACAGACCCTGCGACTATTTCCGTGTCATGCACAAGCAAAGGCTATGCGCGCTGTGGGGTTGGCTGCCTATGGGTTACTGCCTGCGGGTAGCTGGATGCAGGGCCTGGATGCAACACAGGCCCTGCAGCCAACCCCAGGCAGCGCATGATGAAAGGTAAAATGCAGAATGAGGTTGGCTGCTTGCGGGTGGGGGGTTGTCTATGGTCAGGCCTTGTAGTCAACTCCCTGCTGTGCATGGCCAAAGGCTGTGTGCAGTGTGGGGATTGCAGCCTGTCGGGGGTAAGCCACAGGGCCTGGCCTTCTTGGCATTCTTTGTTAAGCAGACATACTATGGAATCTAGAAATTGATCACTCCTGCTAATCCTACATGAATTCTCCACCAATATAAAATATTCCAAAAGATAAGCTTTCTTTAGAGCCTGTGAAAAACACTTGTAAATGAGAATCGGAATAAGTGATGATTTACCCCACAGGGCTGATGGTTCAAAGGAAGTGAAGAATACATAGACTTCTCTATACTATTGAGGGTGAGAGTTTGTGAAAGGGCAAGGTGGAGGTTGGAGGAAGCAATCATGCGCTTCGTAATGTCAGTGTCACACATGAAAATGGTGACCTCTAACTTGCACACATTTTTACTATGACACAGGTTTAATTTCTAAATTTAGCCATTCAGAAAAGTCTGGGATTACAATAGGCAGGAGGAAAAACTGAGGGGTATATTCACAAGAACGTGTGATAACTACCGCAAGAGTATCGTAACGCAACTTTCAATAACGCAGCCTATCACGGGAAAATAACCCCGTGTCAACGTGGAATTCACAACAAGGCGGTACCATGCGATAGCCACCAGATAACGCGTCAAATGTCAGCGTGAAAATCAATGCCACGCCCAAAAAATGCGAAACGCGAACGCGAGAAATCATGCGATGAGGCCAATCGCGGTACAGAAATCAGCGAACACCAGCCACAGGCCTGTAAATCCCACGCGGCCGGCGGAAAAAAGCACCATAAAAAAAAGAAGAAAAAAAAGACCAAAAACTATTCAAACTACGTAGCAACATGGATGCACCCGGACCGAGTGCAGAGGACAAGCCGAACACCACAAGCCCTACGGAGGACCATCCAGGAACCCCGCATTCGGGGAAGGGCAAGGACAAGAGGAAGAGGAAGACCGGGTACAGTCCGCAGGAAGACCAGATCATCGTCACGGGGGTGACCGAACACCATCAACAACTGTTCGGCACCTCCACTGCGGCACTGGCAACCCAAACCAAAATATGGCAGGCCATCGTCACCAAGGTCAATGCAGTCGGAGTGCCCAGGAGGTCACTGGAGGAGGGCAAGAGGCGCTGGCATGATCTGAAAAGGCAGACCAAACATAAGCTCGCCGCCAACAGGGAGGCAGCAACGGCGACTGGAGGTGGGAGCCCTGCGACACAGGAGGAGCTGGAGCAAATGGTGGCCACAGTCAGCAGTGAGGAGACGGTGGCAGGATTGGGGGGCCTGGACACAGCACGATACGACCTGACCCAACAGCAAAAGGGTAAGTAACCACTAGGGACGGGGGGAGATGGGCACAATGGCACACATGCACAATTACACGCAGCACACAGCACACCCACAATGACCGTGGAACATGTCCCTGAATGCCTTGGCACACTGCAGCACACATAGAAATGCCAAGTAGGCCCCCATCCACAATGTGCACAGAGGGCCCCCCCTATCACCAATATCACAACCGACCCGTGCACATGTGCTGAATCCAGCAAAGCAGCTGCTCCGTGACCCACACTGACTATGCAAGTAACACTGCATGTCCGATAGCATGGCAGCTGCCCCAAAAAAATGACATGGCCCACGAAGCAACATGGAGGTAGCCAAGTGCGGATCACATCCGTAAAGGAGCAGGTCACACTCCGACTTGTCCACGTGCACCCACAACCCATGCCTTACAATACACGCAGCAGACGAACAATGCACCAGGCCTCAAAAACAGTCCGCGAGTCAAAAGCAAATCAGGCCCCGAAAAGCACACAATTCAAAGGCACCCCGCCTCAAAGGGAGAAGGCTACACGAAATCAGAGCTGCAGGGGCAACTCACCCACAATGCAGCACACACACATAGCAATCACAGAACATCAGCAATGAAGGCAATGTGGTACAAAGTGCAACACCAGCACCACAGGACAGAGCTCACAACAGGTTCCGCTCGTGCGTAGTAACTGTCCATTCTCATCTGGCATTGCCTGACACTGTGTGATGATAATGTACGGGTACTACCACACATCCGTCATGTAGTCGAAAAACACACTGACTGCCATCAAATAGCCAGCAACCCCCAAACAGTCACAATGTACATTGGCATGCAGTCTGAATGTATACATCTGCAAATCATCACCATACATGTGAAACACTGTTAACCTGCATCTCCCCTTTATATTGCAGAGGGACAAACAACACCCCCTGCAGAGCACACCACACATCGCACCATTGATGATGAAGAGGACAACCTGCACATATGTCAAGACAGCCTCCAACGGATGTTGGACAGCCTCTGCACCCCACCCCCAGGAGCAGGCCAGGCCAGCTGCCTCAAGGTGACCCCACCACCTGCACAGACCACACAGCAGGAAACACACACCACCACGGCTGTCTCCCAGGACCCCCCGACCAATACATGGAATTCCAATGGCGTGTGTTGGGTTGCCAGGTGGAGTTGGCTCATCAGCTGTGGGTGGGTTTCGAGCTTGTAGCAGCCAAACTCGATGCCATACGTGGGTGTCTGAGTCCTATCAGGGACCACGTACAGTCCCTATCAGACACCCCCTGTACGCACCATGCTCCGCCACAGACCTTGGCTAACCTCGCTGGTGCCATGAGTCTAATACAAGCACTGTCTGATCAGACAGGCACCAGCCATGACAGCACAGAGTTGGCACAGATGCGGAGGGCAATGGACACCATGGAGCAGATGCAGGCTGGAAGTATGTCTGCCACGGCTGGACACCAGCGAGCAGTGGCTGGGAGCAGCAACACCCTGCAGTACTCCAACTTGCCATTGCTGCCACTGAGCCGTTCCCAGATGACTGCAGCGGGAACATCGACACACACAGCTCCGACCCCTGATGTGTCCGTGGCACACTGTGATGCTGCCCCATCACCTACGCAGTCTGATGTGTCTGGGGCACACAGCGATGCAGCCATCACCCCTCCACACACACCGGACACACCGGACACAGAACCCGTATCAGGGGAGTGAGAAGGGGATGGGAACTGCTGAGTGAGGAAGGAGGCAGTAGCATCCATCACCGCCATATGGCCTGTACCTGCCTGCTCATGACTTATGCATCATGCCCTGGGAAATACCTCCTACTGACCTCCGGAACACCCTGCGACAATCACCCGGACCCCGACACGGACTGCCATTTCTTCCCCGCTGGCCAATCACACAGCAATCCTGCTGCGGACTGCACTCTCCCTCTTCCCATTCACTGTGCAATCCCCAAAGGACTCTGGTTGGCCCACCACTGGGCTTCCATGTGATGTGGGCTTGGATGGCCAGGTACAGCTCCAGCTCCGTCAATCACCTGAATGTGAATAAAACATTCTAAATCACACAGATGTGTCATCACTATGTTCACTCACGTATGGAAGTATGGCTGGATGTGGGGACGATGATTGCACATGAAGGTACACCCTGGTAACTGACATCTATGCGCATGTGTATCCCTGAGACACATGGCCAATTGGATGACTGTGAAGGTGAGTACTAGCTGTGTCCCCATTGCACATCAACAGCAATCTCCCAACACCCCAATGTAGGCACACGTCCATGTGTTGAATAGGGCCGTGTGTAGGAGTGACCAAAACGGTGGCAGGCCAGGAGTGGTATCCCACACCACGTGTGACAGCAGAACTTCACGTCGCATACCGACTTACACACATCTGTGTGGACTCCATCTGTTGTGATGTATGACATTGCTCCACATGGTCAGAGGTTGGACACCATACACACATAGCTGGAGTCATGTAAGTGCACATGTCGTCCAGCACCTATCCAAAAACAATGTCTGGCTCACAGAGGCGGAGCTTGCCAAAGGGACACACCCCCATTGCACATGCGTCAGTCAGTTCCTCCCTGTGTTGTGACGAGGCTCATTGTGGCACACGAGTGGACAATCTAAACAACACACCTCACAGTTAGACACCAGTGGAGTGGCATAGGCTTTATTGGCATGTGCGTGTCAGTACGGACGAGGCAACGGCCACAACAGGCAGGGACATGCTTAAGACACTTACACGCAGCATGGGTACATGTCGAGGTTCAGATGATGGTGGGGCTGAAATGGACAACATTCATCACGGATGGCAACGCTCACAGCCCACCTTGCCTTGCTGGATGAGTCATGTGTTGTTTGGCGTCTGCACATTGCCCCGTGTGAGGGGGCACGACTCACTGCACGTGGGGTCTGCATGGTGCTCTGCCTCCGGGGTGCGCCCATTGTCTGCTCTGCCGACAGTGATCAGGTGTGAGGGTCCACATGTCGTGCTACATTGCCATGTGTGTGCTCTCACCCAGCAGTGTGTCCAAATTGGCAACGTTGCCAGACGACGCTGTGTTGCTCCGACCATGGACCTGCGTCACCTTGCACAGGTGTGTGTACACACGCGTTATTCCATGCACATGCATCCAGAGCCCGAACGTTGGCAGGCGTGTCCTCTGTTGTGGTGGGATATGTGAGCAATCCCCACGATGCAACAAGTTGTTGGGCCATGTGCTGTGGGTGGCAATCGGATGTGGCTGCAGGAACGTAGTTACTCGTCCATGAATGCCTGTGCAGCTTCATGTGCAATGTGTTCCAATAGTACGTCGTTGTCGTGTTCAAGGAACACCAGGTTGAGCCAGTCCATTAGGTGGTCCGGGCAGGTGTGCTCAGCCCACGCTGTCTCACCGATCCGCAACACAGCCCAATAGGGGAGCGCCTCGATGTGGTCACTGCACACGAGAAATTGTGCTATCTCCCATGCACAACTACCAATACATACGCAGTATGTCAAGGCATCCCATGCACGGCTGTCTCGGTTACACTCCTGTTCGTGATCCAACAGGGGACGCAGACATGAGTCATAGTCCAATTCATCAACAGTTGTGTTGGATAGGCAGACATCCATGGGACACTCAAATGTGCATGTTCGGCAGTGGAACCAGGGCTGGACGCAGGTAACGTGGGCAATGCGGAAGCTGAGCCTGTAACTGATCCGCAGCACTGCCAGTGGCAGTGCGCCCAGTAAATGCAGCATACGTGCACGGTACTGTTCCACGTGACAGGGATTTGTGCATGTGCCCGGTATGGCCTGCTATTTCGTTGGTGTGTCTCGTGAACAGGCACTCTTCTGGACTGCGGCAGTTGTGTGGAGGATATGCCACAGCTCTGAGCAATGATTCGAATGTGTGTGCAACGTTGTGGGTTATGGATTGCTGTTTCCGTGAGTGTCAAGGGCGTCCCATGCGGGGGTACCACAGGCAGGGGCTTCTGTGTGTGGGCTGTGGATGAGTCAGATGGTTCATTTGCGGAATGCGTGGTGTGGGAGTCATCCCCATCTGCCATTGCATCTCTATCAGGGTGTTCCAGGCGCGTTCTGGACCAAGGTCAGAGGTGCAGGTGTCCTCCCGCATTCTGCATTGGGACAATGGTGCTTTCATCCCTGATGTTTGTCTGACTACTACTTTCGTTTTCGGAATGTGATGTGGGTTTGGCGCTGAGATTGGGACACGGCCTTGGGCTCATGGTGTACGGATGGCGATGCACACACACATGTTGGCATGTGGAGCCAGGTGCCCGAGCGGCCTCGCACTGCTTGTGCTATCTCACTCCGTCTCTCTCCCTCGCTCTCTCCCTCTCTTTCTTTTGTTGGGCGCATGGCACACCTTCTTCTCTTGGATTTGGACTTCCAGATTGTGTGCTACGGATTGTCTAGTGAGGAGCAGCTAGGACTCATCCTAAGGGGTGTTTCTGCTTTTGTTTGTATGGTGTTTTGTGTTGGTGATTGCATTGCTGTATGACTGATTCTCCATTTTCTGGCCACGCATGTATGCTTATTTTCCTGCTTGTGCGACATCAGGCAAAATGTTTGTTTTGGTATTCGTGGTGTTGGGGTGCAATTTCTTAGTCCGGGGTTGGTCCCGGGGAGGGGGGGGGTGTTGCGGGCTGGGTGTGGTGTCTGTGGGTGTTGTGGCCCTCCTGGGTGTCCGGGCCGCATGATGGGTGGCTCCATGGCATCTGTTGCCCTTCGGTTTTGGCCCTGGGCTGTGCTCCCTTTTGTGGTGCTGGCTGCCGTCGGACTTTACACCAGGTCAGAGCAGGTGTAGATTTCCTGGTGCTAACGCGCCTTATCGCCTGTTTTGTGTTTTTATCGCGGATGTGGCTGGTCGTTGGGAATGTTGAGGTGTGCTGTTGTCTCGGCTTTTGTCACGGGAACGCCTACTCTGCATCTCATTAGCGATATTTGCGAGGGTCCTCTGTGGCGATGTTTTTGCGGCTGCTATCGCGGGTAAACTGGTGCTGTGGGCTGTTAACACCGGCTTGTGAATGGGGAGGTAAATTTATCACGACTTTGGCTGCGATAAAGTGCCGTTAATTCGGCGATAGCTGCTTGTGAATATGCCCCTATTTCTTTACAGAAAACTTGATTCTGTTAGCCATTTTGGAGTGTAAATGAATTACTAAAGAGAAAGAAACATCAGGGCACAGTATTAATTAAAGTGTTGTAAAGTCTCTCCTTCATATTGGCTTGATACCCAAAGCAAACCCTCCAGGATTTCGCGATTTGCAAAAACATCGCAAAATCTGCAGTTTTGTAAAAAGACTGCGGGGCACATTCTCAAGGACTCATCGCCGATTTATCGGCACTTTAGCGCTGCAAAAGTGGCGATAGATTTATCGCCCTATTCACAAGCTGGTGCAAACTGCCGATATCGCCAGTTTTACAGCGATAGCTGCCGCAAAAAACATCGCCACGGATGAGTGTGACAACTAACGCTAATGATATGCAGAGTAGGCGTTCCCTTGCAAAAACACACGAAAACACCACTTCGCGAGATTCACAACGACCAGTAAGATCTGCGATGGGAAACAAGAGCAGGTGATAAGGCGCGTTAGCAGCAGGGATTTAACACCTGCCTTTTACTGGTGTTAAGCAGGATGACCAACTGCAGTAGAAAGGGAGCCCAGCCCAGAGCCACATCTGAAGACCAACAGATGCCATGTAGACACTGATCATGCAGCTCGGAGACCCAAGAGGGCCACAACACCCCCCGCCACCACCCCCAGGACACCTCCCCCCCCGGACCCTCCCCCCAAGGCCATGAAGTCCAGTAGTCAATGGTAGTGGAAAAACAGAACTTTATTACAAATACATAAATCAACAAAACGATAAGCTCAGCCAACGCGTTCCATTCCCAACGGGGAACTCCAACAGTGCAACGTGTATTCAGAAACCTGTGGGAAAAATGGTGACAATGGTCAAACTTCCGTATAGTCACATGCCTAATCTGGTACAGTGTACTGCACTTGGACAAACCGGAATGCTCACAGGCCAGATAAACCATGCATGAGAAGACCGTAACAGAACTACGTGTGGCCGTAACCGTCGTAGGAATGAAGAGGAAGGTAACGACCACACAAACTGCTGCTACGGTCACATCATGCAGGACTCATCACACCTGAAAGCATCATGGTGGGTGTCAGCTCGATACCCCTGCCCCTCACACCCCCCACACTGCGCAGGAACATCTTGAGACCACGCAAGGGAACTACGCCATAGCTGGCGTCACGCACGTGTTGGGGGCAATTCACAGCACACGTGTATGACTTGTGCCCCCTGCCGACACTGCACACAATCACCGCAACAGCAACCACACGCATGCCATCACTGTGCATACAAAAGTGGACCACCGTTGCCTGTCCACCAATGTCGTCGCAAATACCCCAGGCAGTGTGCATGATCCCCACATGTCCGCAAGTCCGCCACCAACCAGCGCTTTGAGGATGGCCCCCATGGAAATGCACTGCCAATCGGCAAGTACCAACTGAACACACCACACACCTCAACTCCACAATTCCCCAACTCACAACTGTGGGAATGCACACGTCACTGTAGGATCTGCTTCTTATGGTTACCCCCACTTTTTGCTGATGTTTCACTGTTTTTTGACTTTAGTCTGGCTGGGGCCCTGCTATCCAGGACCCCAGCCTAGCTGCTTCCTCTCTAAATGTATTACCTGTACCTTAGGTACACCACAGATTGGATTCTGGGGTGCCCTTATCAGTCCCTAGTATATGGTATACTATGTACCCAGGGCATAGGTACCCCAGAGGCCTACCAGGGGCTGAAGCATGTATTATGCCACCACTGGGCAGCCTTCCAAAATGACACCACAGGACTGCTACAGCAACCTGAGTAAGGTGGTGAATGCACCCCTTACTGAGATATAGGTTCACTATATCTCACCCTATCACTGCACATATAAACCTATCAGTCACCCCTATGGCAGGCCTTATCAATCCTGAAGGCAGGGTGCTTGGTTTTGTGTGAGAGGGTGCCCATGCATGAGCAGAGCCCCTCTGCAGCCTTCGGAATCTATCCTCCAGAGTTGTCTGTGAGGCAGCCTGACCATATACTCTTAAGTGCATTATAACCAAACGGTAAATGCTAACTTTGGGATGGCTGCACGGAAACATGTTGTGTTTGGTGTCAAACACCTTGGAATCATACCCCTACACCAGTAACTGGTGTGGGAGTATGATCCCACCCTTCTAGAGGGAGAGACATGACAGCACCGGTATACCCGGTACCAGTTATAACAGAGCCCTGGCATCACAAAATGGATGCTGCAGCCACAGACACGAGTCTGGCCTCCTGCTGCTGACCGAAACTCCGGCAGGGGAGGCCTGGACAATAGGTTTCCTGTCACAGGGAGGTGTTACCACCTCCCAGACAGGCTTTAGTGGATTGGGGCTGGGTGGGTGCACTCTCAAAGTGCTTTGAAGTCCTGCACTGGGGGCACATTTGGTGTCCCTGTGCATAGTCCAGTTCAAACCGGTTGCAGGGGCTACCAGCCCCTGCTCTGGCGCGGAACTGGACAAAGGAAATGGGTGTAGCCACCCCTCTTTCCAAACCCTCCCATAGGTGGGTCCCCAGAGTATGTCCAACCCCTTCTTTGGGTGTAAGAAAGGAACCCCTTGCTACAGAACTTTAGATTTCCCTGGACGAAACTCTGATACTGAATCCTGGACCTTCGACGATCTGTTCAACGCCAGATGACTGAAGAATCTCCCTTGGAGTAAAGGAGTTACTCCCCTGCTTGGCAGGTACCAAAGACGCATCTGCCCGGTCTGCATCTCTGAAGCTCCCGCCGGACCCAGGAGGTAGGTTTCCAGACTTCCCAGAGGCTGACCCGAGTCCCCAGCAAAGCTGAGACCTGTAGCCCTCGTGGGTACCGTGGAACCGGAACCCCTGGACACCGTGCACATTTGCAAGTGCATATGCTTCTCGTCAATTCTTGAGGCTGTGCTTTGGGTTACTTGTAGCACTGACCCCAAGCAGTGAATTCACCGAAGATTGCTGGCCTACCCACTCCGAGTGACCCGTGGGCCGCCATTTTGTGATTCCTCTCGAGGTCCCTTTGTGATCCCTTGTCCGTTGACTTGTAGGTCCCTGAGAAGGGGAACTTTACTTTAATTGGGCTTTCCTGGTTGCTCTAGATGTGCCCTGACTCTCCATTGCTTGGGGAGTCCCCAGAACCTTGCTGGTCCGTCCCGAAGCATCTTTCCTCTTCCTGCGTGGGTTGCTGTTGCCAAGGCTTGTTGTGTCCAATCTGGGCACCGATGCTGCAGCACTCAACATCCTTCATGGGACAGCTCGAATCCAGCTCTTGGTTGTCGTCGACGCCTCCTGGTTCTCGTGGCTGAAGAGTCAAGCTTCACCTCTTTGCACCTGAAGCACCCAACATCGGTGGGCATTCGACTATCGTGCCCCTGGTCACTTGCTAGTGACCCAGACTCTGTCCCCTCTGCTTTCAGGTTCTTCACATCTTCGATCCAGGCTTGGATCTCTTCGGACACTTCTCATCTTCCCAGCAGCAGCACTTTTCAGCAAGCTGCCATTGAAAACGACGACGCGACCCAACACCATTTAACACCTATGCACCCGGCTTCCCTGGGTGAGGTAACACGAGTACTCCGGTGCTCACATGGGTGTTGGCCCTAGAACCATCTAAGTCCAAAAGGGTTTGTTCCTAGTCCACTCCTAAGTGTCCCTAAACTTTAAAACTCTAACCGCGACCTTCCCCATAGAAGCTAACGGAGCTCGCGGCTGTGTTCAAACACTGCACACGTCCCCCGTGGGTCCCCTGTGTCACTACTTTGGGTGGTTCCTTGGGGTCCCAGCGATTCTACAGGCTCTAGGCCTTGTGTCTAGTCAAGTCGTGGTTCTTATACCACTTTCTTAATATATGGTTTGGTTCGCCCCTAGGGCCTATCGTATATTGTGCTAATTTACTGTGATATTTGAAGTGTAACTTATGTGCTTTGACCTCTAGCCGCATAAAGAGACTAGTAGGGTGTGTTTAGAAATAAATACATATATTTTATATATATACCTGGTGTGGTCTCCTTTCATTTAGCCATTCAAGAGATTATAGACTGGTAAAACAACCAGCTTTACACTCCTTCAAGACTTAGCCTGAAGGCTGCTCTCCATAGCTACCACTAGGATAGCTTTCAAATAAGGTTGTCTTAAACCTATCATCAATAAGGGGTTGTTTGGACTGGTGCAGGGTGCCCACTATAACTAGTGGACAGCATATACCAGGCCAACTTCTCACAGTCACCAATCCACCACCAAAGTGACTACTGCGTGTGTCTCAGTCTCCGCCAGAACCTGCCCATAGGCCTACACACACGTGGCCGACCACCTCCAACGGGCACATTCACACTGGAGACGAGGTGGCTACGTCACAAACCAACCCGCGCACATCACGAACATCGCATGCAGGGCCGTGTCAGCAAGGGCGGCGCCCCCCACCCAGCCACGAGTCCACCGCCGTGACCGGTGGTGCCTGCGCGATCCTGTGCGCCTGATGCACCCCAGCCCAGGTCCCCAGACCGGTCCTCAGCCCAGCGATGACTGGCCGCCCCTGCGCACCCAGGCCTCAATGCTCACCTGCCGCCACCGGCGTGTCCCCAAGAGGGCCCACCACGTGCCGGTGCATCCTCCTCAGCCGATTGCTGGATTCCGCGTCACAGGCCCCCAGCGCACCCTGCGGCACCGCACCACGGAGTCATGTGTGTGCTGACTGCTGCCTGCGCGTACACTGCGGTCCAGCAGGGCACACTGTTCAATTTGAGTCTTGATTCGCTGGACGCCGTATCGAGGTCAACACATCATCGCAGGCTGCACACCCGCTCAGCTCTTCAGGTGCCACTAACCCTGTGCAATGCAAGTCATCGTCACGTGGCGGTAGGCCCGTGCGGGCTGCAGTGCAGCGGGTGCCACCAACTCAGTGCGCCACAAGTCATGGACCCTTCATGATTGGGTCGCGTGGTGCGGATGCCATCATGTCATCTCCGGCAGTGGGGTATGTGACGTGCTAGGCCCCTTTTATTGGCAGGGTCACATGTCCTGTGACGCCTGTGCTGGATGGGTGTGGTGTGGGTGTTAACCAGCCCTCAGGGAGTGGCTGTGGCATGCTGACAACTAGACCAGTGATCAGCAGATCACTACAGGGAAGACCTGGGACATGTAGCTTTGTCGTCCCTCCCTCTGAGCGTAAGCGGAGTGGACTGGCCTGGCGTATGGCAGGCCAGCGTAGGGGTGGGAACAATGAGCCCGGGGCTCTGGGCGTGCTTCAGTTCTGGGCTGGACAAGGAAGTAATTGATGCTTGTGTCTCTGTTGTAGTGTCTACGCCACCCGGACCGCAATCGGCAATGTTGCACCCTGTGACTCAAGTCCCACGACATGAGCAACATGGACGTAAGGGGGAATCACTGACCCTACATTCATCCATACTCTCATACTTCAATGATCAAAGACATGAAACATCTGTGCGATTCTGAATGTTCAATTCACATCCAGTGGAGTGTTGCAGCTGGAGCAGTACAGGGCCATGCAAACCCCACTTCACATAATTGGCCCGTGGAGGGCCAGCCAGAGTCCTTCAGGGAATGACAAGTACATCGGAAGAGGAAGAGTTCAGTCCGCAGTCTGATCGCTGTGTCATTGGTAACCAAACAGAAAATGGCAGTCCATGTCGAGGTCCAAGGTGAGTGTCGTAGAGTGTATCGGGGGACAGTGGAAGGTGATGATGCAAAGGGCAGAACCAAGCAGAAACAGGCCATATGGAGGAGATGAATGCTACTGCCTCCTCCTTACCAGTAAGATTGATTCACCCGCATCTTTGTCCTCTGTTGTCACATGTGCCTCACATGTGGGTGGTTGTGGATTGCCTGCTGCACTGTGTGCCACTGACACATCGGGGGCCGGAGGTTGATTGCCTGCCGCACTGTGAGGCACTGACATATCAGGGGGCAGAGATGTGGATGTAGAAGCAGCAGCAGAATTCATCTGCGCAAGGCCTTGAGGTACCAATGCCATGATGATGTGCTGCAGGGCATGGAAGGTCCCAGCCACATCTCGCTGGTGTGCAGCCGTGGCAGCCATTATTTCCGCCGTCATCCGCTCCATGTTCTCCATGAGCCCCCGCATGTGTCCCAACTCCCGGCTGACATCGCTGGAGCCACTCTGACTGGACAGTTGTTCTTGTCTCAGTATCATGACTCCAGCGATGTCAGCCATGGATCGTTGGAGAGCATGGAGCAGACTGTGGGTGTCCATTAGGGACTGTAAGTGGTCCCTGATGGGAATCAGACACCCATGTATGGCATCAAGTTTGGCTTCCTTGAGGTCAAACCCCACCCGCACCTGATCAGCCATCTTCTCCTGGACCTCTAACACACGGCGTTGGAAGGCCATTTGTTGTTCGTGGGGGTCCTGCGAGACAGCCGGGGTGGTAGGTGCTTCCTGCTGTGTGGTCTGTGCAGGGGGTGGGGTCTCCTCGATGCAGCTGGGCTGCCCTGCTCCTGTAGGTGGGGTGCCGAAGCTGTCAATGAGGATTCTGTGTCGATGTTGGGGATGTCCTCATCGTCATCAGTGAAGAGTTGTTGGGTCTGCTCTGCAGGAGGTGTTGGTTCTCCCTCTGCAATGTGAAGGGGAGATGCAGTTTAACATTTCATTCACATGTATGTTGACGCATTGTACAGGTTTACATACAAACTGCATGAAAATGTACATTGTGACTGTTTGGGAGGAGCTGCCTATTTGATGCGTGACAGTGGACATTTCGACGACATCACGGATGTGTGTTTGTACTTGTACATTATAATTTCACGTTTCCCTGCTATGCCAAATGTGATTGACCAGTTTCTACACACAAGCGGCAGCAGTTGTGTCCTCTGTTCTGTTGTGAACGTGTTGCAGTTTGTACCACATTGTTGTCAATGTTGATGTGCTCTGAATATTATGTGTGTGTGCTGCATTTTGGGAGAGTCGCCCCTGCAGCTCTGATTTGGCTGGCCCATATCCCTTTCAGGCGGTGTGCCTTTGACTTCTGTGCTTCTACAGTGCTGGGATATTGCATTCTTAGGGAAATTGGGCTCTTGGTGGGACTTGGGACTCTGGGGCATGGTTTGTCCGCAGATGTGTTGTTGACGTCAGGGGTTGTTTGTGCAGGTGGATGTGTCAGAGTGTGACCTGCTCCTTTACGGATGTGGTCCACACTCAGCCACCTCAGTGTGGTGGCGTGCACCATGTCATGATGATCGGACTGCAGCCACGCTAATCATCATGCAGTTTCACTTGCATTGTCAGTGTGGCTCACAGACACGCCGCTTTGCTGGGTTTGGCACATGTGCATGGGTTGGTTGTGAGATTGGTGATGTGTGGGAAGGGCCCCCTCTGGGCACATAGTCGACGGGGGCTTACTTGCTGTTTCTAGGTGTGCTGCAGTGTGCCAAGGGGATCAGGGACATGATCCAGAGTCATTGTGGGTGTGCACTGTGCTGTACTTAATTGTGCATGTGTGCCATTGTGCCCATCTCCCCCGTCCCCCAGTCCCTGGTCGTTACTCACCCTGTTGCTGTTGTGTCAGGTGATGTTGAGCAGTGTCCGGTCCCCCAACTCCTGCCACCGTCTCCCCACTGATGACTGTGGACACTATTTCCTCCATCTCATCCAGCTCCTCCTGTGGCGCTGGACTCCCACCTCCAGTCTGCATTGCTGCCTTCTGGTTGTTGCCGAGTTTCAGCTTGGTTTTGCGCTTCACATCATTCCAGCGCCTCTTGAGCTCTTCCATTGTCCTCCTCAGCACTCCGACTGCATTCACCTTGTCCAGGATGGACTGCCATATTCCATTTTTTGTTGCCAATGACACAGTGGAGGTGACGAACAGTTGTTGATGGTGTTCTACCACCTCCGTGATCAGGATCCTGTTTTCCTGCTGACTGAACCGCGTCTTCCTCTTCTTCTTGTTCTTGCCCTTCCATGTCCCCGAGGTCCCAGTCTGGTCCTCCGTGGGGCTTGTGGGGTTCTGGCCGTCCTCTGTACCTGCTCCGGCTGCCTCCATTGTGCTTCGCTGTAGTTCGGTTTTTGTTTGTTTATTTTGTTTCTGCTTTTGTAGTGATTTTTCCCGCCTGACGTGTGTGATTTGCAGGCCTGGCGCTGCTTTTCGTTGATTGTCTTATCGTGGTTGGGCAAATCGCAACTTTTTTCGTGTTCAAAATCCACTGAACTATTTCTCAAGATCAGGACTTGTAATCTGTAATTCATTTACAGGTATTTCAATTTTGTTGTGAAAAAATAGACATCCTATTTCCTTTCACACCCTATGTATGCCAGGCAACACTGTCACATAGTTCAGTTAACAAAATCCTACAAAATTGCGGTCAGAGAAAGAATATAGGGCCAGATGTACGACCCGTTTTTGCATGTGCAAACGGGTTTGCGACCCGTTTGCGCATGCAAAAACCTACAGGGCCATGTACAAACCCTATTTTGTGAGTCGCAATTTATTTGTGACTCGCTAAATAGGATTTGCGACTCGCTATTAAGAAGGGGCGTTCCCTTCCTAATAGCGACCCCAAATGCCATGTATGACTGTTTTGCGACCGCAATTGCAGTCGCAAAACAGTCGCAGTTTACCACCCTGCACAGAAGGGTGGTAAACCACTCACAAACGAGAAGGGGTCCCCAGGGAACCCCTTCCCCTTTGTGACTGGCTCCAAAAATATTTTTTAAGGACAGGCAGTGGTCCCAGGGACCACTACCTGCCCTTAAAAAATGAAACAAAAACGTTTCATTTGTCTTTTTTTAAATGCATCCCGTTTTCCTTCAAGGAAAACGGGCTGCATTAAAAAAAAAAACTGCTTTATTTAAAAGCAGTCCCAGACATGGAGGTCTGCTGAGCCCAGCAGGCCACCATACTTGGGAGGGCCAGCCATTCTTAATGGGGTCGCAAATTGCGAGTGCCTCATGAATATGCATGAGGCATGCAATTTGCGACCCCATTGAGAATCGCTAACAGTGTCTCTGACACTGTTGTACTTGTCATTTTGCGTCAATTGAGCGCAATTTGCGACTCGCAAAATGACATGGTCGTACATCTGGCCCGTAATCCTCAATCACCGATTGAAAAGAATAAGCAGGGATTTGTCAGAAGTCTGAGTCTAACATTTGACCTCTGTCTTTGAACACACAGCAAACGTGACAAGATAAAAACACAAACTTTAAGACATCTTTATTGTTCATTCACTTTCTGAACACCAGCATGTTTATTTTGGGGGTTCTGCTGCGCCCCCACCCCCAGCACCCCTACTCCCAGTGCTTATGATGCTGGATCCATTGTGTATCCTTCCTTTGCTGATTGCCTTAATCGGGGAGGATGGATCATGTTATTCGCAAACTCATCATTTACCGGAAGTAGCATGTCAACTAAGTTAGTAAAGAAAGAAGTCTGTGAGTGATTATCCTCAAGTTTATTCACTATCAATGGTTTATAATGACATGTTCTAATGAAGTGAGACAAAAATCTTCCCCTAAGTGTGTCTCGGTTACTTAAATCCCTTCCAGTCCCCCTCCCCCATCACATTTTGTAGTCAGGGAGCTGAGATGCTGGGTGTCACTCTTCGGTGCTTTTTAGCCTTTTGTCAAATTTAATAACTATGGGGGTCATTAGGATGGTGAAAGGACTGCCACCGCCGGGCTGGCGGTGGCGGTCCTTCCGCCATCACACAGGATATTCCCACCGCCGAATTAGGATGGCAGAGGGAATCCCAATCTGTCCCCGGCGGACGGAAAGTCCATCCGCCACGATTCCGCAAGGCGGTCCTTTTCTGCCTGCCTTGCGGAACCAAAACACAGGCCAGCATTGCGGCATTAGGATATCCCTTTCCGCCTGTCTTTTTGCGGCGGTCATCCCACCTCGAAAACACAGGCGGAGGCTGGATTCGGGGGCCCATTACGGGCCCCCTCTGTGTCGGGGAGCGATGCACTGGGGGGGTACCCTTGGATTTCCGCTGGGGCACAATTTTTTATTTATTTTTTAACCCCTTCCGTGCGCCCGTCGGCCAACGGCCGTCGCGAGCACTACCTCCGTAGTGCTGCGCACGTCCGTTGGCCGACGCGGCCCCGCCCACTCAATAAAACCGCCGCACCTCGGCAGAATTGCCGCCGCGGTTAAGTGGTTAAAGGAAGAATTCGGGCTGCTGCTCACAAGCATGCAGCTGGGGTCAAATTTTGTTTTGTTTTTAAAAAGAAACAAAAATAATTTGCCGCTAAAATGTCACAAAATTTCAAATTTTGTGCCGCTAAATTCATGTTTTTGTGTTGCTAAATTTACTAATTTATGCCGCAATATCCTGGGGGGGGTCTGACAAAGAAAAGGGTTTGTTTTCAAGCTTTAAATTTGTCATAATTAACATTTTACGTAACTGAGAACAAGGCAAAGGGATGCACAGGGCTATTTTGAAAGAAACCAAAATCATAAGCATTAAGATATCGTAGTGTGATCTAGTTTTTCTACTACTTTCTCCACAGCTAGCGAGTGACTTGAGACTGATACGCAAGAGTAGCACTTCCTACAGCTCTGGCCAATGGGGACATTTACATCGCAGAGTCTTTGATAAGAAAAAGGGGACACAGGTTTGAAGGGGGGTGATCTGCAACTTTGATTGCATTTTCAATTAAAACAAAAATGGCGAGATATGAGATAATGGAGACATGAAAACGGCTCAATTATAGTGAACATTTTGATAAATCCCAGGTATATATTTTTTTAAATAAACATTGGAGCCTGAGACTCTTGTAGTTTTGGTGAATACAATAAAAAGTGCCCAGTTCATAACATCTTGATTGGCCATAATGGGGTACTTTACGACTATTTTTAACATCCACTACGTCCCCGCTGATAAAGGGATACCTGGGGAATGCAGTAGGATTTTTATCTTTAGACCCCCTGGCCTACATCTTCTAAGTGCTCCCTGAAATACGGTTGAGCCCACCCTGACCTTTAGGAGTCGGGGTGAACCCTATGATGAAGCATGACACCAATAGGGTGTGTGAGGGTTAATTAACAAAAAGGAGTTGCCTTCTTTCCCGCACTCGAGCGGGGTAAGCCACGTGAGTAGAAATTTGAGCCCTATCGGGTTGGGATACTTCAAGTTTGGAATAGTACTTTACGACTGCCAGGATTTTTCTGCCACAAGACAGGAAAAATCTGCAGCACAAACCCCTTGTAAATGGATGCGAGTGGGCACATCAAGACGAGGTTTGCCTTGAAAGTTTGTGAACACCAACAAATTTGTGAGATTCTTGGCATTCCCAAAGTTTTCTCCAACCCAGTCCCATCCTGGAAGTTTTCAGGGATAGGAGGAGAGCAGATCATCTTCAGACATGGAGGGGGTGTAGGAGATGAGGTTTCTTCACTGGGAAAATGTTTTCCCGGAGGAGAAAGAATTATGCAGTTGCACAGAGCATATGCAATTACACACTAGGGAAATGGTAGCCTTGGGGGACAACCAGTGGCTGGCAAAGAGCTCAGTCGGCCCCGGCGGGAGGGGCGGGTGCTAGTGGAAAGCTTTTGTTGCTGGGGGCAACAAAACCCTGGCGGCCCACCGGGGAAACGCCCGATGCCCACTACGGACAGTCCGGCCCTGCTTTCCAGGCGCACTATTGGCAGTGTTTGTGAATTCCCACCCAACAAGTAGTGACTGTGCGTCCATTTGTAGGAGTACTACAAGGAGAGATTTACTGAGTCCCTAGTGAATCAGGCGAGGTTGTGTATAAGAAAGCGAAATTGATGCGGAGATAGTAAGGCGAAGGTATGAACACAAATACCCACCTGGAAAGCTGCAGATTTTAATAAGGAAGACGTTTTCGACCTTCATGCTTAAGAGGTTATTGGAAAATACACAGAAACACTAAAAGTGTATTTTTCTCGAATTCTGCTTCTAGGTAGTCTGTCAAACATTACTATTACAGCTTCATTTCCATGTACTACTAAACTGCACGTTATTATGCAAATCTGATAGCTGGATACCTTGAATGCATCAGTTTCCATGAAATGCGCACCTGCTGAAAACTTGTAAAACTAAAGCCTTTCATTTAAAACCCACGTAAGAACAACTGACAACTGCATTAAAGATGCCGCTAGGTAAATGCCCAACAGGCTCTCCGCCTGCTCCCCTGCTTCACACGTGCCACAACCACAGCTAATGCAGCTCAACATAAAATGGAATGGAAATGAAAGCGATGCTGATTTCATCGTTAATGACTTTGGTTTTGCATTCACCTGCCCTGAGGCCCTGCCACAAAGACGCTTTAACACGTTTTGTGCTTTTATGATAGCAACCGAGGGCTTGCACGTCAGAGCCGTTGTTTAAAATTACAGCAGTAAATAACGTGCATGCTGTGATGGTAGCTGCACAGCACAATGTGTCACACTCATGTCTACAAGGCCATTTTGTGCACCAGCTGCAGAGCCCCAAATATAGCGCCTCGGATAGAATGTGAAACAGGGGGAAACACGCGGGTCGCATCATCATGGAAAATACAGATGTGCCTACAGGAAATTAGAATATTATATGGTGTCTGTAGCACGATGTGGGTTTTCTATTTTAAATGTTTTCTACATATACAGACATATTAAAACACACATAATTCCCCCTTTCTAGCTTAGTATATTTATAGAATGTTTAAAGGCCGCTTTTCTAAATACTTAGGACACATGAAGAGATTCCACATCATTGTCCTGTGCCTAAGATTTTTCTTTGTCCATTATCTTCCTTTTGACCTTGACTAAAACCTGTCCTCAGCCAAACTGCAGCCAAAAACCAGTAAGGTTCAATTGATAAAGCCTGTCATCATGAGTAATCGGCAAGGAACCTGTCTCTAGTAAGCAGGTTAACTAGCAGCCCGGGAAGGCACGGAGAGCCAGCTGAACAATTACAGCACCAAATCAGGTCACAATATTCCTTCCTTCTTTTGCAGAGGAAAACATCACGACATACTATACCAACACCACGAAACATAACAGACCCCCCCCCCCCCCAAATACACCGCAAGCACGAACATCGCATACCATATCAAACACTTGACTATGGCAAACACATGATGAAAAGACTGCACAACACAACCAGAAGCAAGAAACGGGACGACCTCCTCTTTAAGAGACAAATAGATCTCATTTGGGAGGGTATCAGGACCAGCCGCCTTCCCCCTTTTCAGTTTCTCTATTGCCCCCGCAACCTCTTCAGTCATTATTTCGGGGTTTAACAGCTCCTGACAATGTAGGAGTTGGCAAGTCCTTGAAATACTTCTCGACTTGTCCATTGTAGCTCTAACATCTTCTGTATAAAGAGCCTGGAAAAACTCTGCAAAGGCACCCTCTATCTCCCTGCATCACAACTGAGTGAGCTTTGCCCTTCTATCCTAATTGCTGGAATCCTATTCTGATTTTGTTCCGTTTTCAATTTCCAGGCCAGGAGTTTACCACATCCCTCACCATACTTATAATGAGAGAGCTTGCTCGCCTCCCATTTCCTCCTGACTATTCCCTCCAAAATACAGGACTACTCCTCCTTCTTTTCTCTTATTCCATCCTCTACCATGCTGTCGCCCTGTAATCCCTGTCCTTGATCTCCCATCCTATCCATCTTATCCAGCTGTTCCAGTCTATTTTCTATTGATTTTATTTTACTCCTGACAGTCTTGTTTTTAAATGCGGGGATGCCAATCAGCCTCTCCCTGATAACTGCCTTTTAAGCATCCCAGGCTATTTAGACTGATGTAGTCATATCATTTAAGCAAAAGTAATCCCTGGTTATCTCTTTCAACTTTATCACCATCTGTTGATTTAACAGTAGGGTTCTATCCAGGGTCCACCTTGGAGGGGGCCTGCCTCACCCAACTTGTATTTTCAGACAAACTGCAGAGTGGTCTGACAGGTGAGCTGGTAGATGTTCCACTGTTTAAACCTTCTTACTTTCCCCTTTCTCAACCAGGAAATAGTCAGTCCTGGAGGCACGGCCATGTCTCCTATTTCTAAATGTAAACTTTTGCTCCCCTACCCCTTTCTCTCTCCACACGTCCAACAACCCAAAGTCTTGCATGCAGCATTTCAATCCTGCCCTCATTTGGGGTAAGTTCGACTCTACGAATGCTTTTATATTTTGGCCACCTATCTTTCTTGGGGTCCAATAATAGATTAAAATCGCCACCCAAAATTATTGGAGCTGAAGACTCCAATAGCTGGTTATACAAAGACTTTACTCACATGCCTGTGTTGTCCTTGCTGTTGCAGTTCGCATACACAGTGTAATTTTGCAGTTCATCATCCCCATAACAGCACCCACGTTGGAATCACAACAGAGGCAAGTATGGTGTATTAGTGTGTTTATTGTGATACATTTGTGTGAATAGTGCATAGGATGGGTAGTGCTGTACATAAATCTTGCAATCCGAAGTTCCTAGGTGAATTGAAAGTCCTGGTAGACAGAATCCCCAGTATCGGGGCCACAGTTGTCTGACACATTGGTCCAACTTGTACTCCCCATGCAATGTGTGGGAGTAGTGTTGCCGTCAACAGGGTGAACAGTCTGTGCACAAAGGTGAACATCCAGAACAGGTTCAGGCTTCCTGGGAGTTGCGCTTGGCCATCGGCCTCTCACTTGCCCCTCCTCGGACGACCCCTCTTCTTGGGGGTGGGCCCCTCAAGTACAGGCTGCTGCGATGCAGGGGACTCTCCGCCAGAGTCATCCTCCCTCCCTGTGGCAGTTGCAGTTTGTTCGGCACCAGATGTTGTTGGCACACAGGGAGGTGTGGACTGGTTGCTGTTCATCTGGCGGAGGCATTGTAAAATGTCCCTGTGCACCGCCGTCATCTCATGCAGTGCATCCCACTTGGACTCCACGCGGGACATGTGTGAGTCCACGCGGGACATGTGTGACTCCACGTGGGACATGTGAGAGTCCAAGCGGGCATGATGGGCAGCCTGCTGCTGTTTCATGTCTCTGAGGAGCCCCACTACCTGGCTGAGATCTCCGGTGCTGGACTGGTACGCATCAGCTATGCGTACCAGTTGTGGGTCATCATGCACACCAGCAACCTCTGCAAGCAGTGACCTCTGTCTCCCACCCCTCCCACCACCCCTGCTGACATGTGCAGTGCGTGCAGTGGCACGCACAGATGACCCTGGTCCACCTTGGGGGTTGGTGGTGGTGGTGGTGTCCATGGCCCCAGGTTGGTCCAGGGTCCCTGTGCTGGTGTTGCTCCTTGTTCTGTCCATGTCGGCAGGGATGGTATTTGTGGTGACAGTCGTTGGAGGGGTGGGTGCAGGGGGTGCAGCTGGTGGTCCTGCTGGTGCTGCAGCTGGTGGTCCTGCTGGTGCTGCATGTAGACTTGCACCGGATGTGCCAGGTTGGTCTTCTTCGTCCGAGGAGGGCAGAGGCTGTACGACGCCAGTGAGCTCCGCATCCTCTTGAGCCTGGGACTGGGACTCCTCAGCGTCTGCTGCTGTGTCCCCATCATCACCTGTTTTTGGGAGACACACACAATGTATGTTATGTTTCTGCAGGCATCAATGGTTGACACACATGACAGTTGTGACTGTGCCTCTGGGTGCGGGCCTGTACATTGCATTGTCCTAAGTCGTCACAGTCAGGGGTTGATATTGGTGTGGCACATTGACCTGCATTATTTGGGCATTTCTATGTATTATTTGGGGTGTGAACATGGTCTGCATTGGTTGTGTTTGGTTGACAGCCGGCCCTCCTTCCCACCCACCCAGCCAGTCAGTTATCCCACCATGGACTGTGCTTGCATTGCAGGTAGTGGAAGTTGTCTCTCAGGATGTCAGTCAGTGGTGTCCTGCTGTTTGTTGGTGCACAGTTGCCAGCAGGGCCTTGTGCTCCCCACAGCAGTAGCCAGTGTCAGCCATCTTGTGAGTCCTTCTCCACTTCCTGTGATGTGAGCATGGTTCAGGGTGGTGTTGATGGGACAGTTGTGGGGGTGACCAATATCAGTGACTACGACTCCCATCATGCTATTGCCTCCACCCCCTTCCCAGCATGCCCATGCTTCCTTCCTTTTGACTCTGCTTCCCTGTGGGGTGGGCTGGCTGTGCTGACAGGATGGCTGGGAGTGTTGTCCTGGCAGTTGTTTGGCTAAAAGTCCCAAGAGTGTCCCTGTGCTTCACACAACATAACCCAGGGTGGTGGTTCTTTGTGGGATCTTGTGTTAGGATGGGGGCATTGCATTCTACCAGGCGGGTTCTGTGGAGTTTGTGTTGGGGAGTGTGTGAGGGAGGTGCTTGTGACTATGGTCAGTGCTGCAAGTCCTCCTTCCCACCCACCCAGCCAGCCAGTTATCCCACCATGGACTGTGCTTGCATTGCAGGGAGTGGAAGTTGTCTCTCAGGATGTCAGTCAGTGGTGTCCTGCTGTTTGTTGGTGCACAGTTGCCAGCAGGGCCTTGTGCTCCCCACAGCAGTAGCCAGTGTCAGCCATCTTGTGAGTCCTTCTCCACTCCCTGTGATGTGAGCATGGTTCAGGGTGGTGTTGATGGGACAGTTGTGGGGTGAGCTATGTCTGTGACTATGACTCCCATCATGCTATTGCCTCCACCCCACTTCCCAGCATTCCCATACTTACTTGCTTTTGTGGGGAGTTCAGTGTGTGTGGGTGTGAGAGCAATGGCAAGATGGCTGACAGTGGTGTCCTGGTGTTGGTTGGTGTGCAGTTCCCAGCATGCCCTTGTGCTCCCCACGACACAGCAACAGTGTCAGACATCTTTGATGGGCCTTTCCACTCTCTGTGGGATGTGCATGTGTGAGTGTGAGCTTGCTGGGCCATGTGGTGGGGGATGTGGAGCTGTGACTACGACTCCCATCATGCTATTGCCTCCACCCCCTTCCCAGCATGCCCATGCTTCCTTCCTTTTGACTCTGCTTCCCTGTGGGGTGGGCTGGCTGTGCTGACAGGATGGCTGGGAGTGTTGTCCTGGCAGTTGTTTGGCTAAAAGTCCCAAGAGTGTCCCTGTGCTTCACACAACATGACCCAGGGTGGTGGTTCTTTGTGGGATCTTGTGTTAGGATGGGGGCATTGCATTCTACCAGGTGGGTTCTGTGGAGTTTGTGTTGAGGGGGTGTGTGAGGGGAGGTGCTTGTGACTATGGTCAGTGCTGCAAGTCCTCCTTCCCCCCCAGCCAGCCAGATATCCCACCATGGTACGTGCTTGCATTGCAGGGAGTGGAAGTTGTCTCTCAGGATGTCAGTCAGTGGTGTCCTGCTGTTTGTTGGTGCACAGTTGCCAGCAGGGCCTTGTGCTCCCCACAGCAGTAGCCAGTGTCAGCCATCTTGTGAGTCCTTCTCCACTCCCTGTGATGTGAGCATGGTTCAGGGTGGTGTTGATGGGACAGTTGTGGGGGTGACCAATATCAGTGACTACGACTCCCATCATGCTATTGCCTCCACCCCCTTCCCAGCATGCCCATGCTTCCTTCCTTTTGACTCTGCTTCCCTGTGGGGTGGGCTGGCTGTGCTGACAGGATGGCTGGGAGTGTTGTCCTGGCAGTTGTTTGGCTAAGAGTCCCAAGAGTGTCCCTGTGCTTCACACAACATAACCCAGGGTGGTGGTTCTTTGTGGGATCTTGTGTTAGGATGGGGGCATTGCATTCTACCAGGTGGGTTCTGTGGAGTTTGTGTTGGGGAGTGTGTGAGGGGAGGTGCTTGTGACTATGGTCAGTGCTGCAAGTCCTCCTTCCCACCCACCCAGCCAGCCAGTTATCCCACCATGGAACGTGCTTGCATTGCAGGGAGTGGAAGTTGTCTCTCAGGATGTCAGTCAGTGGTGTCCTGCTGTTTGTTGGTGCACAGTTGCCAGCAGGGCCTTGTGCTCCCCACAGCAGTAGCCAGTGTCAGCCATCTTGTGAGTCCTTCTCCACTCCCTGTGATGTGAGCATGGTTCAGGGTGGTGTTGATGGGACAGTTGTGGGGGTGACCAATATCAGTGACTACGTCTCCCATCATGCTATTGCCTCCACCCCCTTCCCAGCATGCCCATGCTTCCTTCCTTTGACTCTGCTTCCCTGTGGGGTGGGCTGGCTGTGCTGACAGGATGGCTGGGAGTGTTGTCCTGGCAGTTGTTTGGCTAAAAGTCCCAAGAGTGTCCCTGTGCTTCACACAACATGACCCAGGGTGGTGGTTCTTTGTGGGATCTTGTGTTAGGATGGGGGCATTGCATTCTACCAGGTGGGTTCTGTGGAGTTTGTGTTGAGGGGGTGTGTGAGGGAGGTGCTTGTGACTATGGTCAGTGCTGCAAGTCCTCCTTCCCACCCAGCCAGCCAGATATCCCACCATGGTACGTGCTTGCATTGCAGGGAGTGGAAGTTGTCTCTCAGGATGTCAGTCAGTGGTGTCCTGCTGTTTGTTGGTGCACAGTTGCCAGCAGGGCCTTGTGCTCCCCACAGCAGTAGCCAGTGTCAGCCATCTTGTGAGTCCTTCTCCACTCCCTGTGATGTGCGCATGGTTCATGGTGGTGTTGATGGGACAGTTGTGGGGGGCAATATGTGTGACTGCGACTCCCCTGATGCTATTGGCTACACTGACTTGGCCAGCATACACAGAATTCCTTCCTTTGAGTGGTCTTCACTGTGTGTTGGTGTTGTTGTGGTGGCTACATGTCTGGATGTGTTTGTTAGTTCTATTTGTGCCACTGCCTAGTTGTAGTTGTAGTTGTGTTTGTACATGTGATGGCACAGTTGGATGTGGCTTTTTTGATGGCATGTGTTGTGTTTATCTGACTGACATACTCATTTTGGGATGATTCTGTTCTGGTTGCTGTGTAATTGCTATGAGTGCATGGTTTGACTCTCCCTTGACAGTGATGTGTGTGTGTTTTGTGGCAGTATATTGTGTACATTTGTTGTGTACTCACCAGGCTCTGGGATGTCCTCTAGTCCATATATGCTCACTGGCGGAAGGATGGCCTGCACCTTCTCCTCCCAGGGCCTGAGGTATATTGGCTTGGCAGGAGGGCCACTGCCGGTGTATTGGCTGTTGATGTAGTCTTTCTTGAGCAGGTCCCTGACCTTCCTGCGCACGTCATACCACCTGTTCTGGATGTCGCTCTTTGTGCACCGACATGGTGATTGTGCGTTCACCCTGTTGATGATCCTCTCCCACATCTTGGTTTTCTGGGAGATGGGGGTCTGTTGGACCAGTGTGCCAAACAGCTGTGGCTCTACCCTGAGGATCTCGTCTACCATGACTTCCAATTCACAATCTAGGAACTTGGGATTCTTCTTGGGGGGCATGGTGATGGGTGGTGATGGTGAGTGATGTGTGTGTTGGTTTGCAGGTGAGGGTGTGTTAGTGTGTGTTTTGCTAGGTGTATGTGAGGTAGGTATTTGTTGGTGTGCTGATTGTGTGTGGCTTGTGTGAGGGATGAGCTGTGGGTGTGTGGTTGCTTTCTCTTGGGTGCTGGCAGTGGAATGGCATTTGCAAAGGATCATGGTTGTGATTTGTGTCCTTTATATGGGTGGAGTTGTGGGTGTGTCTTTGTTCTCTGTCCCCACCCCCCAGTATTTATTGGCTTAGTAATTGCTTGTTTGGCCTTTTTTGTGTGATTTTTCCTTTGTACTGTCTGTGCATGTTGGACACGTTCTTGTGACCGAGTCGGACCCTGCATTTGTCTCGTACGGTGTTCTCCGTTTCGTTCACGCTGTGTTTGTGCAGTTTTCTATGCTGCGTACACGTCGGTCGCGGTGTTTTGTGTTGCTTCGGCTCGGTTTTGTATGCGTGTCGGTCGTGACGGCTTGTCCTCCGTCCGACTCGCTCGTGGTTTTCGCGCCTTGCATCGTACTTTGCGGTTTGGAGTTCGCGTGTACGTTTCGGTCGGATTTGTTCCGGGTGCGTGTCGGTCGGTTGGATTCGCGTGTTTTTCCGACCGGATTGCTGTTTTCCGTGCGGGTCGGTCGTTCGACTTGGGTTCGGTACGTGTCGGTCGGATTTTGCACGCCTTGCATCGTACTTGGCGTGTCGGGCGCCACAGGTACGTGTCGGTCGGTATATTTTCCGGATCCGAGTCGGTCGGTGCTTTTTCCGGCCCGAATCGGAATTGACCCCTATTTATTTAAAAGGAGCAAATATTCACAAACAAACAAATCATTTAAAACATAAATGTATTTATTCTATTGCCTACCCTATAACACCACACCAATAAAAAAGACATCAACCTTTTTATTTAAAATTATTTCCATAATTAACATAATTAATAATGAATTTAAAATATATTATTAATAAAAAAGATAATAAACATTCATTGAGTACACAATCTTTAACACTATAATATCCACAATACACACCTAAAATTATTTAAACACTTACCATAATTAATTACTAACTAATTAATTTAAATTAATTAACAAATAATTAATAATTCATCAATAAAAAATAAATTACTTCCCATCCTTCACACCATTTACACCTATAAACACCACAACACACACCTAAAATTAATTACACAATTACCATAATTAACTACTAATTAATTAATTTAAATTAATTAACAAATAATTAATAATTCATCAATAAAAATAAATTACTTCCCACCCTTCACACCATTTACACCTATAAACACCCCAACACACACCTAAAATTATTTACACAATTACCATAATTAATTCTAATTAATTAATTTAAATTAATTCACAATTAATTATTAAACAATTATTAATACATTAATTTACACATTTAACACTATAACATCACATTTAAACAAATATTAATAAATACAAATTATTCAATTCATTTTATCTAATTAAATTAAACCCACAACCCGCTACAGAACTAAAAACGCAAATTTCAAATTACATTTTTTTAATAACTACTATAAATAATCAATACATTTTATCTAATTAAATTACTTCCCACCCTATTACCCTATAAACCCACAACCCTCTACAGAACTAAAAACGCAAATTTCAAATAAAAAAATAATAATAACTACTATACTTAATCAATACATTTTATAATTAAATTACTTCCCACCCTATTCCCCTATAAACCCACAACCCGCTACGGAACTAAAAACATTAAATTAAATTAAAAATAAATTAATAACTACTAACATTTTAATACATATAATAAAAATACAAACAATTCTTATACAAAAAACAAACATCACACACATAAAATATATCTTAAAATACATAACATTCATAAAAAATCGATATTTTTAACAACTATATTTTTACAAACAATATTAAACACTTCGATATTTTTTACATCGATATTACTTACCTAAAATCTACGGGGTCGATTACGATGGCGGGCGGACAAAGTCCGCCCGCCATCGCATTGCCAAACGGGACCGCCCGCCATAGGTGCGGTGGTCCCGCTACACAAATCAGGATGCGCCCGCCACATTGGCGGGCGCATCCCGTATTTTTACATTGTGGCGGGCGGTGCTGCAAGCAGCACCCGCCGCAATGTAAAAATACATGTTGTGCATCTGCATGTACAACGTGGCAGGCACCGTGCGGTGCCAGCCACCTGTGCACCCCCCAACACTCTGGGGGCCCGCAACGGGCCCCCGAAGGCATTCTCCGCCTGTCTTCTTGCGGCGGGATCTCCGCCGCAGAAGACAGGCATCGTAATGCCTACAGCGGTGCCTGCACGGCACCGCGGCCATTGGCCCATTGTACCGTGTCCCGCAAGGCAGGCGGAAAAGGACCGCCTTGCGGGACCACGGCGGACGGTATTTCCGTCCGCCGCGGTACCATTCACATTCCCACCGCCATCCTGATTTGGCGGTGGGAATATTCAGGTGGATGGCAGGCGGTTCGCCCCCGCCGGCCATCGTGATCGGCCCCTATATTCTTGACCACGATATTTTGTCTGACCATATTTCTGACCCACAATATTTTTACCTCAGTATTTGTGCAAGTGGATATTTTTACATCGATATTCTTACTCGGCACCATCTAGAGGATGTTGCACGGGTGAATTTTGAGAAGGCTGCAAATGAGACCAAGAAATTATTAAAATCTTGGGCAGGGCTCCCACTCTCGTTTTGGAAAGAACAAATATTTTGAAAATGTCTATATTACCTAAATTAACTTTTTGCTTGCTTCAATACCATTAGATTTAAAAAAGGTTTGGTTTGACAAACTACAAGGAGTCTTGAGTAGTTTTATTTGGGCTTCCAGGGCAACTAGAATTGCCTGGAGGAAACTCCGAAGGTGGAAACAACAGGGAGGAATTGCTAGTCCAGACTTGCTTCAATACTGTAAAGCATTCCAGTGTAAAGTTATGAGAACTTTCCTCCAAGAACATCGAGTGTACCCTCCGTATCTGCAATCCATGACACAGCTAGAGGGGATTGTTTTTGTATAAATTCAGGCGACCGAAATGTTTCAAAAAAGTGAAGCTAAAGATACTACTAGCAGCATGTAAACTTTATCTCAAATCGGGAGAGCCTTAGGAATCCCGTACTATAGCAGCTATGCTCCAATATGGGCATCCCTGGGGATCCCCGAATGCTTGAAGGATAAATTTTAAAGCCCACTAGCAGAAGCGGGAATAACGAGATGGGGCCAGTTACTTGATGGAAAAACCTTAGTAGACTGGGAACAGTTGTCATCAATGGTGAATGGTGGCATTTCCAGATTCAAGTACTACCAGCTGGCTAGTTGGGTAAAATCTTTGGAGAAGGAAGAGGTGGGAAACAGTGAACTTGAAGCAAAGATTTTAAAGAGCCCATCACAGAGAAAGGAGGTCTCAGACTGGTACTGGTTGTTCGTACTTGCTGGGGAAGAAGAGTTTACTCTCCCTATAGAGATCTGGAGGAAGGATCTGCCGTCGGGGGATGTGCAAAATCTCTGGCAAGTATCAATGTCTACTCTGTGGTATGTTGTCAGTGCCGCCCCACTCAGGAAAAATTACTTATTTACGATACACAGGGCATATTGGTCACCGAAAAAACTGACAAGAATGAACAAGCACATGGTTAGGAGCTGCCCTAAGTGTGGGGAGGAAGAAGCCGATGACCTGCACATGTTTTGCCATTGTCCCAACCTACAGGTGTACTGGCATGACGTAAGTGAGGTCCTCGAAACAGTGCTGGGCATGAACCTGGAGGTAAGCATAAGTCTAATCATGTTTGGGGTTGTGAATGAGGAGGGTTTAAGGGCTAATCTGGGTAGTAAACGGAGGAATCTGCTGTTTGTGTTGATATTATTAGCCAGACGCAAGATTTGTATTAAGTGGATATCCCAGCACCCCCCTCAAGGAGGGAGTGGTTGGACTCGATACGAAGGGTACGAATGCTGGATCGGAGTAGGGAGGGAAGTAGGAAGCTTGATTTTTGGGATATTTGGGAACAGAATTTTTAGTTTTGGTGTATAATTATACATGCATATAAGACTGACGAACTGGCTTAGAAGTCCGAAGATTTAGCAATATCGCAATAACTCCCGGGTATCAGGGACTAGGACTGGCACCCCCAGATCTTCTCCCTTTCGGACCCTATGGGACAGGAGGATTGGGGACTTGCTCTCTTTCACTCCACCGGCCCAGGGTGAGAGCGTGACCTCCTTGCTTTCTTCCAGTTTGTTTATTGCACAAATGAGGACAAAATTATTTTTAAAAAACCAAAAAACACAACGAGAAGCAAACATGCACAGGGTACTTTCATGCAGCAACATACAGACTATCACTAATGGTGAACCTACTAGTAAACGGAGTCATACATCTGTTGCGCACCCAGGATAGCCCTCAGGACTATACACAAGGCCCGCAAGACACTTGCGCTCCACCTCACTCGTCCACACACTCACCCCCCACATCCGACGCAGGTACAGCGGGGGCCGCTCCTTCTCCTACATTGCCGCCAAGTCTTGGAACAACTTGCCCCTCCACCTCTGAATGGTACCCTCCCTGGTGGACTTCAGAAAGAAATTCAAGACCTGGGTTTTCGAGGAAGACACAGCACCCTCAGCACCCAGATACCCTTAGAAGTGCCAGAGTGCGCTATATAAATAAATGATTGATTGACTGATTGACAAGCACATGATAAACAGCAAGTACAAGCATACAGCACCCAAACTTAAAGCAGATGTTGCCCTTTTGCAGTAATGTAAAATACACATTTAAACAGTTGTTAAAAGGTAGGAAATGACTAGATACACATTGCATTAGTAAAAAAGACTGTTAGTTATAGACCTATGTTGAGGAGGAGCAGCTCCCCTGTAAGGAGCACTCACAGTCCATCTGAAGCAGTAAACAAACCCGCAGGGTGTGCTATTCAGAGGGAGGCGTTGACAATGCTGGTGAATTGGAATACATGCCAGAGGGTTTCTGATGGCGGAAGCAGAACTTAAGGTGTGAACTGTAACTCTACAAACATTGGGCACTAATGTGACAGAGGGAGACAAGTCTAAGAAGCAACCCTAAAAACCAAGTTAAAATGTCTCTGCATTTATTGTGCTTCTTAGCCAGAGGCCAGTGACAGGGATCAAAGGGCTGCACTAAAGTGTGCTTGTGTGACTCTTTAACAAGAAGGCCAAGAAGCTGTACTTTTGCACACGCAGATGCTGTTAGCACAGTCTTGTTGTGAGAATGGCGATCATTATTTATACACATTGTGGAAGCATGTACTTGTTTTCGCTTCAAAAATTGCTCCTTGCGAGATCTAGTATTCAAGGGGAAAGTCCACGTTATTGCCGAATTAGAGGGCAGCAGATAGGGCTTCGTGATCATTAGAAATGAGAGAGAAAGTCCATCTGTCAGAACGTCTATCAGTGCTGGATATGTCTTGAGCACATTTTTGCACATCCATGACCCAATTTTTCCTAGAATAAAATTAGATTTATGGTTCTTTATTTTTAAAAGTACAGGGTCCGATTCACAGCGCCATTTTTGTTTTACGCCTACCAGATATCCACAAAAGGATACCTTTCTGGAGTTAATGCATTTACTGTTGCACAATTGGATGCCACCATCGGGTACAATTACACAAAAGTAAACCACAAAAAATGTGGTGCGGGCAGGTTTGGGTGTGATTTACCTTGCAAGTTAGTGGACGACCATCAACCCCCGAGTTCGCATTTACAGACTCCTCTCTGACCCTTTTACAACCTGTAAATAGCCAGAGGTAAACTTCTGCTAAGGGCTGGAGTAAATGCCCTTTAAAAAGGAAGGAGAACAGAACATAGATAAACTTCGTGGAGGGGGGAGGATAGGGGTTTGTCTAAGGGGAAAACAAATTCTATAGAGCAAAAACCATGGGGTCAGAGAGACTGCTGACCCCACCCCACTCTGTGACAAAGTGTCACTGATTGACACTCAGCCCTGGGCGCTTCAAGGCTTAAAACGGAAGCGCCCAGGTCCGAGGCAATGAGTAACACTACCACTCGTCACCTAGGGGGAGTGCCTCAAGGACCTTTGCTGAGCTGAGGAGATCACGCCCACAGGAGCTGGCACTTCCTCAGCCCAGCAATGTTCAGCTCAGGCAGCCAGGAGCCTGCGCATTTAGCACATGTCTAGCTCCTGGCTGCCTGACCTGAAAATGAAGAGTATCTGTCATGTTGGCCTTTGCTCAGCCTGACAGACACTCTTCTTGAGAGGCAAAAGGTGAGGGGACGTGTCCGCGACTGACTTTGATGGTGCACTTACGCACTACTGTGAACCACTCTGCACTGAAGAAGTGCAGCACAGGCTGCAGTTGCAGTCCGCCAGTGCTTGCCTGTTTATTTAACATTTTTTTTTCTGGTTGTTGGTGTGGAGTCAAGTAAACAGCAGATCGGTGCTGCTATTGATGACCAGGGGGCTGCATGCAAAGGTCAGGTGGGTCGCATGTGGCCCGTACTTTGAGTATCAATGCTCTTTAGTGTGCTACTTGAAACTTCAAGCTTTTTGCCAACAAGATCCTCACCAGGTTTTACCTGCCTTAAACGTGAGGGCGAATTGCGATGGGTATGCAATTTATGCATGGCCAGATAGCAGATGTGAAGAGAGTGCATGGAAAATACAGTCAAACCTATGTGCAGATTTACTAATGTTTCATGCAACGCAGTGCAGCATTCAAATGTGCTGCATTGCAGTGCACAGGGGGAACACTCAGCACAGAGCCCTGCTAGTGACACTAGAACAAGGTTGCCTTGCGCGATGCACAGCCTAGCATCATAGTGCAGGATTTGTACTGAAAGCATACCCTTCCAGGAAATATTCCTATGCGCAGGTAATTTCAGAAATTTCCACATTGGATATGTGCAGTGCAAAACATGGTCTGGAGTAGATCAAAAGGTATGGGTGTTTGCACTGATCTACCCCAGTAAGATCCCTTGATGCGAAGAGATGTTAAGCAGTGTTTGTGCTGAAAAAAAGTTGTCCTTGCAGTTAAAAATACCATTTGCACTAGATAGTTAAAATACCATGCCAGTGCTTAACTTGTGACAGTGTTTTCCGGTGCTAGGCACCAACGCTTATTTTCTCAAGTGGCACTTATTTATGACAATGCACCACATGGTGACGCTGTCAGTCTATTTTTAAGTAGAGCACATCCACAGATTGCTCAAAAACTCAACATACGTGTAAATGAATATAACATACCTCGTTCAGGCCGTTCCTGCAACTTTAGTAGTATGGAATAATCGAACTTGTCACGTGTATTTCAGTGTTTTGATTAAAAGGTAACAGTGGGCTGCCAGTTTGCATAAGCTGCAGTGGCTTGCTGTACAACGTATTATTTTTTTACAATTTTTGTTACAAATTAAGCACTGTAGCATTCACCACCTTTTGCAGCTTTGCATCACTTTTTGGCTCCTCAAAAGCATTAGTAAATATTGGCACTGAAACCCAAATTTTTGGCGCTAATAAGAATTCATACTCAAAGTAGAAGCCACGTTGTTGTAATTAGAGAAACTCTACGGTGGCAAAAGTTGTTATTTTTTTTATTCTGGTTTCCCCCGCCCTTACCAATTGCTTAGGATCACCTATCTCCACCCAGATGCACCAATAACTCGATTTAAGACTACAAATTCATCTTAATGATTTGCTGGGAGTTGATTTGCATCTGTAAATTGATTTCAACAAATGAATCCCACTAAATCACACATTTGTGTTCACTTGCTGTTTTTTGTGATGCACGTTTGCACCTTAATAATTGCTGGAGATTGATTCTTGGTAAGGGCAGTAATAAATCTGATTGCAAAGTGGGAAAGGGGAGATAACACCCCACAAAATTGCCAGGGTTGTAGGAAAAGGTGGTTTCCAATTGAGAAAAGTCTTTTGCTTGTGGAGAAACAAAAAAAATTGTTTTTTCGTAGTGCGAGTGTGTTCTTGTGTGCCATCTACATTTTTCGCATGCAAATATTTTTATGCAGGAGTAGTCCTGGGAATTTGTTGTGCACGAGAGTGTTCATGAGTCACGGGCCTATAGGAACACGGAGATATTTAGCCAATTACTGAATCTCAGTAGTCTTCGTCTTGTCCTGCATTTTAAGCAGATACAGAGCGTGGCATCAAGTGACCTCACACCGTGGGTAATTAGTACCCATTTACCTCATATTGAAAAACTCCAAGGGGCATATTCACAAGGACTTATCGCCGAGTTATCGGCACTTTAGCGCATCAAAAGTGGAGATAGATTTATCGCCCCATTCACAAGCGGGTGCAAACTGCAGACATCGCCAGTATTCCCGCGATAACTGCCGCAAATTTTATCTCCACGGGTGACACCACCAACTAACCCTAATGAGATGCAGAGTAGGCGTTCCCGTGCAAAAACACACGAAAACACCACTACACCACTTTCACAACGAACTGCCAGATCTGCGATGCGAACCAAAAACAGGCGATAAGCCGCGGTAGCAGCAGGGATTTAACACCTGCCTTTTGCTGGTGTTAAGCAGGACAACTACCTGCAGTATGAAAGGGAGCCCAGCCAAGAGCCACATCTGAAGACCCACAGATGCCATGGAGACAATGATCATGCAGCTCGGAGCCCCATGAGGGCCACAACACCCACCGCCACCACCCCCAGGCCCGCCACCACCCCCAGGACCCGCCCGCCCCCCCCGGACCACCACAGAGGCAGCGTAGACAAAGACAGCGGACCCACCGTAAACGCACCAGCCGCACAGACCTAACGCCAGAGGAGGTCATTGGCCACCACAGGCTCAAAAGCACAACCATCCTCCGCATCCTGACCCTCATCGCCCACAGGCTGACGGTACCAACACAGCGGCCAACCAACATCCCTCCGCAGACAAAGCTGCTGGCTGTGCTGCACATGTTGGCCACTGGTACCTTCCAACCCACAACTGCCAGAGTCGGAGGAGTCTCACAGCCAGCCCTATCCAAGTTCATCACACCTGTCCTGGATGCCATCATCGGCCTGGTACCCCAGCACCTCCACTTCACCCACACTGCGCAGGAACAGCTGGAGACCAAGCAAGGCTTCTATGCCATAGCTGGATTCCCTCACATGTTGGGGGCAATCGACTGCACACATGTACTCCTCGTGCCCCCTGCCCACACTGCACACAACTACCGCAACAGAAAGCACACGCATTCCATCAATGTGCAGGCAATAGTGGAGCACCGGGGACTCCTCAACAATGTTGTGGACAACTACCCAGGCAGTGTGCATGATTCATACATCTTCCGACAGTCCATCATCAACCAGCGCTTCCAGGATGGCACCTATGGAAATGCATTGCTCGTTGGTAAGTTCCAATGAACACACCACACACCTCCACTCCACAGTCATGCAACTCACGACACTGGCAATGGGCACGCAGCAAAACTACATGCAACATGCCACACAACATGCCCACCGACCAGACATGACAACACGACTCCATTGGGAACCTGGGCTTGCCATGCACACAACCCAGCCACGGCATGGCACCACAGCCACACAATCGCAGAATGTGAGGAGAGGCTTGGAGCAGGTATGTGCGAGAGCGGCAAGTTACTAATGAATGAGAACCTACCCAATGCCAAGTGTGGCGTGGATGTGCCGGACAGACTTCAGTGTGAAAACCATGGAAATGGCCATGTGGACATTAACTGCTGATGCATGGAGTGTAGTGGCCAGTGGACGCTACCATGTCACCACAGGCTGTGGGGCAGAACGCAGAAATGTCGCTCGTTACGTCCCCCCCTGTAGGCGTGTGCGGAGTGCGTTGGCCCTGCGTACGCCAGGCCTGCATAGGGGTGTGAATAAAAACCCTGTCGCACTGGGCATGGTTCTCTTTCGGAATGGCCAACGTGTCTGCCAAGGCGGCGCCTCTCAGCCCGCCACGAGGCCGACGCCATGCACGGCGGGGCCTGCGACCCCGTACGCCTGCTGCACCCCAGGCCACTGGTCCCCAGACCCGTCTTGCCTGCCCCAGCGCACCAAGGAGGCTCCGCTCACCTGCCGACACTGGCGTGTTTCAAAGAGGGCCCACCACGTGCCGGTGCAAGCTCCAAGCCTCAGTCCCGCGACCTTTGCAGCCTCCGCAGACCATCGCTGGCCTCCACGACGCTGGCCCACAGTACTCCTTTTTCGTTTACATACCCCACCGGCGTACTCTTCGGCCCAGTTGTTGGCACATGTTGTACCGAGTCATGAGTTTTGAATGGCAGTGACCAAAAGTCTGTGGCAGCATCCACATCACTATACTCCCTCCGATCAGTGAAGCCAAAGTCTGCATCGCAAGCACACGACACGTGGTGCCACTAACCCTGTTCAACACAAGCCGGCGACACGTGGTGCCACTAACCCTGTTCAACGCAAGCCGGCGACACGTGGTGCCACTAACCCTGTTCAACGCAAGCCGGCGACACTTGGATGAGGGCTCAGGCCTACACAGCGGTCCAGTAGGTCCCACATGTGGAACTGTGTCCTGAGTTTTGAATGGCAGTGACCAAAAGTCTGTGGCAGCGTCTACATCACTATACTCCCTCCGATCAGTGAAGCCAAAGTCTGCATCGCAAGCACACGGCACGTGGTGCCACCAACCCTGTTCAACGCAAGCCGGCGACACGTTGTGCCACTAACCCTGTTCAACGCAAGCCGGCGACACGTGGTGCCACTAACCCTGTTCAACGCAAGCCGGTGACACTTGGATGAGGGCTCAGGCCTGCACTGCGGTCCAGTAGGTCCCATATGTGAACTGTGTCCTGAGTTAAGAATGGCATTGACCAAATATTTATTGCAGCGTTTATATCACTGAACTCCCTTCGATCAGTGTCCCAAACTCTGCATCGCAAGCACATGACACGTGTCTGTGGGCCCGTGCTGACCGCTGCCCCCGGCCTACACTGCTGTCCAGTAGGTCCCACATCCAGCACTTAGTCGTGATTCATGAATGGCAGAGTCCATACCAGTGAACGCACGGAGAGGAGTAAGAGGAAGATGCGGTTCAGTCCGGATGAAAGCCGGATCCTCATCACGGAGGTGACCGAACACCAGCAACAACTGACCTGGTGCCACTAACCCTGTTCACCGCAAGTCTGCGTCCCATGGGGCCACTGAACCTGAACTACGCAGGCCGGTGGGACCATCCAACGTAAGCCGGCAACACTTGGATGAGGGCCCCTGCTGACTGCTGCCTCAGTCCTACACTGCGGTCCAGTAGGTCCCACATGTGGAACTGTGTCTTGGGTAATTTATGGAGGAGTCCACACCATTGGACATGCCTCATCGCAGGCGGCATCCCCTATCAGCACCGGTGCCACTAACTCTGTGTGCAATGAGTCATGGGCACTCTCTGGTTGAACTTTGGTGGCGTCTGAGTCCATGGCCTGGGGGTTGTCTGCATCATCATCATCTGGCTGGGACGGACTTGGTGTTCGACATGTGTCTGTTCCATTCATCTCCACCATAGTGACAGTTTCTGCGTGGTTCTGCCCTCTGCATCATGCCCTGGGGGTACACCTTCCACTGTCCACCGAGACACTCCGCGACAACCCCCTTTGACATCTACGAGGACCTGCTCTGCTCTCGTGACCCTGCCCCAGAGCACCACAAGTCAGCGGCCCGTGGCGGTAGGCCCATGCAGGATGCTGTGCATCCGGGGCCACTAACTCTGTGCAGCTCAAGTCATGGAGCCTTTATGGTTGAATGGTTGTGACCTTTACGATGTACACTGTTGTCGTTTTTTGACTACACCAGTCACTCCATGACGGCTGGTGTACACACACCCCACACACATCCAACACAGGTGTCACTCGACAAGTGAGCCTGCTAATAAAAGTGGCCAGGCGCACGTGCCCGTAGCCATTCACACCATCTAAGCAAGTGTGTCCGTGTGGTCATTCTGTCAGCATGATGGGCCCGAGCCCTGCAACATCACAGTGTGATGTCTTCAGCGGATGATACCATGTCACCTCTGTAGTGGCTAAGACCTTGGACATGTAGCTTCGCCGCCCCCCCCTGCATGCACAAGCGGCAGGTGCTGGTCCGGCGATGTCAGGTCAGCGCCAGGGTGTGCTGATTCGGCAGGGGGATCAGGACGTGGCTCTGGTCTGGCCTTGAGCAGGAAGTGCGGTAAGCGTGTCTGTGTGTTGGAGTGTTGTCGCCACCAGGGCCACAGTAGTCGATATTGCAATGTAGCATGCACCCAGAGGGCGGGCCCACACGTACGAGGAAATGTAGGAGCGCAAGTCCGCTCGGGGTCTTGGCTCATACATGCCAAGTGTTATGTGTATCAGTCCTGCGGCTGCATGAGTCAGATGCCTAGCCTCAATTGCAGCGCGATCAAAGCCAGCCATGGACTGTACACCTGTGTCCGCCCTGTCCAGACCATTGGCCTACACTCACGTGGCCGCACACCCTCAACGGCCAGCATCACGGTGTTGTTGGCATGCCGCTGGGCATGCGCAGACAAGCATGACAATGGTGTGCCGTAGGAGTGCACGTGATGCAACCGCGCAGCGCACACAAGTGTGAGGGCTCGTGGGAGGGAGGAGCAGCTGTGAGGCAACGTAACACACAGTGAGGCCGCTCATGTGCCACGTGCTCGGCATATCATCCATGATTCCATGGGTCGCAGACATCCCACCCCACCCACGACAGGCCTCTGCACATCTCCTGTATGCAAGCAGATGGTAAACTGGCTGTAGAGATGAAAGGTCCTTTGTCTGGACTATTAGGCGGAAGCACATCTGCAGCTCCGAGCTGGGACTTGCATGTGCCCAGCAGCCCGGACAGATACAATAGCATTTGCTGACGACTCCAACACTACGCACTGCCCGACGTGAGACCAACGTGTACACATCCCACACACAGAAGTCGTTGGTCGTAGTTAGCGTGCGTGAAATGGCCTTCACACGTACTCCCACCCCATCCCAGGCCTGCACCCGTTGCACACAGACACTGCTCATTGATCCGAGCTGTGGCATTTCATCCACAGGACTGGCACGGGTCAGCACAGTGCCGCTTCAAGCAGAGCCACTGACGCAATGCCAGACCATCCCGGACACATGCACAACCCCAGTCACTTGGACCGGTACCGTGCACGTCTGCTGCATGTACTGGGGGCACTGCCATTGGCAGTGCTGCGGATCAGTTACCGGCTAAGCTTCCGCCTTGCCAACGTCACCTGCGTTCAGCCTGTGTTGCATTGACGCTCGTGCATATTCGAGTGGCCATGGATGTCTGCCTCTCCAACGTAACGGTAGCTGAACTGGATTTCGACGTGTGTGTGCGCCCCCTGTTGGCACACGACCAGGAGTGTCACCGTGATGCCCGTTTATGGCATGCCTGGATGATTGGCATGCATGCTGGCAACTGGACCTGGGAGATCGCATGACTCGTCGTGTGCAGTGACCATATTGAGCCGCTCTCCTATTGGGCTTTAGTGCCAATTGGGGCCAGGGGTTGGAGTCAGCACATCTGTCCGGGACAGCTGATGGGTTACGTCACCGACATGTTTGATGTAGTCGACAACGAGCTCATATTGGAAATGTTGGCCTACGCTGCTGCACTCGCGTTCATGGACGAGTAACAACGTACCTGCAGCCACAACTGAATGTGACCCATTGCACGTGTCCCGACGCCTGGTTGCATGTTGGGGATCTGGCCACATGTCCCAAGTCAACAGTGGACATGGCTGCATTGGCCTGGACTCCGGATACATGCGTGGACAACCAACGCGGGTTGGCCCTCACTTGTGTGGGTGATGGACTCCCCCGGGGTGGACATGGGCGCTTTCCAACGTTCCTCATTCAGACATGCTGCTGCATTGGTCTGCATGTTGTGGCACTTCTCTTGGCCGTACTGACACGCAATTGTTGATGAAGTTTCCGCACCTTCACTTGTCTCCAACTGTGATGAGTGTTGATTTGTATGCCAATGTGTGTGTCACGGCCTATATGGGTCCCTGCCATACATGCATTGCTACACCATCAGGGCTGTGGGTTTGTACTTGTGCATTATCATGTCCCTGTTTCGTGCTTTGCTAGATGCGTATGGCCATTTACCGGCCACAAGCGGGTGCACTTGTGTCCTGTGTTCGGTTGTGCAAATGTTGGTGTTTGTACCACATTGTGTTCCTATGTGTGTGTGCTGCATTGTGTGTGAGATGGCCCTTCAGCTCTGATTTGGCTCACCCTTCTCCCTTTCAGGCGGTGTGGTTTTCACTTCTGTGCTTGTTCAGTGGTGTGATATTGCCGACTTGTGTGACTTGTGCTCTTTGTTGGTGTTGTTACTCTTGGGCATGGTTTGTCTGTAGTTGTGCTGTGCTTAATTGTGCATGTGTGCCATTGTGCCCATCTCCCCCGTCCCCCCAGTCCCTGGTCGTTCATCTCCCTGTTGCTGTTGTGTCCGTTGATTTTGAGCAGTTTCCGGTCCCCGACTCCTGCCACCATCTCCAGACTGATGTGGTGGACACCATTTCCTCCATGTCATCCAGCTCCTGGTGTGGCGCTGGACTCCCACCTCCGGTGTGCATTGCTGCCTTCTGGTTGTTGGCGTGTTTCTGCTTTTATTTGCGTTGCGCATCATTCCAGCTGTTCTGGTTGTCTTCCATTGTCCTCCTCCGCACTGCGGCTGCATTCACCTTGTCCACGATGGACTGCCATGTACAATGTTTTGTTGCCAATGGTGCTTGTGGGGGTGTGTACTGGCTCCGACTGCCTCCATTGTGCTTCGCTGTGGTTTTCTGTTTGGTTTGTCTTTCTTTTTCCTGCTTTTGTTGTGCTTATTCCCGCCTGCCGTGTGTGTGTCGCGGGCCTGGTGCTGATTATCGCTGCTTTCCTCATCGCAAATGGGCTCATCACACTTTTTTTTGCGTTGGGGTTTGTGTTTTTATCTCCGTCGCGGTGGTTGCATCGCGGACATTGGCCGTGTTTTCGGGAAACTATCGCATGGTCCCGCCGTGTTGTGAATTCCACGTTAACAGGGGGTTATTTTCCCGCAATAGACTGCGATGTGTAAAGTTGCGTTAACATTTTTTGGAGATGTTTAGCGCACGTTCTTGTGAATATACCCCCAAATCTTAATCCGGTCCTCGTGAACGAGAGCATCGACAGCCTAATGACAAGTTATATTTGAATTAAAAAAGTTTGTAGTTACTTTGTTTCAGCTTAACCCCTTGCTTTCCAAGTCATTGCTCACTGTCTTTGGGGATTATGTATCTGTTTGGTATGATGTCAAGAAACCTAATGTTGTCTCAAGTCCAGGAGCGCTACGTAAATATTTGAAATAACTATTGTTTTGCCCAAAGGGTCAATTTTATACCAATTTTACAAACGGTAGTTACGGTGGAAGTTGACGACAATATCAGAGTCCCAACAAGAATAACACCGGCTTAATTATTTTAAATAAATAACACCAAAACACACATCAAGAATAAATTGAAAAACAAAGGGGATATTCTCAAGAATGTGCGAAAATCATCGCCAAAATAGGTTAACGCAATTTTTCACATCGCCGTCTATGACGGGAAAATAACTCCGTGTTAACGTCGTATTCCCAACAAGGCGGTAACATGCAATAGTCCCCCGACAACGTGACAAATGTCCGCAATAAAATTCCCGGGACGGCGATAAAAATCTAAACCCGAACGTGAAAAAAGTTGCGATGGGCCCAACTGCGATAAAAAATCCAGCGATAGGCAACGCCAGGCCTGCAAGTCCCACAAGTCAGACGGGAAAAACCACTATAAAAGCGGCAACAAAAAACACTCACAAAACACAAACAACTGCGAAGCACCATGGAGGTAGCCAGAGCAAGTACAGAGGACAACCAGAACCCCACAAGCCCCACGGAGGACCAGCCTGGGACATCGGGGACAGGGAAGGGCAAGGAGAAGAATAAGAGGAACCCGCGTTTCAGTACGCAGGCAAACCAGAGCCTCATTACGGAGGTGACAGAACACCACCACCAACTGTTCATCACCTCCACTGTGTCATTGGCAACTAAAAATACAAATGGCAGTCCATCTTGGCCAAGGTGAATGCAGTTGGAGTGAAGAGAAGGGAAGTGGATGACTGCAAGAAGCGCTGAACTGATGTGAAGCGCAAAACCAAGCCGAAACTCGCAGTCAACCTGAAAGCAGCAATGCAGACTGGAGGTGGGAGTCCAGCGACACACCAGGAGCTGGATGAGATGGAGGAAATGGTGACCCGAGTCATCATTGGGGAGACGGTGGCAGGAGTTGGTGGACCGGACACTGCACAACATGACCTGAGCCAACAGCACAGGGTGAGTAACGGCCAGGGACTGGGGGGACGGGGGGAGATGGGCACAATGGCACACATGCGCAATTAAGTATAGCACATCTGCGGACAAACCATGCCCAAGAGTCACAACTCCGACCAAGAGCCCAATTTACCCAAGTCTGCAATATCTCAGCACTGTATAAGCACAGAAGTGAAAGGCACACCGCCTGAAAGGGATAAGGGCCAGACAAATCAGAGCTGAAGGGGCAACACACCCACAATGCAGCACACACACATAAGAATCAGAGCTCCTCAACATTGACAACAATGTGGTACAAACTGCAACACTTTCACAACAGAACAGAGGACACAACTGCTGCTGCTTGTGTGTAGAAAATGGCCATTCGCATTTGGCATAGCAGGAAACTGTGAGATTATAATGCACAAGTACAGCCTCACATCCCTGATGGTGTAGAAATGTCAATTGTCTCGCATCAAATAGGCATCTCCGCACAAACAGTCACAATGGACATTGTCATGCAGTCTGTCAGTAAACTTGTACAATGCGTGAACATACATGTGAACACAATGTCAATCTGCATCTCCCCTTTACATTGCAGAGGGAGAATCAACACCTCCTGCAGAGCAGACCCAACAACTCAGCACTGATGATGAAGAGGACCTCCCCAACAACGACACCGACACCCTCCAACAGCTCATGGACAGCTTCGGCACCCCACCTCCAGGAGCAGGGCAGCCCAGCTGCATCGAGGAGACCCCACCCCCTGCACAGACCACACAGCAGGAGGCACCCACCACCACGGCTGGCTCCCAGGATCCCCACGACCAACACATGGCTTTCCAACGCCGTGTGTTAGGGTGCCAGGAGAAGATGGCTGGTCAGCTGCGGGTGGAGTTCGACCTCATGGCAGCCAAACTAGATGCCATACGTGGGTGTCTAAGTCCCATCAGGGATGACTTACAGTCCCTAACGGACACCCACTGTCCGCTCCATGCTCTCCAACAATCCATGGCTGACATCGCTGGAGTCATGACTCTGAGCCAAGAACAACTGTCTAGTCAGAGTGGCTCCAGCGATGTCAGCCGGGAGTTGGGACACATAAGGAGAATGATGGATAGCTTGGAGCGGATGCAGGCGGAAAGAATGTTTGCCACGGCTGCACACCAGCGAGATGTAGCTGGGATCTTCCATGCCCTGCAGATCCTTGTCATGGCATTTCCGCCACAAGGCCTGGCGCAGATGAATGCTGCTGCTACTACTCCATCCACATCTCCGCCCCTGAAGTATCAGTGCCACACAGTGCAGCAGACATTCCACCTCCGGCCCCTGATGTGTCAGTGCCACACAGTGATGCAGACTAAACACCACCACCCACATGTGAGGCACCTGACACATCAGAGGACAAAGATGATGAAGAATCTGGCTTTGTGGTAAGAATGAAGTGGTAGCATTCATCTCCGCCATATGGCATGTATCAGCTTGGTTCTGCCCTCTGCATCATGCCCTGGAATAACACCTTCCACTGTCCACCGATACACTCAGCGACACTCACCTTGGACCACAACATGGACTGCCATATTTGGTTTGGTTACCAATGACACAGCAATCACACTGCGGACTGAAGTCTTCCTCTTCCGATGAACTTGTCAATCCCTAAAGGACTCTGGCTGGCCCTCCATGGGGCAACTATGTAAAGTGGATTTTGCATGGCCCTGTACTGGTCCAGCTTCAACACTCCACTGAATGCGAATAAAACATTCTAATTCACACAGATGTGTCATGGCTATGATCAATCATGTATGAAAGTATGGATGAATGTAGGGACAGTGATCCCACAAAAAGGTACTCCCTGGGTAATGCTATCAATGCGCATGTATGGCCGTGACCCAGATAGGCAGTGAGACACACATTGTCATTCAAATCAACACTCATCACAGTTGAATGCAAGTGAAGGTGCGTAGACTTTATTAGCATATGTGTGTCAGTACGGGCAAGATAAGTGCCACAACATGCAGACCAATGCAGCAGTATGTCAGAATGAGGAACGTTGCCAAGCGCCGCTGTCAACTCCGGGGGAGTGCCTCACCTTTCACAGGTGTGTGTTAACCCGCGTTGTTGTCCGCTCATGTATTCGGAGTCCAGGCGAATGCAGCCATGTCCACTGTTGTCGTGGGATATGTGACCAGATCTCCAAGATGCAACAAGGTGTCGGGACATGTGCAATGGGTTCCAATCATTCGTGGCTGCAGGTACGTAGTCACTCGTCCATGAAAGCGATTGCAGCTTCGTAGGCTATCATTTCCAACATGAGGTCGTTGTCGACTTCATCAAACAGGACGGCGAGGCAATCCATTAGCAGGTCCGGACAGATGTGCTGCGTCCACCCCCTTTCACCAATTAGCACTTCAGCCCAATAGGGGAGCGGTTCAATGTGGTCACTGCACACGAGGAGTTGTGCAATCTCCCAGGTCCAGCTACCAGCATGTATGCCAAGTATCAAGGCATCCCATAAACGGGTATCACGGTGACACTCCTGGTCGTGGGCCAACAGGGGGCGCACACACATGTCAAAATCCAGTTCAGCCACCGTCCTGTTGGATAGGCAGACATCCTTGTACCACTCGAATATGTACGATCGACAATGCAACACAGGCTGGACGCAGGTGACGTTGGCAAGGCAGAAGCTTAGCCGGTAACTGATCCGCAGCACTGCCAATGGCAGTGCCCCCAGTAAATGCAGCATACGTGCACGGTACAGTTCCACGTGACAGGGGTTGTGCATGTGTCCGGGATGTTCTGCCATTGCGTCAGTGGCTCTGGTTGAAGCGGCACTGTTCTGACCTGCGCCAGTTCTGTGGATGAGATGCCACAGCTCGGATCAATGAGTTGTTTCAGTGTGCAACGGTTGTACGCCTGGGATGGTGTGGGAGTAAGTGTGAAGGCCATTCCATGCAAGATAACTTCGAGCAAGGACTTCTGTGTGTGGGGTGTGTATACGTTGGTCTTTCGTCAGGCTGTGCATAGTGTGGGAGTCGTCATCAGCTGCAATAGTATCTGTCAGGGAGTGCCGGGCACATGCAATTCCGAGGTCGGAGGTGCAGATGTGCTTCCGACTGATAGTTCAGACAATGGAGCTTTCATCCCTAATGTTAGTTCGTCATCTGCTTGCATTCAGGAAATGTGATGTGGCTTGTTGGGGGTGGGGTGGGATGCATGCGACTTTGGGATTCATGTTTGACATGACTTGCATGTGGCAAATGAGCGGCATCACAGTGTGTTACGTTGCCTCACAGCTGCTCCTCCCTCCCCCCAAGCCTATTTACTTGTGTGCGCTGCGCAGTTGCATCACTTGCACTCCTACGGCAAACCATTGTCATGCCTGTCTGCGCATGTCCACAAGCCTGACAACGATACTGTGATCTTGGCCGTTGAAGGTGTGCGGCCACGTGAGTGTTGGCCTATGGTAAGGATAGGGCAGACACAGATGTAGAGTTCATGCCTGGCTGAACTCGCGCTGCGATCAAGGCTAGGCATTTGGCACACGCTGTGGGAATACAGATACACACAACACTTGGCATGTATGAGCCAAGACCCCGAGCAATCTTGTGCTCCTTCATTGCTCCGTTCGTGCAAGCCCGCCCTCCGGGTGCATGCTACATTGCAACATTGTCGATTGTGGGCCGGGTGGCGCAGACACTACAACAGAGACACACGCATTAGTTACTTCCTTGTCCAGGCCAGAACTGAACCACGCCCAGAGCCCCGGGCGAATTCTTCACACCCCTACGCTGGACTGGCGTACGCCGGCCCAGCCCACTCCGCTTACGCTTACAGGGGGGGTACGACAAATCTACGTGTCCAAGGTCTTACCTACTGCCTAAGGTGACATGGTTGCCTCCGCTGTCCACAGCACAATGTGATTTGGTGGGCCCGGGCCATCATGCATACATAATGACCACACGGACACACTTAGATAGATAGTGGAACTGGCTACGGGCACGTGCGCCCGGCCCCTTTTTATTACCAGAGTCACATGTCCAGTGACGCCTGTGCTGGAGGTGGACAGTCAAAATATCGATTTTTAAATATCGAAGCACAGTTATATCGAGTTTTAAATATCGTAGGGACAAAATATCGAAGTCAAGAATATCTACAACCAGAATATCGAAGTTAAGGTAAGAAATATCGATGTTGCAAATATCGATGTTAGTAATATCGATAGTTAAATTATCGATGTTAATAATATCGATATTGATATGAGTGTTATGTATTTTAGTATGTATTTAATATGTATGTGTTCTATATTTTTTGTTAAGTATTGTACTGTTTTTTTAAATATGTGTATACATTTTTTAGAAATTAGTAATTTTTTTTAAAGTAAATTTTGCGTTTTAGTACCGTAGCGGGTTGTGGGTTTAGGGTGGGAATTATTTTAATTATAGTAAATTAAATAATAATTTTTAGGAATTATTAATTTATTTTAATTAAATTTTGTGTCTTATTTCTGTAGCGGGTTGTGGGTTTATAGGGAATAGGGTGGGAAGTAATTTAATTTTAATTAAGTGATTATTCATTTTTAATTATTGTTATTAATAATTAATTTATTGTTAATTAATTATTAATTGGTAATTAATTATTATTAATTGATAATTATTTTATTTGTATTAACTTAATATTGGAGTGGGTTGTGTGTTTTTAGGGGAATAGGGTGGTAAGTTAATTATTTGTAATTAAGTAATTAATTAAGAAAAATTGAGTATTGATAAGTAATTTTTTTAATTAATTTTTAATTGGTTATACATTTTTATTAAATATTATTTATTGGTATTGATATTTTTTTGTTAATAAATTATTAATTGGTTATTAGTGTTTATTAAATATTATTTATTGGTATTGATAATTGATTTTTTTTAAATTAATTCTTGATTGGTTCTAACTTTTTATTAAATATTATTTATTGGTATTCCTAATTATTTTTTTGTTAATTCATTATTAATTGGTTATTAATTTCTATTACATATTATGTATTGCTATTGACATTTTTTTAATTTAATCATTAATTGCAAATTAATTTTTATTAATTGATTCATTGAAAATTAATTTAATTGTGTGAAATTGTATGTGGAGTGTGTTGTGTGTTTATTGGGGAATAGGATGGGAAGTATTTAATATTATTAAAGTCATTATTATTTTTGATATATTTGTAGTTTTTTTTCTTTTTCTAAATTTATTAATAAATCATTATTTAATTACAATATTTATTTCATTTATATGTATGTTATTTTTAACATCTACGTTGTCCAACGCTTTCCCTACTGCTGCACTCACTGGAGTGGGAATAGTAATTTTACCCCTACGCTATCCAGCGCTTTCCCTACTGTTGTACTCTCTGGAGTGGGAATAGTAATTTTACCCCTAAGCTATCCAGCGCTTTCCCTACTGTTGCACTTACTGGAGTGGGAATAGTAATTTTTACCCCTACGCTATCCAGCGCTTTCCCTACTGTTGCACTCTCTGGAGTGGGAATAGTAATTTTTACCCCTACGCTATCCAGCGCTTTCCCTACTGTCGCACTCACTGGAGTGGGAATAGTAATTTTACCCCTACGCTATCCAGCGCTTTCCCTACTGTTGCACTCACTGGAGTGGGAATAGTAATTTTTACCCCTACGCTTTCCAGCGCTTTCCCTAGTGTTGCACTCTCTGGAGTGGGAATAGTAATTTTTACCCCTACGCTATCCAACGCTTTCTCTATTGTTGCACTATGTGGAGTAAGTATATATATTAATTTATATGTATATGTTTAATTTATTTTAACATTCTGGGGTCGATTCCGATTCGGGCCGGAAAAAGCACCGACCGACTCGGATCCGGAAAAAATACCGACCGACACGTACCCGTGGCGCACGACACGCCAAGTACGATGCAAGGCGCGAAAATCCGACCGACACGTACCGAAACCAAGTCGACCGACCGAGCCGCACGGAAAACAGCAATCCGGCCGGAAAACACGCGAATCCAACCGACCGACACGCACCCGGAACAAATCCGACCGAAACGTACACGCGAACTCCAAACCGCAAAGTACGATGCAAGGCGCGAAAACCACGAGCGAGTCGGACGGAGGACAAGCCGTACGACCGACACGCATACAAAACCGAGCCGAAGCAACACAATACACCGCGACCGACGCGTACGCAGCATAGAAAACTGCACAAACACAGCGTGAACGAAACGGAGAACACCGTACGAGACCAATGCAGGGTCCGACTCGGTCACAAGAACGTTTCCAACATACACAAACAGCACAAGCCAATAAATACTGGGGGGGTGGGGACAGAGAACAAAGACACACCCACAACTCCACCTATATAAAGGACACAAATCACTACCATGAGCCTTTGCAAATGCCATTCCACTGCCAGCACCCAAGAGAAAGCAACCACACACCCACAGCTCATCCCTCACACAAGCCACACACCATCAGCACACCAACAAATACCTACCTCACATACACCCAGCAAAACACACACTCACACACCCTCACCTGCACACCAACACACACATCACTCACCATCACCACCCATCACCATGCCCCCAAGAAGAATCACAAGTTCCTAGATTGTGATTTGGAAGTCCTGGTAGACGAGATCCTCAGGGTAGAGCCACAGCTGTTTGGCACATTGGTCCAACAGACCCCCATGTCGCAGAAAACCAAGATGTGGGAGAGGATCCTCAACAGGGTGAACGCACAATCACCATGTCGGCGCACAAAGACCGACATCCAGAACAGGTGGTATGACGTGGCCAGGAGGGTACGGAAACTGCTGAAGCAAGACTACATCAACAGCCAACACACCGGCAGTGGCCCTCCTGCCAAGCCAATATACCTCAGGCCCTGGGAGGAGAAGGTGCGGGCCATCCTTCCGCCAGTGAGCGTATATGGACTAGAGGACATCCCAGAGCCTGGTGAGTACACAACAAATGTACACAATATACTGCCACAAAACACACACACATCACTGTCAAGGGGAGAGTCAAACCATGCACTCATAGCAATTACACAGCAACCAGAACAGAATCATCCCAAAATGTGTATGTCAGTCAGATAAACACAACACATGCCATCAAAAAGTCACATCCAACTGTGCCAACACATGTACAAACACAACCACAACTACAGCTAGGCAGTGGCACAAATAGAACTAACAAACACATCCACACATGTAGCCACCACAACAACACCAACACACAGTGAAGACCACTCAAAGGAAGGAATTCTGTGTATGCTGGCCAAGTCAGTGTAGCCAATAGCATCATGGGAGTCGCAGTCACACATATTGCCCCCCAACTGTCCCATCAACACCACCATGAACCATGCGCACATCACAGGGAGTGGAGAAGGACTCACAAGATGGCTGACACTGGCTACTGCTGTGGGGAGCACAAGGCCCTGCTGGCAACTGTGCACCAACAATCAGCAGGACACCACTGACTGACATCCTGAGAGACAACTTCCACTCCCTGCAATGCAAGCACGTTCCATGGTGGGATATCTGGCTGGCTGGGTGGGAAGGGGGACTTGCAGCACTGACTATAGTCACAAGCACCTCCCCTCACACACCCCCCCAACACAAACTCCACAGTACCCACCTGGTAGAATGCAATGCCCTCCATCCTAACACAAGATCCCACAAAGAACCACCACCCTGGGTTATGTTGTGTGAAGCACAGGGACACTCTTCGGACTCTTAGCCAAACAACTGCCAGGACAACACTCCCAGCCATCCTGTCAGCACAGCCAGCCCACCCCACAGGGAAGCAGAGTCAAAGGAAGGAAGCATGGGCATGCTGGGAAGGGGGTGGAGGCAATAGCATGATGGGAGTCGTAGTCACTGATATTGGTCACCCCCACAACTGTCCCATCAACACCACCCTGAACCATGCTCACATAACAGGGAGTGGAGAAGGACTCACAAGATGGCTGACACTGGCTACTGCTGTGGGAGCACAAGGCCCTGCTGCCAACTGTGCACCAACAAACAGCAGGACACCACTGACTGACATCCTGAGAGACAACTTCCACTCCCTGCAATGCAAGCACGTTCCATGGTGGGATATCTGGCTAGCTGGGTGGGAAGGGGGACTTGCAGCACTGACCATAGACACAAGCACCTCCCCTCACACACCCCCCAACACAAACTCCACAGTACCCACCTGGTAGAATGCAATGCCCTCCATCCTAACACAAGATCCCACAAAGAACCACCACCCTGGGTTATGTTGTGTGAAGCACAGGGACACTCTTGGGACTCTTAGCCAAACAACTGCCAGGACAACACTCCCAGCCATCCTGTCAGCACAGCCAGCCCACCCCACAGGGAAGCAGAGTCAAAGGAAGGAAGCATGGGCATGCTGGGAAGGGGGTGGAGGCAATAGCATGATGGGAGTCGTAGTCACTGATATTGGTCACCCCACAACTGTCCCATCAACACCACCCTGAACCATGCTCACATCACAGGGAGTGGAGAAGGACTCACAAGATGGCTGACACTGGCTACTGCTGTGGGAGCACAAGGCCCTGCTGCCAACTGTGCACCAACAAACAGCAGGACACCACTGACTGACATCCTGAGAGACAACTTCCACTCCCTGCAATGCAAGCACGTTCCATGGTGGGATATCTGGCTAGGTGGGTGGGAAGGGGGACTTGCAGCACTGACCATAGTCACAAGCACCTCCCCTCACACACCCCCCCAACACAAACTCCACAGTACCCACCTGGTAGAATGCAATGCCCTCCATCCTAACACAAGATCCCACAAAGAACCACCACCCTGGGTTATGTTGTGTGAAGCACAGGGACACTCTTGGGACTCTTAGCCAAGCAACTGCCAGGACAACACTCCCAGCCATCCTGTCAGCACAGCCAGCCCACCCCACAGGGAAGCAGAGTCAAAAGGAAGGAAGCATGGGCATGCTGGGAAGGGGGGTGTAGGCAATAGCATGATGGGAGTCGTAGTCACTGATATTGGTCACCCCCACAACTGTCCCATCAACACCACCCTGAACCATGCTCACATCACAGAGAGTGGAGAAGGACTCACAAGATGGCTGACACTGGCTACTGCTGTGGGGAGCACAAGGCCCTGCTGCCAACTGTGCACCAACAAACAGCAGGACACCACTGACTGACATCCTGAGAGACAACTTCCACTCCCTGCAATGCAAGCACGTTCCATGGTGGGATATCTGGCTAGCTGGGTGGGAAGGGGGACTTGCAGCACTGACCATAGTCACAAGCACCTCCCCTCACACACCCCCCCCAACACAAACTCCACAGTACCCACCTGGTAGAATGCAATGCCCTCCATCCTAACACAAGATCCCACAAAGAACCACCACCCTGGGTTATGTTGTGTGAAGCACAGGGACACTCTTGGGACTCTTAGCCAAACAACTGCCAGGACAACACTCCCAGCCATCCTGTCAGCACAGCCAGCCCACCCCACAGGGAAGCAGAGTCAAAAGGAAGGAAGCTTGGGCATGCTGGGAAGGGGGTGGAGGCAATAGCATGATGGGAGTCGTAGTCACTGATATTGGTCACCCCCACAACTGTCCCATCAACACCACCCTGAACCATGCTCACATCACAGGGAGTGGAGAAGGACTCACAAGATGGCTGACACTGGCTACTGCTGTGGGGAGCACAAGGCCCTGCTGCCAACTGTGCACCAACAAACAGCAGGACACCACTGACTGACATCCTGAGAGACAACTTCCACTCCCTGCAATGCAAGCACGTTCCATGGTGGGATATCTGGCTAGCTGGGTGGGAAGGGGACTTGCAGCACTGACCATAGTCACAAGCACCTCCCCTCACACACCCCCCAACACAAACTCCACAGTACCCACCTGGTAGAATGCAATGCCCTCCATCCTAACACAAGATCCCACAAAGAACCACCACCCTGGGTTATGTTGTGTGAAGCACAGGGACACTCTTGGGACTCTTAGCCAAACAACTGCCAGGACAACACTCCCAGCCATCCTGTCAGCACAGCCAGCCCACCCCACAGGGAAGCAGAGTCAAAAGGAAGGAAGCATGGGCATGCTGGGAAGGGGGTGGAGGCAATAGCATGATGGGAGTCGTAGCCACTGATATTGGTCACCCCCACAACTGTCCCATCAACACCACCCTGAACCATGCTCACATCACAGGGAGTGGAGAAGGACTCACAAGATGGCTGACACTGGCTACTGCTGTGGGGAGCACAAGGCCCTGCTGCCAACTGTGCACCAACAAACAGCAGGACACCACTGACTGACATCCTGAGAGACAACTTCCACTCCCTGCAATGCAAGCACGTTCCATGGTGGGATATCTGGCTAGCTGGGTGGGAAGGGGGACTTGCAGCACTGACCATAGTCACAAGCACCTCCCCTCACACACCCCCCCAACACAAACTCCACAGTACCCACCTGGTAGAATGCAATGCCCTCCATCCTAACACAAGATCCCACAAAGAACCACCACCCTGGGTTATGTTGTGTGAAGCACAGGGACACTCTTGGGACTCTTAGCCAAACAACTGCCAGGACAACACTCCCAGCCATCCTGTCAGCACAGCCAGCCCACCCCACAGGGAAGCAGAGTCAAAGGAAGGAAGCATGGGCATGCTGGGAAGGGGGGTGGAGGCAATAGCATGATGGGAGTCGTAGTCACTGATATTGGTCACCCCCACAACTGTCCCATCAACACCACCCTGAACCATGCTCACATCACAGGGAGTGGAGAAGGACTCACAAGATGGCTGACACTGGCTACTGCTGTGGGGAGCACAAGGCCCTGCTGCCAACTGTGCACCAACAAACAGCAGGACACCACTGACTGACATCCTGAGAGACAACTTACACTCCCTGCAACGCAAGCACGTTCCATGGTGGGATAACTGACTGGCTGGGTGGGTGGGAAGGAGGTCCGGCTGCCAACCAAACACAACCAATGCAGACCATGTTCACACCCCAGAATATACATAGAAATGCCCAAATAATGCAGGACAATGTGCCACACCAATATCAACCCCTGACTGTGACGACTCAGGACAATGCAATGTACAGGCCCGCACCCAGAGGCACAGTCACAACTGTCATGTGTGTCAACCATTGATGCCTGCAGAAACATGACATACATTGTTTGTGTCTCCCAAAAACAGGTGATGATGGGGACACAGCAGCAGACGCTGAGGAGTCCCAGTCCCAGGCTCAAGAGGATGCCGAGCTCACTGGCGTCGTACAGCCTCTGTCCTCCTCGGACGATGAAGAACAACCTGGCACATCCGGTGCAAGTCAACATGCAGCACCAGCAGGACCACCAGCTGCAGCACCAGCAGGACCACCAGCTGCACCCCTGCACCCACCCCTACAACGACTGTCACCACGAATAACATCCCTGCCGACATGGACAGAATAAGGAGCAACACCAGCACAGTGACCCTGGACCAACCTGGGGCCATGGACACCACCACCCCCACCAACCCCCAAGGTGGACCAGGGTTATCTGTGCGTGCCACTGCACACACTGCACATGTCAGCAGGGGTGGTGGGAGGGGTGGGAGACAGAGGTCGCTGCTTGCAGACGTTGCTGGTGTGCATGATGACCCACAACTGGTACGCATAGCTGATGCGTACCAGTCCAGCACCGGAGAGCTCAGCCAGGTAGTGGGGCTCCTCAGAGACATTAAACAGCAGCAGGCTGCCCATCATGCCCGCTTGGACTCCCACATGTCCCACGTGGAGTCACACATGTCCCGTGTGGACTCACACATGTCCCGCGTGGAGTCCAAGTGGGATGCACTGCATGAGATGACAGCGGTGCACAGGGACATTTTACAATGCCTCCGCCAGATGAACAGCAACCAGTCCACACCTCCCTGTGTGCCAACAACATCTGGTGCCGAACAAACTGCAACTGCCACAGGGAGGGAGGAGGACTCTGGCGGAGAGTCCCCTGCACCGCAGCAGCCTGCACTTGAGGGCCCCCCCAAGAAGAGGGGTCGTCCGAGGAGGAAAAGTGAGAGGCCGATGGCCAAGCGCAACTCCCAGGAAGCCTGAACCTGTTCTGGATGTTCGCCTTTGTGCACAGACTGTTCACCCTGTTGACGGCAACACTACTCCCACACATTGCATGGGGAGTACAAGTTGGACCAATGTGTCAGACAACTGTGGCCCCGATACTGGGGATCCTGTCTACCCGGACTTTCAATTCACCTAGGAACTTGGGATTGCAAGATTCATGTACAGCACAACCCATCCTATGCACTATTAACACAAATGTATCACAATAAACACACTAATACACCATACTTGCCTCTGTCGTGATTCCAACGTGGGTGCTGTTATGGGGATGATGAACTGCAAAATTACACTGTGTATGCAAACTGCAACAGCAAGGACAACACAGGCATGTGAGTACAGGAAACGTGACACACATGAGGGAGACACACCACCAGGGCTACACGACACATACACACCTAGGCCATCTGACTCATTGCCTACACTGATGTTGCCAGGGAAGACGGTGCAATGCACAGACACCACACCCATTCCCAGTTGTAGTCAAGTAGCCCACAGGTGCAGTAAGCAAATGGCAGTCAAATATGTGACCACAGACAACGCACATCACAAAGTGAAGCACAGGTTTATTACACAGTTGCAACATGCCGTAACCACTACAGATGCAAGGTAACCCCACCTGGCACCGGGCACACAGTCAACAACTGTAGACGGAAGGAAGTCCATGGGTGTGGCACACATCACCTGTAGGGACACAACAGCTACCAGCCTGGATGTGCAATCACGTCGTCGGTGGACACAGTTGACCAAACGAATCTGAAAGTACCCTGTGAAGGACAGAAATGACACACAGTCAAAAGCAATGGAGTACAGGACAGAACAGCAAAACACATGCACAATACATGTTACAAGATACCCACCCAGAACCAAGTTAGCATGTCAACACTGTTGGGGAGTACAGCCCACCTGTTAGCACACATCGCAACACACATCCAGTCAAGTGGCCCATGGACACACTCCCACAGCACCAGAGCACCACCCACACATCATGCCAACTCACATCATTGACATGACACCTCAGGATACTCACATTCAGCTAAAGAAGTTGGTGATGAGCTGTGTGCGGACATCACCATCACCATCATCATCATCATCATCGTCACTGGCATCGTGGTCGAGGCCAGGATCCTCCACAGGTGGCGGATGTTGGTCATTGTCATCCTGGATGAGAGGCAACTCCTTCCGCACTGCCAGGTTGTGGAGCATGCAGCAGACGATGATAATCTTGCACACTTTCGCAGGGGCATATGGGAGGGACCCTCCGGTCTTGTCCAGGCAGCGGAAGCGGCTCTTCAGGAGACCAAAGGTCCGCTCAATCACTCTCCTGGTCCGACCATGTGCCTCATTGTAGCGCATCTGGGCAGGTGTCACAGGGTTCCTGAGGGTGTCAGCAACCACGGCATGTTGGGGTATCCCGAGTCACCTACGGACAGACAAGTGCACATTAGCTGACTTGGAACAGTGGGCGGAATACTACAGATCAGATCACACACAATGGCACAAAGTCAGTACACACCGACAAGCCAGGCACGCTGGTTCTGCATCTGTGCCATCATCCTGGGGATGCGACTACTCCTCATCACAAAGGCATCGTGTGCTGAACCAGGGAAACGGGCACACACGTGTGTGATGGTCATGTCTGCAAGACACACCACCAGTGCATTGACCGAGTGGTAGTGCTTGCGGTTCCTGTAGGCCTGCTCCTGGGCCTGTGGTGGTACCAAAGCCACATGTGTCCCATCAATGGAGCCAATTACATGCGGCATCCTCCCCAGGGCATAAAAGTCACTCTTCACGTCAGTGAGTCGTCGCAGTCTAGGGAAATAGATGTACCGGTTCAGGAAGAGCAACATTGCCGCCAAAACATCGCGGAGCACACGGCTGAACATGGTCTGTGACATCCCACCAGCAGTCGCCACAGTATGTTGGAAGGTACCAGTGGCAAAGAAGTGTAGGGCTGCCATCACCTTCACCTTGGGGGTCAGCGCTGTAGGATACGGCCGGCCAGGCTGCAAATGTGGGGACAACTGCACTGCCAAATCCTCAATCAGCTGCCTGGTGAAGCGGTACCGTCGGATGCTGTCCCGTTCCACCATCGTTGCCAGGTCTGGGAATGGCCGATGGACAGCAGGAGCCCTGCAGTGCAGAGGAGAAGTAAGCAAGATTGTCAGTCACCCCACATATGCGGCATTGAACACACTCAAGATCCCAACATACATCATTATGAGGCACAACTACATGAAGTGTGCAGTACCGGAAGGACATGTATGGTACATACATGGCCAACATCTGTCAACACGGTCCAACAGGTGGCATCAATTAGTCCCAGGTTGGCCCATTGGATATCATGAGGCCGTGTCACAGTTCCCATCTCCTGCTGCCGTGTCACAATAACCCCCACAGTGACATGTGAGGACAGATGTGCCCCAGGCACCACAGCTCAACGACAGGTACATTCCCAGGGACCCTGTAATGCCACATGGACACTGGCATTACATGGAGTATCATGTATACACCACAGCAAAACAACCATGACCCCCACAGGTAGTGGCCCCACTTGCCACGGCAGGACAGACATGGACGTCTGTGACACACACGCACAACATCAGAGTCCATGCACACACAACGTGGATGTGGAGACTGTCTCCCATTGTGCACATGAAATCAGAGACATTGTAAACACCACATGCACAAAGACTGTGGAGGACCATCACTATTGTGCCACTGGGACACCCTGGCTCAAACATACCGTCCCACATGGGACTCACGGGGTATGTGACATGACATACACATACACCACTGTGAAATGTGACCATGGCACATGCACAGATATGAACAGTTGCACATCACAGTGGTCACGTACACGTAACACCCAGGATCCTGTCCCCATGAACACGTGCACAGCCTGGGGGTGGCTGCCCACAGGTGACACCCACAGGACAACATGTACACCAACATACACACAATAGGAAATGCAGCCTTACATGCCTTATGATAAAGTTTGGACAGGCTGTCGTGATGTAGGTGTGCCCCTCACTCCCTGGGAGCTATCTGTGGCTGGCATATGTCCATCTGAGACAGGCATGCTGACATATGCCAGTCACATGTACAGTGATGCGTTGAACAGCAATGGACCGATCGGTGCCTCCGGCCGGCCCATTGCTTTCAATGTGTGCGGGTACACGTTGTACCCCTGTGCGCGTTGAACTGCAATGGACCGATCGGTGCCTCCGGCCGGCCCATTGCTTTCAATGTGTGCGGGCACGCGTTGTACCCCTGTGCGCGTTGTACCGCAATGGACCGATCGGTGCGCACCCATTGACAATGGGCTTGCCTGGCAACGGACGCGTTTTCGAATTTCGAACAAGTCGGTTGCTGGAAAATCAGTTGGTCACCCACAACAATGTTGCAAAATCATGTATGTCATGAAGTTGAAGATTTGAAGGATGCTGTGGGCGTGTTTTGGTGCTGCTATTCCATGGATTGGCCAGATTCAGAAGATGCAAACGACTTGGACCTATCACTTTGGACACAAGGGACAGTATCTGCCTCTCCAGCACATATATATTGCTGGCTGTTCCCCTGAGAGCCCACTTGCCTGCACTACATGCTCCAAGACGACATCTGCCACTGCACTGCTGCTGTCTCTGCCCCTCTGGACCCTGCAATGGCACGTACTGTGGAGAGAGCCCCAGCCTTCAGCCTTGAAGAGAACCAGGCCCTGCTGGACAGCCTACTTCCACAGTACTGCAAGCTGTATGGGACACCAGGGGAGCAGGTGAGTGTTCTGTGCACTGCCTTTCTGAATGTGCATTTTGTCTGACTAGCAAGGCTGAGAGTCTGCACGCCACTGGCTAGCAGGCTCACTGAGTAGTTGTCACCCCCCATAGTGTGTAGTGACATGCACTGGACAGGTATGGTGCAGTGACAGTGCATTTGAACATGGTTTTACTTCCCATGCAATGATACCATGTAGTGACGTCTGGCAAACTGTCCATGGTCAGCTTTGCACTGCCTGTGTACATCATGTGCCCCTGTGATTGAGACATGTATATACAACTGTGTCATGCACGGATATGTTGCATGTGTGGTAATGGCCTTTTCACTTTGTCATCCTCACAGGTTAATGCCCATCGGAAGCAGGAAATCTGGAAGGACATCGTCCGGGCTGTCCGGTCCGTGGGGGTCTACAAGCGCCGGATCCGCAACTGCCAGAAGAGGTGGCAGGACCTTCGGGGCTGGACCCGGAGGATTGCACGGGTCCAGCTGAAGCTGTCGCCTCCTCGCAGGAGGGGCGGAACACGGACCCTGACCCCCACATGCTCCAGATCCTGGCGGTGGTCTTTCCAGACCTGGATGGGCAGCTGAAGGCCAGACAGCAGCAAGGAGGGGGTGAGTCAAAGACTGCACTGTGAACTCTGTATTACATGCTTTGTGCCCTCCTCTGGCCTGGTTCAACTGCCACAGTGCAGCAGTCATGTTGTCCAGGAGCCATGTCCCTCTATTGTGCACTGCCCACTGCTCATCTGATACCCAGGTGTGGCCCTTACAGTCAGGGAATTGTGTCACTTGGGACTGTGTCCTTGCAGTTTTCTTCACCAAAGGTGGGGGACAGCATCTGTTTCCCTAACTCTGTTGTGGGCATCATGGGTGGGTCCATTGTTCACACAACGCCTGGGTTTGGACATGTGATCTGCGTGTTGCTTTGATATGCGGTCCACTTGCTGAGCTGAGCCACCACATGTGCCTGGGGTATGTGGCACACGCCCATGCAGCGGGTGGGAACAATGTTTGTGCCCCAGGAGTGTGCAGATTACGTGTGTCACACATACATAGCCAGCTATCCACTGTCCAGGGCACATCCCTCATTCATGTGGAGCAGGACAGTCATGCCTACTCCAGGCCATGCAATGCACTCTACTCCCACTCTGGTGTATCAGCTGACACATTGTGCACAGTGATTTGACCCCTCCGGTGTCTGCCTCTGTGTCAGTGTGCTGTGGATTAGTTGCCAGGACTGCTGTGGTGTTTCTTGGTAGGGGCTCAGCATGCCCCTGGAGATGTGACCATAGGAGACGATACTTGTGTGTCACATAGGTGTTTGATCAGCTGCACGTGCAGACTGGGGTATGCGAATGTGATGTTCAGGCAGCTGTTCCCCATTCACAGCAAAATGTGAGGGGCTCAGGTTCAGAGGGTAGTGTCACAGGTCTCCCATATGTCCAATAGGTGTGACCTGGACAGATGAGGGTTGAGATGATGTGTTGTGTGGGGGATGTACATGTGCACTTGTGCAGCTCCAGGACTTGCATTCCCCATGACCTACTATTGTGACACAGTGCATAGTGTTGTTGTCTGGCTGCCAAGTCATACATCACTGAGACAGTGATGTATGACTTAACAGTCATGCCTCTGCCATGGCATGTGTCAACTTATTTGTGGTCCTGCAGGGGAGTGACATGTGCTACATGCACACCATAGTGGCGCTGGCTATCAGGACATGGGTGCATCATGGTGTCTGTCGCTGGTATGCATCACATGCATTTCCTATTTGACTCTGGGCATCCCTTTCATCCGGAAACCTGTACTGACTCAGTGGCAAGAGCTGTGATGTGTCCACACCGTGTCCTCTGCACTGTCCAACTACTGTGTACTTGGTGCATGTGTCCACACTGGGGTGTTGCAATCCAACAGACACCAGACAGATGGGTGCAAGGCCATGTGGGATGTGAGTGCCATGCTTGGCATCAGACTGACAATTGGCTTCTCCTGTTCAGTTAGGGCACTTTTAGCAATGTACAACTAATGATGCCAGGGCTTGCTCTGTGATGTGCTGTGCTCACAGTGGTGTGTGCGTTTGGTGCAGGTGACTGATGTCTGTCTGTTTCCCCATTGTTTGCAGATACATCCACGGCAACGGAAGGGGACAGCTCCACGGACCAGGAGGAGCCAGAGAGCCAGACTGGGTCAGCAGCCGAGGAGTGGTCGGAGGGACCCAGTGGCACGGAGGGCGAGGGGAGCCACACCGAGGAATCCTCAGCACCATCCACCTCAGCTGAGGACCAGAGCAACTCGGAGGATGACTCCCTTGTGGAGGCGGGTGTCAGCAGCCACCACACCCCAGCTAGTGTTGCTGTCCCCGCCACCACCAGCACCACCACCCCCCTCCCATCGGCTCCCATTCCCTAGGTCCGTGGAGGCTCCCATGTTCGGGAGCGTGTCTCCTTTGGCCCAGGCACCGCACCCCCTGCCCCTGTGTCCCCTGCTGCCCTGAGTGAGGAGTCTGTGTACCTCCTTCGCCAGCTCCATGTAGGGCAGACAGCCATGCTGAGTCTCCTCCATGCGCACACCGCACTGTTGTCTCAGCTGGTGTCGTTCATGGAGGGCATCTCATCGGGCATGTCTGACCTACAGAGGGGCAACAGGTCCATGGACTCCTCCCTGACGGCAGCAGTGTCCCTCCTCAGACAGTCCCTCACCCCTCCTGCCTCTGCTCCATCCACACTCCCCAGCACCTTGCCCGTCCCAAGCACACACACACCGGCACAGGCACACACCAGCACACACACATCCAGCACACAGACACACACGCCACAAACTAAACGCACACGCACGCACAGTCAGGGGACTGAAACCAGACTCACAGGGGATGGGGCCCTGGTACACACACACGCATCCACGGGCACTGCGCAGTCCTCAGTTGCCTCTCCCTCCAAAGCACCCTCCCTTGCCTCACCTGCAACCCCAAAGACCCAGCGCCTCTTCCTCAGTGACCTCGGCCTCTTCCCCTCCGATCCAGCTGCCCCAGCATCCAGGGGGAAGAGGAAGCCCCCCCACACGGAGCAGAGTGCCCCTCGCCCCTCGCCCCCGGACACCCTCCCCCAGGCGCAGACAGACTGAGGCCCCCACCCGCAAGTCCCCCCGGAGTGGTAAGAGCAAGACCCCGCCACAGCCCTGCAGCTCAAGCACCAGGTCACCTTCCTCCATCCCTCAGGCCCCCACTGCACAGGTGCCCCCGCCACACCCTGCCACAGGTTCCCCCACCCACAGATATACCATCCCCAAGAGGCTCCGGCCTTCTCCCCCTGCCACTTGCTCTCCCGGCACCACACCCCCCGCTGCGCTTGTCTGTGGCACTGATGTGGTGAGGGTGTCCTCCCCCTCTGTCCAGCCCACCTTGCCTGTTCTCCATTCTCCTCCCCTGGTGGTAGGCACTGCAGTGGAGTCCACTACCACCCTGTCTGACTTGGGCACTGCAGTGGCGGACCTGTCCACTCCATCTGCAGGGTCCACTGCAGTCGTGCCGGCACCCACAACATCTGAGCCATGCCCCCAGTTGTGCCGGCACACACCATGTCAGACACCTCCACTGCAGTTGTCAGTGGCTCTCCAGCACCCACCACCCCTTCTCTGCTTCCTCCTGGTGAGCCCTGATCCTGTCCCTGCGGTGCCTGGCCTACCCCCGGTTGCCTCTCCTAGTGGATTGTCCCTGGTTTTGTGCAGGCATGTGTAGGGTGGCATCTGCCACTGTCACCCACTTGTGACTTTGTTGATGGACTGGCCATTGGCCTTTGTTTATGTTCTACCGGACTTCTACTTTTAATGCCACATATGCTGAATAAAGCAACTTTCTGTTCTCTAGTGCTTTTGCTTCTGATGTACATGATGTTGATGATGCTAAGAATGCCCTTGCTGCAGTGATGGTGATATTTGGTCTCATGATAATGAAGTGTTACTGTGCAGGAACCCATGTGGTCCAGGGGTTATGTGTCCTATCCTGTGGTGTATCCATGTCATCCATAGCAGGATCTGAGGGTGTCATGTGTTCAGTATTTGGCAATGAGATTTCCTACTTAGATTGGCAACTTCACATCTGTGGCTTCCACCCCTGCACATCTGTTGTGCCTGCCATTGTTCTATTCGTCTACTTCCCTGACCGTGTGGCCATCTCCAGTGAACATGCAGGTTTGGGCATCAATGGGGAAGGACTCATCTGTGTTGTCAGTGCAACATTGCTATACAAGTGTGTTGGATCTGTGCTGATGATTCCGTTGGCACTTCCATGACCAGGCTGATGGGACGGGAGCCCTCATTTGTTGCTAATTGTTGATTGTGTGTCCCATTGCTGCCATGGTATGGTATCTGTTCGCCTCACATCTGCAGTCTCCACAGGGTATCTGCATGTGTGTGCCCATTGGTGCAAATATGTGGGTCTGCATTCGGATGGTCACTTCTGTCATTGTGTCATTGATGATTGTTGACGGTGTCAGCCCCCATGGGTGTTGTTTGTCTGCACATGGCCAAAGTTATGTCTTATTTGCACTGCAGGATTTGGCTCCCCCAATTTAGGTTGCAATGGGACACATACACTACTTTGCCACTGATGTGTTTGTTGTTCTGTGACCAGGAATCATCCATGCAGTTTGGCAGTTGCACCTCTTACTTTGTCAACACTTGCCTTTTGGTCACTGTGATGATGGGGGTTTGGACCCCATTGCCACAATGTTCAAGATGTGCTGCAGCTATGGACCCCACACTTGCCTTTTGGTCACTGTGATGATGGGGGTTTGGACCCCATTGCCACAATGTTCAAAATGTGCTTCTGCTATGGACCCCACACTTACCTTTTGGTCACTGTGATGATGGGGGTTTGGACCCCATTGCCACAATGTTCAAAATGTGCTTCTGCTATGGGCCCCACACTTACATTTTGGTCACTGTGATGATGGGGGTTTGGACCCCATTGCCACAATGTTCAAAATGTGCTTCAGCTATGGACCCCACACTTACATTTTGATCACTGTGGTGATGGGGGTTTGGACCCCATTGCCACAATGTTCAAAATGTGCTTCTGCTATGGACCCCACACTTACCTTTTGGTCACTGTGATGATGGGGGTTTGGACCCCATTGCCACAATGTTCAAAATGTGCTTCTGCTATGGACCCCACACTTACATTTTGGTCACTGTGATGATGGGGGTTTGGACCCCATTGCCACAATGGTCATGGCCTGCTTGCATTGTGGGTGCCACACACATATATGTGTGGCACATGTGCTAGGGGGTCACATTGTATGTTCAAAGTCATGTTCGGTGTTGTAGGCATTTGACACAGTCTACACACGCTTGTCATGGTGTTGGGGGGATGTCTTCTTCTTGCATTCCCTAGGTTGTGGTGAGCTGGTTGTGTCATGCATTGTCCATCCTATGAGTGGGGGTGGTAGTAGTGGTAGGCATCCTGCCCCCCTGGCTAAGGGTGGTGGTAGGCATCCAGCCCCCCTGGGTGAGGGTGGTAGTAGTGGTAGGCATCCTGCCCCCCTGGCTAAGGGTGGTAGTAGTGGTAGGCATCCTGCCCCCCTGGGTGAGGGTGGTAGTAGTGGTAGGCATCCTGCCCCCCTGGGTAAGGGTGGTAGTAGTGGTAGGCATCCTGCCCCCCTGGGTGATGGTGGTAGTAGTGGTAGGCATCCTGCCCCCCTGTGTAAGGGTGGTAGTAGTGGTAGGCATCCTGCCCCCCTGGGTGAGGGTGGTAGTAGTGGTAGGCATCCTGCCCCCCTGGGTGAGGGTGGTAGTAGTGGTGGGCATCCTGCCCCCTGGGTGAGGGTGGTAGTAGTGGTAAGCATCCTGCCCCCTGGCTAAGGGTGGTAGTAGTGGTAGGCATCCTGCCCCCCTGGGTGAGGGTGGTAGTAGTGGTGGGCATCCTGCCCCCTGGGTGAGGGTGGTAGTAGTGGTAGGCATCCTGCCCCCCTGGGTGAGGGTGGTAGTAGTGGTGGGCATCCTGCCCCCTGGGTGAGGGTGGTAGTAGTGGTAGGCATCCTGCCCCCCTGGGTGAGGGTGGTAGTAGTGGTAAGCATCCTGCCCCCCTGGCTAAGGGTGGTAGTAGTGGTAGGCATCCTGCCCCCCTGGGTGAGGGTGGTAGTAGTGGTGGGCATCCTGCCCCCTGGGTGAGGGTGGTAGTAGTGGTAGGCATCCTGCCCCCCTGGGTGAGGGTGGTAGTAGTGGTAGGCATCCTGCCCCCTGGGTGAGGGTGGTAGTAGTGGTGGGCATCCTGCCCCCTGGGTGAGGGTGGTAGTAGTGGTAGGCATCCTGCCCCCCTGGGTGAGGGTGGTAGTAGTGGTAAGCATCCTGCCCCCTGGCTAAGGGTGGTAGTAGTGGTAGGCATCCTGCCCCCCTGGGTGAGGGTGGTAGTAGTGGTAAGCATCCTGCCCCCTGGCTAAGGGTGGTAGTAGTGGTAGGCATCCTGCCCCCCTGGGTGAGGGTGGTAGTAGTGGTGGGCATCCTGCCCCCTGGGTGAGGGTGGTAGTAGTGGTAGGCATCCTGCCCCCCCTGGGTGAGGGTGGTAGTGGTGGTAGGCATCATGCCACCCTGGGTGAGGGTGGTAGTGGTGGTAGGCATCATGCCACCCCTGGGTGAGGGTGGTAGTAGTGGTAAGCATCCTGCCCCCCTGGCTAAGGGTGGTAGTAGTGGTAGGCATCCTGCCCCCCTGGGTGAGGGTGGTAGTAGTGGTGGGCATCCTGCCCCCTGGGTGAGGGTGGTAGTAGTGGTAGGCATCCTGCCCCCCTGGGTGAGGGTGGTAGTAGTGGTAGGCATCCTGCCCCCCTGGGTGAGGGTGGTAGTAGTGGTGGGCATCCTGCCCCCTGGGTGAGGGTGGTAGTAGTGGTAGGCATCCTGCCCCCCTGGGTGAGGGTGGTAGTAGTGGTAAGCATCCTGCCCCCTGGCTGAGGGTGGTAGTAGTGGTAGGCATCCTGCCCCCCTGGGTGATGGTGGTAGTAGTGGTAGGCATCCTGCCCCCCTGGGTGAGGGTGGTAGTAGTGGTAGGCATCCTGCCCCCTGGCTAAGGGTGGTAGTAGTGGTAGGCATCCTGCCCCCCTGGGTGAGGGTGGTAGTAGTGGTGGGCATCCTGCCCCCTGGGTGAGGGTGGTAGTAGTGGTAGGCATCCTGCCCCCTGGGTGAGGGTGGTTGTGGTGGTAGGCATCATGCCACCCCTGGGTGAGGGTGGTAGTGGTGGTAGGCATCATGCCACCCCTGGGTAGGGGTGGTGGTGCGCATTCAGGCCCCTGTGTGCATATGTGGCATTGGTGATGGGCATCCCGCCCCTATGGTGCTGCTGTTGCTGGTGTAAGTATATTCTGCATCCCTGTGTGTGTGTGTGATGTGTCGTGTACGTGTTGTATGTGTTTTGTGGTTGGTGTCTGGCTTACCTTCTGCGCCGTACGCGTCCGTGCCTGTTCCGGTAGTAAATGTAGAATATTGGTATGATCGGGACGAAGGGATTCATGGTTGGTTCGTGTCGTTCGTCCTTCTCGTTGCTTCGCGTCGTCCTCGTCGCTTCGCCTCGTCCTCGTTGCTTCGCGTCGTCCTCGTCGCTGGCGTGTTCGCCTCGTAGCCGTGGATCGTGTTGTGGCGCGAATCGGAGCTTATGTGCGCCTCTCCCGGATGCTTTGACGTGCCGTGCGTAGCGACGGGTTCGGCGCGTACGGAAAGCGCATCGTACTTGTCCGGCCGGACGGGGCTGCATTTTTCCTTCCGTGCGACTCGATTCGGCGTTTCCGGATTCGCCTCGGTCGGAGAACAGGACCTGGTTTGGGTGAGTACGGCTCGGCCGGATTTTTTGCTGTTGTGCGCATCGTACTTGCTCGTTCGGTGTGCTGTACGGATCGGTCGGGAAACAGGCTTTCGCATGGCTTTTTTCCCGACCGAATGGTATTGGGTGCGCCTCCGACCGAGATCGGAATCGGCCCCTTAATGTATTAGTTATTATTTTTAAATATCTTTTAATATTTTTAACTATATTTCTTTTAATTATATGTATTATTTACTTAATTTTACATTATTATTAAAACATTTTAAAAAACGATATTTTTAACTTTGATATTTTTGACAACTATATATTTTTTTCGATATTTTTGTACTTACCTTTATGTAGATTGGACTTCGATATTTTTGACTTCTATATTTCTGTGTCGATATTTTTGTAGGTCGATTTTCTGTCCGTCGATATTCTGTCCTACATTCTGTGCTGGATGGGTGTGGGGTGAGTGTAAGCCAGCCCTCAGGGAGTGGTTGGTGCTGGCAACAACTAGAACAGTGATCAACGTTTCACATTCACAAGACTCAATCAGGAAGGGTCCATGACTTGTGGTGCACTGAGGTAGGGGCACCAGCTCTGACATCACACACAGAAGATTCAATCATGAAGGGTCCATGACTTGTGGTGCACTGAGGTAGGGGCACCAGCTCTGACATCACACACAGAAGATTCAATCATGAAGGGTCCATGACTTGTGGTGCACTGAGTTAGTGGCACCTGAAGCGCTCAGCGGGTGTGCAGCTAGCGATGATGCGTCGTCCGGGCGGCCCTCACTGGAAGCAATGTCTGTGCCTACTGGACTGCGCCATCCATAAATGAAGACTCTATTTGAGTTGAGGGACCTGCTGACCGCAGTGTACGTCGGAGGCAGCGGTCAGCAAGGGCCCACAGCCACGTGGCGTTGACTTGAGCTGCACAGAGTTAGTGGCACCTGAAGCGCTCAGCGGGTGTGCAGCCAGCGATGATGCGTCGTCCGGGCGGCCCGCACTGGAAGCAATGTCTGTTGCCTACTGGACTGCGCCATCAATGAATCAAGACTCGATTTGAATTGGGGGACCTGCTGACCGCAGTGTAGGCCGGAGGCAGCGGTCAGAAAGGGCCCACAGCCACGTGGCGTTGACTTGAGGTGCACAGAGTTAGTGGCACCTGAAGCGCTCAGCGGGTGTGCAGCCAGCGATGATGCGTCGTCTGGGCGGCCCGCACTGGAAGCAATGTCTGTTGCCTACTGAACTGCGCCATAAATAAATCAAGACTCAATTTGAATTGGGGGACCTGCTGACCGCAGTGTAGGCCGAAGGCAGTAGTCAGCACACACATAACTCCGCGGTGCTGTGCCGCTGGGTGCGCTGGGGGCCTGTGTCGCGGAAGCAAGCGTTCGACAGAGGAGGCTGGCGGTCACAGCGGCGGACTCGTGGCAGGGTGAGGGGCGCCGCCCTGGCAGACTCGTTGGCCATCCCAGAAGTGAACCACGCCCAGAGCCACGGCCTATTTATTCACACTCCTACGCTGGACTGGCGTGCGCCGGACCAGCCCACTCCGCTTACGCTTACAGGGGGGACGACACAGCTACATGACAGAGGACTTCCCCACTGCCTGAGGTAACATGGTTGCGTCCACTGTCCACAACACTACAAACACCAGCAGTATATGTCCACATGGACATGCCTGTGCTCTGCATACTGATGTCTGTCCAGCACATCACCGCCACACTTGGCATTGTGTACATTCTTATTCATGGGTGACTTGCCTCCTTCACACATACTTGGTTCCCACCTCTCCCCACATTCTGCAATTGTGTGGCTGAGGGGCCATGCCGTTTTCGGAAGGTCAGCTGTCTTGTTCTGCGCTGCCTGGGTGGTAGTCCGGGGGGGGCCAGGGGGGGCCTGGGGGTGGTGGCGGTGGGTGTTGTGGACCTCTTGGGTCTCCGAGCTGCATGATCAGTAGCTTCATGACATGTGTTGGTCTTCAGATGTGGCTCTGGGCTGGGCTCCCTTTCATACTGCAGGTTGTCGTCCTGCTTAACACCAGTCAAAGTCAGGTGTTAAATCCCTGCTGCTAATGCGCCTTATCGCCTGTTTTTGGATTGCATCGCAGATCTGGCTGGTCGTTGGGAATATCCCGAAGTGGTGTTTTCGTGTGTTTTTGCACGGGAACGCCTACTCTGCATATCATTAGCGTTAGTTGTCGCTCTCATCCGTGGTGATGTTTTTTGCGGCAGCTATCGCTGGAAAACTGGCGATTTCGGCAGTTTGCACCAGCTTGAGAATAGGGCGAAAAATCTATCGCAACTTTTGCGGCGCTAAAGTGCCAATAAATCGTCGATAAGTCCTTGAGAATATGCCCCAAAGTCTATAATTCACATGGTGGGGGTGGGGGGGAGCTCTTTTCACTACCTGTGGGATTCTGAATACCTATCTGATCTGTTGTTGATTTCCTCAATAAAGGTTTAAAACGAGATTTCACCTCGACTACAGATTCTGGGGCGAGATTTACAAGAACTGGCACATCTCTGCATCTTAGCAGAGATGCGCCAGTTAATTTGCGACATGTAAAATAACCCTTGCGCCACCATGGATGCATCGCATTTACAATGTGGCGCACCGTGGCGCAAGGATAGACAGATGCGTGACGCATCTTTTGGCGTAAGGGCAGCGCATTGCTGGAGTCGTGTCACAAGCACGACGCAACTCCAGCAATGGTCAGGAATACCTATTCCTATCATGCTGCGTCACTCCTTACGCCTGCTTCAAGCAGGTGCAAGGTTTTGGCGCAGTGGCGTCGTAAAAGTGACTCAGTGAAAACTTGGAAATTTCACTGCATCACTTTTACGAGGCTTTCTTGCGTTGGAACGCCCACCCTGCATACATTATACCTGACGCAGGTATAATGTAACGCAGGGTTTTACAAAGTGCGCATCTCCCTAGATGCGTCACGTTGTAAATATGTCGCAACGTGGCGCATTGTTTATGATGCCGCTGCGTCACAGAAGTGACAAAACGGCGGCGTAAAGTTATCGCAAGGGGCTTGTAAATCTGCCACTTCATTTGCTTTAATATTAAATGTGTTGCCCCAATAACCTTGTCAGATAAATATCACAATGAGTGATTCAATTAAATATTATTTGCTGCTCTGGCGATCTGGGTTGAGATATTTTCAAGAAATATTGGACACTGATCCAAAGTATGGGCTGCTGTTGACTCCCTTCTCTAACAGAAAATAGTTGTGTGACAGAATACCTATGGCCTCATTTACAATATTTTGACTTAGAGCAGCGCCACAGGCCTTCCTGCTGCACTGCCCCACTGCAAAAGAAAAGGGCAGGAATGCACAGTTTCTATCAGATATGACACATTCTTGTCCTCTTTCCCTCCTATGGCGCTCAATTGGCTGCCATGCACCAATGCAGGCACCCTCGCACCATGGTGCAAGGGTGTCTGCATTGTGGGTATAATTGTTTTTGCGCAGGAAGGGGCACCTTCCTGCACAAAAAACAATTACTGGAAGTAATTTCCTCCTTCTATGTGTGCTGCTGAATGCAGCACACATAGAAAGAGGAAAAAACAAGGAGAAATAACATTATTTCTCCTCTGTTGTGCCTCCCCTATGCCCCCTATGCGTTGCATTGCCTCACACCATATCTGCAAGCAGCGGTGGCTACTCCCCTATGGCAGAGGAGCGTCACCTCCCCAAAAACTACAGAAAAGGAAAAATAAAACAACACTTGTTTTATCTTTCCTTTCCTGCTGAGTCTTGGGGGCTGGGCCTGGTAGTGAAAGGCACTGAGGGGAGTGGTAGTGCACTCCCATCACTGCGCACGATGGTTTGGCCAGCCGTCTCTGGCCGGCCAAACCATCATGTGCAGTGGAAGCTCTCTCCAACCCAGCAACGCAGCTGGGTTGGACAGAGCAGGCACAGACTCACAGTCTGTCCTGGAGTGCAAATCGAGGGTGCTCAGACCAATCCTGAAGCTGCTCCCATGTGCGAGAGCAGCTTCAAGATTGGCCGCATGGTATTCTGGGAGCCTGTGCTTTCCTGCAGAGGAGAAGAGGAGCGTGACACGCGACAGGGACAGCTGCAGGTATGTGTTTTTACATTTTTTATTCCCCACCCTGCGACCCCTAGTGCCCCTTGCCCCCCTCCCACCCACTCGCCCCCCACTCCTCCAGCAAACCGGCCGCTCCTGCCTACAAAGCCATGAAAAGCCACACAGGGTGCCTTTACGTGGCCTTGTAGATACAGCACTGCAATGTGCGCCACCGGAGCGTCATCAAAAGTGATGATCTGGTGGTGCAGGGGCCTTGTAAATGAGGACACTGGTTTTAATTTCTGGTTGGGTTTGACTCACTATTAGATTTGTTGCTACAATAATCCTTACAAGTAATTACAATGTATAATAAGTAATTAAATTACGCACAACGTTGCTCATGTTCGACAGCAATAATTAGGCTGTTGTTTTCCATTGTTGCTCATGATTCTGTGCTCACAGCACTAGGCAAACGTGTGCATAACAGCGTGATAATGCTTTAATTAATTGTCGAAAACATGCGGCTCCTGTGAGCTATATGCATGGTAATGTAATTTCAAATTCTTTTTTTGGCTTAATGAGACAGTAACGATTCAGGAGCTCTCAATCTGCCCAAGCCCTTACTGCTTGTCCAGGACTTCTTGTTTAGGTCTGGCCTAAAGACAGATTTTGGGCAGGAAATGAAACACGGCACACAGATCAGAAGAGTTGAGGTGGGGGCAATATTTATTAGTACAGCACCATAGCAGCTCTCTGCCAGAATGCACAATAATCCTGCTCTGCCACTGCTCTCAACCATCCCCCCACTCTTTTCCCAAACATTTCAATGCCTCAAACACATAAGCACAAGGTTAGTAGGCATTAAATAAATAATACTATAACATCATTTTCTTCTATGTACTGCCTTCAAATCTAGTAAGAGGACCTGCATTAGGAGGTTCCCCTCTCTCAACCTCTAAACATCACACTTGTACATTCTGTGTTTGGACACTTGCACACATGCCTTACAACCTTTCACATACATCTCTACATCGCGATCCGTTGTGGCCACCAATATTTCAATGCAACTTGCTTCCAGTTGCCAAAAATACCATTATGCCCGTCAGGTGAAAGTTTAATTAATTTTTGTCTGATGAAATTGAGTGCGTCCATCATATCATCATGCACCATAGTAATCACATTTGAGGACAATTCTTCATTCGTCTTCAAGTATGGTTTTAATTTCTCTGAAAGTATCTTTTCACCCAGCCATCCCTGTACAATCATTTTTGTTGACTTATATTCCTTATCTTCATTAACATTCTGCTCCTGTTCTTCCTTACTGGTTGCTTCAAGCCATTCATGTCACTGTGCATGCATGCTACTGACACAGCATCACCTCCTCTAAATCCTCTTCATCATGATCGCCTCACATGGCATATGTGACAGATAATCTGCAGGTATATTGTTTAAATCTGGTCTAGTATGTTATTGTATTTTACGTGCCAGTTTAGCCACCTCTGGCGCTATCTTCCAAATCTACCCATCAACAATACATTCACTAAAGGTGTGTGGTCCTTACAAATAACAAAATATAATAAAAGATCTGTTACAGTGATATTTAGAAATTCCTTTAGCTTCCTGAATGCAAGAGCTATAGTCAGTCCAATATCATCTTGCTTTGATGTTACATTTTCATTAAATGATGGCAAGGATTGTGCCTGCTGTAATTAATTTAATCCAAAATGTTTAGCTTTTCTTTAGTAGCCCGTGTTTGGGTTCTGCTTTATCTGAGTATCCCTTAATGAATTTAGCACAACCTTCCCTTAGTCCTAGGAAACCCATTGCTTCTTGTTTGCTGTTCAGTTTTGGAAAGTTTACTATGGCTGACACAAAAATTGGTTTCAGATTAACTTAATTTACACTATTTTATGACCTAAGTATTCCACTTGGTTTTGTGTAACATACATTTATTTCTTTATTAAATGTCAGATCACTTACTTCCACTACCTTCAGCACATTGCTCAATTTCTCCAAATGCATTTCCTAAGTTTCTGTGTTCATCAACACATCATCGTGGAATGCAAAGACTTATTTTATAGCTGCACATCTTGTTCGTTATGCTGTGAATACAGTTGTCAGAGAACACAGGCCAAAGAGCATACAGCAGAGTTGTATTGACCCTTCTGATGTGTTGAAGGCACTTATCTCTTGAGAATCCTTGTGGAGTTGTTTTTGGTGGTAAGCAGCTTGGATATCAAGATTGGTGAAAATGACTACTTTGACCAGAGTGTAAATAAGATCTTCTATGGTAGGTGGAAGTGGCCAGTCAGCAGTTACTTAATGATTGAGTTTCTATAAATCTTTGAACAACCTTAGATCTCCTTTTTTGTCTGTCACAACCACTGCCAATAACAACTCCTATGTGATAATAGTTTAAATTATTTCTTCTGTTAGACATGTCAGCCTTAGGATGTTTTTCCCCCAAACCTTTGGCCTTACTCCTCCACTTTTGCTGACATCATTTTTGGTGGCCTTAGGACTCTGTGCATGTTACCACTTCTAATCGGTGCTAAAGTGCGTGTGCTCCCTCCTTTAAACATAGTGAAATTGGCTTACACCCAATAGGCAAATTTAATTTTCTTGTAAGTCCCTACTAAAATGATACTATATGTACCCCGGGCCTCTAAATTAAATGCTACTAGTGGTCTTGCAGCACTGATTGTGCCACTCGCTTCAGTAGCACTTGAAACATGCCTCTGGCCTCCTATTGCAGCCTGTGTTTTAAACTGCCATTACCACCTGCCAGAATAATCCTTTTGCAAGGCCTAAACCTTCCTTTTTAATACATAAAAGGCACACTTAAGGAAGGCCCTAAATAGCCCATGTGGCAGGGTGCAGTGTATTTAAAAAGTTGGACTTGTACTTTTATGTTTTACATCTCCTGGTATTGAAAAACCCAAATATAAAGTTTTCACTACTACTGCAAGGCCTACCTCTCCAATTGGATAACATTGGGTTGCCTTATTAAAAATATTAAGTGCTAACTTTCCGTTGGGAGCAGATGGGAATATCGAGTTTGGTGTCTAAAGAAGTGTAATTTAAAACCCACTTTAATGGTAAAGACAGATTTTAACTCACAGTTCTGAAAATGCCACTTTTAGAAAGTTGGCATTTTCTTGTCCTTAACATTTGGTGCCTGCCCCTGTATAGCATGACTAGGTGTAGCTGACTTGATGAGGTGAAGGAGCTGTCACCTACTACACTTGCACATCACAAAGGCTCTTCCCAGCACACTCGCAAATGATTTGATACTAGTCTTTTGTGACACCAGACAAGCTCGGGCCAGGGCAGGGAGGCAGGAAATTCCAAACACCTCCAGGGGTGTAAACCTCCAGAAACTTCTCTTACTTCAAAGTGGGCACCAGGTATGAATTTTGTCACACTCACCTGGAGTCCACGGGCGATTGCTTCAGGGCGCGAGGCGAGCGTAGAATCAGAGTACGCTCGCGCCACCGAAGAACTACATTACCCAGGAATCCTGCTTCCGGGTAGGCGCGCGCGCGTGCTGATGACGCGCCTACTACGAGTTCTTCTAGCAGGGCGGCGGCGGTGATCAGTGCTGCGAATTCTGTTCGGCCGGGACGCCGGATCAGGGAAGACCCGCGCTACGAGAATCCTTAACCTTTGGAAACGCTTTCATACAGGGCGGTAAGGGTGACGTTGTCACCGCTCTGGGGGCATAACTTCTATACTCACGAAGAGGTGAATTGGATCTATGTGTTCTATCGTAGTTTCTTAACATTATAGTAGATGAAGGAAGCTATACCTCCATCAAGTACTGAGTCTGGATTCATGGTATTTACGCCTGTGAAAATACCTTATTACCGGAAGTGTTATGCATTACATTGGCTGTGCTGAAACAGCAGAAGAGTGCTGGGCATGAAAAGTTGTTATACATTACATGGGCTGTGCTGAAACAGCAGAAGAGTGTTAGGCATGAGAAGTTAATGCCAGTACCATTTATTTCGTTTTCTGATGATGAGTATTACTAAATACTTTATGTGCTCTTATGATCTTTCTTCCTAGCAGGGGCTTTGGTGTGAGTTTTGTTCAACCCCCTCTGTGATGCAAGTACCAACAATCATCGTGGTGGGTACAGTATGAGTGAGCGTTGAGTGGGAAGATGTGTATACCCATAGTGTGATGAAACTCATGATATGTGTGTTTTTCTCGTTTTTGCATATAAAGAGCCTTCCTAAGATATGATACCTTCATCTAAGACATGGGTGCAAGAATGCTCGTTCTTTTTTCCTTTACAGGTAGTTATTGCTCCGTATAAGTTATGAGTTTAGATATGTATTACAGAAAGTGAAATAGGCTTATCTTGTGTTTCTTGTGTTGTAGGTCTCCCTCCCCGCTGTCCCCATCCTTTCCTTCCCTCGCTTAATCATTCCTACCCTCTGCGCTGTTATAGCATCAGAGAGTGGAGCGATTGAGAGGTGGACCCATTTGAGCAACACACCGATCCTGGGAGTTTGGAATAGAACCTTGACAGAATTCGCAGCCCAAGAATTTATTCTCTCCTGATCGGTGTTTGGTTGATGATGGCCACCTTAGACGATGTAATGGCGGCCTTGGTTATGGTTCAACAGGAGTTAGCTGCCTCTAGGGCAGAAACTGCGGCCTTACAAGATAGAGTTGACAAATTACAAAGGAACCCGTTTGACGTGAGCGCAGGAAGAGGTAGTGGTGCTACGTGGCCGTCAGGTTCCTTTGCAGGAGCAGCACCACCATTGTCGGTGGAATTTCCCACACCTATACCTTTGGCAGCCCCTGAAAGGTTTACAGGGGATGAGAGCAAAGTACAGGTTTTTATGACACAGGTGTTGTTGCATTTTACCTGTAAACCTCGGGCATTTCCAACTAACCAAGCTAAGGTAGCCTTCCTTATTTCGTATTTAGCTGGTGATGCTGCCTTGTGGGCTGTCCCGTTTGTTCGTAAGGATGATCCCCTGTTGTACGATTGGGACGGATTTAGAAAAGAGTTTGAGAATATCTTTGATAGACGATCCCATAGTCTCACAGCCGATAGGGAGTTATTGGAACTAAGGCAAGGCAATAAAGATCTGCTTGTGTACTTGAATACCTTTCAGCGATTGATATCGGAAACTGGATGGCCTGAGGATAAGAGAGCAGCTTTGTTTCATCAGGGATTACGAGATGAGCTCAAAGACGTAATAGCCCAGGTAGACCCTCAACCGGCCACGTGCACTGATCTCATTAATTTGGCTTTGAGGTTAGACAGTAGGATGAACGATCGCCGGACCGATAGAAGAAGACCTGATAGAATTTTTTCCAGGTATGAAAAACCCAGGTTTTCTAAACCTAGTACGGCCGGAGGGCCAGAACCTATGGAGATAGGTACTGTTAGAGCTCCTTTATCACAGGAGGAACGAGAGCAGAGGCGTAAGAATGGATTATGTCTGTATTGTGGCAAGAAAGGCCATTTTGTAAGGGATTGCCTGGCTAAACACAAGAACAAACCAGGGTTTGGTAGTACGAGTGCATCTGTGTTCCCTAAGTCGGAAAACTAGAAGGCTCAAAGGCAACAGGAGGGGGCTTTTTGAGCGGCTTAGTAATCCCCTCAACTCAGGAGATACAGGTGATCACATCAGGACATTTTAGGATCCCTATCGGTATTCAGTTGCCAGATGGCTGGAGAGACATGGAAGCGATGATAGACTCAGGGGCCACTGGGTTGTTTATGGATGAGAAGTTGGCTGCTGATTTACAGTTGTCCTTAGTTAAAAAAGATGTGCCTGAGACTGTCTTGGCCATAGATGGGAGGGAGTTGATCACAGGACCTATCAGTTTCTCCACTAGTGCATTGTTAGTACGCTGTGCGCATCAACATGTAGAGTCCCTAACCTTCAATATAATACGAGCACCTCAGTATGGTATTATACTGGGGTTACCTTGGTTAATTAAGCACAATCCTTCCATAGATTGGGTTGCCAAGACTGTTCTATTTAACAGTCCGGAATGCAAGGATCATGGCAGTCAGGAACACAGTGATCTTTCAGTAAAAGCCTTAGCCACTCTTCTTCACATAGCTACCACTGCAGAGCAGGATATTACCTTACCCCCGGAATACGAACAATACAGGGAAGTGTTCAATGAACAACAAGCCAATGTGTTACCCCCTCATAGGTCCTACGACTGTCAAATTGACCTAGTGCCTGGTGCTGTAGTACCATGTAGCAGGATCTATGCTCTTACGGACAAGGAAAACGAGCATCTCAAATCATATTTGGATCAGTATTTGGCGAATGGCTTCATAAGACCATCTAAGTCTCCTGCAGCCTCCCCTTTGTTTTTCATACCGAAAGCAAACGGGGAAAAACGTGCGTGCATCGATTTTAGGGCCTTGAATCACATCACCATTAAGAACAGGTATCCCTTACCTCTCATTCCAGTTCTCTTAGACCAGGTTAAAACTGCCCAAATATATACACGGTTGGACTTAAAAGGTGCTTATCACTTGGTCAGAGTACGAAAGGGAGATGAATGGAAAACAGCGTTTCGCACTCGTTTTGGGTTGTTTGAGTACACTGTGATGCCATTTGGGCTGTGTAATGCTCCTGCTGCTTTTCAATTTTTTTTGAACGAAGTGTTGCGGGAGTATCTGGATGTTTTTACAGTAGTCTATATTGACGATATTTTGATTTATTCTGATTCCGTGGGCCAGCATTATCAGCATGTGTGTTTGGTTCTGCAAGCCTTGCGTGACAATGGATTATTTTGCAAATTAAGTAAATGCGAATTCCATGTGCAGAAGGTGGAGTTTTTAGGAGTGATTCTTTCACCTCAGGGATTGGAAATGTCTGATCGTAAAATAAAAGCGGTAAAAGATTGGCCACAACCAGTCAATATGAAGGAAGTCCAATGTTTTTTAGGATTCGCTAATTTTTATCGAAGGTTCATACCCCAGTTTTCAAAGGTAGTGACACCGATAACAAAACTGTTAAGAAAAACGTTCCATTTGAATGGACTCAAGAAACTGAAGCCTTCTTTAATCAATTGAAAGGAGCCTTTACCTCTGCCCCAGTTTTGGCCCACCCAGATCCTGAGAAGCCGTTTGTAGTGGAAGCTGATGCGTCTGACATGGCGGTGGGTGCAATTCTGTCGCAAAGGAATGTAACGACAGGACAGCTACATCCAGTAGCCTACATGTCTCGCAAGCTTAATGAGGCTGAAACTAGGTACACCATTGCGGAAAAAGAGTTGCTGGCCATCAAGGATGCTTTCACTACATGGAGACATCATTTGATGGGGGCTAAGCATGTGGTCACAGTATACACAGACCATCGTAACCTCCAGTTTATGAGGTCTGCCCGTATGTTATCCCCTAGGCAAATGCGCTGGATGTTGTTTTTTTCAGAGTTCAATTATATTGTCACCTATAGACCTGGTGCGGCGAATGGGAAAGCGGATGCTCTTACCCGACGGGAAACTACATGTAGCCCGATGAAACAAACCCTTTCAATATTGGCCCCTGATCAAGTCATAGGCGTTGTGCACTCTGAACAATTTTTACGTTCTGTGGCTCGTGCAAGCACATCGCCCTTATGGAGGAAATGGCTCAAGGAACATCCTCAATGGAAAATGAGACAAGGGGTGCCGATCAGAAATCAACAGATGTTGATTCCCTCAAAAGCATTACAGGAAAGAGTGCTTCATTGGTGTCATACGGTTCCCAGTGCAGGTCACAATGGCATCGACAAGACGTTAGACAGAATTCTGAGATATTTTTGGTGGCCTTCAATAAAGACAGACGTGGCACTTTTTGTACAAAAATGCGAAATATGTGCCAAGGCAAAATCAGATCACAGAAAGGCTCAAGGGTTGTTGCAACCGTTACCCACACCCTCGATTCCATGGAATACTATATCCGTAGATTTCATAGTAGGGTTGCCTAAAGACCAAGGGCACACTGTTATCTTGGTAGTCGTAGACAGTCTCACGAAAATGGGACATTTCATAGCCTGCAAGACTCTACCTACTTCTGGGCAATTAGCCAAGATTCTTCTGAGTCAGATAGTGCGATTACATGGCGTGCCATCCACTATTGTATCCGATCGTGGATCCCAATTCACGGCTCATTTCTGGAAGGTGTGGTGTGAGGCCTTGCAAATAAAATCAGCAAAATCCACAAGTTACCATCCACAAACGGATGGGCAGACTGAGCGTTTGAACCAAAACTTAAAGCAATATCTACGTTGCTATGTAAAAGAAAACACTGATGAATGGGTGGATCTGTTGTGGGTGGCAGAAACAGCTTACAACAGTGCGACCCATCAGTCCACCAAGCACACCCCGTACTACAGCAATTATGGATTTCATCCTAGATTCCTACCTTTTGTCCACCCTGGGATGGATCATAAATTACCTGAGGTACAGGACAGAGTGAAAAGAATACAAAGCGCTATCAAAAAGACGCAGTTGAATCTTCAGAAAGCTAAAATAAGCTACAAAAAACATGCAGATGTACGCCGTAGGGAATGTCCCCCATACATGCCAGGTGATGTGGTCTGGTTATCCACGAGGAACCTCAGGTTTCGCCGATACAGTATATTCAACCCTCGTTATTTAGGGCCCTACAAGGTGATAAAATGCATTAACCCAGTTTCAGTCCGGTTATCCTTGCCAAAGACCCTGAGAATACACCCAGTGTTTCATGTATCCCTGCTGAAACCCTCCTACACGCCGGTGAAGAAATCGCCCTCCCCAGTTTGGGTGGATGGTGAACCTGAATATGAGGTATCTAAAATATTGGACTCAAAAATGAGGGGATCCTCATTATGGTATCTGATTTCCTGGAAAGGATATAGCATGGAGGAGAATTCCTGGGAACCCGCAAGGAGTGTTCATGCTCCCAGGTTGATACGCGCTTTCCATGCGCGGTTTCCAGGTAAACCGCGTCTTAGTCGGCCCCTTTAGGGAGGGGAATGTACTGTCACACTCACCTGGAGTCCACGGGCGATTGCTTCAGGGCGCGAGGCGAGCGTAGAATCAGAGTACGCTCGCGCCACCGAAGAACTACATTACCCAGGAATCCTGCTTCCGGGTAGGCGCGCGCGCGTGCTGATGACGCGCCTACTACGAGTTCTTCTAGCAGGGCGGCGGCGGTGATCAGTGCTGCGAATTCTGTTCGGCCGGGACGCCGGATCAGGGAAGACCCGCGCTACGAGAATCCTTAACCTTTGGAAACGCTTTCATACAGGGCGGTAAGGGTGACGTTGTCACCGCTCTGGGGGCATAACTTGTATACTCACGAAGAGGTGAATTGGATCTATGTGTTCTATCGTAGTTTCTTAACATTATAGTAGATGAAGGAAGCTATACCTCCATCAAGTACTGAGTCTGGATTCATGGTATTTACGCCTGCTGAAAATACCTTATTACCGGAAGTGTTATGCATTACATTGGCTGTGCTGAAACAGCAGAAGAGTGCTGGGCATGAAAAGTTGTTATACATTACATGGGCTGTGCTGAAACAGCAGAAGAGTGTTAGGCATGAGAAGTTAATGCCAGTACCATTTATTTCGTTTTCTGATGATGAGTATTACTAAATACTTTATGTGCTCTTATGATCTTTCTTCCTAGCAGGGGCTTTGGTGTGAGTTTTGTTCAACCCCTCTGTGATGCAAGTACCAACAATCATTGTGGTGGGTACAGTATGAGTGAGCGTTGAGTGGGAAGATGTGTATACCCATAGTGTGGTGAAACTCATGATATGTGTGTTTTTCTCGTTTTTGCATATAAAGAGCCTTCCTAAGATATGATACCTTCATCTAAGACATGGGTGCAAGAATGCTCGTTCTTTTTTCCTTTACAGGTAGTTATTGCTCCGTATAAGTTATGAGTTTAGATATGTATTACAGAAAGTGAAATAGGCTTATCTTGTGTTTCTTGTGTTGTAGGTCTCCCTCCCCGCTGTCCCCATCCTTTCCTTCCCTCGCTTAATCATTCCTACCCTCTGCGCTGTTATAGCATCAGAGAGTGGAGCGATTGAGAGGTGGACCCATTTGAGCAACACACCGATCCTGGGAGTTTGGAATAGAACCTTGACAGAATTCGCAGCCCAAGAATTTATTCTCTCCTGATCGGTGTTTGGTTGATGATGGCCACCTTAGACGATGTAATGGCGGCCTTGGTTATGGTTCAACAGGAGTTAGCTGCCTCTAGGGCAGAAACTGCGGCCTTACAAGATAGAGTTGACAAATTACAAAGGAACCCGTTTGACGTGAGCGCAGGAAGAGGTAGTGGTGCTACGTGGCCGTCAGGTTCCTTTGCAGGAGCAGCACCACCATTGTCGGTGGAATTTCCCACACCTATACCTTTGGCAGCCCCTGAAAGGTTTACAGGGGATGAGAGCAAAGTACAGGTTTTTATGACACAGGTGTTGTTGCATTTTACCTGTAAACCTCGGGCATTTCCAACTAACCAAGCTAAGGTAGCCTTCCTTATTTCGTATTTAGCTGGTGATGCTGCCTTGTGGGCTGTCCCGTTTGTTCGTAAGGATGATCCCCTGTTGTACGATTGGGACGGATTTAGAAAAGAGTTTGAGAATATCTTTGATAGACGATCCCATAGTCTCACAGCCGATAGGGAGTTATTGGAACTAAGGCAAGGCAATAAAGATCTGCTTGTGTACTTGAATACCTTTCAGCGATTGATATCGGAAACTGGATGGCCTGAGGATAAGAGAGCAGCTTTGTTTCATCAGGGATTACGAGATGAGCTCAAAGACGTAATAGCCCAGGTAGACCCTCAACCGGCCACGTGCACTGATCTCATTAATTTGGCTTTGAGGTTAGACAGTAGGATGAACGATCGCCGGACCGATAGAAGAAGACCTGATAGAATTTTTTCCAGGTATGAAAAACCCAGGTTTTCTAAACCTAGTACGGCCGGAGGGCCAGAACCTATGGAGATAGGTACTGTTAGAGCTCCTTTATCACAGGAGGAACGAGAGCAGAGGCGTAAGAATGGATTATGTCTGTATTGTGGCAAGAAAGGCCATTTTGTAAGGGATTGCCTGGCTAAACCCAAGAACAAACCAGGGTTTGGTAGTACGAGTGCATCTGTGTTCCCTAAGTCGGAAAACTAGAAGGCTCAAAGGCAACAGGAGGGGGCTTTTTGAGCGGCTTAGTAATCCCCTCAACTCAGGAGATACAGGTGATCACATCAGGACATTTTAGGATCCCTATCGGTATTCAGTTGCCAGATGGCTGGAGAGACATGGAAGCGATGATAGACTCAGGGGCCACTGGGTTGTTTATGGATGAGAAGTTGGCTGCTGATTTACAGTTGTCCTTAGTTAAAAAAGATGTGCCTGAGACTGTCTTGGCCATAGATGGGAGGGAGTTGATCACAGGACCTATCAGTTTCTCCACTAGTGCATTGTTAGTACGCTGTGCGCATCAACATGTAGAGTCCCTAACCTTCAATATAATACGAGCACCTCAGTATGGTATTATACTGGGGTTACCTTGGTTAATTAAGCACAATCCTTCCATAGATTGGGTTGCCAAGACTGTTCTATTTAACAGTCCGGAATGCAAGGATCATGGCAGTCAGGAACACAGTGATCTTTCAGTAAAAGCCTTAGCCACTCTTCTTCACATAGCTACCACTGCAGAGCAGGATATTACCTTACCCCCGGAATACGAACAATACAGGGAAGTGTTCAATGAACAACAAGCCAATGTGTTACCCCCTCATAGGTCCTACGACTGTCAAATTGACCTAGTGCCTGGTGCTGTAGTACCATGTAGCAGGATCTATGCTCTTACGGACAAGGAAAACGAGCATCTCAAATCATATTTGGATCAGTATTTGGCGAATGGCTTCATAAGACCATCTAAGTCTCCTGCAGCCTCCCCTTTGTTTTTCATACCGAAAGCAAACGGGGAAAAACGTGCGTGCATCGATTTTAGGGCCTTGAATCACATCACCATTAAGAACAGGTATCCCTTACCTCTCATTCCAGTTCTCTTAGACCAGGTTAAAACTGCCCAAATATATACACGGTTGGACTTAAAAGGTGCTTATCACTTGGTCAGAGTACGAAAGGGAGATGAATGGAAAACAGCGTTTCGCACTCGTTTTGGGTTGTTTGAGTACACTGTGATGCCATTTGGGCTGTGTAATGCTCCTGCTGCTTTTCAATTTTTTTTGAACGAAGTGTTGCGGGAGTATCTGGATGTTTTTACAGTAGTCTATATTGACGATATTTTGATTTATTCTGATTCCGTGGGCCAGCATTATCAGCATGTGTGTTTGGTTCTGCAAGCCTTGCGTGACAATGGATTATTTTGCAAATTAAGTAAATGCGAATTCCATGTGCAGAAGGTGGAGTTTTTAGGAGTGATTCTTTCACCTCAGGGATTGGAAATGTCTGATCGTAAAATAAAAGCGGTAAAAGATTGGCCACAACCAGTCAATATGAAGGAAGTCCAATGTTTTTTAGGATTCGCTAATTTTTATCGAAGGTTCATACCCCAGTTTTCAAAGGTAGTGACACCGATAACAAAACTGTTAAGAAAAACGTTCCGTTTGAATGGACTCAAGAAACTGAAGCCTTCTTTAATCAATTGAAAGGAGCCTTTACCTCTGCCCCAGTTTTGGCCCACCCAGATCCTGAGAAGCCGTTTGTAGTGGAAGCTGATGCGTCTGACATGGCGGTGGGTGCAATTCTGTCGCAAAGGAATGTAACGACAGGACAGCTACATCCAGTAGCCTACATGTCTCGCAAGCTTAATGAGGCTGAAACTAGGTACACCATTGCGGAAAAAGAGTTGCTGGCCATCAAGGATGCTTTCACTACATGGAGACATCATTTGATGGGGGCTAAGCATGTGGTCACAGTATACACAGACCATCGTAACCTCCAGTTTATGAGGTCTGCCCGTATGTTATCCCCTAGGCAAATGCGCTGGATGTTGTTTTTTTCAGAGTTCAATTATATTGTCACCTATAGACCTGGTGCGGCGAATGGGAAAGCGGATGCTCTTACCCGACGGGAAACTACATGTAGCCCGATGAAACAAACCCTTTCAATATTGGCCCCTGATCAAGTCATAGGCGTTGTGCACTCTGAACAATTTTTACGTTCTGTGGCTCGTGCAAGCACATCGCCCTTATGGAGGAAATGGCTCAAGGAACATCCTCAATGGAAAATGAGACAAGGGGTGCCGATCAGAAATCAACAGATGTTGATTCCCTCAAAAGCATTACAGGAAAGAGTGCTTCATTGGTGTCATACGGTTCCCAGTGCAGGTCACAATGGCATCGACAAGACGTTAGACAGAATTCTGAGATATTTTTGGTGGCCTTCAATAAAGACAGACGTGGCACTTTTTGTACAAAAATGCGAAATATGTGCCAAGGCAAAATCAGATCACAGAAAGGCTCAAGGGTTGTTGCAACCGTTACCCACACCCTCGATTCCATGGAATACTATATCCGTAGATTTCATAGTAGGGTTGCCTAAAGACCAAGGGCACACTGTTATCTTGGTAGTCGTAGACAGTCTCACGAAAATGGGACATTTCATAGCCTGCAAGACTCTACCTACTTCTGGGCAATTAGCCAAGATTCTTCTGAGTCAGATAGTGCGATTACATGGCGTGCCATCCACTATTGTATCCGATCGTGGATCCCAATTCACGGCTCATTTCTGGAAGGTGTGGTGTGAGGCCTTGCAAATAAAATCAGCAAAATCCACAAGTTACCATCCACAAACGGATGGGCAGACTGAGCGTTTGAACCAAAACTTAAAGCAATATCTACGTTGCTATGTAAAAGAAAACACTGATGAATGGGTGGATCTGTTGTGGGTGGCAGAAACAGCTTACAACAGTGCGACCCATCAGTCCACCAAGCACACCCCGTACTACAGCAATTATGGATTTCATCCTAGATTCCTACCTTTTGTCCACCCTGGGATGGATCATAAATTACCTGAGGTACAGGACAGAGTGAAAAGAATACAAAGCGCTATCAAAAAGACGCAGTTGAATCTTCAGAAAGCTAAAATAAGCTACAAAAAACATGCAGATGTACGCCGTAGGGAATGTCCCCCATACATGCCAGGTGATGTGGTCTGGTTATCCACGAGGAACCTCAGGTTTCGCCGATACAGTATATTCAACCCTCGTTATTTAGGGCCCTACAAGGTGATAAAATGCATTAACCCAGTTTCAGTCCGGTTATCCTTGCCAAAGACCCTGAGAATACACCCAGTGTTTCATGTATCCCTGCTGAAACCCTCCTACACGCCGGTGAAGAAATCGCCCTCCCCAGTTTGGGTGGATGGTGAACCTGAATATGAGGTATCTAAAATATTGGACTCAAAAATGAGGGGATCCTCATTATGGTATCTGATTTCCTGGAAAGGATATAGCATGGAGGAGAATTCCTGGGAACCCGCAAGGAGTGTTCATGCTCCCAGGTTGATACGCGCTTTCCATGCGCGGTTTCCAGGTAAACCGCGTCTTAGTCGGCCCCTTTAGGGAGGGGGAATGTACTGTCACACTCACCTGGAGTCCACGGGCGATTGCTTCAGGGCGCGAGGCGAGCGTAGAATCAGAGTACGCTCGCGCCACCGAAGAACTACATTACCCAGGAATCCTGCTTCCGGGTAGGCGCGCGCGCGTGCTGATGACGCGCCTACTACGAGTTCTTCTAGCAGGGCGGCGGCGGTGATCAGTGCTGCGAATTCTGTTCGGCCGGGACGCCGGATCAGGGAAGACCCGCGCTACGAGAATCCTTAACCTTTGGAAACGCTTTCATACAGGGCGGTAAGGGTGACGTTGTCACCGCTCTGGGGGCATAACTTGTATACTCACGAAGAGGTGAATTGGATCTATGTGTTCTATCGTAGTTTCTTAACATTATAGTAGATGAAGGAAGCTATACCTCCATCAAGTACTGAGTCTGGATTCATGGTATTTACGCCTGTGAAAATACCTTATTACCGGAAGTGTTATGCATTACATTGGCTGTGCTGAAACAGCAGAAGAGTGCTGGGCATGAAAAGTTGTTATACATTACATGGGCTGTGCTGAAACAGCAGAAGAGTGTTAGGCATGAGAAGTTAATGCCAGTACCATTTATTTCGTTTTCTGATGATGAGTATTACTAAATACTTTATGTGCTCTTATGATCTTTCTTCCTAGCAGGGGCTTTGGTGTGAGTTTTGTTCAACCCCCTCTGTGATGCAAGTACCAACAATCATCGTGGTGGGTACAGTATGAGTGAGCGTTGAGTGGGAAGATGTGTATACCCATAGTGTGATGAAACTCATGATATGTGTGTTTTTCTCGTTTTTGCATATAAAGAGCCTTCCTAAGATATGATACCTTCATCTAAGACATGGGTGCAAGAATGCTCGTTCTTTTTTCCTTTACAGGTAGTTATTGCTCCGTATAAGTTATGAGTTTAGATATGTATTACAGAAAGTGAAATAGGCTTATCTTGTGTTTCTTGTGTTGTAGGTCTCCCTCCCCGCTGTCCCCATCCTTTCCTTCCCTCGCTTAATCATTCCTACCCTCTGCGCTGTTATAGCATCAGAGAGTGGAGCGATTGAGAGGTGGACCCATTTGAGCAACACACCGATCCTGGGAGTTTGGAATAGAACCTTGACAAATTTAGACCCTCCGACCTAACTCTTCAGTGTACCTCTGGACCTGTGCAAGACTCAGAAAGATCTCGCAGCGCTCCGCAACCATGATTTAAGGTACTTTGGGGCATATTACGATGACGGGACCGTCCGCAAGGGGTGCGGCGGTCCCGCCATGGGTATTAGGATGCCACTGCCACGGTGGCATCTCGTATTGTTCGCATTGCGGCGGGTGGTGCTGTCACCAGCACCCGCCGCAATGCGAAAAACGCATGTTGTGCATTTGAATGCACAACGTGACAGGCACCGCGCAGTGCCTGCCACCTTGTGCATTCATATGTAGGGGGGTACCATAGGTACCCCCCATGTGCATCCCCCACACCTCCCAAATCCTGGGGGCCCGCAACGGGCCACCAGAAGCAAAGACCACATGCCTTTCCATGGCGGCAACACCGCCATGGTAAGGCTGCTTTCTGCCAACATCCTAATATGGATGGCGGTGTCTTGCAGACACCGCCATCCATTTTAGGGTCCTTACCGCCCGGTCCCCTGTGGGACCGGTGGAAAACTCGGCGGACGGTCTTTCCGTCCGCCGGGCTCCCCGCCATCGTAATATGGCGGGGGGAAATGGCATGCGGGCGGTGGGAAATGGCGGGCGGATCGCCACCGCCATACGGGCGGTGGCGATCCGCCCGTCATTGTAATGACCCCCTTTGTTCAGTGAGCCTAACTTTGTCCATGTATTCGGACCGTGTTCCATTGCTGTTGACCTGAACTTTGTCCCAGTCCAGCGCGACCAGACAACCACAGTTGGTGCTTTGTGCTTCTGTGCACTTTATTTACTTAAAAATTTGAACTTGCATATCTCCGTTCTACTGATTGGATTTTTTTGTTTTCATCTCAATGAGTTTATAAAATTTTACTCTATTTTTCTGAATTGGTGAGGGTTTTGTCTTGTGTTGTGACCTCACTGCTTGAACTGCTACATAAATACTTTACATATTGCCTCTAAGTTAAGCCTGACTGCGTTGTGCCAAACTAGCAGAGGGCTAAGCACAGGTTAATTTGGGGTTTGCTTGTGTTTCACACTGACAGAGATTAGAGTTGGTGCTTGAGTAAGATTTCACCCCCTCTCAACCAGTAACCGAATTTCCAATACCTTCCTTCACCCTGTTGTCCAGGGTTTTTTTTTTTCCTCTGTTCACCCTGAAAAGGCTATATTTCTTATTTATTGGTTAATGGGAATTGCTCCAGGCATCAGTATTATCTTGTATTGGAATTCTTTACGCAAACCAAGTTCTATTCTGAACATCGTTTGGTAGTCTTTTTATACTGACTTCAGTCTGTTTACAGTGGGAACACCTATTTGAATTTGTTATAATTTGTATCACTTTTGCTCATGTCAACCTAGAACAGTCCCACCTTGTTTGACCACATATACCTTTGTCTTGACTCGTGTGCCTTAAATCTGCATACCTGTTTCAAAAACACTTTGTGCCATTCATATACTCCCTGTCTAATTTTGCTGGCCTTCAAATATACGTTGTTAGGTTCTTAATGTATGTGCCCATTAATATAATTGTTATCGTTGATCCAGTGTCGACTAAGATGCTTACAGGATATTCCGCAATAATGTGTGTCTAGGATGATCTTTATGACATCCTCTCTCTAACAAGGGTACCTAATGTTCAGTCGAATTTCAGGCCCATTTCCCTTCTCCCTGCTATCTCCAAAATCCTTGAGAAGTTGATAAACAGGCAGCTGTCAGATTATCTGGAGATCAACAAGTTTCTCCAGCCCGGTCAGTCTGGCAATGAGATGGCGTTACATGAAGTGACCGAATGCATTAAGCTGACTCTTGACCAGGGTGGGAAAGCGGCATTGATTTCACTTGATCTCTCTACGGCATTCAACACCGTTCCGCATTGGCTTCTCCTGCAATGCTTTAAACATTTTGGAGTCGATGGTCCAGCTCTTGATTGAATAAAATCATTTTTGGAGAATTGAGGCCAATCTGTCTGACTGCCCCATTTTCTTCAGGGTCAAAGACCCTCTCGATTGGGGTGCCTCAGGGCTCTTCCTTTAGTCCAACTCTTTTTAATGTTTAATTGGGCCCATTAGCATTCATGGTGGAATCCTTTGGCTTTAAGTTGCTTTCTTATGCTGATGACACCCAGTGTCTCCTCTGTTTTGAGAGGGTGGCTCTTGACCAGGGTGGGAAAGCAGCGTTGATTTCACTTGATCTCTCTGCGACGTTCAACACCGTGCCACATGGGCTTCTCCTGCAATGCCTTAAACTGTTGCCCTGTTAAGTCCTGCCTCTCAGTGGTTTTTTGAATGGCTTTGTGCCAGACACTTTATATGTAATATGGATAAGACTATGCTACTGTTGACCCTTCCTGATTATCTGATTGCTAGAGTTCAAGTGGTTCAATATACTGCTGCTCGGCTCATTCTTAGGCTTCCTCGTTGGACTTGCATGTCTCCTTATATGCGCTCACTGCACTGGCTACCTGAAAAGAAGAGAAGTCTTTACAAATCTGTACTTATGACCCACAAGGCTATTTTCATGACCAGCTCTCAGTACCTGACAATGATAGTATGTCACTGCTCTCCGGCTAGAGCTTTACGCTCCTCTCAGTCATTTCTGGTTGTGGTTCACAGGGTCAAGCAAGTCAGAAGGGGTAGTCACTCCTTCTCCTATCTGGCCTCAAAGGCCTGGAATAAGCTCCCGCTTGAGCTCCACTCTCTAAGCTTGAGCTCAGCACTGAGTCTGTTTTCAGAAAAAAAGCTTAAAGGCTGGTTAATTGCACTTTTTAATTGTCCCCTACCGTTAATTATTAGTGCGCTGTCACTCCTAGGAGCATCTGTGCGCTTTATGAAAGCTTTTCATTTATTCATCCATTAGGAGTAAGTCGTTCATGTGCTCTTCCAACAGTAGAGTTTTTTCTTCCTGCTGGGCTGAATAAACACTATGGCCCAGATTTACTAACATGTTGTGCTGTGGTTGCACCTCTTTTTTGGAGCAGCCACTACTTGAAATGCGAGTTGAGATTTACAAAGCCATGCAAGGGTTAATTTGTGCTGTCTTATGTGACTCGGTAAAAAAAAAAAAAGGAATGTAATGCTGGGTCAAGTAGACGTTACATGGGTGGAGTATGGGTATTCCCATGCATCTACCTAGGTATTTTGATGCAAACCCAGATTTAGTAAAGGCAGTAAACCTGGGTTTGTCCTAAAATGGTGCCTTACCCAAGAGAGGCATAACAAGGAGAAATATCTTAATTTCTCCTTGTTACTTTCTCCTTCCATGTGTGGTGTATTCTGCAGAACACATAGAAAAAGCACTATTCCTCTAAGGATTGTTCTTCTGCAGAGAGGTATTCCTTCCCACATAAAAACACAACTGCCTGTAACACCGGCGTCCATGCACTATGATGCAAGGGTCTCCACATTGGGGCTAGGCTGCCTGACGTGTACCAGCACTATGAGAGAGAAGTGCACCATATCTTAGTAGCAATGGTGCATTTCTGCTCTCTCCCTCTCAAGCAACGCAGTGCAGCAACTTTCCTTGCTGCATTGCTTGAAAGGTTAATACATCTGGGCCTTTGTGTTGACTGGCTCTTACATACAGGTACATTATGCATTCTCTCTATAATGCTGGGCAAGTTACTGATGCTGCAAAATGTGAGTTGGACCCACATTGGCAGCACTCGTTTATCGGTTCTGTACTCTACTCTTAACCACACTAGCAGCCATCTGCTTGCTGTACTCCTGGTCTGTTTTTTACATGGCTGATGTTGCTTTAATGTCATTCTGTCTTCTTTAAAATTCTGACTAGGAGTATACAAAATTTGCACAATGTTCATTCATGTAATTATATGAAATTTCCGCATAATTACGTGAAATGCAAATTCATCATTTTGCACCAGATTTTAGTGCGAAATGCATACTTGCATCAATTTGAGGACATGGGGACACGTTTTGCTCTTACAAAATAGTACAAACAAGCAGAAGCACTGCGAGCAAGTTGTTTACGTTATGCTGTTACACTGAATTAGCTGTATATTTTCACAGCGAATGGGTCATTCATGGTAATTTTTTTCTATAAATATCACATAAATGCACAAATTGGACTTATGGGATAATTTATATGTATTTCAAATCGTCCTGATCTGTTCTGAGGCCAACTCCTGTTACTCTATGGCAGATACACACGCACACACATATATATAAATATATATATGACAGCCACAGTCCTGGAACGATCACAATCCTGGTCGAAAAAGCAGGTATATATATATATATAGATATCAACGAAGACAATCCTACTCCCATCAAGAAGAGGCACGTACTCGAAGTCTGTAGGAATAAGGCTCATTTATTGTAATTCAGGTCTCCCACGACCCCGCAATGAAAGAGAGACGCATTTCGCCTGCGCAGCAGGCTTTATCCATCTACTTGGCGCCATAAAATTACAAGGTTACATAGCCCTCCCTTCTCCTTTAGGCATCAATAGACATAGAAAATAGACTGTGCATTTGGAAACATAGCTGGTAAAACATGCTTATCTCAACATATATATAGAGTGCAAAGTGCAATAATCTGATAAATACAAATGAGAGCATAGTGCACAGTCAGCATGGATTACCAAAGATAAAACATCATCATCATCCTAATCTAAGCACAGAAAAAAATAATAAATAAGTCATCAGCCCTAGAAATGAGCATGTCATAATGACAAGCCAAGGTGCCTGGATGTTGCTTGAGAGAATGGCGCCAGTGCTCTCAAACCATGCTGCCCACCTAATAATAAATCAGAAAATAGAACTGCAATTGCTAAAACATACATTCAATAAAAAAATTCATGCTGGAAATATTGTTCACGATTCTTTGCAACCACAACATAACCTCGTAACTGCAAAGAACAAAGTCCACCGATTTTGAACTTCGGTCATGACATACAGAACAGACTTAAACTGTGCTCACAAATGCGTGTGTTTTATAGAACAAACACACAGGTTAGAGAGGTATTGGATTTGTAACAGGTCCACAGGGCTCTAATTACACAGACTGTGTTCATTTTTGACAATAATGCCGGCCTCCGGGTAATTGCTACTCTTCCCAACGGGACTACACAGCCCATAATCCCCTTTAACGGTCTAACGAGATCAAAGACTGTTGACAGATGACTGTATGAAAGTTCAAATTACAGAAGCTTATTACGTTTGCTTTGCCAATGACCGGATAATTGTTCCAAAAAAGGACCATGAGTCCAAACTCAAAATAGCAATTACGGGAAATGTCTCAAGTGTCAATGGTTGCACGTAGCACGAAAAGTGATTTTATCATGGGCACACATGCGAGGTCGGAGGAGACCGATGAAAAATAAATTCGATATGCCAAAACAGTCCTCACCGCTTTTGCATCGGCATCCGCGGTGCCCAGTCTCCAAAGGGTGCCAGTATTATGGGCAAGGCATTTCTGGCTGCGGAATACAGACATACGTGCTGGCAGTCGGCAAAACCGCCCCGCTCAGCAATCTGGAACCACACAGCTGTCATCCTCAGTCCTCCTCCCGGAGCGTTCTCTGGGGGCTCCACTGCATAGCACTCCCATTCTCCTCCAAAGATAGTTGCGGTCAAAAGTAGAGCCACACCAACTGGTGGTACATGTACAGCGCCGACCGCCGACGCTGTTTTTAATCAATGAAGACAATCCTACTCCCATCAAGAAGAGGCAAGTACTCGAAGTCTGTAGGAATAAGGCTCATTTATTATAATTCAGGTCTCCCACGACCCCGCAATGAAAGAGAGACGCGTTTCGCCTGCGCAGCAGGCTTTATCAATCTACTTGGCGCCATAAAATTACAAGGTTATATAGCCCTCCCTTCTCCTTTAGGCATCAATAGACATAGAAAATAGACTGTGCATTTGGAACCATAGCTGGTAAGACATGCTTATCTCAACATATATATAGAGTGCAAAGTGCAATAACCTGATAAATACAAATGACAGCATAGTGCACAGTCAGCATGGATTACCAAAGATAAAACATCATCATCATCCTAATCTAAGCACAGAAAAAAATAATAAATAAGTCATCAGCCCTAGAAATGAGCATGTCATAATGACAAGCCAAGGTGCCTGGATGTTGCTTGAGATAATGGCGCCAGTGCTCTCAAACCATGCTGCCCACCTAATAATAAATCAGAAAATAGAACTGCAATTGCTAAAACATACATTCAATAAAAAAAATCATGCTGTAAATATTGTTCACGATTCTTTGCAACCACCACATAACCTCGTAACTGCAAATAACAAAGTCCACCGATTTTGCACTTTGGTCATGACATACAGAACAGACTTAAACTGTGCTCACAAATGTGTGTGTTTTATAGAACAAACACACAGGTTAGAGGGGTATAGGACTTGTAACAGGTCCACGGGACTCTAATTACACAGACTGTGTTCATTTTTGACAATAATGCCGGCCTCCGGGTAATTGCTACTCTTCCCAATGGGACTACACAGCCCATAATCCCCTTTAACGGTCTAACGAGATCAAAGTCCGTTGACAGATGACTGTATCGAAGTTCAAATTACAGAAGTTTATTACGTTTGCTTTGCCAATGACCAGATAATTGTTCCAAAAAGGACCATGAGTCCAAACTCAAAATAGCAATTACGGGAAATGTCTCAACTGTCAATGGTTGCACGTAGCACGAAAAGTGATTTTGTCATGGGCACACATATCTATATATTATATAACCTACTGGCGGTCACCAGTAGGTAGTTATAGTTAGGACCTAGTTTCAATAGGAAAAGCGTTTTTTGGTTTGCTTATAACTTTGGCGCAGTTTGATGAATCTTCACAAATTTTTCTCAAAAAAGGGGCCCCTTTTGTCTAGTTCTGCATGGAAAGTTTCGGGGTGATTCATCAAGCGGAAGACGAGAAAAAGTGTCGGGGGGGTCAAATAATGTGTTTTTCCCATGCAATTTCCCATTGAGATTTTGAACACGACTGCAGACCGAACCGCCAGACAGAATTACACATAAATTGGCAGAGAGGTAGCTCTTTGTCCAGAAAGAGACCTTTTGTGATTTGGTGTAAATCCGTTCAGTAGTTTTTGAATTATTAAAGAAAAAACAAATGTGTGTATCTAGGGAAGCGGATCCACCGCGGATCCACCAGATCTGCTGAGATCTGATTAGCTGCCAACACTTCAACCAGGAAGTATTGGCAGCCGTTTTGGGACTCGGACTCAGCCGAGTCCTCAAATAAAAAATAAAAATAAAGAGAAGGGGCAGGATAGGAATACCCTGAACCCCTAGGCCTGGTGGTGGGATTCCACAGGGACCCTGCTGGGGCCCCAAAATGTTTTTTTCTTCAGTTTTGCAGCAAAATCACAGTGGATCTGCAAATTCTTGGCAAAATTGAAAAAAAAGACAAACGCGGTCTCCTGCACTTGCCGAAATATTAGCCACTGGGTGGGCCAGGTCCTGGGGGCAAAAATGATTATCTATGTTGGTGAGGGCACACGGCCTCCCCTACCAATGACCGATCTCAACCACGGTGACTGCCACCTCCCCTGGGCAGGCCAAATAAAATGAGGGTGGAAGGGGGTCACACGGTCCCCCTCCCATGGGGGTTTAAGGCCCCGGGGACCACCACTTCCCCGGGGCTTGGCGAATATAGAAGAGGGGAGCCGCACGGACCACTCTCTTGTGCCAATTAGGGCCCCGGGTCCACCACCTCCCCAGACAAATGTGAGTACAGCAAGGGAAGGGGGGCTGCGCAGCCCCTCTCCTGGTCCATTTTTTGGCTCCATGGACCACCACCTCCCTGGGGTAGGCGCTAGAATAACAAAGGAGGAGGGCACATGGCCCCCCTCCAGGAGCCATTAATGGCTCTGCGGACCGCCACCCCCCAGGGCCGACTCCCTATGTCCTGAGGTGCCCACCCTCGAGATATAGTTATTTGCTGTCGCTTAGTGGGAGCTTTGACAGCTCCCGCCAAGTGAGAGCAAACAACGGATTTGCTCCCTGTGGGTGGAAGCAATAAAACTGCTCCCGCCTGCTGAGGGCAGACTTTTCATTTGTTTTCCGGGCCGAAATTAAATGCACAGAAGGTCACTGGAGACATTTTCTCCTGGTCCATTACGTAGCTGTAGTGTAGAATATGCACTAGACATTTACACAACAAGTTAGCACTTACTAATTAACCAGTAGAAAGTACTCCAGTTGGGTAGACATTTTGTGCAAAACTGTGGACTCTTGTTGGATAAAAGGGCAGGTGATGTTTCATTTAGGCCCACTCACTCACATAGTGACTGACACACCCACACAGCCACTCAAACACCCACTCACGCACCCATTATGCCACTCTCACATGCACTTGCAGACCCACACAGCCAATCACACACCTACTCACCCACCATACAGTCACTCACACATCCAAAAAACCACTCACAGACTCACATAAGCACTCACCAACCCATACAGCCACTCACACACCCACTTACAGACCCATAAATACACTCACACACTCAAAACTACTCACACACCCACTCATGCACCCATACAGACACACACCCTGCACACACCCATACAGCCACTCACTCACCCACTCACCGACCAATGCAGCCACTCACACACCCAATCACACACCCACAAAACCACTCACACACCCACTATGAAGGGTCAGGCCTACTGACTTTGAAAATACTTTTCACTTGGCAGCAATCTTAGATTTATTTTTAAACTATAACAAAATCATTACAGGATGGCTTTCATGGTGGCCATCTTGCAAAATCTTTTTATCATACTTTATTATTAATTTACCATGCTAAAAGCAATCTTTGGATAATTAATTGTGAAAAGTGAGCATCTGTTGAGCTCTCTAAAAAACTATTTGAAAATTAAATAAATAAATTGGGGAGCGTGTGGAGGGAAATGATGGATCAGAGATGATCACATGAGTAGTCAAGTCAAGTCAAAGGTAATGTTTATATTTAGACCTTCGGTCCTTAAACATAAAGTTATAAGAACATTTCCATCTTTCCATAATACAATATCATTAATCATTTATACACTATAAAATTATAATACCATAATACATAATTATTTCATTTTCTAATCTAATTCCTATTGTCCTTATATAAAATCATAAAATCCCAATTTTATAAACACTAAAAACTTTTTTAACTTCAAGCATAAATCTCCCCAGTGCACATGCTATGTCCAAATAGGTTATTTCCGTTAGCAATTCTGCTGCCTGTGCATGGTTCTTTATCCCATATTTAAAAAATATTGGTCGTAAAAACAGTTTCCGTGTGTCAAGGACCTTATGACAATCTAATAATGTGTGCAATATATCGCATTTCGTGCCTAAATTGCAGGTGCAATTTCCTTTGGGATTCATCATAACTGCTTTTATCCCGTCATTCATATAGCAAGTATTAATTCCTATTCGTAATCTTAAAACTTCATTCCTAAAGTAGTGATTGAGTAGTATATCTATATACGGGAACTGTTGATCAGATTTCCATGATTTAATCATAAAACCCACTGATTTTTCCCCTCCAGGTACTGGCAATCCTGATCTCGAGACGTTTCTTTCCCTAGTACCTTCAATTCTTGTCTTACAACATCAACTTGTAAGTTCTGAGGGTTCAATTTAACTCCTAGTTAGTTCCCTGCATACTATCTTTAACATTTTCCTCAGCCCTGATGCCCATTTCAAATCACTCTGTATAATTTCCCTTTTGTGCCATTCTGTGAGTTTTTGCTCCTCCCCATTTCCCAGGCGTTGCCAAAATCTTATTAATGCCATACGTGCCGTTACCTCCCAAGAAACCATGCCTGTTTCTATTCTCACCGCCTGTATCATAGATGATCTAGGTATAAATAGTACATTTTTTATACATTTTCCCTCTTCAATATCCCACCTTCTTTTGCCACTAATATACAATATTTCAGCTCCATATTGGAACTGAGGCTGTATCATGGCCACATAAGCTTTCAAGACAGGTCTATCTGACCTTTCTCCATAATTCCTATTACATTTTTTCAAACCACTGACTGAGGCCTGCGCTCGTATCCTTAATGCATTCAAATCAGTTTCCCATTTTAGGATCACATGAGTAGGGGAGGGGACTGGGGAGGGAAATGCAATGAAAGATGGCAGGGATGCAGAGATTGGGGAGAGAAGAGGAAAATAATTCACTCCTATGGAGAACCCCAAAACAGCAGAGGAGAGATATAGCTAATCCAATAATAAAGTTATGTACATAGAAATGCTCCAGAGGCAGGGCAAATGCAAGGACAGGGATAATGGCCATTGAAAAAGGAGCAGGGATTTGAGATAGACAAGAAAGGCAGCCACTCGTGAGCAAGGGGCTGACCCAAAGCCAATTTTGTATATTTTGTTATTGACAGTGGGGGACATATTTACTAAGATTTTACGCAATGCAGTGCAGCAATGGAAGTTGCTGAGCTGCGTTGCCTGGAAGGGAGAGAGCAGAACTGTGCCATAATCTCAAAGAGCAAGAGGATTTAACTCTCTCCTTGCTCTGGAACACTTTGGACTTGTGACATGGCGCAAGGGTAACTGGATTATGGCCAGGACAACTTTTTGTGGAGGAAAGAGTACCTTCCTGCACAAAAACTATCCTCTTAGGCTTATTCTTCTTTGTACGTTTGCAGCACACATGCAAAGAGGAAGGAACAAGGAGAAATAAAGATATTTCTCTATGTTACGCCAGCCTGGAATGGAGCACCATTTTGGCGCAGACCCATGTTTACAAGTCTCTGGAAATATGACTTTGTGCCAAAATACATGGGTGATGAGAAGGGAACACCCATACTCCACTCATGTAACATCTACCTTACTCAAGGTAACACAATTCAGCACTATGCGCGGCATTGCATTACTTCTTTTTTTTAACAAGGCCTCACAAATAGGGCTTAGTAAATCCCCAAAAAGATTTTGTGTCGGGGATACGTCAAAAAGGTGGCACAACCCCTATGCAACATTTTAATAAATCTGGGCCTTGATCTTCAACAACAGGCAGCTAAGACATAACAAAACATATCTAGAGTGACTTCAGGTAAGCTCACTTCATTGATCTATTAAATTGTCATTCACAATTTGCTTTCTCCCACCACAACATGCAGCATTGGCTGTGGTCACCCCGTCACTCATTGGATCTCAAGCAATGTAACGGATGACAATTGGCCCAATCACATGTGTACATCTACCTAAAAAGAAGTGCAGGTCAGTGCCTGAACTGACGGGCCAATGCTTGTTTTTTTAATAAGCATCCTCATGTGTTTAAACTATGTCTTCAGGTTACAGTAATTCAAAGCCAATAGTACTTTTTTGCGCAAATAAAAATTCTATTTTCCTGTGTTGTGCATTAAAACCTAAAAGGGTTCTATATTTGTTGTAATTACAACTGCCTGCTAAAAAAAGATCCAAATACTGTCCTACAAAAATTTAATTTGATGGTTATCTTTTTAATGTAAAATTTGTATTGCTAGCGCACCACATTTAGGTAGTGGCATGTATTCTTTCCTTATAATTTGAGGTAGCATTTGTTTGCAAATAAAAAAGTAAAAATATAAAGATTGAAGCAGCTTGGTAAAGTCAGACCTATTGGCATTGCTAGTGTTTGTTTTACTTTTTATTCCGGTACCAGTAGCTGCATTTTTCTAAATTAAATGCAGGACAACACATATCGCAATGCACAGTATAAAGTAGTTGTGATCTATTCACAACCTGACAGAAAGCTGCCAAGTTTAGTATGCCACGAGAATCCTTCAGCTTGTCTCGGCATTTAACCCACTTGGAAAAGGGGCTCCTTCACATCTGAGAAGGCAAAGCAATTTAAGGGTGATGACGTTAACGTATCTTACAGTGGGTTAGCAAGTTTGTCCAAAATGAGTCCACTGTCCTCTGATTGCGTAGTAAGAGACATCGATAAATTAGGTGCAGTGGGCCCTCGGAGATGTTTCGTTCCTTTCATCATTGCTCCCTCAGCACTAATGATAGATACACCCCTGCAATCCTATGTTTTACTTTTCTCTGCAGTCACAAGGAAAACTCTACTTTAACCAGGAAAACGCTACTTTAAAAAAAACTTGGGATACCAACTATGAATAAAAATCCCTTAAATGATGCAATATGACTTGCTAAGCCAGTAGTTTCCAAACTGTGCGCCGTGGCTCCCTGGGGAGCCGCCAAACCTAGCCAGGGGAGCCACGTACCAAGCACATTAACGCATTTAATGTTGAAGGGTCTGTTAGCTTCAGTTAAACTAATTAGACTTAAACGCATGATGTCGATGATTTGTAAGTGACATGCCTAAAGCTGTAAACGTAGTGCTTAATTGATGGCATGTCGAGGGAGATGACCTCCATATTTCATTGGATCCCACGTTCCAACACTCTCAGAGTAAGCGGAAGATGCCCGATTTATTTTGTTAGACTCGTTATTAGTTTCGTTTTTTTCCAAATGCATTTTACACCAATGGAAGTTATCAGGAAAGTACAGTTGTCCTATCTATTAAACACATTACATTAAGTATTATTAAGTATTGAAACTTGTACTTGAAGTATAGGTACTTCCAGTACATATTTCTTTCAGTACACACACATTCCCAGACAGGCTTGCTCTCTCCTTGAGCACAGGGAAGTAAAACATCATGTACAGCATAATGCCAATATTTGGAAGCAAGAAAGAGGGACGTTAAAAAAAATAAAATCTGAGGAATTTAGTTGGCTTGCATTGATTTGGAGGCAATTTTAGGGAGGAGACAGATAAAATGAAGCTGTATGTGGTTTAAAAAAATCGTGAGTCACCCTGCTGAGACTGGTGATGGCATGTATGACATGGGTAGAAATGGAACTGCATGCAAATATTCTTCAAGCGCAGAAACACTTTGGCAAAGGGGCCTACATGCATAGGGGTGCTATCTAGCACTGTAAGTGGGATAAAAAAGTTTGAAAGGGTACTCTAAAAAAGGCATGGGCACAGAAGTGTTACTAGGAATATTTTATTAGAGGCGCCGCCTTAGTAATACGAAACACCCTGTGTAAATGAGTATAATACCTTCATCACTTTCATCCCAATTATTTTCAGGGAGAAAAATGCAAGTACTCCTGAGGCCAGGCTTACATCCCCACCCACCCTCCAAAAAAAGTAAAAGTGGGGAGCCACGGTCAATGGCCAATGGGTAGAGGGAGCCGCGGGTCGAAAAAGTTTGGGAACCACTGTGCTAAGTGTATGCAAAAGCACGCATCTTTTCCCCCACCTCTGCTTCGTGTCATGTTACTGAACAATGAATAATGGTATTTGTTAGCACAAACGTTCAGCTTTAAAAAAAGGCGTCTTGGTGATACACGAAGTAAGAGGAAAACATACCAATAGAATTAAACGATGTAAAAAGTAAGTGGATTCAGACCTTACTGGACTAAGGGGCTGATTACGATGGCGGACGGCATCGTGGTGGAGACCGGGACCGTCCGCAATACATGCGGCGGTCCCGCACACCAAATCAGGATGCGACCGCCACCATGGTGGTCGCATCTTGCATTTTAACATTGCGGCGGGTGTTGCTGACAGCAGCACCCGCCGTGAAGTTAAAATGGCATGTTGCGCATTTCACTGCACTACGTGGCAGGCACCACACGGTGCCTGCCACTTGGTGCAGTGAAATGTTGGGGGGTACCATGGGTACCAGTGCACCCACACCTCCCCCCAACACAAGGGGGGCCCGCAACGGGCCCCGAAACCAATCTCCACCAGCCTTTCAATGGCGGTTTACCTGCCACGGAAAGGCTGGCTTCCGCCAGCATCGTAATTTGGTAGGCACCGCCACCATTTTTAGCATGCTGACCGCTCCGCCAGGCAATCGGAACGATTGCCTGTGGCGGTTCCATGGCGGACGGTCTTCGCGACCGCCGCGGTCCGAAAGCGATTCCCACCGCCATCATAATTTGGCGGTGGGAAAATTGCTGTCAGCCCGGCGGTGGCGGTCCTTCCGCCATCGTAATCAGCCCCTAAGACTTCTGCTGAAGAAAGAAGGGTAGGCGTCTCCCTGCAGTTTGTGACATGGTCCTTAATCACAGTAACCCCTATTTTACGTAAGGCTCAATGGATCAAGGAGGAAGATTTAAAATGGATCCTTTGTTGTGCTGGAAACCAATGCAGTAAGTCCCTCCTGGCCTCAGTGACGTGATCACACGGTCGTAGGCTGGAGACAAGTCTAACAGCGTGTTTTGAATCAATCTAACTTAGCTGGGAGACTCAAATAATAGGAGATGGTGTAGTGTAGTCTGGAAAGGATAGACGCAACCACAACTTTAGTGGGATGTTCCTGAATTACTCTCAAGTTTTTCTTCAATAGATTAGGTTGAAGAGAACAGGCTGGTACCACTGAATTTACTTGTTACCACCTTCACAGAACCTGGCAGGGTTCCCAGACTAATAGGCCATAAATTCAGGCTCAAAATCTGTTTTGTCAGCATTTAATTTAATACGCCCAAGGCCAAACGACCGACAAATGTTGATGTGAGGAAATGGGGTGTATTGTATAGTGTGGTTGTGCAACCTCACCTTGTAATACACTTGCCAACCCCTTTAGGACAATTGGGTTTCGTTTATCAAACCTTCAGCTCAACCCTGGGTAGCTGTGGCTCTGAGCGGCAAGGCTTACACAAAGAAACATGTGTAAAGCATTTAAACAGCACCAAAACAATTAAAGAAGAAATCAACAAGACCACAGAAATCCATCACCAATTTATAAAAACAGACTGTATTTTTATATATTTTTAGACTCTACAACGAAAAGATCCACCGGAGGGTTCCAGAGATATAGATTTTACATGGAATGGTAAATTAAAATATTTCACTCAACCGCGACAAAGCACTATCAAATTCAATGAATTTTCACCAAAAGGTTTAGGCTAGCTGTAGTGCGATCACTTAGAGTCACTTTTGGTGAGTAACTCCAGTAGGGAGTCAGGCACAGGGACTAGCAAGGTGAAGCAGTCTTCAGTGAGATCCAGGCACTTTTATCCTTTGCTGGACTTTCCTAGGGAACCAGTCCTGATGCATGGAATGAAGGATGCTGCTGATGCTCAAAGGATGCTGTGAATGCAATGCGGTCGATGGGGGTGAGGTGGTCCTTGTCACTGGGTCGACATCCCTCAAGTCCTCTTGGCGCTGGCAGAAGCGCAGTTGCCACTGGACTACCGGCCTCCCAGTATCTCTCTCACTGGTCAATCATTCCTGGGACGATAACTCGTCCTTTGGGGGTCCCAGCTGCACTTCAACAACACTCCCAGGCTCAGCGAACTTGGTTGAAACTTTGTGTATTGGGCCTGGTCCCTGGTGCTTCACGGTGGCGGTTGGTGGTGGTTTGAAGATTTTTAGCCTACCAACTTGCCCCAGCAGACTTCTCAGATGTTGTGTGCCTGTACTGTGAACAGGAGGCCACCTCACTGATCCTTGGAGTCTCTTGACTTTGACTGGGCTCTGGCGACGGCTTCTCCTCGAGCAGGTCACAGCAGGCCCAGTCCCTATCCTATGCTAGCCACCAGGTTCAGCAGGTGCAGTCCACGCCAGTTAAGCTTCTCTTTGTGCAGCAGGGCAGTCCTTCTTTGGTCCTCTTCCAGTTCAGTCAAGATCTGAGTACTGGGAGCCAAGGGTGCCATATTTACGTACCAAGAAATGTCCTCATGGTAGGATGCAGTTTGTGGACAATGGGCTGCCAGGTTCCCTCCCTCCTGATGACCATTTCCTGGGAAGTGTGGCATCTGGCAAGAGCTCCCTATCCCAACCCAGAGTGATGGCTACCAAGGGTGCTACACACCCCTGGAAAACCGGTTTTACAACTGGCTTCCCCTTCCCTGTCCCTAGTGAAAGCCTCTCTACCTAAACAATAGAGCAGCCCCTCTCCCAAGTGTTCCCCATTTGCCCTTCAAAGGCTGCTTTGTCTTTGAAGCTCGCCTTTTGGGCTAACACCATTGTGGCTTCTTGCCTGGGAGAGGTAACACCTCCTACAGTGGCAGGCCACTAATGTTACCTTTCCTGGGAGTCATTAGCATGTCTTCCTAGGAGGGTAGAAAGCTGTCTGCAGGACAGGTCCCGAGTGCAACAGTAAATGGGCACTGGAAACCTTAGGCATCTAAAGTGGCAACTTCTAAAGTTTCACTTCGCCCACCAGTGACATTAAATTTGATTTAATCATTAAATCAGATTTAAACACTGATTCTTTTGATACCTTACAGTTCCAACTTTAGTAGTCTCATTCAAAAGCTAGCAGGGCTGAAGTGTTAGCCTGAAACTCTGTACTTGCCAAAGGGGCTACTAGCCTCTCTGCAGTACAAACTACAATTTAGGGTTTTTCCTGCTGGAACATGTAAAAGTATGTGTTCCACTTTTCAACATACAGCACTCTGCCTTAGGGATCATTAGGCCTACATTAGGGGTGGCTTACATATATTAAAAAGGGAGGTTTGACCTTTGCCATTGCCTTAAATGGTAAAGTTGTGTTCACAGTTTACAAACTGGCACTTCAGTCTGCAGTGGCAGACTGGTAGCCATGTTTTACCTTGTCCTACTCAGGGTGGCACAACCAATGCTGCAGTCTCTGGGGGACAGTCTAACGTACAAGCCATGAGTACCCATGGTACATACACTAGGGTGTTACAAGTAAGTTAGGCTTTGCCAATTGGGACAAGCCAATTAAACATGCACTTTTTTAAGGGTCAGAGCACATGCACTGAGTCCTGTTTAGTAGGGCTCGGGTCATTTCAGAGACATTACATTTGTACCTTGTAGTCAAAATAGAGGCAGAAAGTGGGGGTTAAACCTGCAAAAAGCCTATTTCCTTACAGTTGATAAGGGGCAGTATGTAGATTTTCTATAAGATCCGAGACAATGATGAGCTTCGAGGTACTCCACATTTGCACTTTATGGGATTTAGATCTAAACTAATTCAGTAAGCAAATGATTGAGGTTCACAAGAAAAGACGAGAATCAGTTGAGTGTAGTTCCCCTAAGGCCCACATCAAACATCCAGTCAATCAAGATGGTGAAGCCAACCATGTCAACGGGTTTGGAGTTATCCAGAAGAGTTTATCCAAGCTTATCCTTACATCATTTAGAATACAGACCAAGGCAATCTCTGTATCCATACCAAGCCAGTTTGACCGTGGAGAGAAAATTCGTTTTCATGTATTTCACCTGGAAATCATCAAAGGATGAGGCCAGGCATGCATTAAAATAAGAGGGAGAGACTTCCAGATCATTGTTGTTCAGCATCTTTACCCAGCTCGCCAAAATGTATTTGAGGCCCTGAGAGATTGTTTTTTTGAAAGCATCATGATAGACCCCGTCTTGACTGGCCCTGTTACGCTTGGGGTTCGTTGGCAGTACCATAACAAATTGTACCAAGATGTGATCGGTTCAACCCAAAGGGGTGGATGAATCAAACTTAAATAAATTAGACGATCTAACAATGAGGTAAATGATGTGATCCCCTTGGTACGTGGGCAGATCAACAAATTGAATGAACAAGTCCCAGATTGGACATCATGGTAAAAAAGGCTTGTGTAGAGGCAGATTGCAGGAAATCAAAGTAGAGGTTAAAATCACTCAAGATAACCACTCGGGAATAGTTAGTCAACAACCAATTGACTACTTCAGGAAAACTGACCAAAAAGAGTCTAGGGTTCTATGGAGGGCAAGGAAATATAGCCGGATGCGTCTAAAATCAACATATATCCTATGGCTTCTTCCAAATATTTGCTAGCAGACTTGTCGATTGAGAACTCCAAATGCTCTTTGAAAACTAAGGCAACCCGGCCTCTTACTCTATCCTCTCTCCTTTTATGTATAATATTGCATCCTTTCTGCTTAAGTGCAGACTCAAGTGTGCTGCAAAATGATCGAGGCACCCCTCCAAACCACATGCAAGAAGCAATTCCCACAAAGAACATTTTAAAGAGCCCAAACTCTACCATCCCTGCACCACAGTCTAACTATCTTAACTTCTTGTGTCTTCTGACTGGCTCATATGTTTATCACTCAAGTCATTTTCTTAGATTTCTTTCAATAGTATTTTGGATCCTTTCGTTTTTTTTTTTGTCTTCGTTCAAAAGTACTCGACCCCCGAGAAAAGCGTTTAGAGGCCTCGTTAAGCGTAGGAAAGTGCTATACAAATGTTACACTCCAGTGGCTCAATGAATCCGACCTCGAGTTAGCAGGGGTCACTTTTCTGTGGGACATGTTCTTATTCCGAGTCTGAATGTAGGTAAAGAGCCTCACGTCACTTTTCAGCCTTTGAAAAGTGACATGGATAAGCTTTCCGCACATCACAAACAGACACCAGTAAACAAAGCCATTAGTGGCCATTTGTGTGGAGGCATTCGTATGCAGGAAGAGGACCAATGGAGTGTATGCCCGGTGTTCATTAGCAGGAACTGGCAATTGGTCAAAGTGAATAATGCAATTTTTTAGGCTTGCAGAACATTGGCGGATCCACAGAGGGTGCAATTTGTGCCGCGCTTGAACAGCTGTGCTCAGCAAATTCATCATATGCACTTGGGATATGAGACGAGGCAAAGGAGCCAAATAAACCATTTTTTTCACATAAAATGCCAAGTCAAAGGGGAGAGTTATTTGATGAAAGTGAATTTTGCAAAATTTAACCAGGGAAGTTCTCGGTGGACAGTGAAGGTGTCAGTAAATGTCAGTATCTGGGGAGACGTTTTAAGGCATTGGCAAAGTGGGCTCTGGCCCAGGGCCCCAGCCTTTCATGGGGCCCCCTGATAGATCTGTCTCTGTCCTTCACACAATCCTGCCCTGATGACCTTGAATAATTTTTAAACATAGATTGTTTTAAATACCACTTTCCTGTAGGGCAATGTGTGGGACTGCCTTTCAGACCTTTTGCAGAGAAATGTTGTGTTTATCTTTTCCATCACCATGCAACATCCATAAAAAAGTTCCTTTAATGAGAAATGACAGTGGGTCGCCGAGATTATTTGCAGTAACATTAGTGAGCTGCTGCTATATTACAATATTGGAAACACACATCACTATCCTTGAATATTAGATGAAAACGCATTCAGAATTTGGACCAGTCTGTCGGTGCAAGTCAGTGACCTGGCCTCAGAGGGCTTAAAAAATCCGATATTGGATCATAAATTTAAAGCCGTTCTGAACAGGGGCCCCAAAATATGCCGTATTTTAGTTAAAAAGTTATTATTCCACAAGTGCTTGTATTATCAAATGATAGAATCGTAGATTTACATAATAACATTATAGATAGATGGAACTATAGGAACAGTATAAAAAATAACTATTTTTGCTCTAAAGCGAGAGCGCGGCTTGTGATCCTGCACCTTTTCTAAAATTATAACTTTATGAAAATGGTGTCCTTTCTCTATCTACCTACATTTTATAGCTCGAAAGGGTAAGTCGGGATGTTATAACCACTGCTGCTCGGTGTATTTTTCAGCTCACTATCATCTTTAAACTGTGCCCTCTCCTCCCAGTGCTTGACAGTGTCCTATGCCCTGCCTTATCCCTGTGTTTGCCTACAGCATGTGTTCTTCCAACACAGTTTTACAACAGGCAAGAAGCGAGCAAACACTGTTGGTAATGTTGGGTTTTGGGCAAGAGAAGGCAATATCTTCAGTCTCTCATTCTCACCATTACGCTTTCCTTATTTGTTGTAACATGTCTGGAGACAGGACATATTGTACAGCAGTATGTTGTATGCATGTTATATGGTACAGACAAACACTGGGCGAGGAATCCAATTCATCTCATGCATTGCAAAATTAGCTTGGAGTTGAGGCACGCCCCCATATCTGTGACTCTAGTTTTACCGAACTGGACATTGATTATCTCAGTTTGTCCATGACTGTGACTATATTCCATGCCCTGACATCATTGGCCATTCTGTAAGAAGATTGATACCAACGCTCGCTGCATTGCACCACTACCACTTGTCCGTTTGGGGTGGAAAAGTGAAGCCTGCACATTTCTATGGTAGCTCTCCCCTTACTAGGCATTGCTGTACATGTTTACTGGTCCCAGCAAATTCCCCTCTTCTTCCGTTGGTATTCAGACAAAATATCGAAATTTTAATATCGACCTACAGAAATCGATTTTAAGGTAAGTAATATCGAAGTTAGAAATATAGAAAGTGTTAATATCGATGTTAAAAATATCTATGTCGTTAATATCGATGTTAAAAATATTGTTGTTAATAATATCAATTTGTATATTTTTTTGCATTTTACTATTTGCTTTAATTGTATATGTTATGAATTGTTTGTATAAATAGTGTTAGTTTTTAGTATAATTTGTTGATTTTAAGGCTTTTCAAACCTAATGTAATTGTTTTTTGCCATTTTTAGTACCATAGCGGGTTGTGGGGTTTATAGGGGTACAGGGTGGGCAGTAAATTATTTATAATTCATAATTAATTAATTTGTAATTATTATTAATAATTTAATTGATAATTATTTGTTAATAGCATAATTATTTTTTATTTATTTAAGTTTTATGTGTGGATTGTGGGTTTTGTAGGGGTAGAGGGTTAGAAGTAAATGAATTATTATTAATTATACATTATTTTTTAATTCATATTAATTATTTAATTGATAATTATTAATGTTAATTGTATAATCATTTATTTTTTAATTTAAGGTTCAGGTGTAGGTTGTGGGTTTTGTAGGGGTATAGGATGGCAAGTAAATCAATTATAATTAATTAAAAAATATTTATTATTATAATTAATTTATTAATTGATAAATAATTATGTACTAGTTATTTTGCATAGTTTGCTGCTTTGTAAGGGCAAATGGTGTGCAGCAAATTAATTATAGTATTTAATTAATGTTAATACATAAACATTTTTTAATTGTTAATTCATTTTGTAAATTGTGTAATTAAGGTATTGTTTGCGTTATATATTATATGTTAGTTGTATTTGTAGTGGTAAAAAGGTGGGGAGGTAATTAAATATAATTAAGTTGTTATTAGTTTATTTTTCATTGTTTAATTGATAATTATGTTAATTTTTTTAAATATATATATATTAGGTGCAGGGTATTGTTTTCTGAGGATAAAGGGTGGGAAGGAAAATAAATATAATTAATTTACTATTAGGTAAATATTATTAATATTTTAATTAATAAATAATTATGTAAAATGTTTAAATATTATAATGTAATAAATATATTTTAGGTGTGTGTTGTCTAGTTTGTATAGGTATAGGGTAGGAAGTTACTTAACCCCTTCACTGCTAGGCCTTTCCACCCCCTGTGCTAAGCCTCTTTGTGGCTATTTGGGGTAGTTCGCGCTTAGGCCCCTGTAACTTTTTGACCACATAAGGTATCCACGCCAAATTTGCGTCCTTTTTTTCCAACATCTTGGGAATTCCAAAGGTACCCAGGGTTTGTGGTTTCCCCTGGAGAAGACCCAGAAATTAGCCAAAATACAGCTAAATTTTGTTTTTTTTGGGAAAAATGGGAAAAAAGGGCTCCAGATGAAAGCGTCTGGTTTTCTCCCTGCAAATGGTATCAAAAAAGGGGTTGTGGTGATGAAATCACCATCTTTCCAGCTTTCAGGGACAAGCAGACTTTTGTCAGAAAACCAACATTTTTTACACAGTTTTGGCATTTTTCTGGGACATAGCCTATTTCTGCTATTTTTTGTGCTTTCAACCTCCTTCCAGTTAATGGTAGAAATGGGTATGAAAGCAACAATGGATCCTGGAAAGCTATACATTTTAGAAAAGTAGACAAAATTCTGAATTCAGAAAGGGGTCATTTGTGTAGATCCTTCAAGGTTTCTTCATAGAAACTAACAGTTAAATATAGGAAAAATTGAAAATTAGTTGAAAAAAACAGCCATTTGTGTCAACGTTTTCACCTGTAACTTCTTCTAATTATGACAGCTGTTTGAAAGCAATATACCGTTACATTTGCTGGACCTTTCTGGTTGTGGAGATATATAGGACTTGTAGGTTCACCAAGAACCCGACGAACCCAGAGCCAATAACTGAGCAGCGTCTTGCAATGGTTTTTTATTATGTACCGGGTCTATAGCAATTATTTTGGGAAAAGGTATACATGGAAAAATCGGTATGAAAGACACCTATGTATTTCTGAAATGGGAACAAAATGTAGAGTTTAGAAACAGTAGATATTTGCACATTTCCGAAATTGGGAGTACCCATACTAGCATGAGAATTATAGGTCATTTTTCAAAATGACTTCTTTTTTACACATTGTCTTTCATTTGGAAGGCAGAAATGCATCGAAAGTCAATAGGTAATAACAGTTGCTCTACAATTCTGAATTACCCTAATTCTCCGGATAAAAATGGTATCTCACTTGTGTGGGTAGGCCTTGTGCCTACAACAGGAAACGGTTCAAAACGCAACGTGGACACACCACATTTTCACATTGAAAAATGACCCTTTTTTTGCAAAGTGCCTAGCTGTAGTTTTTGAACCCTAGCTCTGCCTGCACCTAGGGAAACCTAGCAAACCTATACATTTTTGAAAACTAGACACCCAGGGAAATCCAGGATGGGGTGACTTCACTGGCTCTCACCAGGTTCTGTTACCCAGAATCCCTTGCAAACCTAACAAATTGTCAAAAAAACACATTTTCCTCACATTTCTGTGGTGGAAAGTTCTGGAATCTGCGTGGATCCACAAAACTCCATACACCCCGCGTTCCCCAAAGTCTTCCGAGAACAATGGTACCTCACTTGTGTGGGTAGGCCTAGTGCCCGCACCAGGAAACGGCCCAAAACGCAACGTGGACACACCACATTTTCACAGTGAAAATTGACCCTTTTTTTGCAAAGTGCCTAGCTGTAGTTTTTGAACCCTAGCTCTGCCTGCACCTAGGGAAACCTAGAAAACCTATAAAAAAATTTAAACCAGACACCGAGAGGAATCCAGGATGGGGTGACTTGACTGGCTCTCACCAGGTTCTGTTACCCAGAATCCCTTGCAAACCTAAAAATTTGTCCAAAAAAACACATTTTCCTCACTTTTCTGTGGTGGAAAGTTCTGGAATCTGCGTGGATCCACAAAATTCCAACCAACCCGCGTTCCCCAAAGTCTTCCAAGAAAAATGGTACCTCACTTGTGTGGGTAGGCCTAGTGCCTGCAACAGGAAACAGCCCAAAACGCAAGGTGGACACACCACATTTTCACAGTGAAAAATGACCCTTTTTTGCAAAGTGCCTAGCTGTAGTTTTTGAACCCTAGCTCTGCCGGCACCTAGGGAAACCTAGCAAACCTATACATTTTTGAAAATTAGACACCCAGGGGAATCCAGGATGGGGTGACTTGACTGGCTCTCTCCAGGTTCTGTTATCCAGAATCCCTTGCAAACCTAAAAAATTGTCCAAAAAAACACATTTTCCTCACATTTCTGTGGTGGAAAGTTCTGGAATCTGCATGGATCCACAAAATTCCAACTACCCCGCGTTCCCCAAAGTCTTCCGAGAAAAATGGTACCTCCCTTGTGTGTGTAGGCCTAGTGCCCACGACAGGAAACGTCCCAAAACGCAAGGTGGACACACCACATTTTCACAGTGAAAAATTACCCTTTTTTAGCAAAGTGCCTAGTTGTAGTTTTTGAACCCTAGCTCTGCCGGCACCTAGGGAAACCTAGCACACCTATACATTTTTGAAAACTAGACACCCAGAAAAATCCAGGATGGGGTGACCTGACTGGCTCTGACCAGGTTCTGTTACCCAGAATCCCTTGCAAACCTGAAAAATTGTCAAAAAAACACATTTTCCTCACATTTCTGTGGTGGAAAGTTCTGGAATCTGCGTGGATCCACAAAATTCCACCCACCCCGCGTTCCCCGAAGTCTTCCGAGAAAAATGGTACCTCACTTGTGTGGGTAGGCCTAGTGCCCGCGACAGGAAACGGCCCAAAACGCGAGGTGGACACACTACATTTTCACAGTGAAAAATGACCCTTTTTTTGCAAAGTGCCTAGCTGTAGTTTTGGAACCCTAGCTCTGCCGGCACCTAGGGAAACCTAGCAAACCTATACATTTTTGAAAACTAGACACCCAGGGAAATCCAGGATGGGGTGACTTCACTGGCTCTCACCAGGTTCTGTTACCCAGAATCCCTTGCAAACCTAACAAATTGTAAAAAAAAAACACATTTTCCTCACATTTCTGTGGTGGAAAGTTCTGGAATCTGCGTGGATCCACAAAACTCCATGCACCCAGCGTTCCCCAAAGTCTTCCGAGAACAATGGTACCTCACTTGTGTGGGTAGGCCTAGTGCCCGCACCAGGAAACGGACCAAAACGCAACGTGGACACATCACATTTTCACAGTGAATATTGACCCTTTTTTTGCAAAGTGCCTAGCTGTAGTTTTTGAACCCTAGCTCTGCCTGCACCTAGGGAAACCTAGAAAACCTATACATTTTTTAAAACTAGACACCAGGAGGAATCCAGGATGGGGTGACTTTACTGGCTCTCACCAGGTTCTGTTACCCAGAATCCCTTGCAAACTTAAAAATTTGTCCAAAAAAACACATTTTCCTCACTTTTCTGTGGTGGAAAGTTCTGGAATCTGCGTGGATCCACAAAATTCCAACCAACCCGCGTTCCCCAAAGTCGTCCGAGAAAAATGGTACCTCACTTGTGTGGGTAGGCCTAGTGCCCGCGACAGGAAACGGCCCAAAACGCAAGGTGGACACACCACATTTTCACAGTGAAAAATGACCCTTTTTTGCAAAGTGCCTAGCTGTAGTTTTTGAACCCTAGTTCTGCCGGCACCTAGGGAAACCTAGCAAACCTATACATTTTTGAAAACTAGACACCCAGGGGAATCCAGGATGGGGTGACTTGACTGGCTCTCGCCAGGTTCTGTTACCCAGAATCCCTTGCAAACCTGAAAAATTGTCAAAAAAACACATTTTCCTCACATTTCTGTGGTGGAAAGTTCTGGAATCTGTGTGGATCCACAAAATTCCACCCACCTCGCGTTCCCCGAAGTCTTCCGAGAAAAATGGTACCTCACTTGTGTGGGTAGGCCTAGTGCCCGTGACAGGAAACGGCCCAAAACCAAGGTGGACAAACTATATTTTCACAGTGAAAAATTACCCTTTTTTTGCAAAGTGCCTAGCTTTAGTTTTTGAACCCTAGCTCTGCCGGCACCTAGGGAAACCTAGCAAACCTATACATTTTTGAAAACTAGACACCCAGGGGAATCCAGGATCGGGTGACTTGACTGGCTCTCACCAGGTTCTGTTACCCAGAATCCCTTGCAAACCTAAACAATTGTAAAAAAAAACACATTTTCCTCACATTTCTGTGGTGGACAGTTCTGGAATCTGCGTGGATCCACAAAGTTCCACCCACCCCGCGTTCCCCAGAGTCTTCCGAGAAAAATGGTTCCTCACTTGTGTGGGTAGGGCAAGTGCCCGCGACAGGAAACGGCCCAAAATGCAAGGTGGACACACCACATTTTCACAGTGAAAAATGACCCCTTTTTTGCAAAGTGCCTAGCTGTAGTTTTTGAACCCTAGCTCTGCCGGCACCTAGGGAAACCTAGCAAACCTATACATTTTTTAAAACTAGACACACAGGGGAATCCAGGATGGGGTGACTTTACTGGCTCTCGCCAGGTTCTGTTACCCAGAATCCCTTGCAAACCTAAAAAATTGTCAAACAAAACACATTTTCCTCACATTTCTGTGGTGGAAAGTTCTGGAATCTGCGTGGATCCACAAAATTCCAACTACCCCGCGTTCCCCAAAGTCTTCTGAGAAAAATGGTACCTCACTTGTGTGGGTAGGCCTAGTGCCCACGACAGGAAACGGCCCAAAACGCAAGGTGGATACACCACATTTTCACAGTGAAAAATGACCCTTTTTTTGCAAAATGCCTTGTTGTAGTTTTTGAACCCTAGCTCTGCCGGCACCTAGGGCAACCTAGCAAACCTATACATTTTTGAAAACTAGATACCCAGGAAAATCCAGGATGGGGTGACTTGACTGGCTCTGACCAGGTTCTGTTACCCAGAATCCCTTGCAAACCTGAAAAATTGTCAAAAAAACCACATTTTCCTCACATTTCTGTGGTGAAAAGTTCTGGAATCTGCGTGGATCCACAAAATTCCAACCACCCCGCATTCCCCAAAGTCTTCCCAGAACAATGGTACCTCACTTGTGTGGGTAGGCCTAGTGCCCACAACAGGAAACGGCCCAAAACGCAAGGTGGACTCACCACATTTTCACAGTGAAAAATGACCCTTTCTTTGCAAAGTGCCTAGTTGTAGTTTTTGAACCCTAGCTCTGCCGGCACCTAGGGAAACCTAGCAAACCTATACATTTTTGAAAACTAGACACCCAGGAAAATCCAGGATGGGGTGACTTGACTGGCGCTCGCCAGGTTCTGTTACCCAGAATCCCTTGCAAACCTAAACAATTGTCAAAAAAAACACATTTTCCTCACATTTCTGTGGTGGAAAGTTCTGGAATCTGCGTGGATCCACAAAATTCCAACCACCCCGCGTTCCCCAAAGGCTTCCAAGAAAAATGGTACCTCACTTGTGTGGGTAGGCCTAGTGCCCACGACAGGAAACGGCCCAAAACGCAAGGTGGACACACCACATTTTCACAGTGAAAAATGACCCTTTTTTTGCAAAGTGCCTAGTTGTAGTTTTTGAACCCTAGCTCTGCCGGCACCTAGGGAAACCTAGCACACCTATACATTTTTGAAAACTAGACACCCAGGAAAATCCAGGATGGGGTGACTTGACTGGCTCTGACCAGGTTCTGTTACCCAGAATTACTTGCAAACCTGAAAAATTGTCAAAAAAACCACATTTTCCTCACATTTCTGTGGTGGAAAGTTCTGGAATCTGCGTGGATCCACAAAATTCCACCCACTCCGCGTTCCCCAAAGTCTTCCGAGAAAAATGGTACCTCACTTGTGTGGGTAGGCCTACTGCCCGCGACAGGAAACGGCCCAAAACGCAAGGTGGACACACCACATTTTCACAGTGAAAAATTACCCTTTTTTTGCAAAGTGACTAGCTGTAGTTTTGGACCCTAGCTCTGCCGGCACCTAGGGAAACCTAGCAAACCTATACATTTTTGAAAACTAGACACCCAGGGGAATCCAGGATGGGGTGACTTGACTAGCTCTCACCATGTTCTGTTACCCAAAATCCCTTGCAGACCTAAACAATTGTAAAAGAAAACACATTTTCCTCACTTTTCTGTGGTGGAAAGTTTTGGAATCTGTGTGGATCCACAAAATTCCACCCACCCTGCGTTTCCCAAAGTCTTCCAAGAAAATGGTATCTCACTTGTGTGGGTAGGCCTAGTGCCAGCGACAGGAAACGGCCCAAAACGCAAGGTGGACACACCACATTTTCACAGTGAAAAATGACCCTTTTTTTGCAAAGTGCCTAGCTGTAGTTTTTGAACCCTAGCTCTGCCGGCACCTAGGGAAACCTAGCAAACCTATACATTTTTGAAAAGTAGACACCAAAGGGAATCCAGGATCTGGTGACTTGACTGGCTCTCACCAGGTTCTGTTACCCAGAATCCCTTGCAAACCTAAACAATTGTAAAAAAAAACACATTTTCCTCACATTTCTGTGGTGGACAGTTCTGGAATCTGTGTGGATCCACAAAATTCCACCCACCCCGCGTTCCCCAAAGTCTTCCGAGAAAAATGGTACCTCACTTGTGTGGGTAGGCCTAGTGCCCACCACAGGAAACGGCCCAAAATGCAAGGTGGACACACCACATTTTCACAGTGAAAAATGACCCCTTTTTTGCAAAGTGCCTAGCTGTAGTTTTTGAACTCTAGCTCTGCCGGCACCTACGGAAACCTAGCAAACCTATACATTTTTTAAAACTTGACACCCGGGGAATCAAGGATGGGGTGACTTCACTGGCTCTCGCCAGGTTCTGTTACCCAGAATCCCTTGCAAACCTAAAAAATTGTAAAAAACCCCACATTTTCCTCACATTTCTGTGGTGGAAAGTTCTGGAATCTGCGTGGATCCACAAAATTCCAACCACCCCGCGTTCCCCAAAGTCTTCCGAGAAAAATGGTACCTCACTTGTGTGGGTAGGCCTAGTGCCCACGACAGGAAACGGCCCAAAACGCAAGGTGGACAAACCACATTTTCACAGTGAAAAATGACCCTTTCTTTGCAAAGTGCCTAGTTGTAGTTTTTGAACCCTAGCTCTGCCGGCACCTAGGGAAACCTAGCAAAACTATACATTTTTAAAAACTAGACACCCAGGAAAATCCAGGATGGGGTGACTTGACTGGCTCTGACCAGGTTCTGTTACCCAGAATCCCTTGCAAACCTGAAAAATTGTAAAAAAAAAAAACATTTTCCTCACATTTCTGTGGTGGAAAGTTCTGGAATCTGCGTGGATCCACAAAATTCCACCCACCCCGCGTTTCCCAAAGTCTTCCAAGAAAAATGGTACCTCACTTGTGTGGGTAGGCCTAGTGCCCGCAACAGGAAACGGCCCAAAATGCAAGTTGGACACACCACATTTTCACAGTGAAAAATGACCCTTTTTTTGCAAAGTGCCTAGCTGTAGTTTTTTAACCCTAGCTCTGCCGGAACCTAGGGAAACCTAGCAAACCTATACATTTTTTAAAACTAGACACCCAGGGGAATCCAGGATGGGGTGACTTGACTGGCTCTCGCCAGGTTCTGTTACCCAGAATCCCTTGCAAACCTAAAAATTGTCCAAAAAAACACATTTTCCTCACACTTCTGTGGTGGAAAGTTCTGGAATCTGCGTGGATCCACAAAATTCCACCCACCTCGCGTTTCCCAAAGTCTTCCGAGAAAAATGGTACCTCACTTGTGTGGGTAGGCCTAGTGCCCGCGACAGGAAACGGCCCAAAACGCAAGGTGGACACACCACATTTTCACAGTGAAAAATGACCCTTTTTTTGCAAAGTGCCTAGCTGTAGTTTTTGAACCCTAGCTCTGCCGGCACCTAGGGAAACCTAGCAAACCTATACATTTTTTAAAACTAGACACCCAGGGGAATCCAGGATGGGGTGATTTGACTGGCTCTCACCAGGTTCTGTTACCCAGAATCCCTTGCAAACCTAAACAATTGTAAAAAAAACACATTTTCCTCACATTTCTGTGGTGGAAAGTTCTGGAATCTGCGTGGATCCACAAAATTCCACCCACCCCGCATTCCCCAAAGTCTTCCGAGAAAAATGGTACCTCACTTGTGTGGGTAGGCCTAGTGCCCGCGACAGGAAACGGCCCAAAATGGAAGGTGGACACACCACATTTTCACAGTGAAAAATGACCCTTTTTTTGCAAAGTGCCTAGTTGTAGTTTTTTAACCCTAGCTCTGCCGGCACCTAGGGAAATCTAGCAAACCTATACATTTTTTAAAACTAGACACCCAGGGGAATCCAGGATGGGATGACTTGACTGGCTCTCGCCAGGTTCTGTTACCCAGAATCCCTTGCAAACCTAAAAAATTGTCCAAAAAAACACATTTTCCTCACATTTCTGTGGTGGAAAGTTCTGGAATCTGCGTGGATCCACAAAATTCCACCCACCTCGCGTTCCCCAAAGTCTTCCAAGAAAAATGGTACCTCACTTGTGTGGGTAGGCCTAGTGCCCGCGACAGGAAACGGCCCAAAACACAAGGTGGACACAACACATTTTCACAGAGAAAAATGACCCTTTTGTTGCAAAGTGCCTAGCTGTAGTTTTTGAACCCTAGCTCTGCCGGCACCTAGGGAAACCTAGCAAACCTATATATTTTTGAAAACTAGACACCCGGAGGATGCTAGGGAGGTATGACTTGCATGGATCCCCCAACGTTTTCTTACCCAGAATACCCTGCAAACCTCAAATTTAGCTAAAAAAATCACTTTTTCAACACATTTTTGTGTGGGAAAGTTGTGGCATCACCGGGCTGACACAAATTTCCTACCACCCAGTGTTCCCCCAGGTCTCCCGATAAAAATGGTGCCTCACTCATGTGGGAGGCCCAAGTACCCGCGACAGGCAAGGGCCCAAAACGTATTGAGGCGACATCAAAATTGCCTATCACAAAACGATCTGGTTTTGCAAGGGGGGTCACCTGGGTTTTTGACCCCGTGCTCGGCGGCCAGCTAGGGAAACCGTATGTGGAGCGGTGAGCTACGCGGTTCAGTCTGCAGCATTTAAGCCACAGGTAGAGGGACATTGAGTTTGACGTACCTTTCATTCGGTTTCAGTCAGTGATTTGTAGTTTGGTGAAAGTTTTGCTTCGTATTGGCAGGTCATTTTACATCTAACGTGCCAAGGTATCAACTTCGAGCCGCTCGCATGATCGGTAGTTTCTCTCAGTAAGTGATTTACTTGCAGCTCTTGTGGTTACTTTGCGAGCACATCTGTAGCCTCAAGGTCACAATCTTAATTCATAGGATAAATTCACGCAGTTGATGTGCAGCACTAATGTGCAGGACACTATTATTGGTTATAGACCGTGTACACCAAGTATCATCGTGTATACAACTTCAGAGTCACGACTAACACATGTTAACAAGCTCTAGGATTGAGGTGCACGGTATGTATGTTTTTTCACATGATCACTTAGGGTTGGGACTGCCTTATTTTGGCAGCATTCAAGTTTGTTTCAAGTATGTATTCAAGATGATTTACATCTGTCATTGTGTAACTATTCAGTTCCTTCCTGTATATATTATTAAGTGGACTTATTGATTATGTTTACAGCACCCCTGAAGAAGGGATATATTTATCCCGAAATGCATTGGGAACATCTTGTGAGAGAAGAAGAATTTTGTTAATAGTCTGTTAATTGTAGATATGAATTGACTATGTTGTATATGTTGTTATTGAAGTGAAACAATGCATGATAAACAATGATGATGCATTAGCGGAGAAGAATCCGCAGAAAATAAAAACATTATAAACAGCATTTTGAAGTATGAAGAGTATGTGCAAAAAGTACGTAGAAACAGTGAAAAAATGTGCTTGAACTAGGTAGAAACACTTCATCTCAGCTGCGTGGACAGGGACAAGTGCATCATTACACTTGCGATTTAATCAGTAAGATACATGAGGCAAGCCACCTCATTCCTGACCAGCACGCTATACATATATTAGAATTGATAAACAATTGATGATCATTTAATTTGATTCAAAACAAAGAAGTGCGCAACAATCAATTACTACATAATTGTAAGGTAGTGCCACAACCTCACAACTGTGTGTGTCAACAAGTGTATTAGTGATGTTACACACGAGTACAGGAGTACATGGCTGTCCCCCATTTTCAAATGAAAGAACTGTGTATCGTATATTGTCATGGAAAATTGTGTGATTATCTTACTGATTTAACGTGGAATTACGCTGTGTCTGCGCCCAGTGGCAAATTAATGAAGTGTCTGCGCGGGACACAGAGGAAGTAGGCTGTGAGTACATATATGACGGAGTGTCACCCTGATGTTCTATAACTGATACAAACTGGATTGTATCCCAGATCAAAGCATAAACATCAGGTGTCATGTATCCTGCACACAAAAGAGTCCATCTTAGTGCACCAAATAGTCCACGATGGAGAAATGGTACAGAAAACTGTCCATTAAAGGGAATTCAAGAAAGTTGATGCTACTATCACTATCTCACACTGTGATATATATATATATATATATATATATGTAACAGGATTCGCCTCAAGCAGCTCCTCAGCTACCCCATTCCATGCAGAAAACACGAAGAGCGGACCCAAAGTTCTTGGTGCAATTTCAGATAGTGCTTTATTAAGTGCCCAGCATGTCCGCCATTACGCGTTTCGACCCCAACTCGGGCCTTGATCACATATATATAGACATGTATATATATATAAATATATACACTCACATTCGTCCGGTAGTTCGGGGCTTTACTGCACGGCGGTCCTGACTGGATTCCGGAAATCCTAAAATAGCACCAACTTATTCCTCCGATATAGAAAGAGAAGTCAGGACACTCCAAAGTGCTAAATGTTTTTTATTTCATTACAGATAGCCTCCTGCCGACGCGTTTCGCCTTTACGGCTTGGTCACGGTGAGGCAAGCATTGTTTCACTTCCGTATAAAAACAATTCAGTGGTTAAACATAGAAAGTGGACTTGTGCAATACTAGCAGAGAACTGAGCAGCACCATATTGTAACGGTACATTTCATTTCCAAGCTCCAGTACAAAATATAAAGTGCATGTGCAGTCAATTCACATTCCCTTTTAAATTTTTATATTTATATAATTCTAATCAATGAAATTCATTTATCATGATTTGTAAAATACATAAAAGGGATCAAATACGATTTCATAAAAACGAGCCTTACTTCAAAGATGGAAATACATCTTTAACTAATTTGATTAAAAAGCTCTATTCGCTTTCAAGGTGAAAATCAAGTAATCAAGGTCTTTGTAACACGATTTATAACAAGTGCAAACAAACATATGATCAAATATATAATCAAACATGACCCCAAATGACACTCTGTCGACTATGCATGCAAAACAGTCCTGCCATAGTGGGCCTTGTGGTGGCTGTATCTTTCACTGTAGGTCTCAAGAAGGAAGTCTCCCAGTAGGATCCTGCCCCATTGGTTCCAGTCGAATTGAGATTTCAGTATATCCAGATAAGTGGAAATACTTCGCAGCCAGCATCCTACCTAGACTAAGAGGACCCTCTCCCACTCACAGACTCCTATAATGCTCATTACGAAGGGGTGCAAGAGTACTATTAAAGAACAAGCCCTAAAGGTGGAAAAGATGAAATGTGATAACTTCCTCCCACCAGAGGAATTCATTGGTCAGTGGTGACTCTCCAGCAGTCCCGGCTCCTGGAGGGAGTTCCGCCGGGCGGTGACATGCGGTGGGGGCCAAATGCGATGCAGCGCGCGCTACGAAATTCGTTTTATTTATTTATTTGCTAACTTACCTGTGTTCAGCCGGATCCCGGTTTTTACTACCCCCCACCCTGCCCCTCCCCCGCCGCACGTCACCACCCGGCGAAACTCCCTCCAGGAGCCGCGACTGCTCTCCAGGTTAACTGGTACATTAGGAGAAAATTTGTGGATTGAGTTCCAATGAGGCAACTACCCCCACAACCATATAGAATAGCACTTTGCAAAGGGATACCCGTCTTGAAAATCTCCTGAAGATGTGGGTCCAAGAGGAACCCTCTGCATTTATTTGAACATTAAGCCAGCATCAAGGTTTGGACACTGTACGTGTAGGAGTCCTGCTCATATACAGGTCCCATTCAATTGTTTTTGCTGCACTATTTTCCTTAGAATTAAAGTAGAATCCTTCATTTAAAAAACCCTCTCCTTGTCTAATAATGCATGAAATCTCGGTTCAGCTGCAAACGGTGAATTGCGATCAGACAGCACTCCAGTGGAAACTTTAGAAAGATTTTTTTTATTTGTATATTTTGATTTAACTTTTATGTAACAATTTTTGCTTTGGTTTCCTCAGGGTTTATTCTTTTTTTCCCATGGCTTATGATCACAAATTCATTTTTCAAATACTTTTGCAACATTTTTCCTATGAATATATTACCGTTCAATTAAACTTGGGGTTCGGCGTTTTATATACAATCTGTATTTTCCACAGTTTTCTGTTTATTTTTGTTACCTTCAGCACCTCAAAGGTTTTCCTTATTGCTTAGGCCATGATATGAAAAATGAACCGAGATTTTACTTAGTGAAACTAGTTCATGCTCAGAGTCATTCTATTTGGCCAGTGTCAAAGATCTGTAACCACTTACACGAAGACTGTGACCTCTCTCACACACAGCCTAATTGCCGAACATTATAATATCCAGATGTTTGATAGGATACAAGCTCCCAGGAACAATCACCCATACAATGAATGTAATTAGATGGGCTCATCTCAAGCCCCAGGTCATTTTCTTCAGCCAAGGACTTGTTATCCTGATGAAATCATTTAAAAGGGTCAGTATGCATTATTAGAACATTGGAATGTTGGGAGCTCCATTGAAGACAATGGAGTTGCTCTGGGTCTATAATGGCTTATATAAGCCCAGCGCTCCAACATTCCAATGTTTGTCTTTTGTTTCTCCATTTTTAATTTAGAACATTCTACCCTTAGTGGGTGGAATGTTCTAATAGCCTTATAGCCCTTCTGCCTCAGGCTATACCGGTTGTTAAAGACCCTCTCCCTCGTTATAGGCCCTCACCTGCGGCTCGGGCCTATAACTCGGGATCAGGGCCTTTAACAGCCGGTATAGCCCTCGGCAGCGGGCTATAAGGCTATAATAATGTTCAAAGAGGAGCAAAAAGGGTGGGCTTGAGCCATGATCTCTGGACTCCAATGGAGTTAATCAGAAGCCTTCACTGTTCTCTGATATGATCTTGGTGGGTTAGGAGGGCTGTGAGGAGCTTTGTGAATATTCTATTCTGACATTTGTTTTCCAGAATTTAAATTGTGGCGTGTTCCTTTCTTCTCAAGGTTAGAGATGGAGATGGGAATTTATCTTCCCTTGTTCGACTTGAGATAGTTCCTTTGGTCTAAGGTAATATCTTAACTTTGGTCTTCTGACTTGCACATATGTGTATTACTCAAGTATTTTTCTTAGATTTCTTTCAATAGTATTTTGGATCCTTTAGTTTTCTTTTTTTCTTCGTTCATAAATTGTTTGGGAGTCATATACAATTCAGAGATGTAAGTTTCTACGGGTGATATCATCTTGACTTCCACTTTTATGATCTCTCTAAGACCATAATGAAAGGCATTGCATGCCCCATGGGTTTCTGTAAGTTTAGAATGGAAGAATAGGTCCTTTTCCATACCGGGAACTTAGAAATTGCTGGGTATCCTCCTGCTGATGATTCCCAGGCTCTGGCATTTTAGAGAGGCCTTTGCATCCTGATTCCGTTCCTCTTGAAGGAATATTCAGGTAATATGCAGGTCCACTGCCTCTGGTTCACTATCAAAGCTGTCTTGGTCTTTCGTTTATCATGATGGTGTAAGGCAATAGCTTTGATGATGTAAGGTAACTTTCTTGATCCTGCAATGACTCTGTATGACTAATACTAATGCTGTTTTACTTGAACAAATCTATATTGAATGCACTTCACAAAATCAACATCTCTTTAATTCCAAATGTTCTATCTGTTCCTTTTTATTCTTGAGTGGTTTATCTTTACTGGTTTCATTGTGGCTCTTTATGATGTCGGGCTAACTTACGTCTGCCCGACACCGTAGCGGTCTGGAACCGCCTGATTATAGGCGGTTCCGACCCCAGGATTAGGATGTGACCGCCCGTAGGGCAGCCGCAAACATCCATTCTTCAATGGAAGCTTGTGAGGCAGGCGGAAAATGCCCACAGCACAACCTTCCATTGAAAAATGGATGTTTGTGAACATCCCTGCACCGTGTGGCAGGCACTATGAGGTGCCTGCTACATGCTGCAGGGATGTTTAGGGGGGCACCATAGGTGTCCCCCAAGCCCCATAGCAGAGGGCCAGAGGGGACGTGGACCCTACTAGGGGTCCTCAAAGTCACTTTCTGACAGCCTTTCCATGTCAGAGAGGCCGACATGTAAAGGCTGTGTGAAAATGACATTGTAATCCTGACGGCGGAGCCGAGGCTGGCTCTGCTGTCATTCAATGGATTATAATTCCGCTCCACTTCAGACGAGCTCTGTGAGCCCGTCGGAAAAGGAGCAGAGTCCCCACGCGGGATTCGCTCTGACTGCCGTCATCATAATATGGCGGTCGGAGGGAAACCCTGAATGTCGGACAGAGAGCCTCTGACAGACTGTCAGAGGCTTTCCGTCCAACATCCAAATCAGGCCCAATGTTGTGTTCTCCATGTTACTGTGTTCTTCCTAAGCTCTTTTCTGGCACCACATGAATATTTCTCGTGTGGTACAAACCTTAAATCAAAGTGTTGAGCTCTGGCTGTTGGTGCTTTTGCATCTTAACTAAAGCTTGTTTTGTCGTCTGTATGGACTATGATTGAACGTGGCATCTTTTTTTCTGTTTTCTGTTTTTGCTTTACTCGCAATCCTATTTATGAAGCAATGGAATGCTGTGATTTTTATTCAAAGTTTGTAAAAGTAATTGATTTCCTTTATATAAAAATTAATTTTTATGTCTTGCTTGCCTTTAAAATATTTGTGACTTTAAATGTACGCAGTCTTTTATCGCCACAACTGGCAGCAACAAGGACTGTTTGAAAGCATTATGAAAAATCATTCCCCACACTATTCAATACAGCTGGAACTTAAGAAATCAGTAAAATAAAGAACTCATTCTCCTTGCCCAATTAAATAATCTCGTTAAAATATAACATCGCCTACAGAACAAGAAAGGTAAGAAATATCTCCTGGTGATTGGAATGCTTTGTCTCTCTGTGTGTGATTGACTCTCCTGAGTCATTCAGTGACCTACAGTTTCATTAATTAAGACACTCTGCCCTACATCAAATTGGTTAATTAGCATTACACCTGCAACCATACACAGAAAATCCTGATAAGGATATTTTGTGATCCAGCCAGTGCATGATCAATTCAGAGGCAGATCTGATAAGAACTGATCACATTGGGAGTGAATTACATAGTTAACACATGGAAATGCATAGGTGATCACTTGTGACACAAAGGGCCCTATTATGATGTCGGTTGGAAAGTGTCTGACCTTAGGTTTCACTTTCGACTGCCGCATTACAATGCATGTGGTCGAAAGTGAAACTGGCTGGTCATTCTAGCTGGATTCCGATGTGCTCAAGGAGCCCGTCGGCCAGTCGAAGGCCTCACCGTAATCCCTAAGAATGGCGTTTCCGCCATCGGGATTACGATGTCGGTTTCCAACAGGCTTTCCATGTTGGGCTTTCTGACATGGAAAGTCTGTCGGAAAGTGAATTTGAGGGCCCCTAGCAGGCTCCCCATTCCTCCAAGGCTACAGTTTGGGGGCCGTGGGGGCACCTGTGATGTCCCCCTGTTAATCCCTGCACCATGTGGCAGTCTGAATCCAACATTGTAATACGTAGGTCAGAAATTAGGTCCGCACAGCTATATTATTCGGCTCCGACCGACTCGGAGTCTCCGAATGCCAGTCAGAACCAAGTCGGAAAGACCGAACGGTTAACTTCTATCATAATCAGTCGGTCAGAAATGTTTCCGAGTCAGTCAGAAACATGGGTTCCGACACGGGTTAGAAAAATCTGTATGCCATTCGGAGCCTTTCCGACCGACATTGTAATGAGGCCCCATGTGCGATCGCATTGTAATAGCAGTGTCGGGACCGCCGACTGGAGGTCGGTCGGTCGGTCCCGAGACCGCAACGGTGTCGGACTGAAGCGAGTCCGCCCAAAATCATAATCAGGCCCAGAGTGTTCATGCAGAGTATTAATGCAACAACCATAGGTGTCAAATGCGATTGCACAACTCTCTAATCTTCTTCTATGTTTCCTGTTTAAAGTATAATCCATGCCCTCTGCTCAAGGACAAACCTGAATTCAGACAGGTCAGTGGTCCAATCCACACTACAGTGCATCCAAAGCACAGTCTGAGCAGAAAAACATAACACGATCCAGAGGATCGCCTAGATCCGAAATAACTCACTGGGACTAATCCAACTGACAGAGTTGCCACTTTGAAAAAGATAAACATGAAGCCATGGGTTAATCATCCAACAAATTGTGTAATGCAGAGCTTGGCCAACGTAGACCCTGTCAAGCTGAATAGAGTAGACAGGGAGGTAAAACTCATTTTTGGAACTTCAAGGCAGAGGGAGATGTACTCCTGTGCACAGTATTCAAAATCAGACTATTACAAAGATAGCAGTGGAGTACAAATAATATTACTCAAATAGCATCAATGATGCAATGCTACCAAGCAAGCACAGACATCATTTCAGCAAATCCCATGACATATTTGAACTGGGGGATGTAAAATGGATATGTTAAATTCAACAACATTGTGGGGACCTACTGCAGTTAAAAAAAATATATTTATTAAATAACATAACAGACAACCCCGAAACATCTCTGTGCAAAACCATTCCCCAGGTTCAGCCACGTTCAAGATTACTGCCCTTAAAAAACACTCAGGAGGAAAAGATAACATGAATAGCCTGCAAGGTAAATGCAGCCATAAACTGGTCAAGCAATGCCTAGTACCATAAATCAAGAGTTCATCCTCGTGCCCATGACCGATATGACCGACATCTTGAATGTATATATCATTAAAGCAGAGATCCTGGCCTACTGAAGAACTATGGACCTTTAAATGAATATAAGATGGCAAGTTGATGTAGAGATGCCCATATGTTATGCTAACTATACTTGCTAAAGCACACGTTCGCCAATGGTTTCTTGGCGTTATGAAAGCTAAGGGAACAAGAAACCAGGAGGAAATCTACGAGTCTAACTAACACAAATAAGCCTATCTAAAAAGAAAGTGGTTTTAGGATTTTCCTAAAAGCTTTAAAATTACAGGTAACATTGCAGCGTCTGGCACGCACTAAGGTTGGACAGTTGTTTGATGTGGGCACCTTCATTTCCCTGTAGGGTTTTTGCTCGTTGGGCGTGGTCACTACTCATGATATATTTGCATATTATAGACTGTATTATAGACTGCGACACACTGCCTCTGTGTACTGGGCAGATTTTCCCAAGAGTATTGTTAGAACTGGCCCTTTTTGCAGGTTTATCCCCAATTGTTTTGCCCTTTGCCTCATATTTTTCTGACCCTGTTTTTGTTGGCTATACGACTCTGCCAACTTTACCGCTGCTGATCAGTGCTAAAGTGCATAAGCTCTCTGTGTACATTGTAATTATGATTGGTTATCCATGATTGGCATATTTGATTTACCGGTAAGTCTCTAGTGAAGTGCACTGAGTGTGCCAGGGCCTGTAAATCAAATGCTACTAGTGGGCTTGCAGCACTGGTTGTGCAACCCACATGAGTAACCTGTAAATGTGTCTCAGATCTACCACTGTAGTGGCTGCGCACGCAGTTGTAAACTGCCATGTTGACCAGGCAAGTGCACCCACGTGCCAGGCCCTAACCTTCCCTTTTCATACATGTAAGGCACCCCTCAGGTAGGCCCAAGGTACCCCCATGGGTAGGGTGCAGTGTATGCGAAAGGTAGGACATGTACTGGTGTGTGTGACATGTCCTGATAGTGAAATATCATGTATTTCGTTTTTCACTGTTGTAAGGCTGTCTGTCTCATAGGCTGTCATGGGAGCTGCACTGTAACAATTTACATGTGTAATTTTCCATTGGGACAAGATAGAAAAATGGGGTTTAGGCTCTCTGAACTCAGAATTTATTAACACACCTTTTGGTAAAGGTGGTTTTTAAATTGTGTGTTTGAAAATGCCACTTTTATAAAGTGGCCATTTTCTTACTTTACCTTTCTGTGTGCCTCTGCCTGTTTGTGTATTCAGCGTTTTGTTTTGAAATGACAGGAGCTGGGGATGTGCATTCACTCTAGGCTGTCACAAGGGTGGGTTGAGGTGTGCCCTGCCTTGCCTGGGTGACTCATTGCTGGATTTAATAGACCTGGTCTGCATTTAGAGTGGTGGGAGGAGTTTCAATTGCACCTGAACAGGTTGTGTCTCCTTTGCACAATGCTGTCTTCAACCCCTGTGGTCATGCTGCACCAGGTAGGACAGGACTGGTTTGGACTGGGTTAAGAGACCTTTGCCACATGGATGAGGAAAAGTGTTCTTCTGATCGGTATCATTTGTACCAGGACTCCATTGTTTTTTCATTGCCATTTCGTGTCAAACACTTCCACACGACCCACCTGGTCATTTCTGCTGATGCCTGAGGAAATTCTAACTAACACGACAAAAACCATCTTGCAGCCTGCATTTCTGCCCAGGAACTGTCGCACACCCAACCCCCCTGTTCTTTGCAGTTCGACAGAAAACCATGAGACACTCACGCCCTGTGTAAATGATTTGTTTCCCATCTCCTGCTCCCTGCCTGGTAAACATCCTTGACACCGTGATCAGGTTATCTGGACAATGGTCTGACTGCTGGGCCTTGATCAGGGTGATTGGACAATGGTTTGAATGACCGAGCTTTGATCAAGCTGATCGAACAATGACCTGAATGACCGTGCTTTGATCAAGCTGAGTGAACAATAATTTGAGTACCAAGCCTTGATCAGGTCACCAACTACAAACACCGTCTGGATCTGGTTATCAACTGCAAACACTGCCCTGATTGAACAATGGACTAACAGCCAAAAGACTGGAATGAAAAAGTATAAAAGGCTTGTAAGCTGCGGAGTAAAGCAGCAGCCTCCTCTGTCTTGTTTCTAACGAGCTTGGGACTCTGTTCCATAGCCCGGGCTATTTGAATAAATCTGGGTTCCTCCTGCAGACGAAGGCTCCTGTGTCTCCTTTTACTACGTATGAAGGGTATGGAAGACTTGGGCAATTCCCCCGCCGCCAAGACCCAGTGAGTGGGTTATTCCGGTTCTTCAAATGGCGCCCGAACAGGGACTCCACGAGTACGAAGGTCAGGCCCGGTGGATGTGAGGAGGTGCACGGAGAGACTCCGACGGAGGCGCCCTACCCGAGGGATTCTTGCAATCCGGTAAACCGAACGACTCGCCCGCTGTTACTCCCCACCCGGTCTGGGCCACATGACCACGTCCTCGCTGGAGTCCCCTAGCAAATAATTTCTGGAGCAGGACACAGCCCTACGTCTGCAGAAGAGAACTACCCCTGTAAGATAAGGGTGGACTGATCACCCACCAAGTCTGTATGATTCTGCTGTTATTGACCTTTGCAAAAGCCAAGCAGGCGAGGTGAATTTTAAAACCCGCCGGTGTCTGTTACCTATTTACAAGCATGCGAGTCAGTAGTAAGTTCAAGAAATTATGTTGTTGTATGTGTACGCAGGACTCCCAGCTGGAGGCGGCTTGTCCGCTTCCTCCAGAAGGGACCCCTGGCCATACGATGTATGTTAAACATGGCCCTTCTGCCATAATGTTTTCCTCATTCTGGGTAAAATATACGAAACAAAGTAACGCGGAATTACAGTGGCCACTTTATGGCTCCTTTAATTCCCAAGTTCTCGCCAACTTAGAGGAACAATTAATGAAAAGAAAAACGCGCCCGTCTATGTTTGAATCTGTCCGATTTTGGAGGAAAGAGATAGAGCAGAGAGCTAGAAAGCAGAAGGCTCAAGAAAGAAAACAGGAACGCATGTCAATGGCCGACCACGCCAGAGTAAATTTACAAAATCAAATGACAAAATCGGTAGAAATAGCCAACAGGGAGCATGGGGCCCGGGTACAAAAATGCTATCCAGCTCGTGAGGAGAAAAGAAAGGGCCATATGGATGGGGAGAAGAAGGTGATTCCTTGCTTGATACCATGCTAGAAAGCCCTCCTGCATATGCCCCAATGTACCCTGCCCTGACGCCTCACACCCCACATGTCCCCCGCCACCGCCCACTCCTGCCCCCACTGCCCCTCCTACTGTTCTTCCTGTCACACCAACCCTCCCGATTTTTCCTATGACACCGATCACGCCCGCTAACCCTGTCCTCACTGCGGGAATGACAACAAGTCTCCATCCGCCCAACCCCTGCGGCTTTACCCCTACCCACCCTTTTCCTACTTCCCCGTGGTCTACAGTTAAGCAGGATTTATATAAAATGTTCAATTCCCCCCGACTGGCCTCCTTGCGCTCTGCAGTCAGCTTTTCGTCCCTTCGAGAAAATGACCTACAGAAGCAACAGTGTGAATGTTGGATAAAGAACGGGAATATTTATGCCTTTAAAGACATATGGTCCACCTTTTCCCAGTGGACGATTATGGAACAGACCACCTGGGCTGAATACATGTGTACGCTGGTCATGCAAAAATTTGAGAATGCGCTTATGCAGATACCCACTGGATTAATGGACCTTAGGTCACAAATAAGAAGAGGCGATGTTCAGGGAGAGGGGATGTTTGGTGCTGTGTCTGCTTTAATGGCTTACCGTGATATGACCGCTTTTTCCAACACCCCTCTAGAGACAGCTATGCCAATGAGAGAGGCGGCCCCTGTCTTTGTTAACGCACTTACCGATGCCCAAAATAATGGCCGAGGGGCTGTTGAGGCACACTGGCGCAGGCTTTGGGTTCATGTTCCTTGGAAAAGGTCAGAAGTAATGCAGTTAAAAGAACAATTACCAGATCCCCGGAAGAATCCGGCTGCCTTTTACAGAGAATTAGGTCAGATTATATCTGCAGGTACTCTCGTTCTTGAGGATATAGATTTACTTTTTGAGTACGGTTGTCCCCACTGAAATTTGGGACAAGATTCGACATACTGATCATGAAGTGGCGTTGGGAGATAAATGGGCTGACCTAGAGGCTATGGAAGAAGCAAGGGTAGGAGGGACTAAACCAGAAGCTGCCATCCTGACTTTGCCCGGTAAAATAATAACGTTTATGAAAACACTTTTGCCGGAAACTGTCATTAACTGGGATAAAATAAACACCTGTAGGCAGCGAAAAGATGAGAATGTGGCTGACTTCTTTACCCGTTTTGAGACAGAATACAAGGGACATAGTGGTTTGGATCCCCGGACCCCAGGTTCTGGCCCAGTGTTTGTCGATAAGTTTGTCAGCAACTTGCTTCCTGAGATTTCCACCAGGCTTAAGAAAGTTGAAAGTACGTGGTCTGCCCAAACTATGACTGGTATCTTGGCTATGGCACAATATCATGAGAATAGGGAGAATGAAGATAGAGACAAGGAAAGTAAGAAGGTTAGGGATCTTAAGACTAAGGCACTTCTGCAGCAGGCTTACCCTCCCCGAGGTCCCGATGCCCGCGGGAATTTCAGACCTCAACCCCAACACCCTCCGAGGGCTCGCCAGTCTACCCCTCCAGCCCTCAACATACGGGAGCCCTCCAAACAGATCAGTGTGCTTATTGTAAGGGGTACGGCCATTGGATAGACGAGTGTCCCGTGTTAGCTGAAAACATCCGAACAGGGAAGACTCGGCCTCGCGCTCCCAGGGAGGGAAGGCCGACTAGGGACCATGGCCCGCCCCATCCACAGGATAAAGAACGTAGGCCCAGGGATCACGTTCCCGTCCGGCCGCGCCCGGCCAATAGGTTTGATGGGTACGAAGCAACACGCACTTATTACAATGATGATTATGACGAAGTTGATGAGATAGGGTCCTACCAAGAATAGGACAGCCAGGAAAGGGGTATTACCAGAGTGCAAATTCCAGTGGATCAAAGGGGCCCGTATGTTCAAATGTCAGTCGTGGGGAACGATCAGAATTTTCTTTTGGATACTGGGGCCACCAGGTCTTCTATTGCACGTCTGTCAGTCCCGGAGGCACCCCTTTCTGGCAAAATAAATGTCTCCGTGGGTTTTGCAGGAACACCTGTGACGAGCCCTGTCTCTGAACCCCTCCCTCTCGATATTGGCCCTGCACATGTTGACGCTCCCTTGGTCCTTACTACAGGTTGCAGTGAAAACTTGTTAGGCATGGATTTACTGAAAGCTCTGTATGCGACCATATCATGTAGTCCCCAAGGTGTATCCCTAACAATTTCTCCCACCGCAGCTTCCTATATGTATCTGTCTGGTCCCCTCCCACCAGAATTGCAGTTTTTACCTTCCTCCCTCTGGGCATCATCAGACACTGATGTAGGGTGTCTCAACATATCCCCTCATGTGGTACGCATCCAGCCAGGTGCACTTCTCCCCCGCCTCCGGCAGTATTGACTACCCGCGGAAGGAGAAATGGCCCTTTTAACAATAATATCTGAATTAATGGACAAGGGCGTAGTGGAGGAAACACGTGGCAATATCTGTAACAGTCCCATTATTCCCGTTCTTAAAAAGACCAATGGAGATGCTCTCTCTCCTAAAATATACAGATTCGTGATTGACCTGAGAGCCCTTAACAAAATAACAATCTCCCAATATCCTGTTGTCCCCGACATTACAGCCCTCTTAACGATGGTCCCTTCTGACGCAACGCACTTTTCTGTCATAGACCTGAAGAACGCTTTTTCAGCATTCCTATACATCCTGACAGCAGACATTTTTTGGTTTCTCCCTTGGTGGGCGAAGCTTTAGATTCTGCCGCGCCCCTCAAGGTTTCACCGAGAGCCCCAGTATCTATAGTCAAGCCCTCAAAGTCAACTAGATTCCTTGGAACTCCCTGATAACTCCACACTATTACAATATGTAGATGACCTCCTCATTGCTGCAAATTCTGCCCCATCATGTAAAGAAGCTACTCTCTGTTTGTTACGCCACCTTGCCCTCCATAATCACAAAGTCTCTTTAAAAAAGCTTCAGTTTTGTCAAGAGAAGGTGACCTATTTAGGTCATCTCCTCTCGAAGGAGGGAAGGCAGCTCACCGCTGATCGTGTAGCCAGTGGAGAAGTGTGGCTCAATGGTTAGAGCGGCAGACCCTGATGCAGAGATCTGGCCCGGGACCAGGGTTCAATTCCCGCCTCGGTGGGTCTTGGGCTCAATTTCCTCGGACCTGATAATTCTCGCCTCGGTGCCTATTCTAATCATGGGTCCCACTCTGCAACTCTGGGCAATAGCTTGCTTAATCTCCACAACGGCCCCAACAGCGCTGGGATGCCTGGCTTCACCCTGGGGGTGCCCAGGAGTGGACATTTCACAGGGAAAAGCCAGGAAGGGTTCCACAGCGGTATGCGTACAGCGCCTGGACACCCCTTTGGGGGTATGGGTGCGCTTTACAAGTACAAATTTCATTTCATTATCAATGCTATGACGGCCCCACGAACACAAAAGCAGGTGCGAGCCTTCATAGGCCTAACCTCATACTGTAGACAGTGGATTTCCAACTTTTCGGCCATGGTCAAACCTCTTCTTGCCCTCACCACTAAAGACATATCAGACAGTTCCTTTCCATGGACTAGAGAGCATGCGCAGGCCTTCCAAGATTTAAAGAGGGCTCTGTGTACTGCTCCAGTCCTCGGTACTCCTGATTATAGCAAGCAATTTTTTCTTTTTGTACATGAGACAGACGGCTGTGCATGCGCTGTCTTGACCCAGATGTTCGGAGGTCACCATCGGCCATGTGCCTATTTTTCAGCCACCTTAGATCCTGTTGCAAGGGCTCTCCCAGGATGCCTACGGGCGACCGCTGCGGCCGCCCTCATGGTCCGTCAGAGTGCGGGGATCGTCATGAACTCCCCTGACTCTGATGGTCCCCCATTCTGTAGAGACCCTCCTTAATAACACCAAGACACAGTACCTCACTAGCGCACGACTCACAGGATATGAACTGACACTCTTTTCCAGCCACATTAACATCAAGAGATGCACTGTACTGAACCCCGCAACATTACTCCCACTGGATACTCAGGATGCCCGCTTAGACCCACATGACTGCATATTAAGGACAGAGGAGGAGACGAAGGGACGGGTTGACTTACAGGATACCCCGATAGCAGAACCAGAAGGTACACTATATGTGGACGGATCATGTCTCAGAGGGCCAGATGGTAACACCTCAGCCGCCTATGCCCTCACGACATTAGGACAAGTAGTAGAAACAGCTCAGATTCCGCAGTGCTCTGCTCAAGCAGCAGAATTAGTGGCCCTCACTAGAGCCTGTGAGTTAAGCAAAGGGATGACGGTAAATATTTATACTGACAGCCAATATTCCTTCGGGGTGGCCCACAACTTTGGGAGGTTATGGAAAGAAAGGAATTTCCTTACTTCCTATGGGACCAAGATTCAACATGGCCCCCTAATTCACCGATTGTTAGACTCCCTGACACTCCCCAGAAAGGTGGCCATTATAAAATGTAAGGCCCATAAGAAAGTGACAGATGATGTTGGGAAAGGCAATGCCCTGGCTGACCAGACGGCCAGACAAACAGCTCTTAGAAAAAGTCAAGGAATGTATGTAGGAGGTCCCGCTAGGTGGGTGGCAGACGAGGGCATGGTTGAAAACACAGTACAGAGTGTGATCGATATTCAGTCCCATACTACTCCTGAGGAACTACGGGTGTGGAAGGAGCAACCGAGGGAATTGATGGTTGCTGGGTCCGCACGACTATGGAAAGACAATGGATGTTACCTGACAGTCATGTGCTACTAGTAGTTACGATGGCCCATGGTCCTGCTCACATTAGTGCAAAAGGGATATGTAAACTGTTGGAACCTACATGGTACAACTCTAAGATACCAACATATGCTGAAAAGCTGGTTAAAACATGCATGATTTGCCTAATGTATAACCCAGGAAAAGGCACAGTTACTCCTAAGGGAGGATTCTCTCCTCCTACCTTCCCTTTTGAAGTCCTCCAAATAGATTACATCCAGATGGACCGATGTAACAATTTAAAATATGTCCTAGTGGTGGTCTGTACCTTCAGCCGATGGGTGGAGGCCTACCCCGTCAAAGACTGCACCGCTATCACTACCGCCAAAATGCTATTAAAAGAGTACCTCCCACGATTCGGTTTGCCCCGCTTGGTCTGGAGTGACAACGGGACACACTTTACGGCTCAAATTATGGAATATATCTGTACAGCATTGGGTATAAAACAAAAATTTCATGCAGCTAACCACCCCCAGTCAGCAGGTCTAGTGGAGGTGTACAATGGCATCCTAAAAACTAAAATGGCCAAAATAGTAGCCGAGACAGGTGTCACTTGGGTTGATGCTCTGCCCTTGGCCCTATTGTCTACAAGAACAACAGCCCACACCAGGATAGGGCTATCCCCCATGAGATTGTGTTCGGGAGGCCTGCCAATGTATGGGGTGTCCCGCGGCCTAAGAAACTGTCTGATGTTGAATACCCTGTATTAACTGATTATCTGTACAGTCTAACTAATACCTTTCGTACTCTTTATCACCAGGTGCATGAGGCCATACCTGACAAAAGCGAGGGCCCAGGACACGTTATCCAACCTGGTGATTGGGTCTTAGTAAGAAATTTTCAACGGACTAAGAGCCTCGAACCCCGCTGGACACAGCCCCGTCCAGGTGTTGCTGGCCACCCGCACCGCCGTGAAAGTAGAAGGTCGGAAGAATTGGGTGCATTCGTCCCACTGTAGGCGTGTGCCTCTGCCCCTCCCTTATGATCAGTGGGTGAGGGAAGGACAAGGAGACTCAGAAACAGAAACAGTCCCGACGTTTGTCCCATTTAGCGATGCCAGACTACATTTTACATCTACGGAAGCAGAGAGTGACAGCATACTGAAAGGAAGGGTGGAACCCTACCTTAACTCTGCTCAACGTCCAGAACAATTGTTTCCCGACCATACTGACCCTACTTCCGACCGATATAACTTGCGCCCCCGAGGGAAGGCTTGCCTTTGACTTCGCCAAGTGCCTATAGGCTGTAGGGCTGTGATCTCCCCGGCCGAGAGTAGTGCTGGTGTGTCAGACTAAGGTACGCCATAGGGCTCTTGGCACCTGCGCCCAGTGAAGCAACCACCAATCACAGACAGCCACTAGAGGTCCCTGGCTTAGCACAATGGCTGCCGTCCAAAACACTCGAATCCAGAAACAATATGTCAGTCTCCGACATAGTAAATGCTTCATGGCCACCGTGGTGACGCTGTTTGTCTCCCTCATCCTGTCTATTCTTGGTTGGCTGTTACTAATCTACCATCCTGTTACCTCACCAACCCCTACCCCAACTCCTGCAGAGCACCAGTATTACACGCTACCAGCCCACGAGTTACCCCGCCGTGCAGAATTCTTCAATAACACCTTCATCCAAATGTTGCATCATCATCAGCTGATCATGAACATTTCCAACTGCTGGGTTTGCGGACAGATGCCGCATTCCATGATACACCCTGTCCCATTCTTTCCCTACCCCTTTTCCATCTCTGGGTCTTGTCTTGCATGGTGGATGTTGATACAGGAGGCCTACACTGTCAATGGTACTGCCAATTCTGCCCTTGGAACATTTCAGGATGACTTCTGGCGGAACAGATCTGGCCATGCCAATGCTCCTTTTTGCCCGACCAGCTCATCCACATCGCTGCTATCACCAGATGAACTCGGTGAGATGGTAGTATTCAACTCAACCACTCGGCGAGACATTTTCCAGATTCCGCACAAGAAGGATACTGCCCGATGAACGAGACACTGTGAATGTCATAAATGTGCAAGGCCGTGTCTGCATCCATGGCCTAGGGACTAAGAAAGTTGGTACCAGTACTTGTAATATCACAAAATCTTTAAACTCTACATCTCCTCCGAAGCTGGTGGCATCCCCCAAGACCTATTTTATCTGTGGCACTGCCGCCTACACTTGGCTCCCCGTAACTGGTCTGGTACCTGCTATCTGGCCTTCCTCCTTCCGCCAACGTATTCTACCCATGGGAGTTACCACCTGTTGATGAAGGGCGCTCTGCGTCGCTCACGTAGGGGCGTCATATCAGCCGAGGATACAGCAGGCCAGGAAACTGGGGACTTCCTTAAGGTTTCCTTCCATTCTGGGGCCCCATGGCAAACAGTCGGGCTGTACGAGGACTGACCAGGGTCCTTGAAGCCACCATCACAGTAACAGCTGGTGCCCTCTCCAACATCACTGCAGAACTACAGGCGGACCGCCTTATAACACTGCAGAACCGCATGGTCCTAGACGTCCTCCTTGCTGATCGTGGTGGTGTGTGTAAATTGATCGGCTCCAGCTGCTGCGTGTACATCCCAGACAACGCACCTTCAGTGTACTATGCCATCCAACGTCTGCATCGCCTTTCTTCCGAAATTCATCTGGATAAAGGCAACTGGTCCCTCACAGGCTGGATCTGGGGCCTCCTTTCCCAGTGGGGGTGGAGGGTCCTCATCTTCCTTGCCTTGGGAATAACTGTCCTGGTCTCCTGCTGTTTGTGCTTTCAGTGCCTGCCAGTGCTCTGTACAATGTGTGTCCAGACCATCCAGCCTCCACCCTCCAACATTCACAACACCAATATGATGATGATGCTCCAACAAGAAACCGATGGCCTTATGAACATTGACATTTCTTAAAGTATTTGCCACTCAATGGCAAAAGGAGGGTCTGAGGAAAAGTGTTCTTCTGATCGGTATCATTTGTACCAGGACTCCATTGTTTTTTCATTGCCATTTCGTGTCAAACACTTCCACACGACCCACCTGGTCGTTTCTGCTGATGCCTGAGGAAATTCTAACTAACACGACAAAAACCATCTTGCAGCCTGCATTTCTGCCCAGGAACTGTCGCACACCCAACCCCCTGTTCTTTGCAGTTCGACAGAAAACCATGAGACACTCACGCCCTGTGTAAATGATTTGTTTCCCATCTCCTGCTCCCTGCCTGGTAAACATCCTTGACACCGTGATCAGGTTATCTGGACAATGGTCTGACTGCTGGGCCTTGATCAGGGTGATTGGACAATGGTTTGAATGACCGAGCTTTGATCAAGCTGATCGAACAATGACCTGAATGACCGTGCTTTGATCAAGCTGAGTGAACAATAATTTGAGTACCAAGCCTTGATCAGGTCACCAACTACAAACACCGTCTGGATCTGGTTATCAACTGCAAACACTGCCCTGATTGAACAATGGACTAACAGCCAAAAGACTGGAATGAAAAAGTATAAAAGGCTTGTAAGCTGCGGAGTAAAGCAGCAGCCTCCTCTGTCTTGTTTCTAACGAGCTTGGGACTCTGTTCCATAGCCCGGGCTATTTGAATAAATCTGGGTTCCTCCTGCAGACGAAGGCTCCTGTGTCTCCTTTTACTACGTATGAAGGGTATGGAAGACTTGGGCAATTCCCCCGCCGAGACCCAGTGAGTGGGTTATTCCGGTTCTTCATGGAGAACAATGACAAAATGGGGTTCAAGTGTTGGACTTTAAACCCCAGGACTTTAGATTACTTCCAGAAACAAGAAGACCCTGCCAAGAAGAAGAGCGGAAGGACTGGGTGAGGAGCTCTGCCATTTCTGAGTGAGAGGTGGGTTGGCCTGCAGTTGCTGCTTCTGTCTGAGGTGGAGGAAAAGGACTGACTCTTTTGACCTTTTCTGCTGTGGTATCCTGCTTGTGAAGAAAATCTCCAGGGGCCAGTGTGTGCTGGCCTCCTGTTCTGGGAAACTCAGGGACATCAAATCTTCCATGGGGCTTTTTCTGTTCTATATGATTGCCTGAGGCTTTATTCTCCGAAAGCCTCCCTGTGCTTCATTATTGGAGAAACCCCTGTGCCCTTTTTCTCAAAGGAAATCTCCAGTGTGCATTACTTAGGGCCTTAATCGCTGAAAGCCCCATGCCATTTTCCCTGCAAACCAAGCACTGCCTGTGCTGAGTCCCCACCCGCTGCTGACCACCAGCTCTGAAGCAGGAGAGAACTTGCCCAGCAAAGGTGCGGCTGACGCACCGCCCTGGTGTTGCCCAGCAACCAGGGAACCAAAGTCAGTGAGGCGTCATCCACAGCCAGTCCAGCGCGGTCTGAGTAGGGCCGCAGTGCGAATCCACGGTGCGAGCCAGCGCTGCCCGCAGATCAGGAGCCAGAGCCCCACCCCACTGCCCCAGCCGCACCAGACCGCTGGGCCGCGCTCCACTGGAAGGAGCCAGCGCCTCACGCCTCCTGCCTCAGAAACCCAAGGAGGGCTCCCTGGGGTGCAGTTGTGTTCCACCTGGGGCACTGTGCTGATTTTTCCTTTGGCCGCATTTCCGCATCTCTGGGGCCGGCAGCAGCTGCACCACGCGTTCGTGGGCAGCTGCACTTCACCACACCCACACTCACGGGGGTCACAGTGAGGTCTCTTTCTCTCTCTGCAGTGTGGGCGCACCCCCCCCTAGCCTTGTGACATTCTGGGAGGGGAGTGCCAAAAGGCTGCAACTGCCTCTCCGGTCCCGAGGGGTAATAGTGAAAACGTAAAGGAGGGCGGTTTCGGCACACCAGCAAAAGTACCGTAATTCCTGGGATAGGCATGCAGATGCTTCTGTCGCCTACGTTTAGGGCTCACATTACCCCCTACAATGTAATAGAGGAGCAGGGGGGTACTGTACCTAAGGGTTTATGGCAGATTGTTCGTAACTCAGGTGGTACTGGGTGGTAGGGGGTGATTTATGTACTACAGGGATGTTTGGGTGATTCATGTGCTTTCTCTCCCAAACCTAATCTGCTGCGCCTCATGCCCTGATGTGTTTAGGTATGTCGTTTTTGTCCTGCATGGTCAGGATAACAAAGTACTGTTATTTTCAGTAACTGCATAAGGTGCACAGTAATTATGTTCTTATGACTTGGGCCATATATATGTCTTTATTGTATTGCCCTACCTATGATGTTATGACAATTGCCTAGCTGGCAAAGTGATTTATGTGATTGTGGTCTAATGTGTTTTTATGTATAATACAAAGAATATATTTATATGACCTTGTGTGGAGTCTCTTATGTGGTGTGCCTAGTGTGTCACTGGTGTGTGTGGGTTTGTTGCGCAAACGCTTTACACATTGCCTCCGGGATAAGCCTGATGGGGACAGCAACAGGGTACAAAAGAAAATACAATGCTCCAACTCGGCTGCCCTTAGCCGTCAGAAAATACAAGGGCTCGCATGGTACATAAACAGTGACTAGTACAACAATCAGGTCCAGGCCCGGATGGGCAAGCCCAAGGCAGGGGAGGGGAAGGTCAAAAGCGGGTGGGGCAGAGGGCACGGGGAGAGGGAGGCTGCAAGGTGGGGAAGGAGGAGGAAGAGAGGGAGTGAGAGAGTTAGGCAGGTGAGGGGCAGGTGTAGAGAAAGAAGAAGAGGAAGGAGGAAAGCATAGTGGGATAGGGCAGAAAGGAAGAAAGAAAAGAAAACAAAAGAGAGAAGAAAACAAAACAAAATAAAAAGTAAAGTCATGCTGGGAGGTGGTGCAGGGCCAAACTGTGCATAAGGAAGCAGGCAAGGGAGTGGGCAGGTAATGCAGGTGCGGGACCGTGAACGAGACACAAGTCAAGAAGAAAAGGCCCAGGTGTGCGGTGCCAGAACCTGGGCGACCAGACAAGCCTGCCAGGGTGCTCGCCATGCAGTCAGTGCCGGACATTAAGTCCCCAGTCCCTTGGAGGAAAGGTGCTCAAGTGCGTAGAAAGGTCTCTGAATTATCCTGCAGGCCATAAATGATTTGTTCATACAAGGCCATCTGATACATGGCTGTGAGCCATTCATCATGTGTGAGGGGTTGATTGGAGCACCAGTGCTGGAGGACACAGCTTTTGGCTGTTGCTAGCGCCACATGGAGCAGACGGTGTTCGCATCTGGACAGGTTTGGAAAGCCAGCGAGGTCATAAAGAAGGATCGCGGGTTGAGACAGCGGTAGGGGGATCAATAGCGCTTCTCCAAGTGTGGTGCCAAATGTCTCCCAGAAGGAACAAACAGTGGGACAGTCACAAAGTATATGAACCAGATCACAGTGGGTGTCAACACAGCACCAGCAATCCGAGACGGGCAGCAGCCATGCCGTCCGCAGCTTCACCAGAGTCCAGTGCCAGTCGTGAAGTGACTTAAAGAGGCAGAACTTCCTCAAGGACTCCCTGGCGCCGCTTCCCAGGGCCTCCAGAACCTCTGCCCAGTCTTCGGGTTCGTATTCCACCTGGAAGCGGGCCTGCCATTTGGTGTGTAGGCTGTTCGGCAGGGGTGCCAAAAATAAATGATGGGTCAGGAGGCCGTAGAAGCCGGACATCACTTCTCGAAAGCGGCCCCACATCTTCAGGTACGAGACTACCAGCGAGGGTGGGAGAGGCCATGGCCACAGGCCTAGCCTGCAGGTGAGACAGTGACACAACTGTAAGTACCACCAGTGTTGGCCAGGTAGGTGGACAAAGTCCTCCCTCAGCACCTCAAAGAGCTTTATGGTACCCTGGGTGCATACCTGTTGGAGGGTAAATATTCCTGCCACACACCACACACCCCAGGCAAGCACCATGCCCCTGATGCGAAGACCGGCATTGCCCCCACAAGGGTGCCTATTCGTGGAGGAGGGCGTCTACCGGGAGTAGGCAGTGGGCACGGGGCCAAGACTTGACTAGGCCTCAATCATCGGGTTTCTCATGCCAGGAGCAGGGGTCTTGTGGTGGTAAATGGGGTGCAGCCCTTGGGGACAGCCCAGGAGGTTACGCTGAATCGAGACCAATAGCAGAAGGTCCGGGGTCTGTGGAAGCATTTAGGCAAGTTGTGCCCGGTGCAGGCCAAGGCAAAATGTTCCACCTGGGGCAGACCCATGCCGCCACATGAGCGGTGAGCTACCAGGCGGCTGCTGGCGAGCCTAGGTTAGGAAGAACCCCAAACAAAGGCCTTGATTTCCTTGTTCACCAAGCGCAAGAGCGAGAGGAGCACCATAAGGGAGAGCATGCCCAGGAGACCTATACACTTTAACTTTTTAAGCACTCCTAAGAGACTACAACTAATGGATGGTTCCCTTATGGCGGAGTGCCCTTGCTGCTCTACCAATCCTGCTGATTTTATGCATTTGGCCAGGTACTGTTCCCCAATTCAGAAGTTCTGGATTGACCTAGACTGGGTCATTAATAAAATTGCTCCATTCTTTCTGCCTTGTGTGCCACTTACTCTGCTGTTGGAGTATGTGGTGGATGTCCCTCGAGGCAGGCCACAGTTGGTGGCATTACCTTTGGTGCTTGCCCGACACCAGGTGGCACAGGCCTGGATTTGAGGCCTCATGAGTGCTTAATTTGATCTGGTGGTTTCTGATGCTTGGCACCTGCACTTAATTGTCAACACCGGCACTTATGACAGTATGCTACATGGTGTAATTTAGAGATGAGCAGAACAACAGTTGCTTCCTAATTCAATAAACATTAAAAACACTAATACCTGCCACCTAAGCCATTCTTATAGCCTTTGGGGCGAGGAAACATCTGAATTGTCACACTTGCAGGTGTGTGTTGGTTAAGAATCGTGTCAGTACTGTTGTTGGTAGGACTGGCAGGGGGAATGGGTGGTGCAAGTTACAGTGGCCTCATGATGAGGGCCCTGACATTTATTTGTATACATATTATGCCCTGGGACCCATACCAGGAATATGTGATTGGCTATGGGATGTTGTGTTTTGTAGTGAAAATGCTTAAGCATAAGCAGCTTGGCAGGCCCAGAGAACATGTCCGAAAGATATATGGAGCCCTTTTAGGGACTATATGGTAGAATGGGAAGAGGTGGATGCCTGGCTAATGTTGGGGATGACTGGTGAGGATGCCGGTGTTAATGGTTGACTATGAGTGTAAAACAATGCTGAAATGTACTTGATTTAACTGTCCTCCACTATATGATGATGACGAATCAGTCAAGATGTCTGAAGTACATGGCTGTTTAGGTTTTAGCATACTCATGGATTCCTTTTTCTTTGTTTGTTTAATTTTTTTGAAATTCCAATAAAATTAATTTTAAAAAACTAAGAGCTTTAAAAGTAGTTTCTAATCTCAAATAATCTGGGAGAGAGTTCCACAGAGTGGATGCCTGAACAGAAAAACTTTGGCCTCCCATGCTTTTCTCTTTGTATCTCAGGAACTAAGAAAAATTGGTGCTGGAGGATTCTAACATACACATAGGTTTATCTTTCAGGAGTTTCCTTGCTAAAAATGAGGAGCCAATCCCTGAATAGCTTTAAAAATAATGCCACAGATTTTGAGCTATAGACCCTTGCTTAACAGGCAACCATGGCAGCTATTTTAGAATGGGAGTTGCATGAGAATACATCGGATGAGGGTTGGTCGCTTCATTTTGAATAATCTGGAGCCTATGAACCACATTCTTTTGAAAGGACTCTGTAAATGGAATTGGCATCGTCCAATTGTGACACAGCTGATTAAACTTAACGTTTTCAAAGCTTCTATGGGGAGAATAAAATATATTTTCCTAATCACTATCAAAGAATGAATATATTTGAATTAATCTTCCTAAATCTGAGATGGCATAGTCAGTCCACTGTCTATCAGTACCCCAAAGCTCTTCCCCGATGTCTTAGGCTGATCTCCTATCTCCAGTGGCCAATAATGGCTACTCCAGAGATCAACTTTATTGTATAAAATCACAATCTCAGTTTTGTCCTCATTTAGATTAAGCTTGTTAATTTCCATCCAACACTAAATTAATCACATGAGGTTCTGAAATTCCAGCTGCGCAGCCATGATATTATCAAAAGCGGTTAAGAAGCTGAGAATAGAATCATCCACATAGTTATACACTATGCAACCCCTAGAAACTAGAGGCCCGATTCTCAAAGAGCACTGCAGTTCTCATAATGAAGATTCCGCCACGAGTGCAGAGACTCGGCATGACTGCAGAGGCTCTTCGTGAATCAGGCCCTAGTTCTTTGATTAGGGGTCAAGGAGGCATACACAATAAAGAGATGGGGGAACTACACATACAATAAGAGTGGAGGTGGCTTGAAAGGGACACAGCATCACTACTTGGATATGATCTTGAAGGAAAGAACACAACCAAATCAAGGTGGTGTCCTTTATCGATTCTTCCTCCATTCGGTCAACCAGAATATCATGGTCGACAGTATTTGAATGCAGCAGATAGGTACAATAGTACTAGTGCAGAGATCTGTCCATTATCCCCATCAAGCTTTATATCGTTCATTACGGCCATGATCCTATATTCAGTGCTGTGACCCAGACGAAATCCCACTTCCTGTGGGACCAGGCATTCTCAATTTTGCAGATGATCACAAAGTTTCTGGCCACATGTTTCTCCAAACTTTTTGCTGAATACCGAAGTAATTTTTTTTATCTTGGGGTTGCCCCCTGTTTTTTTAAAAGTGGAATCACCCTAGCGGATTACAGGTTTTAGGAACAATGCCTTGTGTAATGGATTTATTCAATAGTTTCAAAAATGGGACAAATTTGGCTTTTTCTTTATTTCTCATCACATGAGGAGGGTATAGATCTGTTGGAGAACCTGAATTGATGATTCCCTTTAATTCATAGAGACAATTTTCATCCAAACATTTAAAAGAGGAAAGAAATTATAGTCCTCCTCCTGAATAGGCAAATCCACAGTAGTTTTGGTAATAATAGCTTTTATTAAATACATTTTTTTGATGGAAGAAAGTATTCAGGGTGCCACAAATGTCTTGAGAAAGCGCACTGGACTGTGTAACTCTATTAGGGGAAGATAACTCATTCAATATTTTGAAGATCTACTTTTGTTTACTGGAGGCCTCTGAAATATTATTACAATAATAATAACATTTAGCCTTAGGCAATGGCCTTTTGTAGCCAGGCTAAAAACTCAAAGTCAGCGTCATGAGCCTGCTGGCTAAGCTCCAGTTCAGTGGCCTTTAGCATGTTACACATCACATCTAATTTAACCCGTTGCCACTTATGGGTAATTGTATGCTTCAGATGGCTTGGCATTCTATTATTTAAAAGAGGTAAGTCAAATATAACTATATAATGATCTGACCATAAGCAAGGTGGTACGCTAAAATAGGTTATCTTAACATTCGAAGTCCAAACACAATATGGGTTTGCCCTTTAATATATGTGGAATCCAGCATTAGTTGTTGTTGTTGAAGATTAAATGATAACATTAACTCAAAGAGCTCCTGGTCCTTGGAGTCAAAATTAAAGTCCTTTATCCAGTATTCAAAAACCTTGATCACCAACAATTGGGAATACTTGTTCATGAAAGAACAGACCAGCTCACAAAAATGCTGGGAAATGGGACCATGCATTTTGGGGGCCGTTAAATTGGCAAACAGATCAAAGAAGTGTTGTTCACATCAATTTGTAACACTGTTAAGTCAAAATCAGGGATGGGTTCAAGAGAGATTAATTAAATATGAAGAAGTTGGCATACTATAGCTGCAACGCCACTGCCTCTTCTATTAGAGTTACACCTCCCTTTTACCAGTATTCCTTTATATTTATTTACAGCTACCCATGGATGGAGTAAGATTAGAGATGTCCTGATAACCAAAGAGGATAAACACATCCAGTACAATATATTTATTTGACAAGTGCTATTGTTGTGGATTAGATCACAAAAACAGCTGGGTCTGAACATTCCTAGAGGAGGAAGCCACCTGGATTCAGCAAATAGGAATCTGCAAATCTTAGTATAGTTCCACAGGACTGCCCTTCGTTTTGATACTCTGTCTGTTTAGGTGGCTCAACGTAGTCCTCTCAAGGAACTGTTCATTTTAATTAATTAATTTAAAGATTTATAGAGCGCAAAGCTATCCAACAGGGTCTCCCGGTGCTGGACAAGACAGCAAGGAAGCCGCAAGCAGCTATACAGCAACCCAGGATAAAGATTTAAACTTGGTGGCGATAAAGGAAAGTCTTTAGGTTCTTATGGATGCTAGCAGTGACTGACAGTTCCTGAGCTCAACTGGGAGAGAGTTCCAAAGTTTTGGGCCCAAGTAAGAAAATGAGCAGCTTCTCATTCAAGCAAGGCGGAACCTGGGTACAGAGAAGAGAGAAAGGCTGGTTGATCTCAGCTGTCGGACAGGCACGTAGGGTTTCACAAGTCTTTGGATGTAAGAGGGTGCCAAGCCAAGTTTGGGCCTGAACATGTAGCATAAAGCCTTGAATTCAATGCGCTTGTTCATCCTGAGCCAGTGGAATTTATGAAGTAGAGGTGAAGCTGAGGCATATCTAGGCAACCGAAAGAGGAAGCGCGCAGCCGCATTCTGTATGATCTGCAAGCGATGGACTGAGGCTTTATCTCCACCCAAGTACAAAACATTGCCATAGTCCAGTCTGGATGTCACTAAAGCCTGCATTACTGATTTATGGGCTGCCGATGGAATTAGCCAGAGGATCTTTTTAAGCAATTTAAGAACAGCAAAGCAGGTCGCAGTGACCCTAGACACCTGAGGTTTGAGGGAGAGATTGTTATCAGTGATGAAACCCGGAATCTTAACTTTAGGGACCGGAACAGGTAGTGGTCCCAGGGTATCGGCCAGTGGTTAATTCACCAAAGTTTGGGGTTGTTACCAAGAACAAGAACCTCAGTTTTAGTGCCGTTCAGCTTCAGGGCATTTGTGGTCATCCACAGGGAGATATTTCTCAAGCCAAGCTGGAACCAGGAGGAGTCTTGATGCTGAGCAGCAGAAAGTGAGAAGACAATCTGGGTATCATCTGCATATGAAAAAATGGTCAGTCCCGACTTCTCAGCAATATCTGCCAGTGGGCGTACATAGATGTTAAAGAGCAGAGGGCTTAGAATCGATCTCTGAGGCACTCCGGAAGTCAAAGCTAAGGGATTTGATCTGGTGTTATTTGAGAAGACCTGAAAGGTGCGATCTTTTAAAAAAGAGATCAGCCACCTAAAGGCCAAACCCTCAATATCTGAGGCTTCAAATTGGTCTGCCAGGATGGAGTGTGACACCGTATCGAATGCTGCACTCAGGTCTAGCAGAATAAGAGCGGCAGTACCACCGGAGTCTAGCAGTTGCCTGAGATATTCGGTGACCCCAAGTAGGCCTGATTCGATGCTATGGCCAGATCTAAAGCCAGACTTTGACGAAAAAAAACAAATTGTGAATTGCAACAAAAGAGGAGAGTTTGGCATTGACGTGTCATCCCAATACCTTAGAAAAAACAGAAAGGAGGGATATCAGGCGGAAATTTGACCAACAGAGGGGATCAAGACAGTCCTTTTTTAATAAAGGAAGAACAAGAGCGTGTTTCCAACTGAGGTACATGTCCTGTACTTAAAGAGGTATTGAGAAGGTTGAGAATCACAGTAAGGACAGCCTTGTCCAAGAGTCTGAGTTTAGAAGAGGAGGAGGGTCAAGTGGGGAGCCGGACTTGATGGATCCCAGTAATAATTGGAGAGTAGCCAAGTCCAATGGGAGCCATGCCCTAATTTGTCGAGGTTCCTCAGAATGAGAGGCCTGGGAGGATGTATCAGAATGACCATCAGTTGAAATTGCGGGGAACGTTAAGTTCCCTTGTTGGGAGGCATCCATATCAAGTTGATAATGGATGGACTCGACTTTATTTTGGGAGATCGTCGCTAGCTCATTACACTGATGTTGAGATAGGGAAGGGGGGCCAGAAGAGTACTGGCTGCCGAGAGTGTGTTCACGATTTTAAACCAGGTTTTCTGGCAGTGTTGGGAGTTTGTAAACGTTTCCATGAAGAAGGTTGCTCGAGCAGATCTACAAAGGACGTGGTATTTTTCAATGCTGCCAGGTATTCTGCCTTAGCCTCGGGTGCATAGTGTTTCCTCCATTGTCTTTCTAAGGCTTTGCAGCATTTTTTGTCCTGTTTAAGGGAGTCGGTAAACCAGGAGGCAGGAGGATGAATTCTGTGTTGTGGTTTAGCTGAAAGTGGAAGGGTCGAGTCAATAGCCTCCGAGAGCCATTGATGCAAAGAGATTTGGTCTGGGTCAGGCTGGGATATAAGGGTAGGGATTTTTTTTTAAGAGCAGTTTGTTAAACACCGACATATAAAGTTTGGACAAATTCCTGGATTTAGTCAGGGAGGCCGGCCGGGTAAAAGGGGCGGAGAGGGACTTAATGGTAACAGGGACCGCAAAGTGATCCGTCCAGCAAAGTTGAATGGGTGGAACAACAGATAAGGTTGAGAGATTGGAAAATATGGGGTCCAAAAGGTGACCCGCAGAGTGAGTAGGTGAGGAATTAAGAAGCTGGAAATTAAGAGTGTTCAAGTCCTCTATGAGTGCCAATGCTGGTTTGTCAATGTAGTCCTCAAGATGAAGGCTAAGATCACCAAGCACGGAAAAATTAGCTAACCGTAGAATATGGGGGGCCAAGTAGTCAGAGAGATTAGAGCACCAGTTGTTAGATGGCCCCGGGGGGCGATAAATTATAGCACCCGAGAAAGTAAATTTAGAGGAGAAAGGAATAGAAAAGAACAAGGCTTTGCAGCTAGGAATCAGAAGATCCATGATTTTACACTTATAGATTTTTTTTTTTAAATAATGGCGATACCACCGCCAATTTTATGGGGTCTGTTTATTCCCAGCAAAGCAAAGCTATCAGGGAGTGCTGAGATAACATCTGGTAGGGACCCATCATGAAGCCAGGTTTCTTTTAAAATGACCACATCAGGACCAACATCAACAAGAAAATTAAATAAATGGAGTTGATGTTTGGGTAGGAAGCGGCAGTTTAAACTGAAACATTGGAATGCACTGAAAAGGGGAGATTCAGCGCGGGCATTGGAGAGGGGTTGGGGTGCATCCGCACTAGCCTGAGGGATGTACACACGCTGGGAATTAGAGGTACATTCAAACTGGCAGCAGGTGTAGTAAGAAGGGAGAGAGTCAGGATTAAAAACCTGGCAGTGGGCGTTAGATGTGGGTCTTAGTTTAAACAAGGCCAGGGAGGAATAGACTCTAGGAGCATGCTCTGAAGAACCCAGGTTTCTAGCCCCTGGAGGCAGACAGTTGAGACCATGTAGCATACGTAAAACAATTAGGTCAAGAAGCAGAATGCAGAGTATCAGAAAGCACAAGTCCACATTTCCCCGCATCGAGGGCTGATGAATAAAAAACATTTATCTATCCCTAAACTAACACTAAAGTGACATCCCTACTTACGCATCCTCAGAAAGAATGATAAAAGGTGTCAGCATGTGGAGTCTCTCTGCCATCAATGGGTCATGTAACATAAAGCTACCAAGACAGAGCTTGCTCTAAGATGCTCTCTCTCGGAAGACAAATAAGAAGTGGGGCTCTCTCCCTACCCCCAGCATCACTTTATTTGTAGGTAACTTTCCCAAGATCCATTGCGGATCACGCCATCTGCTCTGGGTACGATTCTAAAGGTGTTTTTCCATGGGTCAGCAGTGTTCTTTACTTGTTACAATTTGTCCTTGGTTCCCAGGCATTCTCCTGTGTGAAGCACAACGACCTTCCTTTATCAACTCGAGCCACACGGTGTAACTTCTCTCTTTGCCTGACTAATAAAACAACGGTCCCGATTCACAAAAGTAATCTGAGACAAAATCCTAACTTTACGACTTTCAGTATTCACAGAAGGCATTTAGGAGTACTAAAGTTAGGATTTTGTCTCAGTTAATCTTAAATTTTGGTCTTAAGTTAAACTTAAGACAAACTTAAGTTTAACTGAGACAAAATCCTAACTTTACGACTAGGATTTTGTCTCAGTTAAACTTAAGTTTGTCTTAAATTTAATTTAAGACCAAAACTTAAGATTAACTGAGACAAAATCCTAACTTTAGTACTCCTATATGCCTTCTGTGAATACCGAAAGTCGTAGAGTTAGGATTTTGTCTCAGATTACTTTTGTGAATCGGGCCGAAAGACATTATTCTAACTAACAAGAGCACGTCTTTCACCTGCAACACAAAACGTGAGAAAGAACAAATTCCACAGCACACTTGAAATTTGACTTGTTAATTCTAAAGCAAGAGTTTTCAGGGATCTACATTTCAGGCATGCAAGATTCAGCTAACAAAAGAAAACAACATATGAACTTTACGAAATTGCATAGAAAATAAGGCACTTTCAATTAATGCATTTACCTACATGTAAAACAACACAATTAATAAACACATTAAATGAATAATTGTCAGTTTCACAACACAAGTTCTTCACGTTAATGTTTTCTGCTAATTACATTCACGTTCAACGTTAATTTACTATTCAATGGCCTAAGCACATCATGTTGCTAAATTCTAACACTTCATGTTAATACACCAAAAGATTATATGTGGGTGCGATCTACACGTGTGATTATAATGAAACCCTACAAGTAAAATGTTATTTCCGCTACATCAAGCTAAAGTGAAAGTGAAAGGTTAGTGGGCCTGAAAGATTTAATTAAATATCTAGGAGACACCTGTGTGTAACGCTTGAAATGTTTGTCTTGCTGGGTGGCAGATAGTGAGAAACAGTATATAAATGGGCTCAGATGTAGAGGTTTGCTACTGGGTCAATGTAATTTATAACTATTGTGCAGAAATCTGGTGAATGAAAAAGTTCTGGAAACATGATCATGTCAAGTACAAATGGTGGCACCATGGTAGAATTAGGGTAATAGGGAACATAACAGCTCATCAAAAAATAAGTCATGCTCCCTTAATACGAGGGCAAGGGGACTCCTGGATTCCTCAGAGTATAAATATTTGTTTACAGATTCAAAATATTAAATATACTTTTTTATCAGGTCCTCACTAAGGGTTGGAGGACTTAGGACCTGATCTTGATGTCTGGTGGAATTGCTTCTGCCCGACATCGACTCGGTCCTGGGACCGACCAACACCCGGTCAGCGGTCCGACTGCCTCATTAGGATGCTACCGAACACTGTTCGGTCACATTCCTACATTTCACTATGGGAGCATGCATTGTGGCCGTAAACTAGCCGTAATGCATGGTTCCATAGTGAAATGGGAGGTGTGGTTCATCCCTGCACCCCGTGGCACCAGTGCCTGCCACAAAGTGCATGGATCAACAGGGGGGCACCATAGGTTCCCCCTCGGCCTCCAACCGCAGACCGTGCACCAAAGGGGGCCCTGCTGGGGGCCCCCAAACACAATTTCCGACATGGTTTCCGTGTCAGACAGGCCGAAATGGAAACCATGTCAGAAACCATGCATTGTAATCTCAAGGCGGATTTCGACTGACCGACCGGTTTACTTTCCAACCGTCTATATCTTAATTAGGCGGTCGGAAAGTAAACTGAGGAGCCTATTACAATGCGGCTCGGAAGGCTCCGACCGATGGTCGGAGCGTTCCGAGCCGCATCGTTATCGGTCCCAAAGTCTTGAAACTTACTCTGAAAGATAATGTTTGAGGTAGAGAACTTTATGCTTTTCCAGGAGGAGATGGAATCCATGACAACACTATCTTTGTATAATTGCAATATAATTTATACCATTCTCCAACAAAAATCATAGGTAGGTGCTAACATGTGCAACATTTGGTGGACAGGTTGAACCTCAAAATATTTGACCAAATAAACCATACTCTAAGGTTCAGGGCAGAAATCGCTTATCCCTGACACCATTCCTAGAGGATTTTAGAGAAAGGGACCAGGATACATATAAAAGCTGCTCCCCTTTATATGTGATCGGACAATGTGCTCATGATGCAATAAACAATCAAAGTCCCTGGGAGATGCCCTCATAGTTAGTTATCCAAAGAATACTTCCAAAGGGTACTTAATGAAAGCTAGACACCAAAAAACAGCTCATAGCCCTTTAGGGAATCCTTTGAAGAAACACTTTTGAAAAGTACATTAGGCAATGATATCCAAAGAGAGGATCATCCTTACACAACCAGGCATCAGAAGGTGACACTATCATAAGGCCACTACATCTGCTGCCTTATGACCCCAGTTTCACAACAGAGTGCACCCCATGTACCCATAACTGCTGACACAGCCACATTCAAGAGACCATCATGAGACAACAAAGTCTGTATGAAGGAGAACCAATGTTCTATGGGGAATGGGCCACAATAGGAGCAGAAATGTGACCTGAGTTCTGAGAATATCTGTAGCACCAATCAAACAAAGATGGAGAAGGTTGCCAGCCCCACTGTGGACCACACTCTGTTGACCTTGATGTGCGGTGTATAATTTCACTCTACTAAGAAATATTTGTAAAACGTACAAAGGAATTAGTTGCCTTACAATACAAAGCATTATGCTGTATTGACTTTCCATACAAAGAGTCTTACTAGCAGGTTTGGTTTGTATCCTGGTAGTGGTTGTGCACAGAGGCCAGGGCCTTGCTGTCAATTTCATTAGCATGGCACATTTGTAGTCCTTGATTTACTGCACTGCTTTTACAAGTAATTGTTAGTGGGACATGTTTCCAATTAGTCCAATTAAGCTTGGTATGATTACAAGAGTCACAATGTTGCTGATGTGTTAAATGGAGGCTCAGAACTCTAAACATGTTGCCCTGCCAACACAGAGTGTTGGCCAGGAATTGTATTTGTTACTGGCCTGCTGATACACCGGGGATCCCATCTATTGTAAGATGTAGCAGCAGACATCAAATCTTAAAGGTCAATCAGAGGCAAGCCCAAGTTAAGGAGGAGGGCACCGATGCAGTGTTTCATTTCAACATACAAAATCTGAATACAGTATAAATAAAGTATGTGTTAGTCGCATCTACCATAATAACTGCCAATGGTAATTTGTGAGTGGTTGCTATGTCGGCAGCCCCAATTAGATTGTAGGTTAGTTCTTTGATGCCCCTGCCCCGCACAAAGCCCTTCTGATCCTCGTGCAGCAACACATCCAATACTCCACTCAGCCTATCTGCTAATAGCTTCGTAAAGATCTTATAATCTGAGTTAAGCAATGAGATAGGCCTATAAGAGTCGCAACAGTTAGGTGGTTTATCTACCTTGAGGATCAGAGTGACAATGGCCTCATTCCAAGATTGAGGGAGCTCCTTACCCCCTTCAAAAATCTCAGTAAACAATCTAACCATTACCGGGACCAAACATTTCTCCAGTTTTTTATATACCTCCACCGGGATACCATCTGGTCCTGCTGCCTTGTTTGCTTTCCCGGCTTTGATAACATTTCTAATTTCAAAATCAAGAATTGAGCTATTCATTTCTTCCCTTTGGGGATCAGACAACTTATGGGGAACTTCTTTGCCCAACCAGTTTATCACTTCCTCTCCCTGCATAACTAAAGTTTCAGAATATACTTCCCCAAAACGATCAATCAGAGCAATTGGTCTTATTTGCAGGAAATTCTACAGCTGTCCAATCTGGGGGAAAACTTTTGTAGGGCAATAGCTCTTTTATATAAGAATCCTACTGCCAGGGTTTTGGTGAATGGAAACATTTCTAATAGTTTCAACATCTATAGGGGGACTAGGCAGGGGTGCCCGCTGTCTCCCCTACTTTTTAACTTGTACATAGAGCCACTAGCCGAAAAGATAAGGGGTCATGTGAATATACTTCCTTTTAGATTTCGGGAATGGGAGAAAAAAGTAGGGCTTTATGCAGATGACCTAGTAGTGTATACCTCAGATCTTGATACAGCACTACCAATAGTATACGACCTAGCAGCACGGTTTGGGCGGCTCTCTGGTTACGAGATTAATGAAAATAAAACAGTCGTAATGAAGTGGAATATTAACTCACAATTGAGCTGCATAAAGGAAGAAATTAGGTACCTAGGAATTCAAATCGTGCAGAAAATAGAACAAATTCCCGAAGTCAATTTCCAAAAGGTCAAAAAGGCAGTAGAGAAACTCTTACTTAGCTGGGCCCACCTTCCTTTAACAATTTACGGCAGAATAAATCTAGTAAAAATGGCAATTCTTCCTAAATTTTCTTTTTTGTTTCAAAATATTCCAATGGCCTTTAAGGAAGTTTGGCTTAAAAATCTCAATCCAGGGTAACGAGCTTTATCTGGGCGTCGAAAGGTATGAGAATTGCCTGGAAAAAGCTTAGAAGGCAATATGACAAAGGGGGGCTACGACTCCCGGATCTGTCTTATTATGCTTGGTTGTTTTTATTAAGAGGAGGAAAATGTTTATTAAGCAAGCCAGACTGTTCTGATATTGGGAGAATGTTCAGAGCCATGGTATCTGATGTACAAGGGGGCGAGCAGGAGTTTATACATAAATACGGAGATCCACGCTATTTTAAAAAAGTGAGGTTAAAGACTTTGCAAAGCTTTGCAATAACTTGGTACAAAATTAGGAGAGTTTCTAATATAAACTACTACAGTGGACTGGCTCCTGTGTGGGACTCCCCGGGCTCTCCGGAATGGTCAAAAGATTGCCTGGCTCATCCTTTGAAAGAAGCGGGGATAAAAACTTGGGGTCAATTGGTGGTTGATGGAGTACTGATTTCCTGGGAGGAGGCCCAGAAGTTAGCGGATGGGCAACTGTCGAAATTTAAATATCTTCAAATTAAAAGTTGGACCCTTACGGATGGACTTGGCGCAGGACAATCTAATGTACTAGAATCTTTGATAAAATCTGAAGGATCCCGTGGAGAGGTGGCAAGATGGTATTGGAGCCTACTGGAGAGTTCGGATGGAGATTTTAACCTGCCTGCAACACTGTGGGATAAGAGCTTGCCGGGAGAGCAGTCTACAGATTTATGGCAAGTATCTTGCAACATGCTATACTCCACAGTCCGTGCCGCAAATTTAAGGCGGAACCATCTCTTCTGTCTCCATAGGGTTTACTGGACACCATATAAGCTGGCAAAATTTGCGAAAGGTGTCATACCGAGGTGTCCCAAATGTGGGGAAGAAAAAAGTAATGATGAGCATATGTTCCTGGATTGTCCGGTACTCCGAGATTTTTGGTGGGACGTGAGTAACACGGTATCTTTAATACTTGAAGAACCACTCCAGGTAAGCATATCCCTTGTTTTCTTTGGGCTCCCGGTAAATTATGAAACTCTATCACAAAATACAAAAAAATAAATTTTTTGTTTAATACTGCTTGCCCGCAGAGAAATTTGCAAGTATTGGATTAAAGTTATGCCCCTGAATAAGGCAGAATGGTTGGCTTCTGTTAAATATACGGTTAAGATGGATAGAGCTTCAAAGCATAAGCGTAATGAGTTTTGGCTTCCTTTTGAGAATTGGATACCCCCTTTGTAAATATAAATATATAATTATTGTCCTATGATTAGGCCTTTATACCATATTGCTTGATTACCCCGGTGGTGCCTTTGAGAGGGTCGGGCCGTTTGTAAGGCTTCCTATGGTCGGAGTACAAGAAGCAAGGTATAAAGTGACCCATCTCAGGTCTAACCACAAAAGGGCTCCGGATGGTGCTACTCTTAGGGAGACCCCAGAGTTTTAGTTCCTATACCTTTCTGTGAACCTGGGCTGATGAGGACAAAAAATAAAATTTAAAAAAATAAAGTATGTGTTTCTGTTGGTTGTGCCTCGGGTACTCTGAAATATGAGGTTCGTTTTTTAAACATAACTCTTCCTAGTATTAAATTCGGAACACAACTTTTGAGTAAGGAACCTATGAAAATATAGGTGACTGTCATATAAACTATTTTGGTGGATTACCTTCCACAGCCACAAGTTGTTTAATCATTCCAAAGGAAGGCTAGCTCATTAATTGTTTATGTTGCAAGTCAGAATAGTTTGGAATGGAATAGATTACACCATCTTCTCTCTTCCACGGCCTCTCCTGGCCAGCTCCACTTTTTTGGCTGGTCACCCCCTTGCCGACTCCACACCTAGAAATCAGATAGAGATTTTAGTACCAGAGGAAATTTGCAGGCACAAGTGTCAGGAATTTCTTTGTGAAATATAAAGCACCTCTTTAAGGAGGCATTACCACAAAGTCATAACTTCTATTTTAGAAACAGTTTTAAAGCAGACTTGGTGAGCAGGGATGTTCACAACGATTTGAACTCTACGTCATTGATTATGAATGCATACACCATGCTCAAATACCGATTCGTGTTGCTACCTATAGTGGTATTCTCTTCATAATTCACAGTTCATCACACAGTTGTTAGTGCATCAAACTTAGTTCCTGACACGATAATGCAACATATCTTGAGCACAAGTGTTATGTATGTCTAGTTTTTATTGTGCGCTCATGCAACATGAATGTCCAGAATCCAGATCAATTGAGTATGACCTCCATGTTTGCATCATTGGCACAAAGATGCTGGCTAATCAAGCACTGAAACCTCATGTCCCATGTTTTTGTAGAACATTTCCACTCCCAATAAATGGCACTGTATAAACTAGAATATGAAATTATGAAATAATTTGTCTAGTCCTGTACATAAAGTTGAACTGGTACATGGACCTTTCCAACAATTAGTGTCATGAGGACATCCCCATAAATAACTTAAATCACTTCCTCCCAAAATTTAAAAAAAAAACATTCTGAAGAATTTGCAATTTCTTAAACCATTAGCCCACCACTGTTCTCTTTTTGAGGGACATAATTCAGTCGGATGTGGACCCTTACAAATACAAATACAGGAAAGTGTTAATAACCCTGAGGCTGTGAATAAAGTAAGCCTTAGTAGTATGGTGTAAGTATGTAACTGTTGCTGCTTAAATGCTATTGCAAAACTAATAAAGACAGCCACTTTGTCACAGGTTATGGGTACAATATATGTCACAGGATATTGTGTTATAATAGGTTGATTAGAATATGCTTTGTATTGACCATTTATACTATAAGTCAGTGGCGGCTCCTCCACTATGGCGGAGGAGCATCGCCCCACTGCTTTTAAGCAGTGCAAATAAATGAAACATAAAATGATAATAACTTTTAGTTATTATCATTTAATGTTTCTGTGCTACTTTCCGGTCGGGCAGGCGGGGCTGCTCTGCTCTCAGAGCAGGGCAGGGAAGGAGTGGTTCGCCCACTCCTAAGTGCACATGACTGTTTGACCGGCCCTCTGGAACCGGCCAAACAGTCATGTGCACTTTCCCTGTGCTCCACGCAGGCTGAATTACAGCATGCGTGGAGAACATGCCCAGGCCCCCATTCCCTGTCTGAGCATCGAACCATGACGCTCAGACCAATCACAACTCTGCATTGCAGCATTGTGATTGGTCAGGGGAGCCTGGCTGTGCTTCCTGTTCCTGGAGTCTGATGGAGGAGAGCAGGAGCAGAGACGCAGGACCCGGCAGCAAGGTAAGTGTTTATTTATTTTTTTAATTTACATTGCACCCCCCGCGCCCGCATCACGACCCGCGAGCCGTGCCTGCCGCCACTGCTATAAGTGCACAACATTTTCTATATCATGTATATCATTTGAATATCATTTTGTAGTCCTGCTGAATTTTAGGTGGTGGCCGCCTGGCTTCCACTTCTACGGGTGAAGAATTCATTTTCACTCATCTCATGGTGAATATAGGTACGTAAATAGATCAAGAACTTTTTGTCCTGATGCAAAAGCGCAATCTTTCACAGCGGACTAAAAGACTCAATCCACCAGGGAATGCACACCGTTCCGGGGGGAGGGGAGCAAACTTCTACTTTCAACCCTTGACGAAGTAAGCAGGGACAAAACTTCAAATGATGTTATTTGATCTCAATATGCTTTCATTGTGCCTTGATCCTATCATTGTATAATAATTTCAGCTTGTTTATTTATTCTAGTGTTTGACTAGTGGGGCTACTACCAATTTTCCTTCCTTAGAGCTCTCCTGGAGTTACAGTAGGCTACAAAAGGATTACTTCTTCTTCACATTTATTTTTACTATAGATATGCACCTATCTTTGTGTATTGCTTTGTATAAACATGAAGAATAATTATGTTGTTAAAAAATAAATACAAATACATTTTTAAAGTACAATAACACTTGAAAAACCAGAGTTTATCTAATGCATCTTTTTACTTCCTTTATGCATCTATATACCTTCTATGTACTTGGATCTATATACTTATTACTTTTCTCCTAAAAAAGCATGTCCAATGCACTACCCTATTTCTCATCCTATACCTCTATCAATATCTTTAATCTACATATACCTACGTCCTTTATGCATCTATATACTTTCCATGTACTTATGGATCTATATATTTATCACTTTCTTCCAATTTAGCATATCCAATGCACTATCCTATTTCTCACCCTATACTTCTCCCAGTATATTTTCTACCCCAACTTTCTGACTCATCATAAACTTCTTTCTACTACTCTTTCCAATGCACTACCCTATTTCTCACCCTATACCTCTATCAATATATCCTCTACATCCACTCTCTCGTTTATCCCAAACCCCATACCACTACTATGATCCCCAAAATAACCCTTTCTAGACTCTCCCATACTCTACCCCTCCTTGCATCATCTGACACCTCTTTTTAGTATACCGATCCCCCAAAACAAGCCTTTCTAAACTCTTCCCTCTGACTCTTCCCCTCCACATCCCCTTTTTACTCATCCCTAAGCCTCTTCCTAAAAAAAAAAAGTCTAAATCCTTCACTCTTCTATCCCTCCACTACTCTTTTCAATCAAAATAACAGACTAACATGTTCACTTCTCAAATTTCATATTTCACTATACTAATTCACCACTAATCCTTTATGGGTTCCAAAGAAGCGTGCTACTCGCCAAAAAGGCGCTTTAACACCTCATCAGAGGTAGCCAGCACTAAATAAATGCAAACCTTTTTCCCTCTTCTATCCCTCCGCTACCCTTCTCTATCCAAATAACTGAAAAACATATCCACCACTCAAATTACTTTCATATTTCACTATACTAATTTTCAACAATAATCCTTTGTGGGTTCCGGAGTAGCGTGCTACTCGCCAATAAAGCACTTCACCACCCCATCAGGGGTAACAAGCACTATATAAATGCAAACCTTTTTCCCTCTTCTATCCCTCCGCTACCCTTCTCTATCCAAATTACTGAAAAACCTATCCACCACTCAAATTACTTTCATATTTCACTGTACTAATTTTCAACACTAATCCTTTGTGGGTTCTGGAGTAGCGTGCTACTCGCCAATAAAGCACTTCAACACCCCATCAGGGGTAGCAAGCGCTATATATATGCAAACCTCTTTTCCCTCTTCTATCCCGCCGCTACCCTTCTCTATCCAAATAACTGAATAACATATCTACCACTCAAATTACTTTCATATTTCACTATACTAATTTTCAACACTAATCCTTTATGGGTTCTGGAGTAGCGTGCTACTCGCCAAAAAAGCGCTTCAACACCCCATCAGGGGTATCAAGCGCTATATAAATGCAAACCTTTTTTCCCTCTTCTATCCCTCCGCTATCCTTCTCACTCCTAACAACTGACTAATATCGACCACTCAAATTGCTTTCATATTTCACTATACTAATTCACCAATAATCCTTTATGGGTTTCCAGAGAAGCGTGCTACTCGCCCCAAAAAAAAAGCGCTTCAACACCCCACCAGGGGTAACAGGCGCTATATAAATACAAACCTTTTTTCCCTCTTCTATCCTTCCGCTATCCTTCTGAATCCAAATAATTGACTAACCTATCCACCACTTAAATCACCTTCATATTTCTATATACTGATTCAACCCTAATCCTCTATGGGTTCTGGAGTAGCGTGCTACTCCCCAAAAAAGCGCTTTGACGCCTCATCAGGGATAGTTAGTGCTATATAAATGCAATTACAATACACTACAATACATTGATATATTTTCCCATTGCTGGAAGTGTGCAGTGCATCACTTGGGTGCATCAAGTTGTACGAAGGACTCATTAGGAATTCTTACATGGTGAGTGAGACAGAGTTTCTTTTTAATATCATTTCATATTAGAACCCATTCACAGTCTTAGGCAGGCATGTCATCTGCTTTGAATAAGGAGCAGACCATATAATGAAGTATGCCACCTCAGGGTGGTCAGAGTGGCTGGGTGCCCTGCGTCTTAATAAGGGTAGCTCTATTGGGAAGGCTGTCCATTCCACCCTTTTTCCCAGTAAGGTTCGCTGTACTTATTGTTGCTGTTAGAACTGGGGGTCTCTAGTTCGCAACGGTTTGCACCTTTGTCCAAATAGGGACCCTTGCTTCTAGTCAGGGAAAGGGGGATACACTCCTAAAATAACCCCTGCTCACCCCCTGGTAGCTTGGCACGAGCAGACAGGCTTATCTCAGAGGCAGTGTGTAAAGCATTTGTGAACACATACAGTAATACAGTGAAAACACTACAAATGGACACCACACTAGTTTAGAAAAATAGATAATCTTTATATAATCATAAACAAGACCACTGCAACAAAATTCCACAGTACAGTTATCAAGGTATCTTCAAGAATAGGTTATTCACTTAAATCAAGTTTCTAGCAACAAATAACTCCACCTGGAGTTATTACGACGTCGTGACAGATGAAAATCCCAAAGAACGGCGCCGACCGCAAAGTTCGCGGCGTCGGGCACACAAAGAACAGTACCTTGGAAAAGCGATGAAAACAAAGACGGTTCACGGCGTCGGAGAGGTGCGGCTTCGTTGGCGCTGCGCGACGTCAGTTCCTTACGACCCCAGGGGAGGTGTAGACTCGGTTCCAGCAAAGTCTTTTCTCCTCTCCTTGGCAGAAAGTAACCACTGCAGGCCAACCCCAAACAGCAAACAGCACAGGGGCAGTACTCCTCCTTCAGCTTCTCCGGTTCTTCTCCTTGGCAAAGGTTTCTTGATTTCCCAGAAGTGATCTAAAGTCTTGGGGTCTGGGCCCCAATATTTATACTCAAAAAGTCTTTGTTCTCTGGAGGCAGAGAGTGTCTGTGCCTGACCAAAACCAGTTCTGTGCAGCTTCTTGGCAGGAGGTGGAGACAGCATTGTTGAAAGCAGACCTGGCCCAGGTAGCTGAAAGGAAATCTCCTCCCCATACTCTCTATTCTATGAGGGCTCCGGGGAGTGAAAGGAAATCCCACCCCCTACTCTCTATTCAGCCAAGGTCCTATTCAGCCCAGCCCTGACTCATCAGACTGCTGGAGCCCAAGCCCTCCTGACACTCACAAACCAGACATGCAATACACAACCTAGCAGAGACAGGCTGGATGGTTAGGCAAGAAAATACCTACTTTCTAAAAGTGGTATTTTCAAACACAGAATGTAAAAATCACCCACACTAAAATATGTATTTTAACATTCTGAGTTCAGGCATACTAAATTCGTTTTTCTACCATGTTCCCTGGGTCAGTTAGGATTATAAGATGTTATAATCAAACTGCCCATTCTGGCCTATGGGAACAGATAGCCTTGCAATAGTGAAAAACGAAATTGGCTGTAATTCACTATCAGGACATGCCACACACATCAGGGCATGTCCTACCTTTTACATACAATGCACCCTGCCCTAGGGCCTACCTTAGGGGTGACTAATATGTAGAAAAGGGAAGGTTTGTGGACTGGAAAGTGGGTGCACTTGCCAAGTCGACATGGCAGTCCCGGACTACACACAGGCTCTGCAATGGCAGGCCTGAGCCATAGTTTACAAGCTGCTTCTGTGGGTGGAACAACCAGTGCTTCAAGCCCACCAGCAGCATTTGATTTACAGGCCCTGGGCACACACGGTGCACTGTACTAGGGTCTGACAAGTAAATCAAATAATCCAATTATGGAATCACTAATCCATACAACAATTTACAATAGGGAGCACTTGCACTTTGGCACTGAACAGCAGTGGCAAAGTGCCCAAAGCATCTAAACCAGGAAAAACAGATGAGGCAACAGCAAAAAATGGAAGGGAGACCCACGCCAATGGTGCCAAGTCTAACACGTGTCCCCTCCAGCTGAAATGTGGGGAGAACTACCCACCCTCTTGGGAGTTCTCTTCACTAAGGCGGACAAATCTGGACAGACCATCAGCATTGGCGTGTTCTGTACCAGGGCGGTGTTCCACCGTGAACTCCTTCCCCTGTAGGGAAATGGACCACCTCAACAGCTTTGGATTCTCACCCCTCATTTGCATCAACCATCTGAGGGGCCTGTGGTCTGTCTGAACCCGGAAGTGAGTCCCAAACAAGTATGGTCTCAACTTCTTCAGTGCCCAGACCACAGCAAATGCCTCACGCTCAATTGCACTCCACCTCTGTTCCCGTGGAAGTAACCTCCTACTAATGAAGGCTACAGGTTAGTCTAGGCCCTCCTCATTCATCTGTGAAAGCACAGCCCCCACACCATGCTCTGAAGCGTCTGTCTGCACAACAAATTCCTTTGAGAAGTTGGGCGCCTGAAGCACGGGCGCCGTGCACATGGCAGATTTCAGGGCATCAAAAGCTTTCTGGCAGGCATCAGTCCAGTTCACTTTCTTGGGCTGCTTCCTGGAAGTCAGCTCTGTCAAGGGTGCAACAATGTTGCCATACCCCTTGACAAACCTCCTGTAGTACCCAGTGAGTCCTAAAAAGGCTCTCACCTCTGTCTGGGTCTTGGGGGGTTCCCAAGCCAGGATGGTATCAATCTTGGGCTGTAGGGGCGCCACCTGGCCGCTCCGAACCTGGTATCCCAAGTACACCACGGAACCCTGCCCGATCTGCCACTTACTCGCCTTGATCATGAGGCCTGCCCTCCGCAGCACCATCAACACTTCCCAGAGGTGGCGTAGATGTTCTTCCGCGCTGAACACTGCAATGTCATCCAGGTAGGCGGCACTGAAATCTTCCAGTCCAGCCAAAACCTGGTTGACCAACCTCTGAAAGGTGGCAGGGGCATTCTTCATCCCAAAGGGCATAACCCGGAATTGGTAGTGCCCATCTGGTGTGGAGAATGCTGACCTCTCTCTTGCCCCATCGGTTAAGGCGAACTGCCAGTACCCAGACGTTAAGTCAAACGTACTGAGGTACCGGGCAGCCCCCAACCAATCAATGAGCTCATCAGCTCTGGGGATGGGGTGCGCGTCAGTCCTGGTGACTGAATTGAGTCCTTGGTAGTCCTCACACATCCGGAGTTCGGGTGTGGCACCAGGTGCAGCAGCCTTTGGGACCAAGACCACTGGGCTGGCCCAAGGGCTGTTAGAGGACTCAATCACCCCTAACGCAAACATCTTGGAGACCTCCTCCTTGATGCAAGCTCTCACCCTGTCAGTCACTCTGTAAGTTTTGTGCTTTACAAGAGGACTGTCCCCAGTGTCCACATCATGGACTCACCACTCAGTGTCACTGGGAGTCAGGGAGAACAGATCAGAAAACTGTCCCAACAGTTGGCGACAGTCATCCTGCTGCTCAGGGGTCAGGGTGGAAGAGAGGTTCACACCATCCACTGACCCATCTTGCTCCTTTGCAGACCGGAGGTCAGGAAGAGGCTCAGCCTCCTCTTCCATCCCAGCATCTGTTGCTAAGAGCATGCCCACTTCGGACCTCTCCAAGTGGGGCTTCAGGCGGTTCACATGCAGGACCCGCAAGGGGTTCCTGGGAGACTGCAAGTTCACCAAGTAGGTGACGTCACTCTTGCGCTCCACCACCTCAAAAGGTCCGGTCCACTTATCCTGGAGCGCACAAGGCTCCACTGGGGCCATGACCCAAATCTTTTGTCCAGGTTGAAACTCGTTCAGAGTGGCATTCTGATCATACCACCGTTTCATCTCTTCCTGGCTGGCTTCCAGATTCGCCTGAGCGAGTTGTCTGAAACACCGAGTCTGGTTTCTGAAGGCCAGCATGTAGCTAAATACATCCTGGGGAGTTTTACTGGGAGCTTTCTCCCAGCCTTCTTTAACCAGGCTCAGAGGTCCTCTTACAGGATGGCCGTACAGTAGTTCAAAGGGACTGAACCCTAAGAACTTCTGGGGCACCTCCCTGTAAGCTAACAGAAGGCATGGCAAGAGGACGTCCCACTTATGCCTCATGGGTTCCTCAAGACCCATAATAATGCCTTTGAGGGTCCGGTTGAATCTCTCAACCAGCCAACTACCATGGGGGTGGTAAGGAGTGGTGAACTTATAGTTTACACCACACTCCTGCCACATGGACTTCATATAGTTAGATATGAAGTTGGTACCACGGTCGGACACCACCTCTCTGGGGAACCCCAGACGGGAGAAAATCCCCATCAACGCACGACCCACCACGGGGGCCGTCACAGTCCGGAGAGGGATGGATTCCGGGTACCGGGTGGCATGGTCTACCAAGACCAAGATGAACCTGTTGCCCATGGTTGTCTTGGGATCCAGAGGCCCCACAATGTCAATACCCACCCTCTCAAAGGGGGGGCTGACTACAGGGAAAGGTTGGAGAGGAGCCTTGTGCTTCCTCCCACTCTTACCACTTGCCTGGCAAGTCTGGAAGGTCCTGCAATGAGTATCTGAACTCTTGCGCATTTGGGGCCAATGAAAGTGGGTGACAAGCCTTTTAAAGGTCTTGTCGTGCCCCAAATGTCCTGCTAAGGGTACATCATGAGCCAGACCCAGTAGGAAGGCTCTGAAGCACTGGGGTACCATCAGCACACGGGCTGACCCAGGCTCAGCAACCTTAGGCTCACTATACAGGAGACCATTCTCCCAGTAGATCCAATGTGATCCAGACTGATCACCTGCTGCCTGGCCTGCAGCCTGTTGCCGCAAGCCCACAAGAGAAGGACACTTCTTCTGCTCCTCGCACAACTCTTCCCTGGAGGGGCCGCCTTCCTGCTGCCAATGGGTCAGCTCAGGCAGGTCCCCCAGTTCAGCCACTTGTTCACCTGTAGGTTCCAGGGCATCCCCCTCAAGGTCTGCCTCCTCCTGGACCGTGGGAACTTCGGAGGCCGGTTTCCCGCACCCCCTGCCTCTTCTCTTTAAGGCAGGCACCTGGGTCACTCTTTCAGGCTCCAGGTCCTCTTCAATGCCCTTACCGGCTGCCATTGACCGAGTGGTCACACATGCCCACTCAGGCAGACCCAACATCTCTAAATGAGACCTTTTCTCCACCTTATCCCAAGGGGAGCTTTCCAAATCATTGCCTAGCAGACAGTCAATAGGCATGGCTGGCCTCACAGCTACTTGGAAGGTACCTGAGACCCCCCCCCTCCCACTTAAAGGGAACCTGTGCCACTTTGCAGTGGCTCTCTGAGTTGTCAGCAGCAACTACAGGGTAAAATGCATTGGGGACCACCTGCTCTTCAGACACCAGCTGACAACTGACAGCTGTCACACTGGCTCTGGTGTCTCTCAGAGCCTCCACCCTATGGCCATTGATAGTCACCCACTGCCTGTACTTCTTAGTGTTATCAGGCAGTTGGGTCCTAGGGACCATCTCACTGTCTCTTAAAGAGACTAGGGACATCTCTACTGGCTCCCACCCACCTTGGGCACCCAACTCCTCCCCCAGGGCTACACTAGCCATCTGCCCGGCGGTGCACCAGTGGGTGCAGTGGTCACGGTTTTGGGGCACTTGGGACTTCCCTGAAAGTGACCCACCTGACCACAACTAAAACATGTCTTGGGACCCCTATGAACACATTTATCCGTCGGGACCCATGGTCTTATCTCAGTGGGAGGCTGGGAACCCTTACCTTGGTTCCCTTGGGGATTACTTTGGGGCCCTTTTTGGAACTCCTTCTGCTTACCCTTGTCCTCCCCACTCTTCTGCTGGGGACCCTGCCCACCTTTGGCGGAGTCTCCCACAAGACCCTTGTGGACCTGGGTACTGACCCAGCGGTCCGCCTCCTCAGCAAGCTTCCTAGGGTTAATCAGCTTACTGTCAATAAGGTGCTGGCGTAGCTCTGGAAAACAACTACTGGACAAGTGCTCCCATGCAACCAAATCATAGAGCCCCTGCAAGTCATTTACTTTGCTACCCTTCACCCAACCATCCAATGCTCTGCAAAAAAAGACACATATTCCACCCAGGTACTGGACTCCAGCTTTTGCAATTCCTAAACTTCTGCCTATAAAGCTCTGGAGTCAACCCATACCTTGTCACTAGGGCTTCCTTTAGGTGGGCATAGGACATCTGATCCTCCTTGGGCAATGCTAGTAAGGTTTCCCTTCCTTCCCCCATAAAGCGGCCCCACAACCCCGCTCCCCAATCCTTCTCAGGAACCCGGTGTGATGGCTACCTCATAGGCCTTAAACCATTGCCCAATGTCCTCCCCCTTCATGTAATCCTTTATGACATCTTTGGGGATGTATACTCTTCCTTCTACAGGCACTGAAGGTGTGCTGCCACCAGAGGGAGTGATTTCTAAGCTTCTTGCTTTTAGCTCCAGCTCCCTCACCACTCTCATGCTCTAAAAGCATCTTCTTTTCTTCCATGGCCAACCTCTTACTTTCTAACTCCAATTTCTTATGTTCAAGGCTATCATGGCTTCCCTGTTTCCTTTTGGCCAGCTCCATCTCGTGCACCCTGCTGCTCTCCCTGTCCTCCAGCTCCTCTGGGGACGGGCCCTTTGAAGAAACACTGCTGTCCCCCCTGGAAGGCACTCTCCCCCAGTTAGGCCCAATGGCCCCTCTAGCTGCTCATCTAAATTCTCTGCCTCCTCCAAAGGCTCCTCGGTCTGCCCACTGGCATTCCTTGCTTCCAACCAGGCCCTCAGCACCTTTTGGAGCTCCTCCTTTCTGGTGAGGCCTTTCATAGAGATTTTAAACTTTTTGCAAACAGCTTTGAGTTGTGGCACAGTGTAGGTATCAACCCTCTCTTCTTCAAATTCAATATCTGCAGGTCCAATGGATCCTGCTTTGCTCATTGTGAAAATTGGCAGTTCTCAAAAAAAATAGAAGTTCCACAGAAAAAGTTCTACCAAAATGTATGTGGTCGTGTAATGTTCTGCACTCACTAGTAGTGTACACCAATCACTGTATATGAATCACAAATGCAAGTCCAAATCCTCACCGCTGACCACCAATGTTAGAACTGGGGGTCTCTAGTTGGCAATGGTTTGCACCTTTGTCCAAATAGGGACCCTTGCTTCTAGTCAGGGAAAGGGGGATACACTCCTAAAATAACCCCTGCTCACGCCCTGGTAGCTTGGCACGAGCAGACAGGCTTATCTCAGAGGCAGTGTGTAAAGCATTTGTGAACACATACAGTAATACAGTGAAAACACTACAAATGGACACCACACCAGTTTAGAAAAATAGATCATCTTTATCTAATCATAAACAAGACCAATACGACAAATATCCACAGTACAGTTATCAAGGTATCGTCAAGAATAGGTTATTCACTTAAATCAAGTTTCTAGCAACAAATAACTCCACCTGGAGTTATTACGACGTCGTGACAGATGAAAATCCCAAAGTACGGCACCGACCGCGAGGTTCGCGGCGTCGGGCTCACAAAGAACAGTACCTTGGAAAAGCGATGAAAACAAAGACGGTTCACGGCGTCGGGGAGGTGCGGCTTCGTTGGCGCTGCGCGGTGTCGGTTCCTTACGACCCCAGGGGAGGTGTAGACTCGGATCCTTACTGCAGCGCAGGGGAGGTGAGACGACGGTTCCTTACTGCGTCGGGGAGGTGACGTCACGATGGCGCCGAAACCACGGTTCCTTACGATGTCGATGAGTTCGGGGTCACCCACATCGAGGATCGGCTCCGCGATTATGAGATCGGCTTCGGAGTCGATGCGGTACAGCAGCAGGCGTCAGGCCTACGTCGCAAGTCGGAGCAGCGCTCACGGCTTCGGGCAGGTTATGGCGTCGCTCGCTGGCGTCGATGTGGCACGGCAGCTGGCGTTTGGCCTACGTCGCAAGTCGGAGCAGCGCTCACGGCTTCGGTGCAGGTTACGGCATCGCTCGCCGGCGTACGTGTTGCAATTTCCTTCTGTAGCAGCTAAAACAGCAGTTCTAGATGCAGGCAGACAGAAGGGGTGAAGTCTTGGTGTTCCTGTGACTTCAGACAGGAGGCAAGCTCAGTTCAAGCCCTTGGAGATCTTCCTAAAGATGACAAAGCAAACAGCAAAGTCTTTTCTCCTCTCCTTGGCAGAAAGTAACCACCGCAGGCCAACCCCAAACAGCAAACAGCACAGGGGCAGTACTCCTCCTTCAGCTTCTCCGGTTCTTCTCCTTGGCAAAGGTTTCTTGATTTCCCAGAAGTGATCTAAAGTCTTGGGGTCTGGGCCCAAATATTTATACTCAAAAAGTCTTTGTTCTCTGGAGGCAGAGAGGGTCTGTGCCTGACCAAAACCAGTTCTGTGCAGCTTCTTGGCAGGAGGTGGAGATAGCATTGTTGAAAGCAGACCTGGCCCAGGTAGCTGAAAGGAAATTTCCTCCCCATACTCTATTCTATGAGGGCTCCGGGGAGTGAAAGGAAATCCCAACCCCTACTCTCTATTCAGCCAAGGTCCTATTCAGCCCAGCCCTGACTCATCAGACTGCTGGAGCCCAAGCCCTCCTGACACTCACAAACCAGACATGCAATACACAACCTAGCACAGGCAGGCTGGATGGTTAGGCAAGAAAATACCTACTTTCTAAAAGTGGTATTTTCAAACGCAGAGGGGTCGATTCTGATCCGGGTCGGAAACTGTACCGACCGACACGGACCTGGAACGGAGACCGACCGACACGTATCGGCGCCGTACGACCCGCGCAGTACGATGCAATGCGTGTGAATTACAACCCACTCATACGGAACACAAGCAGCACGACTGAACCGTACGGGAAACAGTGATTCGCCAGTAAACGGACCTGGAACCGCACCCACCGAGACGCATCAGGAATGCACGCAACCGACACGGACCAACGCTGTATGAACCGCGTAATACGATGCAATGCGTGTAAAACGAGACCGACTGGCACGGAGCACAATCCGGAAGACCGAGACGTACAGAAAACAGTGACTACCAAACAGTAGACTCCTTTTGCGTCCAACTCGGTCGCCAACGAAGAAACACAGCAGAATGTAAGTGTGACAGACTCGGATTACCCCGCAAGAGCCACTGGCAGCGTCCGTCCCGGTCAAATGAACGTCTCCATCACGCCCACCAAAACCTAAGGAAAAAAGACCAAAAAAGGACCAAACAAGCAATGACAAAGCCAATAAATAAAAAATAAAAAAAACATGGAACTAAGACACACCCACAACTCCCCCTACATAAAGGCCCAAATCCACTCCCATGATCCTTTGCTATTTTCAAACACATGACAGCTGAGGAGACAACTACATAGCACCCTGAGCAACACCCACACCTCACCCACCACACAACATCCACACCATTACCACTTCCTAAACACACTCACAACAAGCAAGAGAAACTGACACCCACTCACCCTCACTTACACCCTCACACACACATCAACCACCACAACCACCCAGCACCATGCCCCCAAAGAAGAATCCAAAGTTCACAGATAGTGAGTTGGTAGTCCTGGTTGATGAAATACTCCGAGTAGAGCCACATGTATTTGGAACCTTGGTCCAACAGACCCCCATGTCACAGAAAACAAAGATGTGGGAGAGGATCGTCGACAAGGTGAACGCACAAGCACCTTGCCCGCGCACAAAGGATGATATCCAGAACAGGTATTATGATGTGCGTAGGAGGGTCAAGAAGCTCATAGGCAGAGACCATGCCTTGAGCCAGCACACTGGCAGTTGTCCACCTGCAAAACCAACATACTTCACGTCCTGGGAGGAGAAAGTGCGGGCCATACTCCCACCGGAGGGCATCCATGGATTAACAGGAATACCAGAGCCTGGTGAGTGCACAACCAATCTAGTCAATATTGTGTGGCAACACACACACATCACTGCGAAGGGGACATTGGAAACAAGTAGCGTCAGCAAATCCAAAGTAAGCCAGAAAAAATGTAAATCTGTGATGTGTATGCCAGTGACACAAACGCAACAGCTGCTATCTCAGAGTAATATCGAACTAGGTCATAACATGTAAAAACCTAACAACAAATACAGCAAGGCATTGGCCCTAAACACAAACAAACACTGTCAGCCAACTTGTCAGCACTGTTACACCACCTCACAGGAAGCAGAGTCACAGGAAGGAAGGTCAGGGATGCTGGGAGGGTGGGTGTAGCCAAAAGCATGATGGGAGTTGTAGTCACAGACACCAGACCCTCTCACACATGGTCCATCAAGTCCACCCTGAACTATGTTCACCTCACAGGGAGTGGGAAAGTACTGCCCAGATGGCTGACGCTGGGCTCTGCTGTGGGGAGCACAAAGCCCTGTTAGGAGTACTGCTCATACAAACACCAGGACACCACTGTCAGCCATCTTGCCAGCACTGTAACACCACCTCACAGGGAAGCTGAGTCACAGGAAGGAAGGTCAGGGATGCTGGGAGGGTGGGTGTAGCCAAAAGCATGATGGGAGTTGTAGTCACAGACACCAGTGTGGGCAGGGGTGGTGTGAGGGTGGTCAGGGTGAGGCCATGGCCTGCAGATGGGGCTGGACTGCAGGAAGATCCGCAGTTGGGACGCATCATCGATGCGTACCACGAAAGCACCGGAGGATTTGGCCAGGTTGTGGGGATCCTCAGGGACATGCAACAGCAGCAGGCTGCACATCATGCCAGAATGGACTCCCACATGACCCGGATGGAGTCCAAAATGGACACAATTGATGAACTCACAGCCGTGCATAGGGACATACTGACATGCCTCCGCCAGATAGCCAACTACATTACCACACCTCCCTGTGTGCTCACTACATCAGTTGCCACTACATCAGCAACTGCCACAGGGAGGGAGGTGGACTCTGGCGGAGAGTCCTCTGCACCGCAGCAGCCTGAACTTGAGGGTCCCCCTGAGAAGAAGAAGAGGGGTCGTCCGAAGAAGGACAAGTAAGAGGCAGATGGCCAGGCATACCCACCAGGACGTGACTACCTGTTCTAGACATCATCCAATGTGTGCAAAGCGTTCACCTTGTTGACTGTCGCTAAACTCCCACACATGTGATGGAGGGTCTAAGTTGGACCAATGTTCCAAAGGACTGTGGACTTTACTCTATAAATATCAACAATCAACACTACCAACTGCACTGTGAGCTTTGGATTCCTATTACACTGTACAGCACTTTCACCTACGTATAACTTACAAACACATGCATGTAAATAAATTCACTATAACACAATACATGCCTCTGTTGTGACTGAAACTTGGTTTGTGTTATTGAGAGGATGATCTGTGAAAAGATGTCTGTGCATGTGAACTACTACAGCGATGTAAACACAGTCATGTGAGTCATGGTGATGTGACACATATGAGGTAGAAACCCCACTACGTCAACACAACACATACTTACCATGCCCATCTAACTCATCGTCCTAACTTATGTGAACAGACAATGCAGTGAGATGCATATACACAACACCCTTCTTGAGTCTGTGGCAAGATGCCCACAGGTACAGCATGCAAATGAATGTTGGATGTGTGGAGACCGACAACGCACATCCCAAAGTGAAGCACAGGTTTATTACACATCTGAAACATGTTGATGCCACCACAGATGCAAGCTAATCCCACGTGACAGTGGCCACACAGTCACCAAGTGTGGAATAATTAAAGTCCAGGGGTGTGTGGCACATCACTTGTTGGTAGATGACTACTTCCACCCTGGAACTGGATTCTGGGAGTCGGGGGTCAGAGTCAACCAAACAGCCAAAGTACCCTGTGAAGAACACGATAGAACAGCAATACACATGCCCGAAACATGTCACAAGATACCCACACAAAACCACGTAATCATGTCAACACTGTTGAGGAGTATAGACTACCTGAAAGGACACATCACTGCACGCATCCAGTCAAGTAGCACACATCCACACTCACACAGCAACTGAGCACCACCAACACATATCAGGCAAACACAATACATTGACAAAACATCCCTGTATACTCACATTCAGGCGAAAAAGTTGTTGATGAGCTGTGTGCGGACATCACCCTCATCATCATCATCACTGGCATCGTGGCCCAGGCCAGGATCCTCCACAGGTGGCGGATGTTGGTCATCGTCATCCGGGATGAGAGGCAACTCCTTCCTCACTGCCAGGTTGTGTAGCATGCAGCAGACTATGATGATTTTGCACACCTTAGCAGGTGCATATGGGAGGGCCCCTTCTGTCTTGTCCAGGCAGCGGAAGCGGCTCTTCAGGAGACCAAAGGTCTACTCGATCACTCTCCTGGTCCGGCCATGTGCCTCATTGTAGCGCATCTCTGATGGTGTCACAGGGTTCCTGAGGGGTGTCAGCAACTACGGCATGTTGGGGTATCCGGAGTCACCTACATACAGACAATTGCACATTAGCTGAGTTTGAAAAGAGCGTGGAAAACAACATTGCCAAACACACACAATGTCAAACAGTCAGTACACACCGACAAGCCAGGCACGCTGGTTCTGCATCTGTGCCATCATCCTCGGGATGCGACTAATCCTCATGATGTACGCATCGTGCGCAGAACCAGGAAATCGTGCACACACATGTGAAATAGACATGTCCGCCAGACATACCACCAGAGCATTAATTGAATGGAAATGTTTCCGGTTCCGGTATGGCAGCTCATGTGCATGTGGTGGTACCAAAGCCACATGTGCCCCATCAATGGAGCCGATGACATGTGGCATCCTCCCCAGTGCATAGAAGTCACTCTTGATGTCAGTGAGTTGTTGTGGGTTAGGGAAATGGATGTAGAGGTCCAGGAAAGTTAACATTGCCTCCAACACATCGCGCAGCACACGGCTGAACATAGTCTGTGACATCCCACCAGCAGACGCCACAGTGTATTGAAAGGTACCAGTGGCAAAGTGTAGGGCAGCCATCACCTTCACCTTGGGGGTCAGCGCTGTAGGGTATGGCCGGCCAGATTGCAAATGTGGGGCCAACTGCTCCGCCAAATCCTCAATCAGTGGCCTGGTGAAGCAGTACCGTCGGATGCAGTCACGTTCAACCATGGTAGCAAGGTCAGGGAATGGTCTATGGACAGCTGGTCTCCTGCAGTACATAGGTGAGCAAAGGAAGATAGTAATTTCCCCTACCTATGTGGCACTGACCATGCTAAATTTCACATGAGACATCATAAAAAGACACAAGTGCTTTATGTGTGTGCTGTTGTGTATGGACACATATGTCACCTACATGCCCATCATCTCACATCTCATCTCAACATGTGTACACAACAAGTTCCATGTTGTGCTGTGTCAACTCAATGGGCTGTGTCACAGTACATCTGTACTGATGTCACATACCAAACACACACCACAGTGACAAGTGAGGACAGATGTCTTCCCTGCATCACAGCTCCTTGACAGGCAGATACTCAGGGACCTTGTATTGCCACACGGACACTGGCATGATGTGGCGTATCATGTACACGCCACTACACGCCCATGACTCCCACAGGAAGTGGCCCCTGATGTCTCTGCAGGACTCAGCAGGACACACCCTCGACCCCCTCTTCACTACAGGAAACTCCATCACCTTCAGCCACACCACCGAACTCCCATGGACCGACCATCGTTGCGTCCACTTCACCTTCAGAACACCCACCATCCACAGACACCAGCACCTGCTTCCACGAAGAAACTGGACCAAAATCACCGACGACCAGCTCACCTCCTCACTCAACAACTCCACCCCAACCATCGCGGAAAACGACGACCCCAACACCGCAGCCCGAACCCTGCATAGATGGATCTTGGACAGCACCAACACCATAGCCCCCCTCAAGAAAAACAGCAATACCCGCGCCAAGAAAGCCAGATGGTTTACCACAGAACTTCGAGAGTCCAGAAGCACATGCCGCCGCCTCGAAAAGGCCTGGAGGAACACCAAATCCACAGAAGCCCACGACAACTTCAGAGCCGCCACCAACGCCCACCATCAACTCATCAGAGAAACGAGGAAAAAGCGATTGAAGACAGAATCTCCACCCACGCGCACAACAGCAAGGAACTCTTCAGCATCATCAAGGAGTTCGCCCAACCCACTAGCGAGTCTACCGACATCCCTCCCTCACAAGACCTCTGCGACAAACTCAGCACCTTTTTCCACCACAAAATCAAGAGCATCTACGACAACTTCGACGAAGACAACCAACACACTGAACCCTCACCAACCACCCCGACACCCGGAAACCAGCGATTGACGACTGGACAGCCCTCACCACCGAAGACACACTGAAGACAATGAAGTCAATCCACTCAGGGGCCCCCACGGACCCCTACCCCCACCACATCTTCAACAGAGCCGCCGACACCATCGCACCCATGCTCCGCCACACCATCAACCGCTCCCTGGCGACCGCCTCGTTCCCCGACGACTGGAAACACGCCGAGGTCAACCCCCTCCTAAAGAAACCCTCAGTGGACCCCACCGACCTCAAAAACTACAGACCATCTCCCTGCTCCCGTTCCCAGTGAAAGTCATCGAGAAAGCCATCAACAGCCAACTTGCCACATTCATTGAAGAACACAACATCCTCGACTCCTCCCAATCCGGCTTCAGAAAAAACCACAGTACGGAAACCGCCCTCCTCGCCGCAACAGACGACATCCGCACCCTACTGGACAAAGGAGAAACAGTAGCCCTCATCCTCCTCGACCTATCAGCGGCGTTCGACACAGTCTCCCACCGCACCCTAATACGCAGACTCTACGACGCAGGAATTCAGGACAAGGCCCTCGACTGGATCCGCTCCTTCCTCTCCGGCAGGACGAAGCGGGTCAGACTCCCCCCTTTCCTCTTGGACCCCACACCTACCACCTGCGGAGTCCCCCAGGGCTCCTCCCTCAGCCCGACGCTCTTCAACGTCTACATGGCTCCACTCGCCCCCATCGTCAGAACCTACGGACTCAACATCGTGTCATACGCAGATGACACCCAGCTCATCCTCTCCCTATCCAACGAGCCCAACACCGCCAGACGCAACTTTCGAGAAGGCATGGAAGCCGTCGCCAAATGGATGAAAACAGCTGCCTACAACTAAACACCAACAAAACAGAAGTACTCATCATGGGCCCAAACCCCGATGCCTGGAGCGACACCTGGTGGCCCCCCGCCCTCGGAAACCCGCCAACCCCCACGGACCACACACGCAATCTGGGAATCATCCTGGACTCCGAGCTCAAAATGGACCGCCAGATCAACTCTGTCTCGTCTTCCTGCTTCCACACCCTCCGCCTCCTTCGTAACACCTTCAAATGGATCCCCCTCGAACACCAAAAGACCGTCACTAACGCCCTGGTCACCAGCAGACTTGACTACGGCAACGCACTCTACGCCGGAATAAACAAAAACCTCACCCGCAAACTACAGAACATCCAGAACGCCGCCGCAAGACTGGTCCTCAACCTGCCAAAACACTGCCACATCTCCCAGCACCTGCGCACCCTCCACTGGCTCCCTGTCGAGGTGAGAATCACCTTCAAGATGCTCACCCACGCACACAAAGCCCTCCACGGCACCGGACCAGCATACCTGAACAGCCGACTCAAATTCCACGCACCCCAAAGGACCCTACGATCAGCCCAGCTCTCCTACGCCGTGGTCCCCCGCACCAGAAAGACCAGATCGGGAGGCCGCTCCTTCTCCTTCCTCGTGGCCAAAGCATGGAACGCCCTTCCGCTCCACCTCAGACAGACAACATCTCTCCCCATCTTCGCAAGAAACCTCAAAACCTGGCTCTTCGACAGACCCCCTCCTTGATGGATGGAACCTGCACCCCCCCCCCTAGCGCCTTGAGACCCTTACGGGTGAGTAGTCGCGCTTTAACAAACCCCTGATTGATTGATTGATTGATTTACATGGACATGTGCAGATGACTTGAGGGACACACACATACACAGGCTGATGTGACCAGAGCCTTCATTGTGTTGTACATGTTGGCTCAGTGACCAAGTTTTATGGTGACATGACAGAGCCCTGCATAGACAACGTTTGGCACAGATGACCTTCCACAGGAGTGGAGTCACCTCATAGCAGTGTGTTATTCCGTGACATTGCCTGAGCCCATGGTGTGTGTTCTGTGAGCATGTCTGTGTGTGTTCCCTTCCATTCCTTTTTACTACACAGGCTGTATTCCCTACAGATGTTCCAGTTTGTGGTGCTTGCTGAGTTGTCCTGTGTTCATCTCACAGCTTGGGAAAGGGTTTTCTTGGCTGTTGGTACATGGCTAACTACTGGTCATTAGGGTGTCATCCCTAGGTGTGTTTGTTGTGAGGTCCTGGGATGTGGGCAAACGCACGTGGGACACATTCAGGATTCCCCAAGGCCATTTTGTGTTTACGCCATCATGTTGTTATGTCTATGTGGTATCTTTCAGTGATTGTGACACGTGTATGTGTGTGTGACTGCTCCCACTCCTCAGGTACAGTGGTGCAATGTTGGAAGGTGTCAGCATGTGTTCAATATGGGTCTCCTTGGGTTCTTAATTGGTGTGTGACTGTGGCAGGGATCCCAATGATTCTAGTACATTTCAGCTCATGGCAATGTCCTGCATACTGTGCAGTGTGTCAGACATTCACGAGGGTCGTTGACTGGGCACGTGTGATGAATGATGGGTACCTTAGATCCCCACCCCTGGGATTGTCATGGGTGCATGTGCAGTGTCACCAGTCCATGTGGGCTTCACTGATGCACATTGGTGCAGATCCAGCTGTGTGGTGTTTGGAGTGGCCAAATGTGAGTTGTGTTGTAGCTAGGCCCCTACCTCCATTTGGGCCTTGCATTACAGGCCATGCCCTGTGGTTTCTGTTTGTGTGATGGCAGTTTGTTGGTCAGGAATCTTGACCCAGTGTGCACAGGTGACTGTGCTTCACAGTATGTGCAACATCTACATTTGTCATCACAGGGGAATTACTATGCATGCTAGTGTCACCACATTGTGGGGTCCCTGAGGGTAGTGCTGTGGTGGTTGTGTCTCTTGCTGTGTTGGTTGATGTTCCGCCCAGCTTGTGTCACATTGATCTTTTGGGATCCCACTCATCTTACAATGTGTAATTGACCACAAAGGTGTGCCGAATCAATGAGTTTCTTTAGTTTGTCACTGTGTACACATCTGTGTGATTGCAGTTCTGCCCCCCTCATGTGTTGTGTAGTAGCCTGGGGACACTGACACACACACACATGTTGTGTTTGATATGCAGTGTGAGTCTGGCTGGCTGTGTCTGTGCATCTGCAGCACTGCATTGGTATGTGTATTGTGGGCCATTGGGTGGATGTTGGTTCCCTACTGTCCCTGGGACTCTTGCCTCATCAGTGTGCACATTCATCATGTTTGGTATGTCCCATAGCTGCCATGGTCTGGGACTTTGTGACCTAACAGCTGCAGCATCCACGCAATGCTTAGTTTGTGTATGTGTTTGTTCAGGTATGTATGTTTGCATTATGATGGCCACTTCTGTCATTGTCCAATTGGACACTAGAGGCATTCTCAGCCCCCATGGGCGATGCTTGTCTGCACATGGCAGAGGGTGTTTTTGTTGCACAGCAATCTTTGTCTCACCACATCTGTGTCTGTATGGGACACAACAACTACTTTGCCTCACACGTGCTTGTAGTTTTGGGACCAGGAATCATACATGCTGTTTGGCAGTTGCAACTTTTTTCATGACAACACACACCTTTAGCTCACTGTGGTGTGTGTGGGTTTAGACCCCATTACCACAATGTGCAAAATGTGCTGTACTTTTAAGCCCCACATTCACATTTTGCTCATTGTGGTGAGTGGGGGTTTAGACCCCATTTCCACAATGATCATGGACTGGTGTAGTTTTGAACCCCACACTTACATTTTGGTCACTGTACTGATGGGGGGTTTAGAACTCATTGCCACAGTGAGCATAGACTGCAGTGGTTTCCCAACCCACACTGGCCTTTTGGTCACTTTGGTGAGTGGGGGTCCAGACCCCATTACCACAGTGATCATGTAATGCTTAAATAGTAAAACACACACTCAGGTTTTGGTCACACATGTGATGGGAGGTACATTGTCTGTTCACTGTCAGATTCACTGTTGTAGACATTTGACACGGGAAACCCACTATTGCCATCATGGTAGGGGTGGTGTGTTTTGCATACACACTCACCCTATGTGTGTGGATGCTGGTAGTGTTATGCATCCCCCATCCTGTGTGTGGCTACTGCTAGTCCAGGTTGGCATCCAGCCCCTATGGGCTGGGCACTGGTGGTAGTGGTAGGCATCCAGCACCCTATGAGTGGGGATAGTAGCAGTGATAGTCATCCAGCATCCTGGGAGTAGGGGGTACTGGTAGTTGTAGGCATCCAGCCCCCTATGAGTGGGGATGGTAGCAGGGATAGTCATCCAGCATCCTGGGAGTAGGGGGTACTGGTAGTGGTAGGCATCCAGCCCCCTATGAGTAGGGGGTACTGGTAGTGCTAGGCATCCAGCCCCCTATGAGTGGGGATGGCAGCAGTGATAGTCATCCAGCATCCTGGGAGTAGGGGTACTGGTAGTGGTAGGCATCCAGCCCCCTATGAGTAGGGGGTACTGGTAGTGGTAGGCATGCAACCCCCTATGGGTAGGGGGTACTGGTAGTGCTAGGCATCCAGCCCCCTATGAGTGGGGATGGTAGCAGTGATAGGCATCCAGCCCCCTATGTGTAGGGGGTACTGGTAGTGGAAGGCATCCAGCCCCCTATGAGTGGGGATGGTTGTAGTGATAGTCATCCAGCATCCTGGGAGTAGGGGGTTCTGGTAGTGGTAAGGCATCCAGCCCCCTAAGAGTGGGAATGGTAGCAGTGATAGTCATCCAGCATCCTGGGAGTAGGGGGTACTGGTAGTGGTAGGCATCCAGCCCCCTATGAGTAGGGGGTACTGGTAGTGGTAGTCATCCAGCCCCCTATGAGTAGGGGGTACTGGTAGTGCTAGGCATCCAGACCCCTATGAGTGGGGATGGTAGCAGTGATAGGCATCCAGCCCCCTATGTGTAGGGGGTACTGGTAGTGGTAGGCATCCAGCCCCTATGAGTGGGGGTACTGGTAGTGGTAGGCATCCAGCCCCTATGAGTGGGGATGGTAGCAGTGATAGTCATCCAGCATCCTGGGAGTAGGGGGTACTGGTAGTGGTAGGCATGCAGCCCCCTATGAGTGGGGATGGTTGTAGTGATAGTCATCCAGCATCCTGGGAGTAGGGGGTACTGGTAGTGGTAGGCATCCAGCCCCCTATGAGTGGGGATGGTAGCAGTGATAGTCATCCAGCATCCTGTGAGTAGGGGGTACTGGTAGTGGTAGGCATCCAGCCCCCTATGAGTGGGGATGGTAGCAGTGATAGGCATCCAGCCCCCTATGTGTAGGGGGTACTGGTAGTGGTTGTCATCCAGCCCCCTATGAGTAGGGGGTACTGGTAGTGCTAGGCATCCAGCCCCCTATGAGTGGGGATGGTAGCAGTGATAGGCATCCAGCCCCCTATGTGTAGGGGGTACTGGTAGTGGTAGGCATCCAGCCCCCTATGAGTGGGGGTACTGGTAGTGGTAGGCATCCAGCCCCCTATGAGTGGGGATGGTAGCAGTAATAGTCATCCAGCATCCTGGGAGTAGGGGTTACTGGTAGTGGTAGGCATCCAGCCCCCTATGAGTAGGGGGTACTGGTAGTGGTAGGCATGCAGCCCCCTATGAGTAGGGGGTACTGGTAGTGCTAGGGATCCAGCCCCCTATGAGTGGGGATGGTAGCAGTGATAGGCATCCAGCCCCCTATGTGTAGGGGGTACTGGTAGTGGTAGGCATCCAGCCCCCTATGAGTGGGGGTACTGGTAGTGATGTGCATCCAGCCCCCTATGAGTGGGGATGGTAGTAGTGATAGTCGTCCAGCATCCTGGGAGTAGGGGGTACTGGTAGTGCTAGGCATCCAGCCCCCTATGGGTAGGGGGTACTGGTGGTGATGGGCTTCATGCCCCTATGGTAGAGCTGTTGCTAGTGTACGGCATATCAACATCCCTATCTGTGTGTGAATTATTGCGGGTACGTGTCGTTTGTTTCTGTGGTGGGTGTCTGACTTACCGTCTCCGACGTAGGCGTCGGTTCCTGATCCGGTTATAGATGTAAAGTAGTGGGATGACCTGCACGATGGGAGTCATGCTGTCTTCATCTCGTACACGCTGATTGTTGCTCCGTCTCGTACCCGTTGCTAGTTGGTCTGTCTCGTAGCAGTGGGTCTTGTTGTAGCGCGAATCGTGCCTATAATACTGCTCTCCCGGATGCTGTGACGTGCTGGAAGTGGCGACCCGTTCGGCGCGTAGGAAGTGCACATCGTACTTGTTCTGCCGGAAACTGCTGTGTATTTGCTTCCGTGCGACTCGAATTTGCGTTTACTGATCCGGCTCGTACGGGAACTGTAGCTGGGATCGGAGCGTATGGCTCGTTCGGATTTTAAGCACATTTGCGCATCGTACTTCCTTGCCCGGATGGGGCGCCTGCCGGGACGTGTCGTTCGGAAGGTAAGCCTACGAGCGGCTCTTTGAGGGCATACCGAGTGAGATCGGAATCGGCCCCAGAATGTAAAAATCACCCACACTAAAAGATGTATTTTAACATTCGGAGTTCAGGCATACTAAATTCGTTTTTCTACCATGTTCCCTGGGTCAGTTAGGATTATAAGATGTTATAATCAAACTGCCCATTCTGGCCTATGGGAACAGATAGCCTTGCAATAGTGAAAAACGAAATTGGCTGTAATTCACTATCAGGACATGCCACACACATCAGGGCATGTCCTACCTTTTACATACAATGCACCCTGCCCTAGGGCCTACCTTAGGGGTGACTAATATGTAGAAAAGGGAAGGTTTGGGGACTGGCAAGTGGGTGCACTTGCCAAGTCGACAGTCCCAGACTGCACACAGGCTCTGCAATGGCAGGCCTGACCATAGTTTACAAGCTGCTTCTGTGGGTGGCACAACCAGTGCTGCAAGCCTTCCAGCAGCATTTGATTTACAGGCCCTGGGCGCACACGGTGCACTGTACTAGGGTCTGACAAGTAAATCAAATAATCCAATTATGGAATCACTAATCCATACAACAATTTACAATAGGGAGCACTTGCACTTTGGCACTGAACAGCAATGGCAAAGTGCCCAAAGCATCTAAACCAGCAAAAACAGATGAGGCAACAGCAAAAAATGGAAGGGAGACCCACGCCAATGGTGCCAAGTCTAACAGTTGCTATATAGGGTGAGAGGCAGAAAGCAGGGATGAAAAAAACCTGGAAAGTGAGATAAGGAAACATTAATGTATGATGCAGAATCAACACTAGGTAGCCTTGGTTTTCGGCAACATTCAGTCTCCTCAGATAAACACTGTGCCCCTTCATTCACAGATTTCTTTCGTTCACAAATTAAGCACATGACCATTATCTTTTCTATAATTATTTGCCTATATACAACATCCTTGTGAGTTTTTCAGTCAAGCGAGCACCCTGGCACAATGCTCGGTTTCCATTGTGTAATTATGGGCATCATCGCTTGTCTGTGACGCGAGCACTGGGTGTATAGACCTTGTCACTGACATCTGTTTACTTCAAGGAGTGAGTATCAGAAGGAGAAGCCAGTCGTCTTCCAGGACCAGTAATTTGCCAAATGCACCCCACGCTAACTGACTGCTTATTGGTAGCGTGTTGTGAAGCCGATATGGAGACTGGATCACCCAGTAAACAACAATACTGTATAACCAACTGATGGAGAAAGCCTGGAACTAAGGTGACCGTGTTGACATTCCACCAGTTATCCTATCTTCCGTAAAAAAAACAAAAAACATAATTAATCTCAACTAACCCAAAATAATAAAATTGATAGGAGGAAACCTTTGTGTCTTAATTAAATATTAGAATTACTTTTGTGTACGTTTTCAATCAATTGGTTGCTCTATAAGCAGCAGGAAAGAAAGTTTAAAACCATTTGAGGGAAGAGTCCTAGGTAAGAGAGGTAATTCCAGAGCTCGCAATACAAACAGTGTGAATCTGTAACCAAGGGATTTTCTTTCAGCTTTCTAATAAATTGGCTTGAAAATGAACTAGTCAACTAGTGAACTTTAAGAATTAGGTTGCTGTCTGTGAAGGATGGAAGGCTTGGGGGAAGGGATATACTACCAGATGATCAAGTGCTAAGTACTGTACAATTCACAAAGCAGCTAAGGTGAAGAAGGACAGCAACTCCAACTCCGTCCCTGTAATTTTCACATGGTGCACACATCCTGAATGGCACTCGCTGCAAACAATGCTACTGCGAAACAGAAAAGACAATAAAGATACAACAGGAGCCTCTCCAAATAAAAAGTCCAATATTTCAGTCTTGAGCAATAAAAACAGTCTCACATTTCCTTAATCTATTTTTTGAAAAAAAAGATATCTCTTTTCTCTTAAAATCGATGAGGCCAGCACTTTTTGTTCTGAACAGATCTTCTTCAAGGCGTCAATGTCCAGTGTAGATGAATCCAGTCCAACGAGGCAGGCGTTGTACTAATGTAGAAAAAAAGGTCTAGAGATTAGTAACAATAGTCCGCATGCATGAGTTGAAACGGCCAATGTGACCACCAAAATCTTTGTTGTGCACTGCCTGTCTGGGATTTATTGTGCTTCAAAAAAATGTGGTCAGAATATCGATTACAAAAATACTGTGAAGGTAAAAATATATATAAATATATTTACTATACTTAATTTCACATATATGTACCTTGGGGATATATATATAACATCAAGGTCTGGAAACTGAAGATCTTTGGATGGCATCTTTGCTTTATTGAACTGCATTATACAACTTCAACATCAGCTATGTGTGGTCATGTAAACTGTGACATAGGTGTCTTGATTCCGGATACTTTGGGGTTCCAATAATAGCTATACAGGGTCACTAACGCTTTTGAATAAGTCCATGGGGCTTGTTATCACCACAAAGAGGAGACATAGAAGATGACGTCTCCCTTTTAGTAGATGCCGATGGGCCAAGGTGTTCTTGGCGTCTGAAATCATTTACTGTAAAGCAGCACAGGCAGGTTCCACACTGTTTTTTTGAGGCTGATTCCGGACCTAATGAATCTGGCCAAACAAGCGGAGTAAGTAATTGATTCATGGAACACATGATCAGAATGTCTGTGTTATGATCATTCTGTCAGAGCCAGGTAAGCTATACCCGAAGCTTGATGTATTTCAGACCAGTTACCACTTGATGGTATTCATTAGCATTCAACACTTCAATGTGATGTGAATCAGGGAATCAATAGCATATGTAATACAATACACAATACACAGTGAATATGACAGGCTGTGAGGCTAAAGGCTAATTACACAATGCAGGTATCCCAGAAAGCCATCAGAAGGCCAATACTTGTAAATTTGATATGGTGCAGTTAGGTAGAAATGATGCAAACCTTGTTAAAGCTACCTCTTTAAAACCACTCAGTTTTGTCCAGCAGTTGAGCAGCACATCATGGTCTATGGTGATGAGTGCTGCTTAGATGTCTAGTTAAATTATGACTTATCTTTCCGTGCTGTTGGGCACCGAATAGCTCCTCCATTACATTCCCTCTGCTTACATTCAGAATTGTCGTCGTACAAAGCTTGAATGCTTGAAAGCAACCGACTTAGCCAGTCATTGAACTCTGAGCTTTTTCATTGCAATATATGGTGTAAATTGGTTTATAGTACAATTAGGTACTGGAATCCAGTTTTAATAAATATGAGTTCATTAACCCAGTCAAAATCTGAATCCATATTGTAACAAAACAAAGATTAATAAAGTAAACCAGTGATGTGTTCATGTTATTATTGATACATAGCACATAAAAAATGTAGGGTCAGATAGAGATTTTTGACAAAAGGGAATCTCTCTGAAACTGATTCAAGAACATTTCATAACTTAAAGGTATGACTTACTCATAGTTTACATCTGACCCACTCCTGAATTTCCAGGAGTAAATCACATTTAGTCCTTCATTTATAGTTGAACTTCCTGGCCACCATGAGGCTGGGGGATCGATGGACCACCTTTGTCAACTCAGCAGGAGCAGCACTTCCTAATTTACACCACCAAAAGTGGTTCCACTGACATTTCTGGATCAATTCCGGCATAACGTGGCATGCCAGTTGACGGGCCATACCATGATGACATGATCAGCAATTGAGCATTTTTTGCCCTTGCAAAAAGAAACCCCAAATGGAGCGAGAGAGGATGGTGGCTTTTAGAAAATAAAAGAAGTGTGCGGTGTCATTGAGGTGTTTACCTACTTGGGACTGGTGTGTCAGACGTTCATGGCGCCCGGGGAATAAACAACAGAGTGGACATGACATTGGAAGCCCCAAAGCAAATAGGGCATGGCTTCTGTCTATCCGGCCACCAGCCCTTCAGCAGTCACTGTTTTACCAGTACATAAAAGGGGTGGTCCCAGTGGAAACACAATATTACATGGATATCAACATCACCTAATAAGTCAATTCCAAACAATACTTATACATGACAAAAATATATTTAATCAAGTGAACATATATTTAATCATGTTAAAAAAACAGCCCATTTGTCAAAAAAGTTATACATAGGTGCCCCGAGGCGTGAGGAGGGAGGAAATGGTGCAGCAAAGTGCATAAGTGAGGGTACGTGATATAGGAAGGGCAGTGAACAGTATATACATCAAAAACATAAAAAGGCCTGTCCAGCCTTAACCGAGGCTAAATTATTAACAAAAAACAGAATGTCAGAAGCGACACGGTGAACCTATCACCGTTGTCAACATTCAGAAAACAAAACATAGAGCTGTCGACGTTTCGACCCAGGGTTAGTGTAGGAAATTCAGCTCCTTACAGAAGGGTCTTCATCAGGACCGTGGGGGGCACCTAATGATAATTGGGAGAGCGACCGTGGGGGGCACCTAATGATAATTGGGAGTGCTATCGGCACCCTGATTTATTCATGCCCCTCTCTACTACACTAAAGGAATAAGCCAATCCATTGAGTAAGTGATTTTTTCACTGTGACTGGGGACAATATTCACCATTGCATGTTTGTTCCTTTCCTTTGCCTCACTCAACCCTTTGCTGATATCCTTAATCCATCTTTTCAGCATTTTCCATCAAGAGTCCGTCCCTCTCTGACCCTGGAGCCTGCGGGCCCGCTCTTTTCATCTCTTTCCACCACATGTCTTGGAGGACTTAGGGTAATTAACCATTTTGCCCTTTTCTTGTGGTTTTATTCTGTTTGTAAATTCTTGTTCCATCACCCAGTAGCGGCCCGTGGTGGGAGTGCTGCCGGGCGGTGACGTGGGGCGGGGGAGGGGCTGGGTGGGAGGTAGTAAACTACGGAATACGGCCGAATAGAGGTAAGTAAACATATAAATAAATAAAACGAATTTCGTTGCGCGCGCTGCATCACCAAATGCGATGCAGCGCGCGCAACGGAAAGTTGTTTTATTTATTTATATGTTTACTTACCTCTATTCGGCCGTATTCCGTAGTTTACTACCCCCCACCCAGCCCCTCCCCCGCCCCACGTCACCGCCCGGCAGCACTCCCACCACGGGACGCTACTTCCATCACCCCAATTAACCAAAGGTCGCTCTCCCAATTATCATTAGGTGCCCCCACGGTCCTGATGAAGACCCTTCTGTAAGGAGCTGAATTCCCTACACTAACCCTGGGTCGAAACGTCGACAGCTCTATGTTTTGGTTTCTGAATGTTGACAACGGTGATAGGTTCACCGTGTCGCTTCTGACATTCTGTTTTGTAAATAATTTAGCTTGGTTAAGGCTGGAAAGGCCTTTTTATGTTTTTGATGTATATACTGTTCACAGCCCTTCCTATATCACGTACCCTCACTTCTGCACTTTGCTGCACCATTTCCTCCCTCCTCCCCCCTCGGGGTACCTATGTATAACTTTTTTGACAAATGTGCTGTTTTTTTAACATGATTAAATATATGTTCACTTAATTAAATATATTTTTGTCATGTATAAGTATTGTTTGGAATTGACTTATTAGGTGATGTTGATATCCATGTAATATTGTGTTTCCACTGCGACCACCCCTTTTATGTACCAAATTTTACCCAGGTCCTAGTGACGTGTCTGGGTCAACCCCATTGTTTTGTAACACTGTTTTACCAGTGGCAGGGCACATCAGTTCTCTTACCTCTAAATGCAGTGGGGACCCGAGGGATGAGCAGATGAAGGCCAATTGATGCCCATTCCTAAATGCGGTTCTTACCTACAGAAGAACACTTTGTGAATAAGGTTTGTGTAATTTTATGGTTTGCTAAAATAAGAAAGATTTTTAGAAGTATTGCAATTAGGCGCTTAGCTGAGCCATCGTCGAAAACATTGCATAGTATTATTGTCTAATATGGTACAGATGTTAATTTGTGCGGTTCTTGTTATGCCTGCCGCAATTCCCACATCTCATTAAATTTCAATCCGCATTTGTCCAGAATACATTCTGTCAACAGTAATATATTTAATTTACTCTTCATTGATTTCTAAAATTACACTGCCACAGAGCCGTGGGCACGCAATAATCCTGATTAGAATTCCCATTGCTAACATGATTGTAAATATGACATTAATATGTTGTGGTTTATATTTTCCGTCTCTCTCACTTTCACGTTAATACCGACTTTAAAAGGAAACTAAAATGAGAAAGATGATTTTATCGATGTCTCATTCTTTCTAGAGTCCAAACACATTACATTTTTAAAGATTATTAATTTATGTATGAATGTGTATTGTACATCGTTCATTACATATTAGTCACTTAAAAATATTACGTGACGCCTACTTTCATTCATAAATTAACAATAAAGTATCAATAGATCAAGATCAAAACTATAGCGCCGAAAAGATCTTGCTCCAAAGAGCTGCTTTGCATATGGGTCTGAAGGCAGCAAAGGATGCTGTAACCGAGCCCTGATGTTGCAGAGCGTGCTGTTGATAGTCTCAAAAGTGAACAAGTGGATTGTCTGGCTGACAGTCCTCCCTTTAAAACAAGCATTGGTAAAGCCAGGTTATTTTATAGATGTAGTTCTTCATTGATTGGCGTGGTTCTGTATATGATAATTTATCAACTATTGCATTGAGGAGTGAATGCATGGTCGAGTGATTGGGTATTTAGATAAGTAGGTGAGTGCATAGCTGAATGCGTTAGTGAATGTCTGGATGACTGGGACAGTACATCAGTGATGGATCCCGACATATTACTCCAGTTCTCCAAGCTGAGGCATCAGAAAACAATTACAATGTTATAAAAGTGGCACCAATTACCAATAGTAAGGTAACAGAAGCATCACACCAGCGTTAGTGCACTCTATTGTTTTATATTACATTGTACTGCTTTGTTTTAAATGTATTTCACTGTGCTGCATTGCCAGCAGCTTCCCTCAGCTGGCCAAAGCCTGTCCTTTTCTGCACAATGTGCTCGGTTGACTCTATGCTTGTCACACTTTGCAGTGGGTAATGTTGGAAAATTGTGTTTCGCGCAATGTCGCTACTTCAGGGCTCAAATATCAAATTCTGAAATAATTTGTCACTCTGCTCAGTAATGAATAAATGAAGATGTCTCACTTATGAATACAAATAGATCTGTTTTGAGTGCCTTGTTGCAATATCTTTAGTCCCCTTGACAAGGGTAGACCAGGTAGGGTGGGCCCAGGGACTTAATTAACTTTAAACAGGCCTGTTCTGTCACTAGCAAACATTAGAAGACACCTGGAAAGACCCCAACCTTTGCCCCTAAAGTCAGCCTGCTACCAGATCCAGTGGGTGGAAAGTTATCCCCAGACCCAGTTATGAGTGACTAGAGCAGAGCTAACGGGTCAGTACCCTGGCCAGACCTTTAGGTGGGCACACAAACTTTGCACAGGAGGAGAAGGATTTCTACATCTTTGGATTTTTGAAATAAGGTGCACTGTGGAATTGTTTGCAGTAAGGCAAACAGGGACTGCTGCAAAACTGGGCAGGGTTGCCCCTGGAAACATTTATCCAATTGGTTAGGGACGAGCCCAAGAGTCACACCACCCACTAGCTGGTGCCAGGCATAAATGTAGCACCGCAAGGCACCTTCCTCAGAACACCTTCTGAACCTATGTAAGAAAAGACGAAGGACTGCACCTGCTGTTTAAGACCTGTGAGGATACCTGAAGGGCTGGACCTTCTCCAACCTGTTCCCAGGAAAAAGAAGCTAGCTGACCCTATATGTCTACAGGTATTAAAACAAGCTGCAAGAGGCTTTTTCATAAAAGTGCCCAGCTGACCAGTAGCAACTGGGCCTGAACTGGCCTCTGCCTGACACCCTCAGAGTCTATAAGTGTCTCTCCTGTAGTCCTGGGGGTCTTAAAAGTGTACTCCTGTAGTTGTTTGGGCACTAGAAAAAATTTTTGGGAATATTTTTAAATTTTTTCCTCCAGATCTTCATCGGGACCCACCGGAAAAGTATCTGAGGTTGCACAGCACTGTATTGGGTATTAGCTTTGCCCCTCTCAAAGATCACTGTACCTCCAAAAAATGCATTCTGCATCGTGACTTAGAATATTTTCATCAAGAAATCTCCAGAGCTCCTGAGCATGATCAGGACTGACCTGCTTCAGATATCTGGCATTTGATTCCATCGCAGCAACTATAGTTCCAGCAGCAACCATCGCTGGAGTATTTTTCTTCTAAAAAAAATGCCAAAGTACATTCTGCATTGCGGCTTAGAAGAAATTCCAACGTTTTTCTTCCAGAAAGTGACAAAGTCCCTTTCTGAATTGGGACTTAGAAACATTTTTGACTACCAGATTTTCACTGGTACCAAACCACTTTGAACGTCTGACCCAGGCTCCATTGCAGTCAGCCTGAAAATGCAGCTATGTTCCAGACCTCTGCAACCATTGACCTGCATTGGGAGCTATATTTTCACTGATGCTTTTTCTATTTGAATGTTTAAAAATGTATATCTCCTGTTTCCCTTACTGGAATACTGTGGTTTTGGTGTAATTAGCTTATTAACTTTCTCTCTCCTTTATAAATTAGAATGGGATTTTTTGTGTATTTTGTCTTTGACTGTTTAACTGTTTTGGTACTTCTAAATGCTTTATGCATAGGCCTGAGTCACAAAGGTAACTTGCACTTTTGAGTGATTTAAAATTTTGAGAGTTTGCTACCTTTTTCCCGTCTATTTCATCAATTTAGTCCATCATATTCTCAGGCGTAATATTGGAGATAACCCAATACTTTTAGTTACTTGGAGGATGCCTGAAGAGTCCATCATTGAAGATGGACTATTAATCTCATCATATTGTCAATGTTTGGTTCGTCATTAATGTCCTATTACTTACCGGTAATCTTCATTACTCCTGGTCCCGTTGTCCTCGTCCCCTTCATAACTAATGAGATAGTCCTATCTCGCAGACAGAAAAAAGAACGAAGGAATGCTGGACCTACCCCTCCCCCTCCCTCTGGGAGTACATAAGCGTACAGGTACCAGCATTCCTCCTGACAATACCAAGCCCAGATGAAGGCCGGCAAGTCAGGGAGGGAGGGAGGGAAGCCATGAAGGGGACGATGACAACGGGACCAGGAGTAATGAAGATTACCGGTAAGTAATAGGACATTACCCCCAGGTCCCTCTAGTCCTCGTCCCCTTCATAACTAATGAGAATACCCAAGCAGACACCGGCATTCATCAACAATAAACCACCAGAACCAACAGAAATGCAAAAGTCCAGGGATTTATTGAACAGCAAACACAAGAAATTCAGGAGCACACAGCATGCAGCACACCCAAACCAAAATTAACATCATCCCCCAACAAATTCTGAAGGCAATAATGCCGAATAAAGGTATTAGAGGACGCCCAAGTGGCCGCCCTACAGATCTCAGAAAGGGAACACCACCAACCTCAGCCCAGGAAGCAGCCATCCCACGGGTACACCTCCCTGAACCCCAGCAGGAGGAGGAGACCCAGAAGAGAGTAAGCCAAAGCAATGACCTGCTTCAGCCAACGACCAATGGAGGCAGAAGAAGCCTTCCCCACGAGAAGAAACCCCAAAAGAAACAAAAAGGGAGTCAGATTTCCGAAAATCCGCAGTGCGCTCCAAGTAGACACGCAACGCCCTGCACACATCCAACAAAGACCAAGGAGGATCCCCGGAGAGTCCAGATCAGACCCCAAGGCAGGCAACACCAACTCCTGAGAACGATGAAACTGGGAGGAAACCTTCGGAACAAAAGCAGAATCTAAACGGAGAACCACCCCATCCTCGGAAAAGGACAAAAAAGGTTCCCGGGCAAGCAAGATCCCCAATTCCCCCAGGCGACGGGCAGAAGTAATAGCCATAAGAAAGACCACCTTGAGAGTCACAAACTTAACGTCCACCTCCGACAGAGGCTCAAACGGAGGAGCCACCAAAGCCCGAAGAACCAAAGGCAGATCCCACAAAGGAAAGGAAGGACGCACCACCGGTCGAGACAGAGCAAAACTCCGAAGAAGACGCGAAACCAGATCCTCGACATCAGACAAATTCCCCCAAGAGGAACGGAAAGCCCGAACAGCAGCCCACTGAGCCCGTAAAGTGGAAACAGCCAAACCCTTCTCAAAACCTTCCCAAAGGAATTGCAGCACCACCTGCAAAGAGCACACCAAAGGGGACAAATCCAGAGCCAAACACCAACGACGAAAATTACCCCAATGACGGTCATAAGACTTGAGGGTAGACGGACGACGGGACCCCTGAAGAGCCACTGCTAAATGCTCAGGGAAACCCCGCCGACGCCAACCCTGCCTCTCAACTTCCACACCGAGAGACGCAACCTCAGAAGAGACAGCGACGGAGCAGACCGCAGGGGGGAAGGAGACAGAGGAAGAAACCAGGGACCCTGTACAGCCAACAACCGCAGAGTCGGAAACCAAGACCTCCGAGGCCAAAATGGAACCACAACTACCACCACCCGATACTCCCGACACAGGCGGGCCAAAAACCGGGGAATCAGCGCCAGAGGAGGGAAAGCATAGAGGAGCCTTGACGGCCAGGGAAGGGACAGGGCATCCACTCCCCAGCAACCCTCCTGAGGACCCCAGGAGCAGAATCGGGGCAGCTGGGCATTGAGCCAGGAAGCAAAGAGGTCGAGAAAAGGAAGACAAAACCTCTTGCACACAAGCTGAAAAGCCACCGGAGTCAGAGACAACTCCAGAGAGGCAGGGAAACAACGGCTGAGGGCATCCACCACCCCGTTGTCCACACCCCGAATATGAACCGTCGACAGAGACAATAGATGCCCCTCCGCCCATCAGAACAGGGGGACCACCACCGCGTTCAGGGAGGAGGAGCGAACACCCCCCTGATGATTCAAGTAAGCAACCGTCACCGTGTTGTCTGATCTCACCACAACATGGTGACAGAGCAACCGAACCCGAAACCCCATCACAGCCCGGAACACAGCCGACAGTTCCCTCCAATTGGACGAACAACGACTCTCCTGAAGGGACCAACGACCCTGAAGGGACAGGGAACCCAAGGTCGCACCCCACCCGAAAGAACTGGCATCCGTAGTCAGGACGACCGGAGAAGACGGCTGCAGAGGCAGACCCTGTGAGAGATGGGCCGACACCGTCCACCAAAGAAGGGGAGGGTGGACCGAAGGGGACACAGGAAGAAGACAATCCAGCTCACGAGACACAGGATCCCAGCGAGACAGAAGGTACAACCAGAGAGGACGGAGGTGAAAACGAGCCCAGGCCACAGTAAACACCGTCGCCGCCATGAGACCCAGAAGACGCAACCAGAGGCGAACCGGAAAGGAACACCCCCGCAGGAACCGCCGAGCCAGAGACACCAACGTCAAGACCCGAGGCATGGGCAGGAACACCCTGCCGAGATCGGTCCGAAACCGGGCTCCAATGAAAGTCAAGTCCTGGGAGGGAGACAGCTGACACTTGGGTAGATTCAGAAGAAACCCATGATCCCTCAACACAGAACACACCACCCCCTGAGCCTCCAACAACAGGGACCGAGACGGAGCATGGATCAACCAGTCGTCGAGGTAAGGGTACACTAGGAGCCCCCGAAGATACAACACAGCCACCACTGGAGCCACAACCTTCGTAAAAACACGTGGAGCAGACCTCAGGCCGAACGGCAGGACCTGAAACTGAAAGTGACGCCCCTGAACACAAAACCGCAGGAAGCGACGGGACCGGGGATGAATCGGGACATGGTAGTAAGCGTCCTGAAGATCGAGGGTACACATGAAATGGCCTGGAAGCACCAACGGAATCACCCTCTGAAGAGTCTCCATGCGAAAAGGCAGACGAACCACCCATTTGTTCAGGGCCTTCAAATCCAGGGCCAGGCGGAACCTCCCTGTCACCTTGGGAACCAGGAAAATCCGAGAGTAAAACCCCAGCCCGACTTCCAGAGGAGGAACTTCCTGAATCGCACCCTTCCGAAGAAGAGCATCGATCCCCAGAGACAGCTCGGACCGCTTGGACAGACAGGGCGGCCAAGGAGTCGGACGAACCCCCGAGTCCGGAGGAGGACAGGAGAACCCTATCACATGACCCATGCGAATGATGTCCAACACCCAAGCGTCTGAACAGGACTGCACCCAGGCCGGCAGGAAGAAGCGCAGCCGACCTCCTACCAATGATCCGGGATCTCCAGCCATATAGTCAGGAACGTGGTTTGGGAGGGGGGACTTAACCTTCCTATCCCGGCCACGGACGGAAGAAAACCGTCCCCGCCCCCCAGAAAACTGCCTACGAGAGGAAGGACGGAAAAAGAATTTAGGCCTAGAGGAAACTGAAACAGCAGAGGCCTGCTTAATAGAAGAAGAATGCTTCTTCTCCTTAAACAACTTATGCAATTTATCCTCCAACTCCTCCCCAAACATCATTGTCCCCTTGAAAGGCAGACGTAAAGCGCTAGCCTTCTGGGCAGAGTCAGTCTTCCAGTCCCGTAATACAAGATTGCGACGAGCAGCCACACACGCCCCACTGGAAAGGGCAGAGGCCCGCACCACATCGAAGGACACATCCGAGAGGAACTCCACTTGTCTCTCAATATGCTCCAGAAGACCGGAACAGTCAGTAGCATCATCCATCGATTGGTACAGGGACTTGAGATCCGAAAGTAAGGACTGCGAAACATAAGTCCCATAAATGCCAGCCCTCAAAGCCAAATGAGAACCAGAATACACCTTCTTGAGGGAGGAATCAACCTTTTTATCAACAGGATCCTTCAGTACCGCATCCTCCGCCAAGAAAGTACGACCCACCAGACTTGCCACAAAGGAATCAATAGGGATGGAGTCCGGCAAATCCGCAGCCATATCCTGTAAAGGATAAAGTTTAGCCATAAAACGAGGGAGCAAGATCCAATCGGGATCCACCCACTCCCGCTGCAGGACATCCTTAATGAAAGGATGAATAGGCACATCCACAGCAGCAGAGCTTTGAAACTGGCGCAACAAGGGACCACCAGACGTACTTGGAGCCTCATCATCCGGAAACCCCATGTTAGACTTGACATGCTTCAGCAACCCAGCCAACATGTCCTTGTCAATGTATTTGCCCTTGTGCTCCGAATCCCCCAACCACTCAGCCTCGCCACCAGAAGAGCCAGAGGACACCGGACTAGTGCCCTTAGAATGAGCACCATCACCTCCCATCTCGCTAAGAGTCTCCCTGATGAGACGCTTAAGCCTGGCATCACCGCACTCCCTGCGACGCCGAGACCTGGCAGGAGAAGGGGAGGACGAAGAATCCGAGGAGGAGGAGCGCTCCCTATGGCGGCTCTTCCGAGCATGTTTCCCCATGTCGACTGTGCCACAGCAATCCAGCCAACAAGGAATCCAAGAGCCCACCAGGAACAGCTGAACACACGAAGAAGCACCAGCGCCTCCAAAACCGCAGAAAGCAAGGAGAAATGACACACAGCCAAACCGCTATGCGGTACTCACCCGCGCGGGCTCCTAAATCCCCCAAACGAAGGAGCCCGCCTTGGAATGCCTGACTTCCGCCCCACCGCAGATCCCGGAAGACAGGCAACACGACCCGGAAGGCGGAACCACAGCAACCCACCTTCCGCCGGCCGTACACGCTGCGCCCCCCCCGGCAAAGCCCGGCAAGCCAGGAGGGGCGGCCAGAAGACACTTCAGCAACCCAGCAGCAACTCCAGGAGGCAAGACGGGGCCCGAACCACACCCCCCAAGCCCGGCAGGGAGGGTGAGGAAACAGCGAAAGACACGGGGACACTCGCCCGGCAGCATCCACGTGAGTATACCAGCACCGACAGGAGCGATAATGCTCCTGCAACGTTCTCTCTCCGACAGGCAGCGACAGAAAAAAGAACAGGAGGAATGCTGGGACCTGTACGCTTATGTACTCCCAGAGGGAGGGGGAGGGGTAGGTCCAGCATTCCTTCGTTCTTTTTTCTGTCTGCGAGATAGGACTATCTCATTGGTTATGAAGGGGACGAGGACTAGAGGGACCTGGGGGTAATGCATTTACACATGTATGTTGACGTAACCATCTGTCACGTAGGGGTACACAAGTCCTTGCAGCCATTCCATCAATTGCATCCTAGACTTCGATGCAACTGCGCCTCCTCTATCGTTCCTGCTTTTGTGATTTGGCTGGATCTTAAAATGGCAGAGTCATCTGGTGACAGAGCCCCAAATGTCACTGAGGAAGAGCTAGCCGTTGTGGCCCTGAAAAACTACAGCCAGTATATTGTCCAGCTGAAAGTCAGGTAAGTGAAAATTCCAAAAATTTGTAATTTGCTGACTAATTTCAGATATAAAGTGTTCTCATTTTATAGTAATCAACATAACATTCGGTATGTCATTTACAACAATATTACTTTAAGTAACATCGAATTAAAATGTGTAACCAACCTTCACACTTTTCTTGCTGTTTGTTATAACTAAAGAGGTCTTCTAAACATTCTTTATAAATAAATTAACTTTCACTAATGGCAAATAACTTTAAAGGAATTACATTACTTGTCTATAGTGATTATTATTTAAACATTTTAAAAACGATGCTAAATGTTGGAGCACAGTGATAAATGCACTACAATTGTTTTCTTAAAAAAACATATGTAATATTTGTCACAAATGGTTATAACCAACTTGTGAAAATATTTCAAAATCGGTTTGGCTCATAATAAAAGTGTTTATTGAATGGTGGTCTGTTTTCTGCATGTGTGCATATTTATTGCATGTCTTAATGTTGCAAACTGTTAACAACTAACTGCTTTTCAAAATTACTACCATATAGCATGCTTAACAAATTACTGTAACAAATTCAAAATTTTGCTATGTTTGGTAACATACTTTTAAAAAAACATAAATGTTTCAAAGGGACCAATATGTGTGGAAAATGTTACCAAAATGAATTGTTAAAAAATGTTTACAATATATGGTATTTAAAAAATGTCACTAAAATATGAAAACATTTGCCAAGAAACAAAATAATATAAAGGGCCAAATGATTTTGTCAAATTTCCATTTCTTGGTAAATTTAAACCATAGCCGCTTTCCCCCTCACCTCCGTGCTGGCCTGGACGTTGGCAGTTGCCCGAGCCTCACTGCCACTGCTATCCTCTGGAGGGGAGACCAAGGAGAACCCAGAACACGCTGCTGGGGGGACTACAAACCCCAGCATCCTTAGCGCTTCCTAACGCGCATAAAACTGACACGCCGGCCTGCGACCAGTGTAGCCACTTTCCCCCTCACCTCCGTGCTGGCCTGGGCGTTGGCAGTTGCCTGAGCCTCTCCGCCACTTCTATCCTCAGGAGGGGAGACCAAGGAGAACCCGGAACACGCTGCTGGGGGGACTATAACCCCCAGCATCCTTAGCGCTTCCTAACACGCATAAAACTGACACGCCAGCCCGTGCCGCGGGACGCGTGCGGGGCCGCGCCTGGGCCGCCCCCGGGCAAAGCCTGGGCCAAGTGCGGGCCCGTCCACGCCTGTCGGAGCCCGGAGGAGGCTGGGCTGGGGCCCCCCTCTAACATCGTACTTCTGACTCAAGGTACTGTCATTTTCTGTTTGCTTTCTGTACTGCAAATATGGTAAAATGTAAGGGTCTTACGGAGAAAACGGGCGGAGGGACTGTAGCAACGTTGGGCGCGTTTTTGTCCAGAGCAGCAAGCGTTCTCACTCACGAAATCAAACTAACTGAGAGGCGCCTATCAATGGAACCCCTTCTTTTTCCCTTGGGGTCACCTATAGGGAGTGCCAATGAGGATGCTCCACACACCCAGTTGCCACAATTGATAACATCTTGGGACCTTACACCTGGCCAACAAGAACTTTCCCCGGCCATTATAGCCCCACCAGTTACAACGAGGAGGGAGCTCGAACCCTTACCCTCCATTATACCTCCAAAGGACCCCATGTCTGACCCCCCCAGCAAAGCGACACAGGGCTGGTGGGATTCCAAAGCCAAAACAAACTAAAACTACTCGTGTTCCCACACCCAAAAGCCCTCAACTCAATGTGGTCACAGTGAGTCCTGCTACACCAGCAATGCCATCAACTGCAAATACTTCGCCATCACAAGTAGTTCTGGATGATGCACTATGGGCAGAAGTGAGTAAAATGATGGCCATCATACTGGATCCTATCCTAATCAAGCTGACACAGATTGAACAGCGACTAGCCAGATTAGAGACACAGAATCCACGTCTCATCCCTGACTGAGTCCTCAAGCGCCCCTTTGCATGTACACCCACGAAGAAAACCTTAGTTCACTCCTACGAGGATCGGGGTCCGTCCGCTCCACTGCCCCGATCATTCCCTCTATCTCTGTCACCCGGGCCCCTGGGCCGTTTCCAACAGCCACCGCCCACTCCAATATACACCTGGAGGCTCCAATTCCCCAAGGAACGGGTGAAAGGGACGTATTAAATCAGGTACCATCAGTGCCGGAGGAAACAACAGCGGTCTTTCAGACAGTAGCAACACGAGATATCGCCGATAATTACTCGCAAAAAGTCCTCCATCTTCCACCAGCAGCCTCATCCTTGGTACTGGTTTTGGCGAATGTTCCTCCTCTTCAGGAAAACCTTACCGAATCTACGTCACAGCTAATGGACAAATGTCTCCACTGGCTTTCGTCTAACCTCAAGGACTCAGGAATGAGGAGCCATCAGCTGGCCAATAAAATTATCATGGCTAGGAGAGTGGGTTGAGTGGCAGCTAAAACAAATCTATTGCTTGAGACTGCGTGGTGATAAATTTTAATAATATCTATGAGGGACATTTTCTCCTAAGCAATCTCCATAGATTCTCTCCTAGGAGATCGCAGATTATTCCTTTACCACTGGAGCATTTTTATAAACAGGGTGTAATGACAGGTTCGGGTTACATGGCCAGGAGAATGCCAGGTCAATCCTTTCTGAGATATATGGATGATACTACTCCGGGGATAAGGTTGCACAACAGATTTACAGCCCTGTCGGATTTGGAATCCTGCGATTGACTACCATCACCCACTCTTTCACCTGCAGGGAGAGCATTTATATCAGTTAACCTAGTGCCTGGATTGCAGGAGACCCCCTTGAGCCCCTTACCCTTGAGTGCAGCAGTCCAAAACAGGACTAGTCTAGCATCTTGGAATGTGGCAGGAATAGCCTCAAATATAGGCAATGTCCATTGGCATAATCTCTGGCAATCGTTGGAGATTATTTGCTTTCAGGAAACATGGGCCAAGGACCCAGTTATTTTCCCAGGGTTCCGCACTTTCCACACACCTGCAGTACCTCCAGTGTCAGGAAGAGTGAAGGGGGGATTAATAACTTTAACCTCCAATACTATACTCCTACAAGTTAGGCAGGTTGGCTCTCCAAATAGCCACTTCCAGCTTCTCCAATTTGAGCATAGAAAGGAAGAAACTTGGCTCTTAATTAATTATTATAACAACGAATTTGGGAGAAACATGAAGTTAGTGGCAGAAGAACTAGCTAGTGAACTAGGAAACATTACCGTACACATAAAGAAGGGCCCTGTAAACATCATTTGGGTGGGGGATTTTAACATTCATCTCTGTAAGCACAATAAGGCTGTGGTGTGTGGCCTGGTTGACGCTCAGGGTAATCCCCTTCCACATTTCTCGCATAACGATGATGGCAACACCCTCAACAGACTCCTACACACGTGGAATCTGGGAATAATTAATGACATAAAAGTAGGCCAGATAGGAAAAACTTTCAGGCGGGGTAATCAAGAATCCACGATTCATTTTATCTTAGTTTCCTCCACGTTAACTGGGAAAGTGGCCCACATAGATAATCTATTCACTTGTTATAGCGATCATGCTATCTTACTGATCCATCTAAGTATCTTGTGTAAGGTGAAAGAACACCAACAGTTAGTGGATAACATAACGCTAACAAGAAAAAACGGCTATCAATTAAAGTGGGCACAGGCTCAGAAGCTAAATCTGGTTCCTGAAATATTAGCACAGGTAAGGGAGGAAATTATACACTGCCTGGATGAGGGGTCTTCCTCTCCACTATTAGTCACCCAGTTTAGAGCCCTTCTAATGAAATTAAAAGTGGCTCTTACTCGTTCGAAGCCGCCAATCACTATGCCAACTAGCCGATGGTTTGACCCATTGTGCTCCACCGCTAAAAGAGCCCTTGTCAATGCTATAAAAATCCACCCTAGAGATCCCTTCTTGATACGATCACTACGTAGCGATTATAAGCATGCGAGAAGAAGTAGAGAGAAGGATCTTAGGGAGAAGGCCTGGGACGACCTTGAACAAGTGGCTATCTCAGGAAGTAGCAGAGATTTCTGGAAAGTTATAAATGCCCCTTACTTTAAAGACTCTAAGGACCCGTCCCTGAACACACAGTTAGATGAGGACGCATGGGGGGGGACACTTTGAAAACATATTTGGTTCCAGTACCTCCCTACCACCCCTCCCCCCGAGCCAGACTCCTTATCTCAAGGTAGGATGAGATTTTCATTATGTGAAGTCAGAAGTGGGCTGGAGGCTTGCGCCCCAGAGAAGGCTCCGGGCCCTGATGGGGTGCCAATCGATCTTTTCCAGGAAAATTATGATATGTGGGTTCCCCTACTAACAAACGTTTTTAACATCATAGTGGTAGAGGGCCCTCCACCATCCTGGAATCAGAGTGTAATAGTTCCAATATACAAAAAAGGAGATAGAGGCTGCCCGAAAAACTAAAGGCCCATTTCCCTTCTGGATACCACTGCCAAGCTTATGGGACAGCTTTTATTAGCCAGATTGGAGGATTGGGCTCAAGAACATAACATCTTGATGCAGGCGCAATATGGGTTCCAGAGGGGAAAGGGGACGGTGGATCAATGCCTCAATCGCTCACTTTGTATAGACAAATACACCAAAGTAAAAGGCGGTAATATCTAAATGGCCTTCATGGACCTGACTGCGGCCTTCGATTGTGTATTCCATCAGAAGTTGTGGCCCATGATGGAGGGGATGGGGATTGACCCCCTGATAATCCGCTTCATTCGCCAGCTATACGCCAATGCCACTGCCTGTGTTCGGTATAGCATAAATGGGGAATGTACAAGTTCTTTCAAGATCGAGAAGGGAGTCAGACAGGGATGCGTCCTCGCCCCGTTTCTTATCTCCATCTACACAAACGGGGTGGAGGCTGCCCTGGCTGGCTCACCTTTGGACGTGCCTACATTTGATCACTTCTCCCTTTCGATACTGGTGTATGCAGACGAAGCAGTGTTAATGGCTAGGACAGGGGTAGCTTTACAAAGCCTTATAACATCATATACCTCATTTATGGCCTCATTAGATCTGAGAGTAAATGAACCAAAATCTTTCATTATCATAGCGGGAGCTGGTAGAGGAGCGAAATCCTATTTCCACCTGGCCTCAAAGAAAATCGAAGTGGTAGATTCATATCTGGGAGTCCTTTTTGATAAAAACCATTCTTGGACAAACTTGGTGGCGGCAAGGGCACTAGGTATGGAAAGAAGTCTCCAAGCTATTAAGAGCTTTGCTAGAAAGTTAGGAGTTAGCCCTCTGGACACAATTAAAAATATCTATCATGCAAAAACAAAGGCTGTGGCAACTTACGGGGCAGGAGTCTGGGGGATGGCAAACACGTACCAACTCCAGAAATTGGAAGACAGCTTTTTCAAAAACCGGGTATCATTACCACACTCATTTTCAAATTACATTCTACATTTAGAATTAGGGTTACCCTATATGATAGGTTCCATAAGGCTGGCACCAATCCTGTTATGGCTTCCGATTTGGCGTTGGACCACTGTTAATCTAACGCAACGTATTATCGGTGATTGTCTGAAGCTGGATAACTATAACAGGATTGGCTGGCTCAGATATGTAGAGGCAGAACTGACTGCAATGGGGCAGGGCGACTTATTCAAGGATCCCGACTCTTGTAGGAGGGTTTCTAAACAGAAAATAACTGAGTTATACATGCAGAGAGCTGAAGAATCACCGCCAAAAAGCGTCCCTTGCATATGATCTTATTCCATCAAGACCAGGGGAAGGATTTTCCTACCTCTCTCGCATCACCATTGCACAGCATAGATTTATTTTATTGCGTTTTCGGTTAGATCTTATTCCACAGATACTAGGGTTTCCAGAGAGGAAATACAAACAGTCAGATTTGTCTCCCTGCCCATGCAATAATTATTCGCCTCAGGCCTACATTTAGTACTATTCTGCAAGTTCTACCTTACTGAAAGAAAAGCATTAATTTTTCCTATTCTAAGGTCCCATAATTTCAAACAATGTAGGGTGGTTTTGTGTTTTTTAAAGGCGCTCCCTGACCCTTTTGTTTGCTTTTCTGTAGCATCTTTTCTGTGGGCTTTTTTTAGAAAAACGAAGAGCCGGGGTCTGTTTTCCTAAACTGCGGCAATCATGATTATAACTGGACACATTTATGTGATACAGGCCTTATAGTCACCTACAGCCCATTAGGATTTTAAGTGCTTTTTTCTAAACGGTTTTATAATGTTATTCTTATTATGATCATGGCTCATCTGTTGAAATTGTACTTAAGCCCACTAAGATCATGAATGTTTTTATACGGTTTTATAATATTGTTTTATAGTTCTGATGAAAATGTGCTTTTATGATCTGTTTAAAAACAAAAATCGAATAAAGATTTATGAATGAAACCATATATGTTTTGTTTATTAACTAAATTGCATTGAACATGTTGAAGCACATTTGAAACCATAACACTTACACTGCCAAATAATGTTGATATTATAATTTAGAATGTAAATTTTTTTTTTTTTCATTTTTCATTGTCCTTCCACATCAGAAGACAAATATCTGGTAGGCCGTTACCAGAGAAGTCAGGTAGCTGGGTGTTTATAAGTGTCGCAGCTTGCATTGCAGGAAAAGGCGGGACTCAAAGAACAGCTCTCCAATATCTTGGAAGGTCTTTCCAAAAACCATGGCGTATGTGTAGGTCAGTGACCCCCCCGATGCTATGGGTGATGGCGATGGCCTACCCTGAAGCAGCGATGACCCTGAGAGCAATGGAGCAGCAACAATGGTGTAAGTAATAACTTGCCTACATCACATAAGCATGTATGAAATTAGAGGTCAATTGTAACATTAATATATTAATGAATAACATTTAACTTTTAGACTATTCATATAAATGTGTTTGCAAATTAAAAAAATTCTAACATTCATGTACTTTAATTTAAAGAACAACATAGGTAAGTATTTCTACTTGCCTACAAAGGAAGTTGAATATTTAAAAAAATATGTTGAGTTCAATTTATAGTTATGCTGATGGTATTGAGAGAGACAAACATAACAGCTATCCTGGATCTCACATTAAAAACAGGTTCCATAGAATATATATATTAATAGAAGTAATACGTTGTTTTTAAGTTGAGGGATATATTAGGCTCTGCCACAACTTTTGCTAAAAAATATTTTGGGCACAAATGCATTAACATTATATAGAGATATGTAGAAGTGTGTAGCTTGTCAAATATTCACATCACAGATCACGATTGATCATAACATGCACAATGCACAATGTTTGAATTATATCTAAGTAAAATTACTAAAGCCTTAGAGTGTGAGGTAAGTATGCCTGCGTTGTAATGCCATAGTCACAATTGTTTTGTCATAATGTTTCATGATAGGCCTAACTACATAAGTATGGAACATACATTTAGGATTCAAGGACACTTGATCTCAGAGACAGTAACATACAAAATTAGAAATACAAAAACGCATATACCATCTCAGGGATGTAGGTAAAGATATTACTATGTGCACACAAACATCTGACATATTTTTCGTTGGTACGAGAACTGTGTTTTGCAAAGTTCCAGCATGAAAAATGAATCATGAAAATATAATTGTCTAAGGTAACATAGCTTCATGAAAATTATATTTTAGATGTGCTTTTGTTACATATGAATGCACATATGTGTCATACGAGTGTTCTGTGTAAAGATTTTACAAAAATATTTAGAGTTTTAAAAACAGGACACTCCATACGAAACATGTGGGATATAGCAACATTGTTTTTCTAATTAGATATAATCCTATCTCACGTATATTATACATTCACCAGTATTCCCATTTTGACTGTGTATCCAATTTTAACAAATATGCACTTACTTAGGATGCAACATAATTTACACAGATATAGTTTACATTATTTACATTTGATAATAAAAGGGAATGGCAACAACCAATTTGATTTTATATATTTTAAAATATTTTTTTCATACATTTTAGAGGCTTATTAAAATGTCATCATCATTTTTTTCTCAAGAAAGAAAAAATAATAGAAATGCACACTTATTGACAACATACATGCTTGTGCGGAATCTGAGAAACTCAGGTTAAAAAAAGACAATATTGTATTTGATCAGATGCCAATTCATTATCAGAGACATTTGAGTAACTATATGATTGCTTTGAAATGCGACTCATATTTAATAGTAGAAAATACTGCTTTAGGAATGAGAACACAAAAGGCAAACAAAGGAATATTATGTCATGTCAAGTTCAAAAAATGTAAATAGATTGGCTATATTTCTGACAATGCATTGTTTCTATTTTCAGACTGTGAGAATTATATATTTATTTTAACAGATGTATTTTACTCAGCAACTTTAGGAGCATGCAAAACAGATGGTGGGCAACTATCTGGGGAAGACCAGGACAGTTGATGGAAATCCAAACTCAACATTACAGATCTGGAAGGACCCAGGAGCACCGAGGGTGAGAGGGCTGGCATTGATGCCAGCACTACAACAGACTATGTGGCCTCCAACATCGACAAGACAAAGTGGTGGCAGAGCAGGATAATTATAGACAAATATCTATTATAATATCTGCCACCACAGCACTGCGATCCCCACCCTCAGTCCTGTCTCCCCAGGACCTATGCCACATGGCCTGGGGTCTACTTTGCAGCAGGCAGCTCTCCATATGCACCCATGCCAGCACGCTGGTGTCAGAAGAGGCACATGCAATGCTGGTGACCAACTTACTCAAATAATTGACATCCTGGCTGGCATGCACTCTGCCATGTCTGCCTTACAGAGAAGATTATGTCCAGCAAGTGCCTCTTCTGACACCCCTGCACCTCCTACCATTCCTGACCCCAACTTTACTAATATACGTGTACCCATTCCTACACCTATTCAAAACCCTGACCCCATTCCTCCGACCATCACACTTACAGCCACATAACAAACAACAGTCATGACACCAAGCACAAAACACTCATATTCAGCACCTAAAAGAAAACACAAAATACATCTACACAAACACACACAAGACTCAAACTTACACACATCCACCCAAACAACAACATCATAGCTAGCAAGTACACATGTACCAGCACCTTCCCCATCGCCATATTCCTCCCCTGATCCTCCACCAACCCTTACCTCTAAAACCTCCACCCATACTGCTTCATCCATACCCCTAAACCCTCCACTGTTCCTAAAACTACTCTTAACCCTAAATCAAGGGCATAGGTATCAGTGGTGCAACCAGTGCAATGCACAAGGGCCAAGAAGTTGGAAGGGGCACAACTACAACAAACCCTTGAGCCCTGAGAATTCACCTAAGAAAGCACTTATGCTGGAGTTCCGAACCTGAACGTGCATTAAAAGATGACTTTAAATTAAGATTTTATCTAGTCACATTTGTTGTGCATTCAAAAACAGAGGCTAAATGTCATTCTAGTATTTGGACAAATTGTAGCCTATTGTTTGAACATGGAGACTGGTAATAAGTTTTGTTTGCCTACTCCAAAATGTGAGGATTTTGTAAAGTGAACTATGTGAAAACCTTGCTTGGATAAAAGGGAAGGCTGGATGTTGTTTCCTTCTGACACACAACAAATTATAAATATGTATAACAAACAGTGCATATGTTTGAAAATAAATAAACAGGAAAGCACAAATGAAGTGTTTTTTTCTAATTCAATAAAAGTGATGGAAACAAAAAAGTCAGTGGTCCACTCTCTAAAAGCCCCATGAATTGACCACTGAATCATTGAGTTTTTTTCCCTAGGTTATTGCAAGTGCTCCTGCCAGACCACCGTACAGCTACAGCGTCCAGTCTTATGCTCTTATACAGAAAGGAGAGAAGCTGAGCTCAACTGATGTGCGCTTTCCTTCCAAGGGAACACTCCTTCCTGGCTGAAGTCCAATAATCACAGCTTCTCCACTGTGAACAGCTATGCAGTTTGCTGAGACCCAAGAAATCTAGAGGCAAGTTAGCTACTCCCTGCTCTCATAGTGTAGCGCAGAGAAGTAGTCTCTAGGGTGTTAGGTTGCGGGGAAAATTCCGATCATATTAGAAATGTTCATATTATTCTAGCAGCTAGTGACATGCATTAGTGCTGTTCTAATTATTTTACTGTGTGGTTATTACTCATGTGCTAAGCAACACGATACAACTGTTAAAATAATCACTTTTAAATATATTGTGTCTTTTCTTGTATGTCCGTGCAAATTCAGTGGTAATTTCAATGGAAAATGTACAGTCTAAATGACAGTGGCTACAACACCATGCTTTAGTAAAATATTTGTGACAGTGTGCTCCTAAATGCAGCACCTCCTACACACTACACAAGTGGTGGCTCGCATAGGGTGTGCTGCGGGGCGGTGAGGCGGGCGGGGGAGGGGCAGGGTGGGGGGGTAGTAGACTCGGACATACGACGGAACGGAGGAAAGTAATTATTACGTTCCTCCGTTCCGTCGTGTGTCCGAGTTTACTACCCCCACCCTGCCCCCCACCCTGCCCTGCATCACCACCCCGCAGCACGCCCTATGCGAGCCGCCACTGCACTACACCCTAACCATTCTTCTTCTGAATGGGTAAGGCTTATTTGCAGCAGCTGTTCTTTGTATGAGGCATGGATTTTTCAGAATCCATATGAGTTCAGTGATGGTTAGCAGGGAGATTAATGGCAATATAACCAGTCTGAATATTGTTCCAGCACCACTGCTTACTAGGGTCACAGGAGGCTTACAGCACTGAGAGCTTGCTGTTAGCTCTGTCCAATTCCCACAGCTGCAGGAATCAGACTACATGCAGCAGAATCTAGTGAAGCACCTGCAGAGGAGCTGCGAAGGCCTTATAATGTGCCCACTAAATGGCCAAGCAGTGCGCATGCTCACTTTGTAAATACAGAGTGTGCCATTCAGCCCTGACTGCCTGATGCCGGCAGAGGACAAAGAAGAAATTATGCCCATGCTGTTCGGTGGGTTCGGAAGGCAGGACAGTAATAGTTATCACTGCGTTCAGCCTGACGTGTGGAGGGCAGAGAATGGCATTTAGTAATGGAATATAGATTTACTTAAGACAGAGTGCTGTTTGTTTCATTATATGCTTTAAACATGCACAGGTAACTTTAAAACAACTTCTTGGGGTTTCTAATGCACAATTCTTCCTTATCATAACCAGAAATAGGAATAGGTATCCTTCTAAGACCAGTGGAAACTGGCCATAACCTCAGAAAACAATATGTTGCCCCTAGAGATAGATACTGAGAGAGGGGAAACTCCAGTAACTGTTATACACAGTTCTGCAGTAGAGGTGGATGAGCCAACAAATTAACATGGAATGCTGAGTTAAGGGTCAGTTTTGGCTCCAAGAGTCTGTCTCAGCCCTAAGAGCCCAGGCACAAGCTGAGCCGTGGGAACATTTGGCATGGAAATTGTGCAACACATGATGTGGAAAAATATGATAAAGTGACTTCGAAATTTCTTTGACAAGTGTTTCACTTTAGTACATTAGATTATATTACTGCATTGAGAGGCGATTATCAAAAAGTGATAGTTTTTAAACATGAACTTAGAAACATTCATACCCCCATGCCCCACTCCGAAGACCATTACTGAATTTAAAGGTAAGTCAGTTGTTATGTGCACCCTCTATGTGAGCTATATTCTTATTTTACATGGAGCAATATTATAGTCTATCAAGTCCCACACAAAAGAGTTTTTTGTACAGCACACATCCTCACATATTTCAAGGTTTAATCATATGTAATAATGAACAAAGGAGGCATGATAAAATGAAATAATTGCATAGGATCACACAATTTGTTCAAGTGGCCAAGCCACGATTGATCCCAGGTTTTCTGGCTTCACATTGTGTAATTCGGACACTAGATTGGTATCCCTTTCTCTGTCTATTTGACATCAAAGTGTATTGCTTTGTTTTCTTTTTTGGCGAATAGATTAGAGCATGGGTAGCAGGGAGAAGCCACAAGAAATCTCAGCTCATTTTGGGCTCGAGTCTCGAGCTGAACCAGAGCCTAGCTCACCCACCTCTATACTCTACTCTGGGTATTATGTGCCTAAAATAAATGTAGATGTTGCTGCCAGTGTGATTCCAGTCTTGTATGTGAGGTTATCTTAGCTTGCAATGGTGATGTCCATCTTGTACCTGTGCTGCGTGTGAGGGGAACTTACACTGCTGCCAAATTCTGCACATTGTGTGCGTGTGTTTACACACACAGGCTTGGACTGCTGCAGATGTTACCCATGTTCTGAGCATGCGAGTGAAGCTTGCATTATTGCTGATCAGACCGGTATGTGTTCTGTGGGTGTGAGGGAAGCGTGTACTCCTGCCCAGTGATTATCTGTTTTCTCTGTCAAGCTTGCACTGACACATTCCAGTGCTGTTCCTTACACTTGTACCAAATCTGAAATGCTGCTTAATCTTTTATCTAAGGGATGTGTTAAATGGTGGAGCCCAGTGCCACACTTATTCCATGTCTTTGAAGCAAGCTGGCAGTGGCCCTGCAACACCACACTTTTTCCAGGTCTTTGAAGGTAGTTTGCACTGACTGCCCCTGCAGTACCACACTTGTTCCATGTCTTTGAAGCAAGCTTGCACTAGCCTTGAGTACCACACTTGTTCTATGTCTTTGAAGGAAGCTTGAACTGGCCCTGCTGTGCCACACTTGTTGCAGGCCTTTGAATTAAGCTTAAACTGGCCCTGCCTTACCATATTTCTTTCATGTCTTTGAAGAAACCTTGCGTTGACTGGCCCTGCAGTAGCATACTTGTTCCATGGAATATAGCATGTTACATCGCATGCTATTACATCGCGTTCTATTACAACGCAGTCGTTACAACGATCCCGTTATTAGAACGCGATACCTTTACATCGCAAGTCATTAGATGGACTTGCTGTAGGGGGCGCGCTGGACTTAGGAACAGTATAATTTACTATTCCAACTCCAGCGTGCGCAACAGTAGAGAAGGTGTTGGAATAGTAAATTGTACTATTCCTTAGGTTAGAGCGCCCCCTACAGAAAGTCGATCTAATGACTTGCGATGTAAAGGCATCACGTTCTAACAACACGGTCGTTGTAACGACTGCGTTGTAAAAGGAACGCGATGTAATGGCCACGTTGTAAACGCTGTTTCCCGTTCCATGTCTTTGAAGGAAACTTCCTCTGGCTGGCACTGCAGTACCACACTTGTTCCATGTTTTTAGGTTTAACTCTTTATTATTAGTAACTTCATTATACATACAATTGTATCTTTGCATCACAATTCGTAGTTAACACCTTGTCATTAATATATTTCTATTACATTTAGCCCTGCTGTTACAAGTGTTATCAGCATAATTCACCTTATGCTTGTGAGGCACTCTTTGATCTTAAGCAAGAAAAAGGAACAACATAAGGAGGTGAAAACTTACCCCAAGAAAATTAAACAGTGTAACCCCTCCCCCCTCCCTTCCTTCCCTCCCCAGAACTGGTATTCATATTGCCTATGTCCATAGTGAGACTGGTGTGTAGAGAGTAGTCCAGACAAGATTTCACTTTGTGTCGAGTGAATCTTCTGTTGCCGTTAGACGAAGGAGGCGGAGGTACCTCGGGCACGTAATTTCATTAAATTTGGCTGACAGCAGGGTCAGAAGAGGCTTCCACACCTCTTTAAATCCAGATTCAGAATCTGTGAGGGAGGCATGTATGCGTTCCATCCCTAAGATGTACCATAACCTATGGAGCAAACCTATGTATGTGGGTGTCGTTTGCGTGCCCCAGTGTGTGAAGATATTTTGAAGCGCCGCCCCCAGAGCTAGTCCCATCTGTTTTCCTTTGCGGGACTTCAATGGAAACGTTAAGGGGTTGGGCAGCCCTAACACTACATAGGCCGGGAATCTTGGGAGCTGTGTCTCAAACTGCTTGTCTATTTCATCCAATATTTGAAGCCAATACGTGGACAGTACAGAACAGTCCCACAACAGATGTAGTAAGTTCCCTTCCTCCCCGCACCCCCGCCAGCAAGTAGGACTGCGGCTCGGGTTCCCTTTGTTGAGGCGCACTGGCGTCAGGTACCAATACGTAGCTATTTTGAAGGCTGTTTCCCTACTGGCCATGTTTCGTGCCGTGTGTTTGGCCCTAAAGTATTTATCCCCCCAATCCTTCTTCGAAAGGTCCCTTCCTATTTTCTTCACCCAGCGTCTCTGACTAGGAGTAGGCTGTGCGGGGGCCGGCAAGCGCAGCATATCGTAAAGCTCGGAAACCAGTTTCTTATCAGTTAGCTTTGTGACCAGCCATTTTTCATATTTTGTCAGTTTTCTATTAACCTTTGGGTGTATGTCAAGTTGTAGTAGCCAGTGTCTTATCTGCATGTAATGAAACCGTTCCATCTCTGGGAGTGTGTAGTCTTGTCGCATTTTTGGGAAGGGGATAATCCCCTCCAAATCAAACAAATGGCCTGCTGCCTTACAGGGCCAAGCTGTGAATGCCTTGCCATCCATTCCCGGAGAGAATTCCCTCTTCTCCAATAAAGGCGTCACTGGAGAGGGGAATGTCGTAAGCTCCCTCTTAGTAGCCACCTTATCCCACACTTCCATCACCGACCTAGTAATAGGTGCCCCTGTAGGCCCTGTGGCCTATCAGCCTTTTTCTTTCAAAAAGGGGACTTTCCACAGTGAAAGTTGGGCCAGCGCTCTATCTTGGAACAGCCACCGCTTTTCTGACTCCTCTCTGTTCCACTCAACCAGGTATCTCATTTGGGCTGCTCTAAAATATTCCACTAGGTTCGGGATCCCCAGACCTCCCTCCTCTGACTTCAGGTACCCCACTTCCCATCGCATGCGTGGTCTCGCACCTGCCCAAACAAAATGAAGCATTTCCTTCTGCATTACCGCAAGTGCTCCCCTCGGCGGCCTGACCGGTAGCATTTGAAACAGATATAATGATTTCGGTAGGGTAGACATTTTGATTGCGGCCACCTGACCCATTAGTGACAACTGGTGATGCCTCCATGACTGTAGATCCTTTGTGATCTGTCGGGTGAGTTTAGCATAATTCAAGGTGACCGTTTGTTGAACCGACGGAGCCAGCTCGATCCCTAGGTACGGGAGATAATCTGTTACCTGGATCCCTGAGAATCTAGATCCCTCTATCAATGGGCCTGTCGATGCCCCAGCCAGGTTAAGAATGTGTGACTTCCCGACGTTGACCTTAAAACCAGAGACCCTTCCAAAGGATTCCAGTTCCCTCAAAAATGTCGGGACCGACCTCTCTGGAGACTCGAGTGAGGCTAAAATATCGTCAGCGTAAAGGCTTATTGCATGTCTTTCACCTCCAAATGGGATGCCCCTGATGTCCGGATGATCCCTAACCTTCTGGGCCAGTGGTTCGATGTGTAGGGCGAATAAAAGAGGCGACAACGGGCACCCCTGCCTGGCACCCCGTTGAATTGCGAAAGGGTGAGATGAGACCCCATTGACCCTAATGGAGGTGGTGGGGGAGCTATAACAACTCGCTACCCAAGCTCTAAAGCGTTCCCCCATCTCAAAATAGATCAGCGTTTGTTCTAGGAAACCCCAGTCCACCCGATCAAACGCCTTCTCGGCGTCAACCGTCAATAACAGGGCGTCCATGTTTGCACGGTGGGCCTTATCTATCAAATGGAGGATCCGTTTGGTGTTGTCTCCGCTTTGTCGATTTTGGATAAACCCCGCTTGGTCTGGGTCTATTATCCCGGGCATCAACGGACCCAGCCTTGCCGCCAAAATGCCAGTGAACAATTTGAGGTCCACATTTAGTAGAGACACCGGTCGATAGGAGCCACATTTCTTTTTATCCTTCCCCGGCTTGGGTAGGACCACTATAGCCGCTGCCAACATCTCGGAAGGGATCGAGCCTGGCCCCCCGAATGAGTTAAATAATCTCGTCAGTACTGGTGCTAACAGATGGCAAAAGGACTTATAAAAACCCGCCGAGAATCCGTCCAGACCCGGTGACTTAAGAAGTGATATCGCCCCAATCACTTCCTCTATCCGAATCGGGGCGTCCAACACCTCCGCCTGATCCCTGACTAACGTGGACGTGTGGATCCCTTGTAGGTATGATGTCATGTGTTGTTCCGAGTTAGTCTCCCCCGTATACAAGTCTGTATAAAAGTTTCTGAATGTTTGCCCTATATCCTCGTCGTCTGTGAGTTCCTCCCCCTTGGCATACTCGATTGTCTGTATCCTCGCCTGCTGATTCTGTGCTCTAAGTTTACCCGCCAGCATGCGCCCCGTCCTATCCCCTCCGATGTAGTAGGAATGTTTTAATTGCAGCGCCCCATACTCAGCTCTGTCGAGGTCCAACCCCTCCAAATGCGCTGCCGCCTTCAGCCGTCGCTACACCCTAGGTGCCCCCGTCCGGCTGGGTACCCTTTCCAGTTCTAAAACCTGTGCTGTGAGGTGTTCCCTTTTTTCCTTGCGATCTCTATTCTCCACGGCTGAAATCGCAATTAATTCCCCTCTCACCACCACTTTCAGGGCCCCCCATAGTGTGGCCACTAATATATCTGGGGAGTCGTTTTCCGCCAAATACTCCCTGATGCATTTAGTGAGTTGTTTTGTCACTACTTCTTTGCGAAGCATATTTTCCCTTAATCTCCAGCCCCCCGGTTGTTTCCGTTGTGGCGGCAGCCGAAGGGAAACCGTCACCGCATCGTGATCGGAGAGTGCCACTGGCGATATGTCAACCTCTCCCACCAATTTATTGATTTCCGCCGTACCCAACAAATAATCGAGGCGCGCGTATGTCCTGTGTGCATGAGAATAATATGAGAATTGTGATGCTTGGGTGTGTGCCTCCTGCCACAAATCCACCAAACCTATGGACTGGAGCCACTCTCTCCCTTCTTTTGATAACTCTCCGGCCTGGGAGTATCTGTTGCCTGACCTATCCTTAGTATCGTCCATAACTATATTTAGGTCCCCCCCTATAATCGTCCTGCGCTCTTGTCTGTGCATGACCTCGGAGAGAGCCAACTTTAGGAACTTCGCCTGTCCTGTGTTAGGTGCGTAGGTTGATCCTATCACCAGTGCATGTCCCCCAACCTTAAATGTGTAAGCTAAGAGTGTTTTCCTTTAATATCGGCTACCTTTTCTCCGACTGTCCCTTTAACACGCTTAGCAACTAAAATAGCCACTCCCGCCTTTTTATCCGGGGTAGACGAGAAGAACTGTTGGGGGAAGAGTTGTGATCTCATTCTATGCCAATCTTTTGAGAGGAGGTGAGTCTCCTGGAGGAGGCACACATCCGCCCCCTTGTTTTCCAAGTATGAAAGGATAGCCTTCCTCTTAGTGGGATTATTAAGGCCTTTTGAGCTGAGTGTGAGAATTTTCAGTATGTACTGTGACATGATCTGGTGTTGTAATTGTACCCGCATTGGCCTGGTTCTGGATCCTTGTGTTCTCTCTTCACCCTTGTCCCCCAAACCCTGCCTGCCCTCCAGAGAATAAGATCTCCCTCTGCAATGCCTTTAACATGCATACCAGTTCCCCTCCCTCCCCTCTCTAACCCCAACTGAAAATCCCAATGTTCCCCAAATTGTCCAGGGCCCGCCATTCGTGTTCGCGTGTCCTTGGAATTCAAAAACTTTGGGTGCATTGTGTGGCCAAATCCTCTGGTCTCCCCGCTCCCTTCGAGTGTCCCCCCGCCTCCAAGCCCTGCTCTTGTCACTTATCTGTCCCTTGATTGTTCAGATTTCTACCTGGGGGGATGTCTCCTTAGACAGCATCTCCAACACCGACTGTCGTTCTTGCGCTATGGTTGTAGGGTCAGGTCTTGTCGCTCGCTCTTTGATGCGCCCCCCAGTAACCTGTTGCCATCTCTCTCTAGGGGCCGTGTGCTTCCATCCCTCCGCCTCTTCCTGATGTGGGTTCTCAATTCCCAGCACTCGGCAAGTGTCCTGCATTGATCTGAGCTGATGTAGTTTGCCCTGCCACCTGAAGATCAGCCGGAAGGGATGGCCCCAGGAATATGCTATTCCTTGGTTCTGAAGATGCGTGGGTGCCACTCGAAACTTCCTTCTTTTTTGGAGAGTTATTAGGGCCAGATCTTGGTAGAGAGCGATGGGGTGGTCCTGGTACTTTAGTGGTTGCTTGTCTCTGGCTTCCTGTAGTATGCGCTCTTTTAGTTGAAAATCGGCAAGGTAGGCCAGGATGTCGGGCGGGGGCGCCAGCGCTCATCGCTGCAGACCCACCCTGTGCGCGTGATCTATTTTAATTTCAAAGTCCGGTGGGGCTTCTAGAATGCTCCTGAAGAGACCCTGTAGGTACTGTGTGATGTCCAAGCCTTCTTCATTAGGTGGAACTCCCTTAACGCGGATGTTGTTTCTTCGAGACCGATTCTCCAGGTCTTCTGTGTGCACCTGGAGATCGATCTGTTGGGTCCTGAGCCGGAGGATCTCCTGCTGTAGCTGTTCCACTTCCTCCTCCCATGCTTGATCATTTTCTTCAATGGTAGCCACGTGCTCTCCCACTGCATCGACGTCCCGCCTCACCTCCTTCATCCCTCTCGCTATTTCCCCCTTCAGCGTCTGTAGATCTTCTAGCAGCGTGTTGAAAAGCATCTCCAGAAAGGAGCGAGTGACCGGGGCTTCGGTGGACTCCGTATCTTGCCCAACTTGAGTCGTTGGGGAGAGTCTCCCCTCCCGCTGCTTGCCATCAGGAGCTTGGTCAGCATCTCTTTTAGGTTCCGGTCCTTCTTACCTCTCACTGAGGTCATGGCTGCCGCTCCTCCCGCCGCCCCACCGGTCCATTCTGCTTTGTCTTGGGGGGCTCTGTGTCTTAGCCCCTGCTGGCGCCGTCTCTCGAGGGCGTTGTCTTGCAGGGCCCGGCCCCTCTTCTTCGCTGATGTCCCAAGGCTCGCAAGTGGTTACTTCCTCTGAGTGTCTATCCCCAATGGGGCCCCAGTGATCACTCCACGCCTTCCTCTCTCGGGCCTTGCTTCTGCCCTCTCTCCTTGACTGCCCTCCTGGAATTCTGCCCCGTACCCTCGTTCCGCTTGTCTCGCCTACTCTTTCAGAGAGTACTGCGGTAAGTCGGCCTGCTCCGCTGATCCTGTGGCCTCCAGACTTTCTTCTGTCCCGCTATGTTTGATACTCTGCCCTGGGTGCTCTCAATCTGCTTCTCGCCATTCCCTCCCTTGTTGCTGTCTACTTCAGGGGGGACATTAGTGCCCGGACTGCTTGGGCTTGGTCCTTGTCCTCCCACTGTCCGTGAGCCTGCTGGTACCGTGGTCCCCTGGCTCCTGCGGCCCCTCTCTGGGTATCTCGGCCTCACACGTGCGGCTCCCAGGCGTGTCCGTGCCTAGTTGTCCTCGTTGTTTCAGGCCCCCGGTTCCCAGCGTGTCTGTGTCCCTGGTAGAAGGGGGGTCGCACATCACCCCGCCCTGGGGCGTCACTCCCTATCTGCGCTATGGCCCCCTTCCCCCGCCGATGTCTTCACTCTGTCTCAGTACTGCTACGCCGCTTCTCCCTTTCTCAGCTGCTGCCTCCGCTCGGCTGGCCCGCAGGGCCCACCACAGGCGCGCAAGGGTTCCACCGGGCCGGCGGTCGCAGTCCTCCCCCTGGAGCGCTGTGGTCGGGAGGAGCAGCTGTCAGCAGAAAGGGCGTTGTGCGCCCTGGCGTTCACTCTTGCTCCTGTCCACCACGGCGTGTGCTACAGGCAGGGGTCCACTGCAGTTCACCGCTCCCCTCCGGCGTTCCGTCCCCGGGGGCCCAGCCTTCCATCTCTCTGGCCCAGCCGCCCTTCTCCACGCCAGCCGAGTATGTTGGCCGATGCTCTGCGGGCCGGTGCGTTTGCGCTTCATTTCTCCGCTGTCCCCTCTTTCCTCTGAGGCGCCCCGCTCTAGGAATCAGCCCCGCTGGGTGCCGTGGGGCCTAGCCGCCTTTTCTTTGCAGCGGTCCGCTTGATCCCGCCAGCCTCGCCTGCTCTCGCACAGGCCCGGGCCCAGGAGACCAACCCTGCCCGTGCACAATCCACCGCTGCATACCTGATGCTTTCCTCCTGCTGCTCCAAGGGGTGCCCCCGGTTTATCTCACTGGAGCCACTGTCAGTCACCGGGGAGTCCCGGGGTCGGCCTCAGGAGTCCCTGCCGAGCCCAGCCACCATTTTCTCTCTCCGGCCTTGTGTCGTCCCGGGGCCCACGCGCTCTCAGTAGCAGGCTCCAGCCCCAGGCAACAAGTTCCTCTCGTGCGCCGTTGGTATTGAAGCACTTGCCTCCCCCCAAAATACGGCTCTCTGGAGGATTACCGTGCTGTTTTGGGCCGGATTGGGCAATCGGAAGCGGGGAGACGAGAGGAACACGTCTTACCCGCTCGCCATCTTGGCCACGCCCCTTGTTCCATGTTTTTGAAGGAAACTTGCACTGGTCCTATAGTACCACACTTGTTCAATGTTTATCAGGGAAGACTGTGATGCTCTTGACCAGTGCTGTATGTCTTATGCATATGAGCTGAGGACCCTGTACTCCTTCTCCCTGTGCTCTCTCCATTTTTGTGAGTTTTAGGTCTGACCAAAACACTATTTTAGCTGTCCCGCCCGCCTCATCGTGTCCCAAAAATAATACATAATCTTGCTTAGAGAAAATGGGCTTTTGGTAAGGCCAATTTGTCAGACAGAGTGCCATTCACATCTAAGTTCAGCCCTTCAGAACTGCATACATAAAACTGAGAAGTGGATCAGCCCTCTTCAGCCATAGGCTTTGTTGCCAATATTTTGCTCTGCTTAGTAGACATTCGCTGGTCTTTAGGATGTCAGGTAGTCTAAGTAACAGTATTTTGCCTGCTTACTCTATATCACTCTTCAACCAGCGGAGTCCAACCTCAGGAGACAATTCCTTTAGTTCACACCCCAGCGGCTCACCTGCAAATGCAGACTAGTGATAAAGAAGTAATGAGAGTACTATCAGCTCCACTGCTATTGCTACTGGACCACAACTTTCTTATGCAGATCACCAGGCATAACTGCTATAAGTTTCAAAATCATGCCATCATCTTGAAACAGTATAATGCATACTCTATCAGTTTATTTACTGTTCAAAGTTTCCAAGTTGGCAGATCAGTGTGAAGCTTTATTCCTTAATTTTTTCATTGAAGCTCATACCCTCCAATTTAAGGGGAATATCAGCAAGCGGCAGCGATAATTATCGCTGGCCGCTCTTAGCGAGAACTTTCCTATCGCCGTCTATCGCTGGCAATTATCGCCATGCTATCGCTGTATCAACAACGCATAGCGCAATGGCGATAATTTACCAGCGATAGCGGTGTTTTCCATGGAACATCGCTGGTTTTCCAGCGATGTTCCATGGAAAACGGCGATAACCTTGCTGATACGACCCTTGGTCGTATCAGCATAATCTACCCCCATTGTCAGGTATAGGTAAGTATGCATTTTTGCAGACGTTAGTTTTTGGCGAAAACCGTGGTTTTCGCCAAAAACTAACGTCTGCAAAAATGCGTGGGCCACCTTGTAAATATCGCGATGTACATTTCGCGATATTTTACAGGGTAGTCCGTCAGGGGGACGCCCAGTGACGCCCACTTTGCATCTCATTAGAGATGCGAATTTAGGCGTGCTGGAAACGGGCACTAAGTCAAGGATACACGCGCTAGCGTGTCCTTGATGATATTGCGATAACATTATCGCAGCTTTTCGCCCAAAAACGGACGCTAAAGCGCCGATAATGTTATCGCCAGCCCTTGTTAATATGCCCCTTAGTTGGCATATTTTTTCTTTTGTTTTCCTTTATTAATTAATTTTATCATATGCTTTCATTTCAAAGAAAACCACCACTTTGCTTTTTTAGAAGGCAGGTGGGACTTCTTTTTGATGCCTAGACTCTTTCCCAGAAAAGCTCACAAAGATCAGACACATAGTCTGCAGTGCTGGTCCAGGTGTGGCTGATGTGATAGATAAGCTCAGTGGACATTTCAGGCTCCACCTTTTTTTCAAGAGTTTTGAATTGCACTAGTGAACTGATGCCCCAGATACTCACCTGTGCCTCCAATGTTATCATCTGTCCAAACGCTGCTCCTTCTTAGCGAGTGCTGTACCTGTGTGTGAGCAGTGTGCTTGTTTGAGAGCAGGTTAGCCACCATGTCTTGTGAGTGCATTGTGAGGGGTGCACATGTGTGAATGCAGGATTACCATTGTGTTTTGTGAGTGCAGGGTAAGAGGTCTATAGGTTGAAAGTTATGCCTGTGTGAGGGCAGAGTGAGGGATGTGCCTATGTGAGGGCATCAATGTGAGTGGGGGTTGCCTGCATGCTATGTCTTTTTGTGCTTGCAAGTTACAAGGGACAAAACTATTGGCTGTGATAATGGTTTTCAGGATTATGGATTTGACTTGCAGAAATGCAGTGCAGGGATTGGAAATACAACAGTGTATGTATGAGAATGGTAGTGAGTTTTGATATGGCAGGTGTAGGGTGAGGTGTGTCAGAGCAGCTGACAGATTGAGATGTCAATGTCTATTGAAAATGCATAGGGATTTTGCATTTTGGGACCCCCCTTTTTTCCTCGACCTCTGCTTGACGGATCACTCCAAACCTTTACATGCAAAAACTAGTCAAAACGTAGCACCTTTATCGAACATTTCGAGGAGGTTCGTCATACGGGGCCAATGCTATTACTAACACAAAAACGTATTTCCTATGGAAACGCTGATCTAACTATAACTACACACACACATGTGTGTGTGTATATAGGGGGTTATATATATACTTAGGTCAGCTGGAACATGCTATAGGGACACTTCTTTCTTTATGATGCATTTTCACAACCTTTTTACAATTTCTTAATTTACTGCTCCAAGATAGGCATCTGCTGCCATTGGCTGGAAAATTTTAATCTGTGGTGAGGCATGCATACATACACGTCATCACACTGGGACCAACCATGTTGATTGTTTTTTTATTTTCCATATTTCACAGTTCCATGTGGTATTTGGGGTTTTATACAACTGTGTTCAATACTCAACCAAAGTATTCTAGAATGTAGTGACAACCAACACAACCACAAACTTTTTGTGTGAAATTTCCTGATGTTCTTAGAACCATCAAGAATGCATTAAACAGATTATTCGTCGTCAAAATAGGATTCATCTGTAGGAGCCCTTACATTTTAAAACAAAACACAAAGATAGGAGAAAGGGCCTCTGTGATAATACATAAAAAATGTTCACTTGAATATGTGTGAAAAAGCTAATCACTTGTTTATTTTTCACACGGTGCACGTTTGAGAGTGGTTTTGGACTAGTAAGTAATCTATTTACTATATTATGGTTATAAGATTTGTTTAGAGTAAGCAGTTGCATTGTGAGTTCAATTCTGTTTAATAGGATCTAACATTTCCTTCATTGCTGTACCATTCTTGTGCTCTAGTAAGAATTACAGAAGCATATAAATAACTTATTTGATGCTGTTGCTTTTCCATATGCTAAAGGTGCACGGTTTGCTAAACCTAAGCATCGGGATGGAAGCAGGGGAAAAAGCAGGAAAAGAGAGGAAATGAATGCACTCCCAATGAGTGTTGAATATAAAAGTAAACATTCATTGGCAAAAACAATAGGTCTGGAATTGTTTGCATTCCCTTTCCATTTATCCATTCTTGTTTTTTCATGGTTTTTGTAAAATTGTAAAATTGTAAAATTGTATTATTAACAGCGCTACCTGGCTCTTGCAATTATAAAAAAATGAAAACACTTGCTAAAATAATTTGTCAATCAATCAGGCGTTTGTTAAGCGCGACTACTCACCCGTAAGGGTCTCAAGGCGCTGGGGGTGGGGCGGGGTGCAGGTTCCAGTCCATCAAGGAGGGGGTCCGTCGAAGAGCCAGATTTTGATTCAGAATTTGTTTGTTTCAAAACCATACATTGCTGGAGTGGCTCCTGTACTACTGTGTCTGTGAATGTGCTCCTTGTGAAAGAGCAGGATGCTGACACTCACAGTGAAGTTAGCCAATGACTGAAGTTGGCTCATGCTTTATGCTGATGTGGGCAGAAGAAAAATAGGAATGACACAACAATAAACCAACGAATGAGGAGGGCTGGCTGAAAGCACCTATAAGTATAGATATCATTTTAGCAAAGTCAAAAGGTCTTGGCTAATGTCAAACCTAAAAAGAATCCCCTTAAGTCAGCAGTGGAAGAATTCAACTAATCCAATCAGAACATTGTGAGATGCAAATGCTCCTGGGCAAATAAACACATGAATAGGGAGGAAAGTCATTGAATTAAGAGCAAACTGGTCAGATTGAAAATAGAGCCATGTCATTATGAGCAAAGGGCTGGCCCGAGCCGCATTCTAAATATATTCTGCTTTGGAAACAATAGGTCTGCCAACAAACTCTGGCGAACAGGGCCGGCTTTAGGGCGTTGCGAATGGTGCCGCACTGGGCGCTGACCAGGAAGGGGGGGCACTGACCTCAGGGAGGGTGCTGTGTTTAGCTATAACTTAACAATTTAAAATCACCCTCTGCAAAGTTCCTTGTGCGTTAAGCTTTCAGGCAGCAATAAAAAATTCAAAATAACTCTTGTGATTAATGTCCCTGCTAGAGAGAGAGAGTTCAGAGTTTTGTCTAGTGGCAGTTTTGACTCACAATAAAGTAGTGCAGAGGGTTAATATGCCTGCTGCAAAGATGCATGTATTTCATGTAGATAGCTGAGTGGGTTGAAGTCAGCCTTTACCAGCGCTTTAAAACAAATAAAATGTATGTGAAAGGGGCTGTGGAGAGATAAGGGGCATTTTTGCTGGGTGTAGTGAGGAAATCCGAGGAGGAGGTCATGGGGGGTGCCAAAAAAGAGTGTCGCACCGGGCGCCACCATCACTAAAGCCGGCCCTGCTGTCAAAGTCCTTCAGAACCACTGCCTCTCTTCCCACCTACAATCCTTTTCAGCTAGCTAGCCAACCCGGCACTGAAGGCGGCCTCACCCACTGAAAGATCATCAGCCATGTCACCATGCTTCCCCGCACCCATCACAGTGCCATGCTGCCCTTCCTATGACCTCCCCTGGTAGTCACGGAGGGCACCAAGCTGTAACCATCTGTTGCTCCAGTATGTCTAACAGAAAATCATTCATTAGCCTGGAGGTAGGCAGGAGTTTCCACTATGACTCAAGGATGTCAGCCAGAGTTAGGAAGCTAAAGGCACTTTAATCAAGGCCAGAGAGCCCTGCCTTTGCCATACTATGCATGCTTAATATAAACGTCACCTCTTTCCTTAAGACACGCATAGCCATATTCGAATATATATAAAAAGGCAAAAACTCATGATTTATTCACATCTGGAAGGGAAATGTGATTTTTTTTGTTTAGATGTCCAAATATGTACATATCTGAACCCCCCTTTTGCCTTCTGCAAACATTTAGATGCTCAAACTGGGACTGTGAAAACTGCAGCGCTCCTGCCTGGCACGAGAACTGCAGTTTTGAAATAAATAGCTCCAGCCTGTTATCCTTTTCCTGCCTCTAAATGATAGTGTGTCCTCGCCAAATGCATGGAGGGTAATAAAAGTGGCAATAACTATGAAGTGCTTCAGAATTTCTGCTCAAATCATTACTTCCATCCAAATCTGTCAATATTACATTAACCCAAGGTCATCTGTCGAGGAGAGGTAATTATTGACTTCCCTGCCAGAGGCTTCATACTAAACCTAATTGGATGGGCACGGATGGAGTCTGATGATTTTACTTGTGTAAAGCACCAGGGGGGGCTCAATAATGTATCATCCAGATTCACATGGATTGGAAACAAAAAGATAGTTTTAGGGGGAAAAATAGGATTTGTCAGGAGAATACCTCCATAACTGTCCGCATCACTTAAAATAAAAATGAGATGGCAGATGAAAGGCAAAACATACCACATGCAACCCAGTGTAGCGAATGTCCTCCTGCTGTCAGGGCTCAGCTCCAGTCATGTAGGTATACAGTGGAGTAGCGTGAAGATAAATGAGGCACTTTCAGTGAGGCCTCAATATACTCTTTCCTCCGCCACCCGAGCGGGGGAAGCGTATACACAACAATATTAGCATTTCTGAAGCCGCGCGAACACACACAGAACAGAGTTTGGCCTGCACTACCCTTTACTCAGTCACAGAAAACGAGGCAACAACGTCTCAACCTTCGCTGGCACGACAAAGGCCGCACTTCAAGCAAATGCTATGCACCGAAATCCCACCTAACGCACTCTACTGCTCCCCCCACTCCATGCTTTCTTCCCTGCACCTCACTGCCAGCCCCCACTCCATGCTTTCTTCCCTGCACCTCACTGCCAGCCCCCACTCCATGCTTTCTTCCCTGTGCATCATTGACAGCCCCCTCTCCATGCTTTCTTCCCTGCACCTCACTGCCAGCCCCCTCTAGATGCTTTCTTCCCTGCACCTCATTGACAGCCCCCACTCCATTCTTTCTTCCCTGTGCATCATTGACAGCCCCCACTCCATGCTTTCTTCCCTGTGCATCATTGACAGCCCCCTCTCCATGCTTTCTTCCCTGCACCTCACTGCCAGCCCCCTCTAGATGCTTTCTTCCCTGCACCTCATTGACAGCCCCCACTCCATTCTTTCTTCCCTGTGCATCATTGACAGCCCCCACTCCATGCTTTCTTCCCTGTGCATCATTGACAGCCCCCACTCCATGCTTTCTTCCCTGTGCATCATTGACAGCCCCCACTCCATGCTTTCTTCCCTGTGCATTATTGACAGCCCCCACTCCATGCTTTCTTCCCTGCACCTCACTGGCAGCCCCCTCTCCATGCTTTCTTCCCTGCACCTCATTGACAGCCTCCACTCCATGCTTTCTTCCTTGTGCATCATTGACAGCCCCCACTCCATGCTTTCTTCCCTGTGCATCATTGACAGCCCCCACTCCATGCTTTCTTCCCTGTGCATCATTGACAGCTCCCACTCCAGGCATCTTCTCTGAAGCTCTCAAGGCCTGATCTTGTCATCCAACTCCTGAAGAAATCACAAGCTCACCTACCCTAAATTGTCAAGATCAATCAACGCAGAACTCCAAGATCACAACAGTGCCACCCATCTCCTGCATGATTACCAATTTGGCTTCAGATCATGTCGCATCATGAGACAGCTGCCTTACAAATCATAGACAATGCCATCCAGATAACATATAATGATGTCTGCATATACTGCTTTGTAGAACTACTCAGCCTCCTTTGACAATATCAATCAACCCGCTCTCATTTACAAACTGAAGTCTTGAATGTGATTCACTGACATCCTTTAATGGTTCTCTTCCTTTCTATCAATCCAGCACAAGTTTGTTCACATAGGCATCCTTTTGGATCTGTAGGTGCCCATCACCTGCGTGGACCACCTCATCCCCCGTCATCTTCAGTAACTTCATTGAAGAAAGCTTCCACGTTGGATGTTGGTTCTACCTTTTACTTTCCATGTAGCATTTATGGAAGGTGCATGAGTCCTGTTGCAAATTTTAGATGCCACCTTTACATGGAGCGGCCTCATTTTATTATTGTTACTTTTAGGCATTTCTTGGTGTTTTTTACTTTTATTTTAATTAGTATTCCTTCACCAGTACCTGCACTCCACAGGAAAGCTTGTGGAGTGCATGTGAGAGGCTGGCCTGGTATATGATGTCCACTAATGTAAGTGGGCACCTTGCACCAGTCCAGACAACCCTTATGGTTATTGAGGAGCTCTCAGATAACCTTAGAAAGCTATCCAAGTGGTAGCTGTGGAGACAGCCTTCAGGCTTAGTCTTGAAGGAGTGTAAAGCAGCTTGTTTTACCAGAATGGAATTTTATAGTATAGATTCAATTAAAAGAGAACCACACAGTAGTTATAAAAATATGTTTTTATTATATAACACTATCTAGTACATTACAGTATCTCCTACACAGAGATAGACACAAATCACACAATAGTTTAGCAAAGAAATCACAGTAAATAGCACTAATACACAGCGGGCCCCAGGGGGGGACCGAACCATATACTAAAAAAGTGGTATAAGAACCACGACTCGAGTCAGGACAATGTCGAGAGGACGTAGAATTGCTGGGACCCCAAGGAACTACCCTAGGTGAGTAGATAGGCACCCCACAGAGTGTGTGTGCAGTGTGGGAACATGACCGCGTGCTCCGTACAAATCTATGTGCAAGTCGCGGTTGGAATTTTAAGGATTAGGGACCCTTTTCAGTCGACTACGAAGAAACCCCGTGGAAGACAGAAGGTTGGAGAGCCACCCCACCCGTGGATACAAAAGTACCCAAGTTACCTAACCCAGGGAAGCCGGGTGCATAGCTGTGAAGTGGCGTCGGAAACCGCTACCGAACCCAATGGACGACTTGAAAGAAGAGCCGCTGCTGGTAGGGGAGAAAGTGTCCGTTGGAATCCAAACTTGGATTCTTGTTGAAGAGTACCTGAAAGCAGAGGGAACAGAGTCTGGGTCACTTGAGAGTGACCAGGGGATCGGTAGATGAATGCCCATCGATGTCGGGGGCTTCAGGATAGTTGACGGTGACCTTGACTCTGCAGCTGCGAGGACCAGACGACTTTGAGGATGACTAGGAGCCAGATGCGAGCTGTCTGACAAAGGATGTCGAGTGCTGAGGGGTTGGTGTCCGGCGGGAGCACCAACAAGCCTTGGCAAAAGCAACCCACGTAGGAAGTCAAGGAAGTGTACGGTTTGGACCAGCAAGGTCCAGGAGACTCACCACAAGCAGGGGAGTCAGGGCAGGCCCAGAGCAATCAGGGGAGCCCAAGGAAGAAAGATGACCCTCAATTGGACCCACAGGCTGGAGGCACAGGAGTCGCGAGAGGACCTCAGGCAGCTTCACAAAACAACAGGCCACAGGGCACAGGTGCAAGGTGATTGAAGATCTTTGCAGGAAAGATTGCCAGAGGTTGGGGATACTTGGAGCTCAATGCACTTGTTGCATGATTACTAACAAACACGTGCACTTGCAAAAGTACACTTGGCACAGTGGTTCAGGTATTGCAGCCCCCACGAGGGATTCTGACCTCAAACTCGGTGAGAGGGCAGCTCAGACCTCGAGGGACGTAGAAACCCACCTCCTGTGTTGCTGAGCCTTTTGGAGTCCGTAGGACCTCGGGATCAGCAGACCCGTCAGCAGTGTTGCGGCGCCTGCGAATGCAGGGGAGTGACTCCTTCACGCCAAGGGAGATTATCTTCAGGTGTCTTGGATGCTCCACAGGTCCTGCACGGATCCTGTATGGTGCACAGGCACAGACGATGCAGCAGACTGAGAGGGAGATGAAGTCAGGCCCAAACGAAGTCCAGCGAAGTCTAGAGTGCCCAGACAGTCGAAGTGCAGTGGTTTCAGTTCTGAATCTTGTCCATGACAAATCTAAGGTCCTACAGCCAGGTGAGCCTTTAAGTACCCATGGGAGAGGGTTGGAAAGATTCAGGGGACCCTCCCAGGGGAGGGTCTGGACAGGGGGGAGGTTACTCCCATGTCCTTTGTCCAGTTTCGTGCCAGAGCAGCAGCCAACAGCTCCCAGTACTGGTTTGAACAGGACTATGCACAGGGGCACCAAATGCGCCCCTCATGCAGACTTTCAGTCGCTGGCAAACACACCCACCCAGCCCTAATAAACTAAATCCTGTCTGGGAGGTGGTCACACCTCCCTGTGACAGGATGCCTATTGTTATGCCTTCCCCTGCTCGAGCTTGGCTCAGCAGCAGGAGGGCAGAAATGTGTCTCTGGTCGGCAGCAACCATTTTGTGCTATCCAGAGTCAAAAGACTGGTACCCGGAACACCTGGAGCCTCACAAAGGACTCTTCTGAGGGGTGGAATCATACCTCCCACACCGGTTACCGGTGTGGGGGTATGATTCCAACATGTTTGACACCAAACACGATACAGTTTGTTTTAGCCGTTTTAGAGTTGGTCATCACGCGGTCGAATGCCCCTCTATAGTAGTATATGGCTGCATCACTGACAATCCGGGAGAATGGACTCCGTAGCCTGCAGGGGTTTTCTGCTCATGCAGGGGCACCCTCTCACTTAGAACCAAGCACCCTGCCCTCAGAATTGTAAAGGCCTGCTAGAGGAGTGACTTATAGGTTTTAAGTGCAGTGACCCTTAGATATAGTAAACCTATATCTTAAGTAAGTGGTGCATGCACCGACTTACACAGGCTGCAATGTCAGGCCTGTAATTCCATTTTGCATGGCCTCTCAGGGGTGGCATAATACATGCTTCAGCCCATGGGAGGCCTCTGGGGTACCTATACCCTGGGTACATGTGCACCATGTACTAGGGACTGATAAGGGTACCTCTGTATCCATTCTGGAGTGTACCTAAGTACATAACACAACAGTTTAGGGAGAAAGCAGATAGACTGGGGTCCTGATTAGCAGGATCCCAGTCAGACTAGTCAAAAACAGCATCACATCAAGCAAAAAAGTGGGGGTAACCATAAGAAGCAGATACAGCTTTCCTACACCCCCCGCCCCCCCAAACATAAGGAGATGAGACTAACCTTGCCCAGTTGAGTCTTCATTTTCTAATTGGAATTATCTGGAGAGTCCATCTGCATTGGCATGGTTACTCCCAGGTCTATGTTCCACTGTATAGTCCATCCCCTGTAGGGAAATGGACCACCTCAAAGGTTTGGGGTTTTCACCCTTCATCTGTTTTAGCCATTAGAGGGGCTTATGGTCTGTCTGAACAATGAAGTGAGTGCCAAACAGGTATGGCCTCAACCTCTTCAGGGCCCAGACCACAGCAAAGGCTTCCCTCTCTATAGCTGACCAATGTTTCTCTCTCAGGGTCTTCCTTCTGCTAATAAAAGCTACTGGTTGATCCTGGCCCTTTGCATCTAGTTGCGACAACACAGTCCCTACCCCCAACTCAGATGCATCTGTTTGGAATATAAATTGCTTGGAGTAGTCAGGACTCTGCAGAATGGGAGCAGTGCACATGGCCTGCTTGAGATCATCAAATGCCTTCTGACAGCTAACTGTCCGCTGAACCTTCTTGGGCATTTTCTGGGAGGTGAGATCATTCAAGGGAGTCAATATAGACCCATATCCTTTTACAAATCTCCTGTAGCCAGTCAGGCCCAAGAAAGCTCTGACCTGAGGCTGGGTAGTTGGAGCAAGCCAGTCCATTATGGTCTGGATTTTGCTCTGTAATGGTTGAACCTGGCCCACACCCACAAGGTGGCCCAGGTACACAACCTTTGCTCTGCCCTATCTGGCACTTAGTAGCCTTGATAGTGAGGCCTGCTTTCTGCAGAGCCTCCAAAACATTCTTCAGGTGGACCAGGTGATCCTCCCAGGTGGAGCTAAAGACAGCTATATCATCAAGATTTGCTGCACTATAGGCTTCCAGACCTGTGAGAACTTTATTCACCAGCCTTTGGAACGTGGCAGGTACATTCTTCAAACCAAAGGGCATTACAATAAATTGATAATGCCCACTAGGGGTTGAAAATGCAGTTTTTGGGTTGGCATCCTCAGCTGTCTGATTTGCCAATAGCCAGCAGTGAGGTCAAATGTGCTCAAGAACTTGGCTGAGGCCAAAGTATCAATAAGCTCATCTGCCCTAGGAATTGGATGAGCAGCAGTCCTAGTGACTGCATTGAGCCCCTTGTAGTCCACACAGAACCTCATCTCTCTCTTACCACCCTGGGTGCGAGGTTTTGGTATCAGGACCACTGGACTAGCCCAAGGGCTATCTGAGGGCTCAATCACTCCCAACTCCAGTATCTTTTGGACCTCTGTCCTGATGCAATCTCTGACATGGTCAGGCTGCCTGTAGATTTTATTCTGAACAGGTAGACTCTCACCTGTGTCCACTTCATGGGTACACCAGGTGGTTTGATTTGGTGTCAAAGAGAACATGTGCCTATATTAATTGAGGACCTTCCTACAATCAATCTCCTGCTGGTCAGTGAGGCTGCCTGCCAAAGCTACACCATCAACTGACCCATCATCCGGGTTTTGTGAGAGCAGATCAGGGAGAGGGTCACTCTCTTCCTCCTGTCCCTCATCAGTTGCCATGAGCAAGCCCATGTCAGCCCTGTCTATAAAAGATTTGAGCCTGTTCACATGGAGCACCCTGTGGGGGCCCTGGGAGTGCCAAGTTCCACCAGATAGGTGACCTCACCTTTTTGCTCAAGTATGGTGTGGGGTCTACTCCACTCCATTTGTCTTGGAGATCTTCTGGGGCCACAGGCTCTAGCGCCCACACCTTCTGCCCTGACTGGTAAATAGTCAGAACAGCCTTTTGGTCAAGCCAAGCTTATTGCAATTCTTGACTTGCCTCAAGGTTCTTGCTGGCCTTCTTCATGTACTCAGCCATCCTGGAGCGGAGACCAAATACATAGTCCACAATGTCTAGTTTGGGAGGTAACTTCCATCCCTCCTTCACCAAACACAAGGGACCCCTAACTGGATGCCCAAACAGAAGTTCAAAAGGGCTGTAGCCAACCACCTTCTGAGGGACCTCTCTGTAGGCAAAGAGAAGGCAGGGCAAAAGAACATCCCATTTTCGCCTAAGCTTTTCTGGGTGGCCCATGATCATGCCCTTGAGGGTTTTGTTGAACCTTTCAACTAACCCATTGCATTTTGGGTGATAGGGTGTGGTGAACTTGTAGTTCACGCCACACTCCTTCCACATTGCAGTTATGTAACTTGACCTGAAGTTTGTACCTCTGTCAGTTAAAACCTCCATAGGGAAACCCACTCTGGAAAAAATTCCCAAGGGGCCCTGGCCACCACATGAGCAGTGGTGGTTCTAAGGGAATTGCTTCTGGGTACCTACTCAGGCATGGTTCACCACCACTAAAATATAACTGTGCCCAGATGCTGATGGAGCGTTCATGGGACCAATTATGTCAATCCCAACACTGTCAAAGGGAACCCCACCACTGGTAGTGGTATGAGGGGGGCCTTTGTGGTACCATATGACTTACCACTGGCTTGGCAGGTGGTACAGGAGCGACAAAACTCCTTGGTGTCCTTAGACATGTGAGGCCAGTGAAAGTGAGGACAAGCATTTCCCAAGTCTTACTTTGGCCTAGGCGTCCTGCTGAGGGGATGTCATGTGCCAAGGTGAGTAGGAAGCGCCTAAACTTCAGAGGTATGACCAACCTCCTGGTGGCACCAGGCTTGGGGTCTCTACACTCTGAATAAAGGAGTCCCTCATCCCCATAGATCCTGTGTGATCCACTGACACTCCCAGCAGCCTCAGTAGCAGCTTGCTGTCTGAGCGGTTCAAGAGAGGGGCAGGTTTGCTGCTCCAAACTTAAGTCTACCCTGGAAGGACCCCCTGTCCCCAAGAACTCAACCTGATCAGGTTCAAGTTCATCTGGGACAGTTCCTTCACAGGGACTAAGATCATCTCACTCAAGAGACTGATCCTCACTCTGAGTCTGAGGGGAAGACACAGCCTTACCCCTCCTGCTCCTTCTCTTGGAAGGCCCCTGGTCCATTGTTCCAGGATCCAGGGCCTGTTCAGTGGTTGACAGTTTGACTTGTGACCTAGTCACAGCAAACACATCTGCAGAGATGCCCAACATTGCTGCATGAGTCCTTCGTTCCACTTCAGCCCAGGCTGAAGTCTCCAAATCATTGCCCAACAAACACTCTACTGGTAGGTCTGAACTTACCACAACCTTTTTAGGGCCAGTTACCCCTCCCCAGCTGAAATTAAAAACTGCCAAGGAATGGTCAGTCCTGCCATTGTTTGCATTGGTCACTTGGTACATTTCTCCAAGTATGATTTGGTCAGGGGCCACAAGATTCTCTGTCACCATAGTGACACTTGCACCTGTGTCCCTGTATGCCATGGCCTCCTTACCATTTATCAAAGACTGTTGTCTGTACTTGCCCAGATTACTGGGACTGACAAATAAGGTGGCAAAATCCATGCCACCATCACAGACAAGCACAGCCTGAGTTGGAGTTCTGACTAGGCCAGAACCCATCTCAGAGCCCAAGGTTAACCCTACTAATCCCTTGTTCCCTGTACCACCACTTGTACTTGTGCTAGGGGGCGCAGTTGCCTTAGGGGCAGTGGTGGTAGGAGGATTTTCCTTGGCTTTTGTACAATCAGCATCTTTTGTCCAATGGGTTTTCACTTTACAAAAGTAACACCAAGGTTTCTTTTTGCCTTTTCCCTTGTGGGATTGTGACTCCTCCCAAATGCAGGTTTTTGGGGCCCTGATGAAGACCCCTTTTTGTCTTTACCCTTGTCCCCACCCTTATCTTGAGTTTTAGAATCTTGCTTCTTCTGGTCACCACCAGTGTTCTGGGTTTCCTGCTTCACCCTGGTCCTGACCCTCTTATCTGCCTTCTTTCCCAATTCTTGGGGAGAAGGCAGATCAGAATCCACCAGGTACTGATGCAATACCTGATTTTGGCAATTATTAAGGATCTGCTCCCTCATAATCAAATTATACAATCCATCAAAATCATGTACTTAGCTGCCAAGCAACCAGCCTTCCAGAGCCTTTATAGCACTATCTACAAAGTCTACACAGTCCTGATTCTGTGCCTTCTGGGTGTCTCTGAACCTAATCCTGTACTGTTCAGTGTTTAAGCTAAACCCATCAATGAGAGCACTCTTCAAAACTGAGTAATTGTCAGCATCCTCTTCTCTAACACTGAGGAGCTTATCTCTACCTTTGTCAGCAAAGCAGAGCCAGAAGATAGCTGCCCACTGCTCTTGAGAGACCTTTTGAACTTTACAGGCCCTCTCTAAAGCAGGTATCCATTTATGGATGTCATCCCCAACATGGTAGGGAGGGGCAATCTTGCTCAGGTTCCTATGATCAAAGGAATGTTCCTTAACTCTAGGGACACTGTTGCTGCCACCATGGGCCTCTAGTCCCTACTTTTTTCTAGCTCTCTGGACTTCTAAGGACTCTTTGTCTAGGGCCAACTGCTCTTTACTGAGCCTAAGCCTAGCTTTCTCAAGTTCAAGAAGTTGGTACTCCCTATCAAAACAGTGGTCCCTCTTACTAGATACAGAGGTCCCTACAGACTGTCCTGAGTGATTAGACTCTGCAGAGGGAGATCTAAATCTCCTTGGTAAACTCTGCGCTCTTCCAGGAAGAAGAAAGAGGGGGCCCTCAAGGCCTTCTCCATTTTCCTCTTGAAGATCTGAGTTGTCCAGGTGGGAGTCATCAGGTTCCCCCTGGTTCAGGTTAGATTCTAGGTCAAAGAGGGGTTCTCCTCCAGCCCTATCTTCCTACCCTGGCCCACCCACTCTCGCCTGTTCATCTGACCCAGGAGTCTTCCTTAGGTCATCTAACAGTAACACCTCCACCAGGCATTGAGTGTTGGCACTCCTCCCAGTCTTCAGCTTCCTAGAGGCAAACAGTGCTTTCATTTCTTGGAACGAAGTTCACTGTATCTAGAAGGCAGAGAGCCACTGGCATCTCCTTTAGTAGAGATACTAAGTGTGGTGTGGTGTTGCACCTACCTAACCTAGTGGGAGCTAAACTCTCTTAAGGTGGAGAAAGGGTGTGCTAGACCCTTAACGTGCCCAACCCCAAGTTCAGTAGAACTTACTTATTTTAAGCTTGTATTATATGTGCCTAGTACTAGTGGTTTTTCAGTTAATCAATACAAAGATTTATCTGGTAAAACAATGCAGGCTTGAATCCCAACCGCTGCACATCAATGTGAGAGGCTGGCCTGGTATATGATGTCCACTAATGTAAGTGGGCACCTTGCACCAGTCCAGACAACCCTTATGGTGATTTAAGAGATTTTGGAAGACAGCAGGTTGGAGAGCCACCCCACCCGTGGATACTGAAGAACCCAAGTTACCTAACCCAGGGAATCCAGGTGCATAGGTGTGAAGTGGTGTCGGAAACCGCTGTCGAACCGAATGGAGGACTTCGAAGAAGAGCCGCTGCTGGAAGGGGAGAAAGTGTCCATTGGAATCCAAACGTGGATTCTTGTCGAAGAGTACCTGAAAGCATAGGGGACAGAGTCGGGGTCACTTGAGAGTGACCAGACGCTCGGTAGACAAATGCCCACTGATGTCGGGTGCTTCAGGATAGTTGACGGTGACCTTGACTCTGCAGCTGCGAGGACCAGGTGACGTTGAGGACAACCAGGAACTGGATGCGAGCTGTCCCACAAAGGATGTCGAGTGCTGAGGGGTCGGTGTCCGGCGGGAGCACCAACAAGCCTTGGCAAAAGCAACCCACGCAGGAGGTCACGGTTTGGACCAGCAAGGTCCAGGAGACTCACCACAAACAGGGGAGTCAGGGCAGGCCAGAGCAATCAGTGGAGCCGAAGGAAATTAAAGATGACCCTCAATTGGACCCACAGGCCGGAGGCACAGGAGTTGCGAGAGGACCTCGGGCAGCTTCACAAAACAACAGGCCACGGGGCACACGGTGTGAAGTGGTTGAAGATCTTTGCATGAAAGGTTGCCAGAGGTTGGGGCTACTTGGAGCCCAATGCACTTGTCACAGGATTGCCAACAAGCACATGCACTTACAAAAGTACGCAGTGTACAGTGGTTCGTGTATTGCAGCCCCCACAAGGGATTCTGACCTCAAAGTCAGTGAGAGGGTTTTCGGACCTCAATGGACATAGAAACCCACATTATGTGCAGCTGAGTCTTTCGGAGTCCATAGGAGCTTGGGAACAGCAGACCGGTCAGCAGTGTTGTGGTGCCTGCAAATGCAGGGGAGTGACTTCTTCACTCCAAGGGAGATTATCTTCAGGTGTCTTGGATGCTCCACAGGTCCTGCACAGATTCTGTATGGTGCACAGGCACAGACAATGCAGCAGACTGAGAGGGAGATGAAGTCATGCCCAAACGAAGTCCAGCGAAGTCCAGAGTGCCCAGACGGTCGAAGTGAAGTGGTTTCAGTTCTGAATCTTGTCCACGACAAATCTAAGGTCCTACAGCCAGGTAAGCCCTTAAGTACCCACGGGAGAGGGTTGGAAAGATTCAGGGGACCCTCCCAGGGGAGGGTCTGGACAGGTGGAAGGTTACTCCCATGTCCTTTTTCCAGTTTTGTGCCAGAGCGGGAGCCAACGGCTCCCAGGACTGGTTTGAACTGGACTATGCACAGGGACACCAAATGTGCCCCTCATATAGACTTTCAGTCGCTGGCAAGCGCACCCACCCAGCCTTAATACACTAAATCCTGTCTGGGAGATGGTCACACCTCCCTGTGACAGGATGCCTATTGTTCTGCCTTCCCCTGCTCGAGCTTGGCTCAGCAGCAGCAGGGCAGAAATGTGTCTCTGGTCGGCAGCAACCATTTTGTGCTGTCCGGAGCTAGAAGACTGGTACCAGGAACACCAGGAGCCCCATGAAGGACGCTTCTTAGGGGTGGAATCAGACCTCCCACACTGGTAACTGGTGTGGAGGTATGATTCCAACATGTTTGACACCAAACACGATAGGGTTTGTTTCAGCCATTTTAGAGTTGGTCATCATGCGGTCGCATAATGTCCCTCTATAGTAGTATATGGCTGCGTCACTGACAACCCGGGAGAATAGACTCCGTAGGCTGCAGGGGTGTCCTGCTCATGCAGGGGCACCCTCTCACTTAGAACCAAGCACCCTGCCCTCAGGATTGTAAAGGCCTGCTAGAGGGGTGACTTATAGGTTTTAAGTGCAGTGACCCTTAGATATAGTAAACCTATATCTTAAGTAAGTGGTGCATGCACCGACTTACACAGGCTGCAATGGCAGGCCTGTAGTTCCATTTTGCATGGCCTTTCAGGGGTGGCATTTTACGTGCTTCAGCCCATGGGAGGCCTCTGTGGTGTCTATGCCCTTGGTACATGTGTACCATATACTAGTGACTGAAAGGGGTACCCCAGTATCCAATCTGGAGTGTACCTAAGTACATAACAGAACAGTTTAGGGAGAAAGCAGATAGACTGTGGTCCTGATTAGCAGGATCCCAGTCAGACTAGTCAAAAACAGCATCACATCAAGCAAAAAAGTGGGGGTAAACATAAGAAGCAGATCCTGCTTTCCTACACAACCCCCCCAAACGTAAGGAGAGGAGACTAACCTTGCCCAGTTGAGTCTTCATTTTCTAAGTGGAAATATCTGGAGAGTCCATCTGCATTGGCATGGTTACTCCCAGGTCTGTGTTCCACTGTATAGTCCATCCCCTTTAGGGAAATGAACCACCTCAAAAGTTTGGGGTTTTTACCCCTCATCTGTTTTAGCCATAAGAGGGGCTTATGGTCTGTCTGAACAATGAAGTGAGTGCCAAACAGGTATGGCCTCAACCTCTTCAGGGCCCAGACCACAGCAAAGGCATCCCTCTCTATAGCTGACCAATGTTTCTCTCTCTGGGGGTCATTCTTCTGCTAATAAAAGCTACTGGTTGATCCTGGCCCTTTGCATCTAGTTGCGACAACAGAGCCCCTACCCCCAACTCAGATGCATCTATTTGGACAATAAATTGCTTGGAGTAGTCAGGACTCTGCAGAATTGGAGCAGTGCACATGGCCTGCTTGAGATCATCAAATGCCTTCTGACAGCTAACTGTCCACTGAACCTTCTTAGGCATGTTCTTGGAGGTGAGATCATTCAAGGGAGTCACTATAGACCCAAATCCTTTTACAAATCTCCTGTAATACTCAGTCAGGCCCAAGAAAGCTGTGACCTGAGTCTGGGTAGTTGGAGCAAGCCAGTCCATTATGGTCTGGATTTTGCTATGTAATGGTTGAACCTGGCCCCCACCCACAAGGTGGCCCAGGTACACAACCTTGCTCTGCCCTATGTGGCACTTAGTAGCCTTGATAGTGAGGCCTGCTTTCTGCAGAGCCTCCAAAACATTCTTCAGGTGGACCACGTGATCCTCCCAGGTGGAGCTAAAGACAGCTATATCATCAAGAGATGCTGCACTATAGGCTTCCAGACCTGTGAGAACTTTATTCACCAGCCTTTGGAATGTGGCAGGTGCATTCTTCAAACCAAATGGCATTACAATAAATTGATAATGCCCACTAGGGGTTGAAAATGCAGTTTTTGGTTTGGCATCCTCACCTAGTCTGATTTGCCAATAGCCAGCAGTGAGGTCAAATGTGCTCAAGAACTTGGCTGAGGCCAAAGTATCAATAAGCTCATCTGCCCTTGGAATTGGATGAGCAGCAGTCCTAGTGACTACATTGAGCTCCCTGTAGTCCACACAGAACCTCATCTCTCTCTTACCACCCTGGGTGCGAGGTTTTGGTACCAGGACCACTGGACTAGCCCAAGGGCTATCTGAGGGCTCAATCACTCCCAACTCCAGTATCTTTTGGACCTCTGTCCTGATGCAATCTCTGACATGGTCAGGCTGCCTGTAGATTTTATTCTTAACAGGTTGACTCTCACCTGTGTCCACTTCATGGGTGCACCAGGTGGTTTGATTGGGTGTCAAAGAGAACGTGTGCCTATATTGATTGGGGGCCTTCCTACAATAAATCTGCTGCTGGTCAGTGAAGCTGCCTGCCAAAACTACACCATCAAATGACCCATCATCAAGGTTTTGTGAGAGCAGATCAGGGAGAGGGTCACTCTCTTCCTCCTGTTCCTCATCAGTTGCCATGAGCAAACCCATGTCAGCCCTGTCTATAAAAGGTTTGAGCCTGTTCACATGGAGCACCCTGTGGGGGCCCTGGGAGTGCCAAGTTCCACCAGATAGGTGACCTCACCTTTTTGCTCAAGTATGGTATGGGGTCCACTCCATTTGTCTTGGAGAGCTGCTGGGGCCACAGGCTCTAGCACCCACACCTTCTGCCCTGGCTGGTTAACAGTCAGAACAGCCTTTTGGTCAAGCCAAGTTTTTTTCAATTCTTGACTTGCCTCAAGGTACTTGCTGGCCTTCTTCATGTACTCAGCCATCCTGGAGCGGAGACCAAGTACATAGTCCACAATGTCTTGTTTGGGAGGTAACTCCCATCCCTCCTTCACCAAACACAAGGGACCCCTAACTGGATGCCCAAACAGAAGTTCAAAGGCGCTGTAGCTAACCCCCTTCTGAGGGACCTCTCTTTAGGCAAAGAGAAGGCCGGGCAAAAGAACATCCCATTTTCACCTAAGCTGTTCTGGGTGGCCCATGATCATGCCCTTGAGGGTTTTGTTGAACCTTTCAACTAACCCATTGCATTGTGGGTGATAGGGTGTGGTGAACTTGTAGTTCACTCCACACTCCTTCCAACTTGCAGTTATGTAACTTGACCTGAAGTTTGTACCTCTGTCAGTTAAAACCTCCTTAGGGAAATCCACTCTGGAAAAAATTCCCAGGAGGGCCCTGGCCACCACCGGAGCTGTGGTGGTTCTAAGGGGAATTGCTACTGGGTACCTAGAGGCATGGTCCACCACCACTAGAATATAACTGTGCCCAGATGCTGTTGGAGGGTTCATGGGACCAATTATGTCAATCCCAACACTGTCAAAGGAAACCCCACCACTGGTAGTGGTATGAGGGCGGCCTTTGTGGCACCATCTGACTTACCACTGGCTTGGCAAGTGGTACAGGAGCGACAAAACTCCTTGGTGTCCACAGACATGTGAGGCCAGTAAAAGTGAGGGACAAGCATTTCCCAAGTCTTACTTTAGCCTAGGTGTCCTGCTAAGTGGATGTCATGTGCCAAGGTGAGTAGGAAGCACCTAAACTTCAGAGGTATGACCAACCTCCTAGTGGCACCAGGCTTGGGGTCTCTACCCTCTGAATAAAGGAGTCCCTCATCCCAATACATCGTGTGGGATCCACTGACACTCCCAGCTGCCTCAGCAGCAGTTTGCTGTCTGAGGGGTTCAAGAGAGGGGCAGGTTTGCTTCTCCAAACTTATGTCTGCCCTGGAAGGGCCCCCTGTCCCCATGAACTCAACCTGATCAGGTTCAAGTTCATCTGGGACAGTTCCTTCACAGGGACTAAGAACATCTCACTCAAGAGACTGATCCTCACTCTGAGTCTGGGGGGAAGGCACAGCCTTACCCCTCCTGCTCCTTCTCTTGGAAGGCCCCAGGTCCATTGTTCCAGGATCCAGGGCCTGTTCAGTGGTTGAGAGTTTGGCTTGTGACCTAGTCACAGAAAACACATCTGCAGAGATGCACAACATTGCTGCATGAGTCCTTCGTTCCACTTCAGCCCAGGCTGAAGTCTCGAAATCATTGCCCAACAAACACTCTACTGGTAGGTCTGAACTTACCACAACCTTTTTAGGGCCAGTTAACCCTCCCCAGCTGAAATTAACAACTGCCAAGGAATGGTCAGTCCTGCCATTGTTTGCATTGGTCACTCAGTACATTTCTCCAAGTATGATTTGGTGAGGGGCCACAAGATTCTCTGTCACCATAGTGACACTTGCACCTGTGTCCCTGTATGCCATGGCCTCCTTACCATTTATCAAAGGCCGTTGTCTGTACTTGCCCAGATTACTGGGACTGACAAATAAGGTGGCAAAATCCATGCCACCATCACAGACAAGCACAGCCTGAGTTGGAGTTCTGACTAGGCCAGAACCCATCTCAGAGCCCACGGTTAACCCTCCTAATCCCTTGTACCCTGTACCACCACTTGTACTTGTGCTAGGGGGCGCAGTTGCCTTAGGGGCAGTGGTGGTAGGAGGATTTTCCTTGGCTCTTGGACAGTCAGCATCTTTTGTCCAATGGGTTTACACTTCACAAAAGTAACACCAAGGTTTTTTTTTGCCTTTTCCCTTGTGGGATTGTGACTTCCCCAGATGCAGGATTTTGGGGCCGTGATGAAGACCCCTTTTTGTCTTTACCCTTGTCCCCACCCTTATCTTGAGTTTTAGAATCTTGCTTCTTCTGGTCACCACCAGTGTTCTGGGTTTCCTGCTTCACCCTGGTCCTGACCCTCTTATCTGCCTTCTTTCCCAATTCTTGGGGAGAAGTCAGATCAGAATCCACCAGGTACTGATGCAATACCTGATTTTGGCAATTATTAAGGATCTGCTCCCTCATAATCAAATTATACAATCCATCAAAATCATATACTTAGCTGCCAAGCAACCAGCCTTTCAGAGACTTTATAGCACACAGAGTCTACACAGTCCTGATTCTGTGCCTTCTGGGTGTCTCTGAACATAATCCTGTACTGTTCAGTGGTTAAGCCAAACCCATCAATGAGAGCACACTTCAAAACTGAGTAATTGTCAGCATCCTCTTCTCTAACAGTGATGAGCTTATCTCTACCTTTGTCAGCATAGGAGAGCCACCAGATAGCTGCCCACTGCTCTTGAGAGACCTTTTGAACTTTACAGGCCCTCTCTAAAGCAGTTATCCATTTATGTATGTCATCCCCAACATGGTAAGGAGGGGCAATCTTGCTCAGATTCCTATGATCAAAGGAATGTTCCTTAACTCTAGGGACACTGTTGCTGCCACCATGGGACTCTAGTCCCAACTTTTTTCTAGCTCTCTGGACTTCTAAGGACTCTTTGTCAAGGGCCAACTGCTCTTACCTGAGCCTCAGCCTAGCTTTCTCAAGTTCAAGAAGTTGGTGCTCCCTATCAAAACAGTGGTCCCTCTTGCTAGATACAGAGGTCCCTACAGACTGTCCTGAGTGATTAGACTCTGCAGAGGGAGATCTAAATCTCCTTGGTAAACTCTGCGCTCTTCCAGGAAGAAGAAAGAGGGGGCCCTCAAGGCCTTCTCCATTTTCCTCTTGAAGATCTGAGTTGTCCAGGTGGGAGTCATCAGGTTCCCCCTGGTCCAGGTTAGATTCTAGGTCAAAGAGGGGTCTCCTCCAGCCCTATCTTCATACCCTGGCCCACCCACTCTGGCCTGTTCATCTCACCCAGGAGTCATCTAACAGTAACACCTCGACCAGGCGTTGAGTGTTGGCACTCCTCCCTGTCTTCAGCTTCCTCGAGGCAAACAGTGCTTTCATTTCTTGGAACGAAAGTTCACTGTATCTAGAAGGCAGAGAGCCACTGGCATCTCCTTTAGTAGACATACTAAGTGTGGTGTGGTGTTGCACCTACCTAACCTAGTGGGAGCTAAACTCTCTTTAAGTTGGAGAAAGGGTGTGCTAGACCCTTAACGTGCCCAACCCCAAGTTAAGTAGAACTTACTTATTTTAAGCTTGTATTATATGTGCCTAGTACTAGTGGTTTTTCATTTAATCAATACAAAGATTTATCTGGTAAAGCAATGCAGGCTTGAATCCCAACCGCTTCACATCAATGTGAGAGGCTGGCCTGGTATATGATGTCCACTAATGTAAGTGGGCACCTTGCACCAGTCCAGACAGCCCTTATGGTGATTTAAGAGGTCTCAGACAACCTTAGAAAGCTACCCAAGTGGTAGCTGTTGAGAGCAGCCTTCAGGCTTAGTCTTGAAGGAGTGTAAAGCAGGTTGTTTTACCAGAATGCAATCTTATAGTATAGATTAAATGAAAAGAGAAGCTCACAGTAGTTATAAAATTATGTATTTATTATATAAAACTATCTAGTATGCTACAGTATCTCCTACATGGAGATAGACACAAGGCACACAATACTTTAGCAAAGAAATCTCAGTTTATAGCACTAATACACAGCGGGCCCCAGGGGGGGACCAAACCATATACTAAAAAAGTGGTATAACAACCACGACTCGAGTCAGGACAATTTTGAGAGGACATAGAATTGCTGGGACCCCAAGGAAACACCCAAGGTGAGTAGATAGGGACCCCACAGAGTGCGTGTGCAGTGTGGGAACACGACCGCGTGCTCTGTACAAGTCTATGTGGAAGTCGCAGTTGGAATTTTAAGGTTCAGGGACCCTTCCCAGTGGACTACGAAGAAACCCCGTGGAAGACAGAAGGTTGGAGAGCCACCCCACCCATAGATACTGAAGTACCCAAGTTACCTAGCCCAGGGAAGCCGGGTGCATAGGTGTGAAGTGGCATCGGAAACCGCCGTCGAACCCAATGGAGGACTTCGAAGAAGAGCCGCTGCTGGAAGGGGAGAAAGTGTCCGTTGAAATCCCAATGTGGATTCTTGTCGAAGAGTACCTGAAAGCATAGGGGACCGAGTGCGGGTCACTTGAGAGTGACCAGGGGCTCAGTAGACGAATGCCCACCGATGTCGGGTGCTTCAGGATAGTTGACGGTGACCTTGACTCTGCAGCTGCGAGGACCAGGCGACGTTGAGGACAACCAGGAACCAGATGCGAGCTGTCCCACAAAGGATGTGGAGTGCTGAGGGGTCGGTGTCCGGCAGGAGCACCAACAAGCCTTGACAAAAGCAACCCTCGCAGATAGTCACGGGTTGAACCAGCAAGGTCCAGGAGACTCACCACAAGCAGGGGAGTCAGAGCAGGCCCAGAGCAATCAGGGGAGCCCAAGGAAATGAAATATGACCCTCAATTGGGCCCACAGGCCGGAGGCACAGGAGTCACGAGAGGACCTAAGGCAGCTTCACAAAACAACAGACCACGGGGCACACGGTGTGAGGTAGTTGAAGATCTTTGCATGAAAGGTTGCCAGAGGTTGGGGCTACTTGGAGCCCTATGCACTTGTCACAGGATCGCCAACAAGCACATGCACTTACAAAAGTACGCTGTGCACAGGGGTTCGGGTATTTCAGCCCCCACGAGGGATTCTGACCTCAAACTCAGTGAGAGGGTTTTTGGACCTCAATGGACATAGAAACCTACATCCTGTGCTGCTGAGCCTATCGGAGTCCATAGGAGCGTGGGATCAGCAGACCGGTCAGGAGTGTTGCGGTGCCTGCGAATGCAGGGGAGTGACTCCTTCACTCCAAGGGAGATTATCTTCAGGTGTCTTGGATGCTCCACAGGTCCTGCGCAGATCCTGTATGGTGCACAGGCACAGACGATGCAGCAGACTGAGAGGGAGACGAAGTCAGACCCAAACGAAGTCCAGCAAAGTCAAGAGTGCCCAGACGGTCGAAGTGCAGTGGTTTCAGTTCTGAATCTTGTCCACGACAAATCTAAGGTCCTACAGCCAGGTAAACCCTTAAGTACCCATGGGAGAGGGTTGGAAAGATTCAGGGGACCCTCCCAGGGGAGGGTTTGGACAGGGGGGAGGTTACGCCCATTACCTTTGTCCAGTTTTGCGCCAGAGCGGGAGACAACGGCTCCCAGGACTGGTGTGAACTGGACTATGCACAGGGACACCAAATGTGCCCCTCATGTAGACTTTCAGTCGCTGGCAATCGCTCACACCCAGCCTTAATACACTAAATCCTGTCTGGGAGATGGTCACACCTCCCTGTGACAGGATGCCTATTGTTCTGCCTTCCCCTGCTCGAGCTTGGCTCAGCAGCAGGGGGGCAGAAATGTGTCTCTGGTCGGCAGCAACCATTTTGTGCTGTACGGAGCTAGAAGGCTGATACCGGGAACACCAGGAGCCCCATGAAGGACGCTTCTTAGGGGTGGAATCATACCTCCCACACCGGTTACCGGTGTGGGGGTATGATTCCAACATGTTTGACACCAAGCACGATAGGGTTTGTTGCAGCCGTTTTAGAGTTGGTCATCATGCGGTCGCATAATGCCCCTCTATAGTAGTATATGGCTGCTTCACTGACAACCCGGGAGAATGGACTCCGTAGCCTGCAGGGGTTTTCTGCTCATGCAGGGGCACCCTCTCACTTAGAACCAAGCACCCTGCCCTCAGAATTGTAAAGGCCTGCTAGAGGAGTGACTTATAGGTTTTAAGTGCAGTGACCCTTAGATATAGTAAAACTATATCTTAAGTAAGTGGTGCATGCACCGACTTACACAGGCTGCAATGGCATGCTTGTAGTTCCATTTTGCATGGCCTCTCAGGGGTGGCTTAATACATGCTACAGCCCATGGGAGGCCTCTGGGGTACCTATGCCCTTGGTACATGTGTACCATATACTAAGGACTGACAAGGGTACCCCAGTATCCAATCTGGAGTGTACCTAAGTACATAACACAACAGTTTAGGGAGAAAGCAGATAGATTGTGGTCCTGATTAGCACGATCCCAGTCAGACTAGTCAAAAACAGCATCACATGAAGCAAAAAAGTGGGGATAACCATAAGAAGCAGATCCTACTTTCCTACAGTGCAGTAGGGGTTGCTGGACCCATGTTTGCTGATTTGTTTTCCCTCACGTTTTCAAATTCGCCGCTCACCACCTCGCTCTCTGACGCACCCCAGATGCCGGGTTTCAAAACCTGTTCGACAGCGCGTATGCGCATCTTTATTGAAGGAGGCTTCCTCATCGGATGTTCGTTGTACCTTCTACTTTCCATTACAGGCAGTGTCTGGCTCCTATTGCACATTTAAGCCGCCATCTTTACACGGAACAACCTGATTTTATTATTGTTACTTTTAAGCGTTTCTTAGCATTTTTCACATTTATTTTAATTACTATTACTTTACCAGTACCTGCACTCCACAAGGCAGCTTGTGGAGCGCAGTAGGGGCTGCTGCACCCCTGTTTTCTGGTTTGCTTTCCCTCACATTTTTAAAATGAGTAGCACTCACCACCACGCCCCTCCTGACATGCCCCCTGGATGCCGGGATTCAAGGCCTCCTTGACCACGCGTCCTTGGCACTGGCGCGCCAAAAGCAGGCCCTTCTACACCTGTCCTCACTCGGACCATGCTCAACTCCAGCCGCCTATTGGTTTTGCCTCCCATTTGGGAGCTTTGACTCACTACTCATGGAAGAGCTGCTCAACTTGAACCTTCCAGGTAAGAAGTGCTCTGGCCCCATCCTGAACCCGTTACCATGTGCTGAAACACCTACCTGTCCGATCTGTAAGCTTTCATTAACAAAGGCCAAAATTAGGACTTTGAATCCTCCCAGAACCCCCAACGCTGATGTAGTTGATCATCCATCTAGCTGCCATTACATACTTATCAACGCCAGATCCCTGATAAAGAATGTAACTGAATTCACTGACTTCCTTGAGTCTCAAACTCTGGATTTGGCATTTATAACAGAGACCTGGGCCGATGCTGCATCAAGCCCTGACCTGATCTTTGCAATTCCAGCCGGATACTCCACTTTTAGGCTGGACCCCGAGGGGGAAAAGGGGAGGGCCTTAGCTGTCATTTACCACAAACATCTTAAAGCCTCGTTGCTAGCACTTCCCGGAACTCAGGATCGTGAAGTGCTTTGTTTTAAAATTGAAATTAATAAATACTACTCCTTCAATGATTTACTTATTTACCGCTCCCCAGGCCCTAGAGCAGCCATGATTCATAATTACAGTCAGCTATTGGAAACCAAAGTTGACTCTATAGATCTTACAATCCTTGGGGACTTTAATTTCCATTTAGAAAAGTCCCTAGACAACGGTTCAGTTCATTTAATCAACATGATGGCTAATCTGGGTCTAGTTCAACTGGTCAAGGGACCTCCTCATTCAGCAGGCCATTTCCTTGACGAGAATTTTTCAGACAACCCCCATCTTCAAACGACATTTTCTCTCCTGCTTGTTTGGTCAGATCATTTGGCGGTCTTGTTTGAGTTAAAATTGGTGGCCAGAGATTTAAATACTTATTGGCCTCAATCATTTAGGACTTATCATCCTTGGCACAAGCTCAACACTGACTTGTTAAATACAAATGTAGTCTGAACCCTGCCTGTGGCCTCTAATGACCTGGATTCTGCCACTAAACCAATTTGCTCCACTCAAGGTGTACAAAAGCTACAGAGTTACCTCTTCCGAACCGTGGTTCTCTGAAAAACTTAGGCTACAAAAACAACTCTGGGGCAGATTTACAAGGCCCTTGCGCCACTTTTGCGTCACTTTTCCCATGTTAAAAGTGACGCAAAAGTGGCGCAAGGGCCTTGTAAATCTGCCCCTCTGTGTTTTCAAACGTACTATCTTAGTATACAAAAAAATGATTTATAAGGAAAAAGCTCACTATTTCACTTCTAAAATTGAATCTTCCAAAAACTCCCGAAAAGACCTATTTGCAACAGTAAAAATACTGACCAAGCTCTCAGAAAAAAAAATAATATGGTCAATATTTCTGCAATTCATTAGCCTCCGTCTTCCAAGACAAGGTAAAAGTGGTATAAAACATCTTTTTGTCTTCGGTCGAAGGTCCCTATTCAGATGACTTAGAGTTAGCAGAACTATCGGAAATGACTCTTCACGGAGATGCCCTCTCAGGTAGCTTAGCTGACCTTTACCCTGGTACCTATCACAGTACACACTCGCATAGATAAGAAAAGCCAATGTCCAGTTCTCAGTCTTAACCGGACCCTGGGTCTGCGGGACAACTCGTACTCTTCCTCTTTGGAACCCTCCTTCGCCCGCACTTCCCTATGTAAAGCTTACAGAGTTCCAAATACTCTCTCCTCCAGATGCATTCTTTAGTGGCCAACATTAAATGAGTACCCAGGGGCTCAGTAATCCTCATGTATGGCAGCTTTTTTCGCTTCACCTCTTTGCTCTCCTTCTTCTCCCCCATGTCTTCTTCCCCACCCGTTGCTGCCTACTGCGTCTATGATTTTTTGCTCGACCCCTCTGCCGCTGACTCGCCCCCCACTCCCTCCATACCTGCCCCCTGATCCTGTCCCCTGACACTTCCCTTTCAATAAGCGGGGACAGAAATCTCGCTGCGCTTGAGTGTAGGTCATCACAACCTGTACCCCAACTTCCACTCCCCCAGCAATAGTGCCCCTGGCCTCGAAATCTAGTCCCGCACCAAAGATGTCCGTCCTGATGCCAACCTTTTCACTGATTGGCTGGACACTGCTATTGCTGATACCTATAAACGCCTGAGGTGCCTGTAAAACACCAACACTACCACTCTGATCATTCACACCCGATCCACGATGCACACCCTAAGGGACTTCACACCACTCACTCTCTTGCACCCCATTCTCCACAATTTTGCCTTCCTCCAACTCATCCTCACCATAATCCTACTGCCAGTCATCCCCCCGAAAACACCACCATAGCCAACACTCGTGCCATGTCCCTTGGCAACTCTCACTACACCATCACCAAATTGGTCCGCAAAAAGGTCCTGAGAAGGTTCAAAATCCTGCAAGGCGGATGCAGATTCCTGCCCTTGCATCTCCACCAACTCATCCCGCGCCGTTCCAGAGCTGGCTGCCAAGACCCAAGCTCTGTCTTCGGACCGGGGTGGACAGGCCACACTAGACCCTCCCAGCTGACTGGATCCGAATGTCGCCACCGAAACTACCTCAGACCCCTGGCATTTCACTAAAATGTCTCTGGCCTGCCTGCCCAGAAACCCATAAGGGGCTGTTGAGGCACCATACCCAGCTCCCAGCCCCCCCATTCTGAAACACCTCCCCCCACCCAAACCATAGAAGACTCAGGAGGTATAGGGGACAGAACCTTCCCATCGGTACTCTGAAAATACCTCTGTTCGAGATCAAGAAACTCTTGCACCCCCTCTCACTCCAGGAATGCCTTGCGAGACCCAGAGACAGTTCTAACTCATCCTTGAACACCATACTGAAATCCTCCCTGTTGCATTAAGTGCCCCCCCCACTGCTGGTAGGCCATAATTAGACCCCAATCCTTCTCCAGAATTCCCAGAGGGGACCCCAGTATTCACAAAGGGGATGGGAACTTCCCAGAACTCTGCCTTGCCCCCTAACAGTACTCTGCAGTGCTCTCATCATCCTGTACCAGGGCCTTCCTACATGGACTTGACAGGTCCAGCAGCACAACCTGTGAACGCATTGACCATGGCCCCTCCACGTCATTACTAGTTTAACTTGTGCGGCCGAGAGGCGTCATTGCACTCTCCGGCCTCTCGCATGTCTGCAAACCAGGGACCAACGTCTGAACACTGCCGAGTCCTGAGCCCACCATATCCACCACGATGGGATACGCAACACTCACCCCAACTGCCAGTAAGCCTGATACACCAGGGCACGTGCCTCCATGTGACACAAGCCCTCTGCCACACTGGGTCACTGCTGGGGAAGCAGCATTATTAACACCGCAGCCTTTACCTCACCCGCCCGCCAGCACCTTCACCACAGCCCCTGCAGTGCAAGATAAGCTGGGCTCGCTGCTCAAGTTTTTTTTCCCCCTTCCGTCTACTGCAGGGTGGAGCAGGACCTCGGCCTGATACAGCTGGGTCACCGTGCTGCTCAGCACTTCCATACTTGTACCCAGATGCAGTGTCCTGCTGGACACGTTCTACTGTTCCACCCACACTGTACACCCACCCTTCACAGGCATCACCGGTCAGGTGACCCTGCTAATAAAAGGGGACAGGCGCACGTGCCCTGGGCTAGTTACAGTACCCTACTACGGTGTCAGTGTGGTCATTCCGTCCTGCATGTGGGCCTAGCACCCAAGACACCACAATGGCGACGAGAGGGTCTGACCCAGCTTGCACACTGGCTGTATCTTTGTCGTGCCCCGAGGAGAAATGTAACTCGAGGCACCCCACACCTGCTACCCTGTAAGACATGTCCCAGGGGCCGCCAGCCTGCACAGGTTTTGGCCTGGGAGAGAATCAGAGGTGAAGTGCCTCCACACCGAGTGACCCCCCCACTGCCTGTGCTTTACTTGGGGTGACAAGACTGCACCCAGCTGCCAGCCACGTGTATGACAGCGTCTGCCACCGGCCTATGAAGTTTGCACATGACGTATCGTAGTGCTGTCGCAAGGGAGGTGAGATGGCAGGAAGCGCACGCTAACTCATAAGTTAGTGAGCATGACTGTAGTGGCGTGCAATCGAAGGAAAGGATGCCGCAGCCCTTGTGAGTGGGCTGCACCCCAAGCAAGGCAGCCCCATTGAAGTTAACCACTTGCCCTGCCACGCAGCTGAGCAAAGCCTGTTATGCCCCAGACTGCGCCTCTGGTTTGACTCACCTGCCTACCGTAAGCCGCTGTGCCAGGAAGAGATCTGACGGCCTGCTGAATGGCGCCCATACAGCCTGATGACTGTGAAGCGTGGCACCCTGTCAGCAATAGGATCAAGCCCGCACCAACGCGGCACACCTCGAAGCTGCACCTCTGCTGTATGCCTCACGCAGAGCGCGCATGAGCTGAAAAGCCTGCATCCTCAGGTAGCTACCGCGGCCTGAGCGGAGCCACGGCTGAAGCACCCCATAGCGGCTGCACCGTTAACCGCAAAAGTGAATGCCCTGCATGTGTCAGCCCTGTCCATGACTGGACTTACGAGAGAATGCCCCCCTCCTCTTGTATTTGCATTTCCAGCCCCCATGCGACCTGGAGCTGATGAGAGGCTGCTGCAGGGAAGAAAGGAGATGCTGTTTGCAGACCAATGGGCAGGAAGCCAGAGTGAATGGGCCCGCCTCGGCCCTGCATGATACCGCCTACTTCAGCAGTTCCTGGAACAGAGAAACCGTAGCCACCTCACTGCCCGCAAAGGAGTGACAGGCAGTGTGGAAAAAGGCAGCATACCTGAACAATGTAAATTCAGTCACCGACAGAGCTCAACCGGCCAAGAAAAAAATGGAGACATCACCACCGAGCTGTAATTAGAAGCACTGAACCTGAACTCAACAATCAGACTTTTAAGTATCGGCTCTGACGCCCGGCATGAGTGCAAGCCGGCCAGGCCTGATACACAGTAAAAGCATAAGACAGCAAGCCCCACTGTGTCCATGCACACTGCCCAGCCCATGTTAGCTGTTGTTACCTCCTGTGGGTAGTGCTGTGTGGATGCCACAAGCGAGTGAGAATCCATGGCGAGTGCAGCTACTGTGACAGAGCCCGTCAGAAAAGCAGCAGGGCCTGCTCCATGACAGGGGCTACAGCTTGAAGTGGCTACAGCGCCACCTGGTTGAAGTTCCCTGCACTGCACCCAATTGAGGGAGGACACTCTGTGCTGTCTGCACCCAATTCTGTACAAGCAAAGCAAGTTCGAGTCCTACAGAAATTACCTCTTCCCAAGGCAAGCCCCGCAGAAGACTGCCGCACCACACAAAGCAAAGGCAATTGTGGCCTGCAGTGCCCCTAGTATGAACTACACTGCTCCAGGCTACGGGGAGAGACTGTAAACCCCATCAGTGGGCCCCAGAATGAGAGGAAGACACCGCTCAGCCCTGCACCATCAGCAAGTACGGCTGCCACAGAACGCTGTATATTTTCACTCCCACAGAAGGCACAACGTGTACTAGTTTGGGGAGAGACCACACATCTAGTAAAAGAAGTTCCCGAAGAGAGAAGTCCGTGCTATATGAACCCTACCGGATGCCGAACACCACCGCAAATTAGAGAATGCAAACGTCAAGCGCCAGCCGAGGGCGCCCATGAAGGAGAACCGAGAGCACAACGTCAGATATGCATAGAAGGCAGCACCAACAAACCTGACAGCACGGGCAGGAGCCCGAGAGAGAGAGCAACCTCTCTCCGAAGAGTAGAACCAAGCATACAGGGAGACAGCCAAAAGCACCCTCTAAGAGACTACATCGTGGAAAGAAAGAGCCTGGTTGCCTACCTGGCACCCAGCATTTCCCCAGAGAAGAGAGGGGAGTACAGGCCTAGCAGGGAGCCTCTACATCTCCACTTCCCAGCAAAGCACTGCAGGGGGCCAAAAGACAGCAGGGAGTGTCCTCCCTCACACTGCCTCAAGACGGAGTCGCCAGAGGCCCAAGACAGGCAAGAGGAGAGTCGCACACTCCCCATGCAAGCTGCCACTGCAACATGCGCTCTGACGACAGGCGACACGTGGCCGGACACCACATTGCACCGCAAGGAAGGAGCACGTCATACGAAGTGTCTGACCCCACCAAGCATGCCTGAACAGAGGCAGGATCAGGCGCCACGATGGCACAGGCTTGAGGCGCAAGCACAACGCCCTCAAGCGAAGAGGTAACCTGCCATCCTGGCAGAGGAGCACAGCGGAAACCCCTTGGGAGGGGAAGGGGCCTGCAAGAGGTCCACAAGGAGAAGAAGCATGTTCTAGTGACAGGACAGACCTGCCACAGGTCCGCAGCAAGTAAAGACAGTCCTAAGAACTGGACACGACCAGTGAAATGTTCATGTGGCGCAAACATAAGACATGTGGCAGGACGCCACATCCGAGTGAGGAACCTGGTCGGAAGGAGGAGAAGAGTGTGGCTGGACGCCACTTAGCGAAGGAGAAGAATGTGGCAGGATGCCACTCCGCGAAGGAGGAAAGGAGAGTGGCACAACGCCACAGGGCAAACAACCACCACAGGCACGCAAGAGGTAAAAGTAGAAGGGCGACAGGACAGACGACTCGTGCCAGCACTGGAGAAGGTGTTCATCAGTACAAGCCAGCCACCGGGGTGCAGAGACGTCACTGGAGACAGCTTCGCAGGATGACCAACCGTGAACCGCTAGCAAGCGCGATCTGCGCCCAGGCCCCACGCTTCACAGTGCGACCGTCTACTCACCTGTCACCGGCTGCTTGACATCGGTGGCACCACATCTAGCAAGTACACCTGCCAGAAGGCAACCGTAAGTGGGCACAAAGTCCCTCCAGTACTCCTCACTTCAGGAGGTCACCGAAAGCAAGAGATCGCCGCCTGTTGCCCAACTGAAAGAAAATTGTGTTTATCATCCAGGTGCATCATCGCCACCCAAGAACATCTAAGGAGCATCGCACCACCAGAGGGGATCCCAACACTCGAGACATCCGGAGTTCAACGAGGCACTCCTGGAGCCGTCGGAGGCTAGCCACACAGGAACCTTCTGTTTTGCCCCCGTAAACCTGAAGCCTGCCAAAGAAGAGCATACCTGACCATTAGACTAACCGCCCTTGGGGTTACACGAGGCTTGGCCGTGACCCTGTTGGGAGTTCTGCAGCGACCCCTTAGCGTGGCCTATAAAGTCCCGCACAGCCCATGCGGTCATGTGGCAATCCAGGGGCAAGGGCCTCAACAGAGTTCCTGTGAGAGGGGAATCAGAACCAGAGAGATGCGTCAGCAGCAGCTCCAAGACAGGCACCGGGACGCATAGAGGTCACAGACGAAGACTGGCAACCTAAAGACCATCTAATGGAGGCATGTGAACCTGGGTCCTAACGGCGAGAGCACACAGACTCTTAGACACCACCCATTGCGGCTGCATGAACGTCTTGGCTGTGGTCCTGTTGGCAGTTCCTCAGTGACACCTTCGTGCGGCCTACATGAGGCCCGCACAGTCCACACAGTCCCATGACAGCCCAGCAGGAAGGCCCTCCAGGAGACTCCTGTGAGGGAGAGTCCAGGCAGGAGAGGCAAGTCTGAAGCTGGTCGGTGATCAGGGAACTGGAAAGCATCATCGCCATCCACCATGGTCATCCACCGTATTTGCAAATTGGCTGTCCACCAGAGCCTGAGCGCCTGCACGAAGATATCAAAAGGGGACTCCACCACCGCTCCAGATGCACCGTTATTGGAACTGTGTAAATAGACTTCGACACCGCGAGACCAGGCCGGTCTGAACAACATCGCCGAGGTGGACTAAAGCATCCTGACCATGCGGTCCAGAGCTCTAGCACTGCCCGGCAGATGGTCTGAAGAGACTCATTGGTGCTGTGTATTGGTTAATTGTTTTCCTCATAGGTTGGACTTTCGTTTGTTTCTTTTTCATTAAAGTTTGGGAGGGATGTAGTGTCCTGCTGGACACGTTCTAGTGTTTCACCGACACTGTACACCCACCCATCACAGGCGTCACCGGTCAGGTGACCCTGCTAATAAAAGGGGCCGGGCACACGTGCCCTGGGCCAGTTACAGTACCCTACTACGGTGTCAGTGTGGTCATTCCTTCCTGCATGTGGGCCTAGCACCCAAGACACCACACCATCCCACCTCGCCGAGATTTCCGATAAGGTGACACGCAGGCCATAACGGCCACCAGCACGCCCCCGCTGACCTCCTCTTTGTGTGCTCCACCTGGGCAACCCCTGCCTCTATCAGCGCACCCTCTGACAAAAGGTCAATCGTAGGATTGCCACCTGAAGCATCAAAAAGCCTGTCTCACACTCTTGAAAATCGTCGTGTAAGCAAAGTAAAGCAATTATACACCTCTTGCTGTCCCTGCCAAATCTGGGTGTACCCAACTAAAATGGCACCCAAAACTAGGAGCCCTTAGGCAATCACTGCGCCCTCACCCTCGGACCCTACCACCCGCCGGAAAATACCGGGAGGGTAGGGCATTCTGCCCACCCTTCAAAAACCCTCATTTCACTACACTATGGGGTCGATTCCGATTCGGGCCGGAAAAAGCACCGATTGACTCGGATCCGGAAATTATACCGACCGACACGTACCTGTGGCGCCCGACACGCCAAGTACGATGCAATGCGTGCAAAATCCGACCGACACGTACCGAACCCAAGTCGAACGACCGAGCCGCACGGAAAACAGCAATCCGGTCGGAAAAACAGGCGAATCCAACCGACCGACACGCACCCGGAACAAATCCGACCGAAACGTACACACGAACTCCAAACCGCAAAGTACGATGCAAGGCGCGAAAACCACGAGCGAGTCGGACGGAGGCCAAGCCGTACGACCGACACGCATACAAAACCGAGCCGAAGCAACACAAAACACCGCGACCGACGCGTATGCAGCATATAAAACTGCACAAACACAGCGTGAACAAAACGGAGAATACCGTACGAGACAAATGCAGGGTCCGACTCGGTCACAAGAACGTTTCCAACATACACAGACAATACAAAGGAAAAATCACACAAAAAAAGGCCAAACAAGCAATTACTAAGCCAATAAATACTGGTGGGGTGGGGACAGAGAACAAAGACACACCCACAACTCCACCCATATAAAGGACACAAATCACAACCATGATCCTTTGCAAATGCCATTCCACTGCCAGCACCCAAGAGAAAGCAACCACACACCCACAGCTCATTCCTCACACAAGCCACACACCATCAGCACACCAACAAATACCTACCTCACATACACCCAGCAAAACACACACTCACACACCCTCACCTGCACACCAACACACACATCACTCACCATCACCACCCATCACCATGCCCCCAGGAAGAATCACAAGTTCCTAGATTGTGAATTGGAAGTCATGGTGAGACGAGATCCTCAGGGTAGAGCCACAGCTGTTTGGCACACTGGTCCAACAGACCCCCATCTCCCAGAAAACCAAGATGTGGGAGAGGATCATCAACAGGGTGAACGCACTATCACCATGTCGGCGCACAAAGAGCGACATCCAGAACAGGTGGTATGACGTGCGCAGGAGGGTACGGGACCTGCTCAAGAAAGACTACATCAACAGCCAACACACCGGCAGGGGCCCTCCTGCCAAGCCAATATACCTCAGGCCCTGGGAGGAGAAGGTGCGGGCCATCCTTCCGCCATTGAGCGTATATGGACTAGACAACATCCCAGAGCCTGGTGAGTACACAACAAATGTACACAATATACTGCCACAAAACACACACACATCACTGTCAAGGGGAGAGTCAAACCATGCACTCATAGCAATTACACAGCAACCAGAACAGAATCATCCCAAAATGTGTATGTCAGTCAGATAAACACAACACATGCCATCAAAAAAGTCACATCCAACTGTGCCATCACATGTACAAACACAACTACAACTACAGCTAGGCAGTGGCACAAATAGAACTAACAAACACATCCAGACATGTAGCCACCAAAACAACACCAACACACAGTGAAGACCACTCAAAGGAAGGAATTCTGTGTATGCTGGCCAAGTCAGTGTAGCCAATAGCATCATGGGAGTCGCAGTCACACATATTGCCCCCCCACAACTGTCCCATCAACACCACCATGAACCATGCGCACATCACAGGGAGTGGAGAAGGACTCACAAGATAGCTGACACTGGCAACTGCTGTGGGGAGCACAGGCCCTGCTGGCAACTGTGCACCAACAAACAGCAGGACACCACTGACTGACATCCTGAGAGACAACTTCCACTCCCTGCAATGCAAGCACGTTCCATGGTGGGATATCTGGCTGGCTGGGTGGGAAGGAGGACTTGCAGCACTGACCATAGTCACAAACACCTCCCCTCACACACACCCCAACACAAACTCCACAGAACCCACCTGGTAGAATGCAATGCCCCCCATCCTAACACAAGATCCCACAAAGAACCACCACCCTGGGTTATGTTGTGTGAAGCACAGGGACACTCTTGGGACTCTTAGCCAAACAACTGCCAGGACAACACTCCCAGCCATCCTGTCAGCACAGCCAGCCCACCCCACAGGGAAGCAGAATCAAAAGGAAGGAAGCATGGGCATGCTGGGAAGGGGGTGGAGGCAATAGCATGATGGGAGTCGTAGTCACTGATATTGGTCACCCCCATAACTGTCCCATCAACACCACTCCTGAACCATGCTCACATCACAGGGAGTGGAGAAGGACTCACAAGATGGCTGACACTGGCTACTGCTGTGGGGAGCACAAGGCCCTGCTGGCAACTGTGCACCAACAAACAGCAGGACACCACTGACTGACATCCTGAGAGACAACTTCCACTCCCTGCAATGCAAGCACGTTCCATGGTCGGATAACTGGCTGGCTGGGTGGGTGGGAAGGAGGACTTGCAGCACTGACCATAGTCACAAGCACCTCCCCTCACACACCCCCAACACAAACTCCACAGAACCCACCTGGTAGAATGCAATGCCCCCCATCCTAACACAAGATCCCACAAAGAACCACCACCCTGGGTTATGTTGTGTGAAGCACAGGGACACTCTTGGGACTTTTAGCCAAACAACTGCCAGGACAACACTCCCAGCCATCCTGTCAGCACAGCCAGCCCACCCCACAGGGAAGCAGAGTCAAAAGGAAGGAAGCATGGGCATGCTGGGAAGGGGGTGGAGGCAATAGCATGATGGGAGTCGTAGTCACAGCTCTACATCCCCCACCACATGGCCCAGCAAGCTCACACTCACGCATGCACATCCCACAGAGAGTGGAAAGGCCCATCAAAGATGTCTGACACTGTTGCTGTGTCGTGGGGAGCACAAGGGCATGCTGGGAACTGCACACCAACCAACAGCAGGACACCACTGTCAGCCATCTTGCCATTGCTCTCACACCCACACACACTGAACTCCCCCAAAAGCAAGTAAGTATGGGAATGCTGGGAAGTGGGGTGGAGGCAATAGCATGATGGGAGTCATAGTCACAGACATAGCTCACCCCCACAACTGTCCCATCAACACCACCCTGAACCATGCTCACATCACAGGGAGTGGAGAAGGACTCACAAGATGGCTGACACTGGCTACTGCTGTGGGGAGCACAAGGCCCTGCTGGCAACTGTGCACCAACAAACAGCAGGACACCACTGACTGACATCCTGAGAGACAACTTCCACTCCCTGCAATGCAAGCACGTTCCATGGTGGGATAACTGGCTGGCTGGGTGGGTGGGAAGGAGGACTTGCAGCACTGACCATAGTCACAAGCACCTCCCCTCACACACTCCCCAACACAAACTCCACAGAACCCACCTGGTAGAATGCAATGCCCCCATCCTAACACAAGATCCCACAAAGAACCACCACCCTGGGTTATGTTGTGTGAAGCACAGGGACACTCTTGGGACTTTTAGCCAAACAACTGCCAGGACAACACTCCCAGCCATCCTGTCAGCACAGCCAGCCCACCCCACAGGGAAGCAGAGTCAAAAGGAAGGAAGCATGGGCATGCTGGGAAGGGGGTGGAGGCAATAGCATGATGGGAGTCGTAGTCACTGATATTGGTCACCCCCACAACTGTCCCATCAACACCACCCTGAACCATGCTCACATCACAGGGAGTGGAGAAGGACTCACAAGATGGCTGACACTGGCTACTGCTGTGGGGAGCACAAGGCCCTGCTGGCAACTGTGCACCAACAAATAGCAGGACACCACTGACTGACATCCTGAGAGACAACTTCCACTCCCTGCAATGCAAGCACGTTCCATGGTGGGATATCTGGCTGGCTGGGTGGGAAGGAGGACTTGCAGCACTGACCATAGTCACAAGCACCTCCCCTCACACACACCCCAACACAAACTCCACAGAACCCACCTGGTAGAATGCAATGCCCCCCATCCTAACAAAAGATCCCACAAAGAACCACCACCCTGGGTTATGTTGTGTGAAGCACAGGGACACTCTTGGGACTCTTAGCCAAACAACTGCCAGGACAACACTCCCAGCCATCCTGTCAGCACAGCCACCCCACCCCACAGGGAAGCAGAATCAAAAGGAAGGAAGCATGGGCATGCTGGGAAGGGGGGTGGAGGCAATAGCATGATGGGAGTCGTAGTCACTGATATTGGTCACCCCCACAACTGTCCCATCAACACCACCCTGAACCATGCTCACATCACAGGGAGTGGAGAAGGACTCACAAGATGGCTGACACTGGCTACTGCTGTGGGGAGCACAAGGCCCTGCTGGCAACTGTGCACCAACAAACAGCAGGACACCACTGACTGACATCCTGAGAGACAACTTCCACTCCCTGCAATGCAAGCACGTTCCATGGTGGGATAACTGGCTGGCTGGGTGGGTGGGAAGGAGGACTTGCAGCACTGACCATAGTCACAAGCACCTCCCTCACACACCCCCCAACACAAACTCCACAGAACCCACCTGGTAGAATGCAATGCCCCCCATCCTAACACAAGATCCCACAAAGAACCACCACCCTGGGTTATGTTGTGTGAAGCACAGGGACACTCTTGGGACTTTTAGCCAAACAACTGCCAGGACACCAACAAACAGCAGGACACCACTGACTGACATCCTGAGAGACAACTTCCACTCCCTGCAATGCAAGCACAGTCCATGGTGGGATAACTGACTGGCTGGGTGGGTGGGAAGGAGGGCCGGCTGTCAACCAAACACAACCAATGCAGACCATGTTCACACCCCAAAAAATACATAGAAATGCCCAAATAATGCAGGACAATGTGCCACACCAATATCAACCCCTGACTGTGACGACTTAGGACAATGCAATGTACAGGCCCGCACCCAGAGGCACAGTCACAACTGTCATGTGTGTCAACCAGAGATGCCTACAGAAACATAACATACATTGTGTGTGTCTCCCAAAAACAGGTGATGATGGGGACACAGCAGCAGACGCTGAGGAGTCCCAGTCCCAGGCTCAAGAGGATGCGGAGCTCACTGGCGTCGTACAGCCTCTGCCCTCCTCGGACGAAGAAGACCAACCTGGCACATCCGGTGCAAGTCTACATGCAGCACCAGCAGGACCACCAGCTGCAGCACCAGCAGGACCACCAGCTGCACCCCCTGCACCCACCCCTCCAACGACTGTCACCACAAATACCATCCCTGCCGACATGGACAGAACAAGGAGCAACACCAGCACAGGGACCCTGGACCAACCTGGGGCCATGGACACCACCACCACCACCAACCCCCAAGGTGGACCAGGGTCATCTGTGCGTTCCACTGCACGCACTGCACATGTCAGCAGGGGTGGTGGGAGGGGTGGGAGCCAGAGGTCGCTGCTTTCAGAGGTTGCTGGTGTGCATGATGACCCACAACTGGTACGCATAGCTGATGCGTACCAGTCCAGCACCGGAGACCTCAGCCAGGTAGTGGGGCTCCTCAGAGACATGAAACAGCAGCAGGCTGCCCATCATGCCCGCTTGGACTCTCACATGTCCCACGTGGAGTCACACATGTCCCGCGTGGACTCACACATGTCCCGCGTGGAGTCCAAGTGGGATGCACTGCATGAGATGACGGCGGGGCACAGGGACATTTTACAATGCCTCCGCCAGATGAACAGCAACCAGTCCACACCTCCCTGTGTGCCAACAACATCTGGTGCCGAACAAACTGCAACTGCCACAGGGAGGGAGGATGACTCTGGCGGAGAGTCCCCTACACCGCAGCAGCCTGTACTTGAGGGCCCCCCCCCCCAAGAAGAGGGGTCGTCCAAAGAGGGGCAAGTGAGAGGCCAATGGCCAAGCGCAACTCCCAGGAAGCCTGAACCTGTTCTGGATGTTCACCTTTGTGCACAGACTGTTCATCCTGTTGACGGCAACACTACTCCCACAAATTGCATGGGGAGTACAAGTTGGACCAATGTGTCAGACAACTGTGGCCCTGATACTGGGGATTCTGTCTACCAGGACTTTCAATTCACCTAGGAACTTCTGATTGCAAGATTTATGTACAGCACTACCCATCCTATGCACTATTCACACAAATGTATCACAATAAACACACTAATACACCATACTTGCCTCTGTTGTGATTCCAACGTAGGTGCTGTTATGGGGATGATGAACTGCAAAATTACACTGTGTATGCGAACTCAACAGCAAGTACAACACAGGCATGTGAGTAAAGGCAACGTGACACATATGAGGGAGACACACCACCAGGGCTACACAACACATACACACCTAGGCCATCTGACTCATTGCCTACACTGATGTTGCCAGGGAAGACGGTGCAATGCACAGACACCACACCCATTCCCAGTTGTAGTCAAGTAGCCCACAGGTGCAGTAAGCAAATGGCAGTCAAATGTGTGACCACAGACAACGCACATCACAAAGTGAAGCACAGGTTTATTACACAGTTGCAACATGTCGTAACCACTACAGATGCAAGGTAATCCCACCTGGCAGCGGGCACACAGTCAACAACTGTAGACGGAAGGAAGTCCATGGGTGTGGCGCACATCACCTGTAGGGACACAACAGCTACCAGCCTGGAAGTGCAATCACGTCGTCTGTGGACACAGTTGACCAAACGAATCTGAAAGTACCCTGTGAAGGACAGAAATGACACACAGTCAAAAGCAATGGAGTACAGGACAGAACAGCAAAACTCATGCACAATACATGTTACAAGATACCCACCCAGAACCAAGTTAGCATGTCAACACTGTTGGGGAGTACAGCCCACCTGTAAGCACACATCGCAACACACATCCAGTCAAGTAGCCCATGGACACACTCCAACAGCACCAGAGCACCACCTACACATATCATGCCAACTCACATCATTGACATGACACCTCAGGATACTCACATTCAGCTAAAGAAGTTTGTGATGAGCTGTGTGCGGACATCACCCTCATCATCATCATCATCATCGTCACTGGCATCGTGGTCCAGGCCAGGATCCTCCACAGATGGCGGATGTTGGTCATTGTCATCCTGGATGAGAGGCAACTCCTTCCGCACTGCCAGGTTGTGGAGCATGCAGCAGACGATGATAATCTTGCACACTTTCGCAGGGGCATATGGGAGGGACCCTCCGGTCTTGTCCAGGCAGCGGAAGCGGCTCTTCAGGAGACCAAATGTCCGCTCAATCACTCTCCTGGTCCGACCATGTGCCTCATTGTAGCGCATCTGGGCTGGTGTCACAGGGTTCCTGAGGGGTGTCAGCAACCACGGCATGTTGGGGTATCCCGAGTCACCTACGGACAGACAAGTGCACATTAGCTGACTTGGAAAAGTGGGCGGAATACTACAGATCAGATCACACACAATGGCACAAAGTCAGTACACACCGACAAGCCAGGCACGCTGGTTCTGCATCTGTGCCATCATCCTGGGGATGCGACTACTCCTCATCACAAAGGCATCGTGTGCTGAACCAGGGAAACGGGCACACACGTGTGTGATGGTCATGTCTGCAAGACACACCACCAGTGCATTGACCGAGTGGTAGTGCTTGCGGTTCCTGTAGGCCTGCTCCTGGGCCTGTGGTGGTACCAAAACCACATGTGTCCCATCAATGGAGCCAATGACATGCAGCATCCTCCCCAGGGCATAAAAGTCACTCTTCACGTCAGTGAGTCGTCGCAGTCTAGGGAAATAGATGTACCGGTTCAGGAATAGCAACATTGCCGCCAAAACATCGCGGAGCACACGGCTCAACATGGTCTGTGACATCCCACCAGCAGTCGCCACAGTATGTTGGAAGGTACCGGTGGCAAAGAAGTGTAGGGCTGCCATCACCTTCACCTTGGGGGTCAGTGCTGTAGGATACGGCCGGCCAGGCTGCAAATGTGGGGACAACTGCACTGCCAAATCCTCAATCAGCTGCCTGGTGAAGCGGTACCGTCGGATGCTGTCCCGTTCCACCATCGTTGCCAGGTCTGGGAATGGTCGATGGACAGCAGGAGCCCTGCAGTGCAGAGGAGAAGTAAGCAAGATTGTCAGTCACCCCACATATGCGGCATTGAACACACTCAATATCCCAACATACATCATTATGAGGCACAACTACATGAAGTGTGCAGTTCCGTAAGGACATGTATGGTACATACATGGCCAACATCTGTCAACACGGTCCAACAGGTGGCATCAATTAGTCCCAGGTTGGCCCATTGGATATCATGAGGCCGTGTCACAGTTCCCATCTCCTGCTGCCGTGTCACAATCACCCCCCACAGTGACATGTGAGGACAGATGTGCCCCAGGCACCACAGCTCAACGACAGGTACATTCCCAGGGACCCTGTATTGCCACATGGACACTGGCATTACATGGAGTATCATGTATACACCACAGCAAAACAACCATGACCCCCACAGGTAGTGGTCCCACTTGCCACGGCAGGACAGACATGGACGTCTGTGACACACACACGCACAACATCAAAGTCCATGCACACACAACGTGGATGTGGAGACTGTCTCCCGTTGTGCACATGAAATCAGAGACATTGTAAACACTACATGCACAAAGACTGTGGAGGACCATCACTATTGTGCCACTGGGACAACCTGGCTCAAACATACCGTCCCACATGGGACTCACGGGGTATGTGACATGACATACACATACACCACCGTGAAATGTGACCATGGCACATGCACAGATATGAACAGTTGCACATCACAGTGGTCATGTACACGTAACACCCAGGATCCTGTCCCCATTAACACGTGCACAGCCTGGGGGTGGCTGCCCACAGGTGACACCCACAGGACAACATGTACACCAACATACACACAATAGGAAATGCAGCCTTACATGCCTTATGATAAAGTTTGGACAGGCTGTCGTGATGTAGGTGTGCCCCTCACTCCCTGGGAGCTATCTGTGGCTGGCATATGTCCATCTGAGACAGGCATGCTGACATATGCCAGTCACATGTACAGTGATGCGTTGAACAGCAATGGACCGATCGGTGCCCCCGGCCGGCCCATTGCATTCAATGTGTGCGGGTACGCGTTGTACCCCTGTACGCGTTGAACTGCAATGGACCGATCGGTGCCCCCGGCCGGCCCATTGCATTCAATGTGTGCGGGCACGCGTTGTACCCCTGTACGCGTTGTACCCCTGTACGCGCTGAACTGCAATGGACCGATCGGTGCCCCGGCCGGCCCATTGCATTCAATGCGCGCAGGTACGCGTTGTACCCCTGTACGCTGTTGTACTGCAATGGACCGATCGGTGCCCCGGCCGGCCCATTGCATTCAATGTGTGCGGGTACGCGTTGTACCCCTGTACGTGTTGTACCCTGTACGCGTTGAACTGCAATGGACCGATCGGTGCCCCCGGCCGGCCCATTGCATTCAATGTGCGCGGTACGCGTTGTACCCCTGTACGCGTTGTACTGCAATGGACCGATCGGTGCCCCTGGCCGGCCCATTGCATTCAATGTGTGCGGGTACGCGTTGTACCCCTGTACGCGTTGTACCCCTGTACGCGTTGAACTGCAATGGACCGATCGGTGCCCCCGGCCGGCCCATTGCATTCAATGTGTGCGGGTACGCGTTGTACCCCTGTACGCGTTGTACCGCAATGGACCGATCGGTGCGCACCCATTGACAATGGCCTTGCCTGGCAACGGACGCGTTTCGAATTTCGAACGAGTCGGTTGCTGGAAAATCAGTTGGTCACCCACAACAATGTTGCAAAATCATGTATGTCATGAAGTTGAAGATTTGAAGGATGCTGTGGGCGTGTTTTGGTGCTGCTATTCCATGGATTGGCCAGATTCAGAAGATGCAAACGACTTGGACCTATCACTTTGGACACAAGGGACAGTATCTGCCTCTCCAGCACATATATATTGCTGGCTGTTCCCTGAGAGCTCACTTGCCTGCACTACATGCTCCAGGACGACATCTGCCACTGCACTGCTGCTGTCTCTGCCCCTCTGGACCCTGCAATGGCACGCACTGTGGAGAGAGCCCCAGCCTTCAGCCTTGAGGGAGAACCAGGCCCTGCTGGACAGCCTCATTTCCACAGTACAGCAAGCTGTATGGGACACCAGGGGAGCAGGTGAGTGTTCTGTGCACTGCCTTTCTGAATGTGCATATTGTCTGACTAGCAAGGCTGAAAGTCTGCACGCCACTGGCTAGCAGGCTCACTGAGTAGTTGTCACCCCCATAGTGTGTAGTGACATGCACTGGACAGGTATGGTGCAGTGACAGTGCATTTGAACAAGGTTTTACTTCCCATGCAATGATACCATGTAGTGACGTCTGGCAAACTGTCCATGGGCAGCTTTGCACTGCCTGTGTACATCATGTGCCCCTGTGATTGAGACATGTATATACAACTGTGTCATGCACGGGTATGTTGCATGTGTAGTAATGGCCTTTTCACTTTGTCATCCTGACAGGTTAATGCCCATCGGAAGCAGGAGATCTGGAAGGACATCGTCCGGGCTGTCCGGTCCGTGGGGGTCTACAAGCGCCGGATCCGCAACTGCCAGAAGAGGTGGCAGGACCTTCGGGGCTGGACCCGGAGGATTGCACGGGTCCAGCTGAAGCTGTCGCCTCCTCGCAGGAGGGGCGGAACACGGACCCTGACCCCCACATGCTCCAGATCCTGGCGGTGGTGTTTCCAGACCTGGATGGGCAGCTGAAGGCCAGACAGCAGCAAGGAGGGGGTGAGTCAAAGACTGCACTGTGAACTCTGTATTACATGCTGTGTGCCCTCCTCTGGCCTGGTTCAACTGCCACAGTGCAGCAGTCATGTTGTCCAGGAGCCATGTGCCTCTATTGTGCACTGCCCACTGCTCATCTGATACCCAGGTGTGGCCCTTACATTCAGGGAATTGTGTCACTTGGGACTGTGTCCTTGCAGTTTGCTTCACTAAATGTGGGGGACAGCATCTGTTTCCCTAACTCTGTTGTGGGCATCATGGGTGGGTCCATTGTTCACACTACGCCTGTGTTCGGACATGTAATCTGCGTGTTGCTTTGATATGCGGTCCACTTGCTGTGCTGAGCCATCACATGTGCCTGGGGTATGTGGCACACGCCCATGCAGCGGGTGGGAACAATGTTTGGGCCCCAGGAGTGTGCAGATTACGTGTGTCACACATACATAGCCAGCTATCCACTGTCCAGGGCTCATCCCTCATTCATGTGGAGAAGGACAGTCATGCCTACTCCAGGCCATGCAATGCACTCTGTACTCCCACTCCCGTGTATCAGCTGACACATTGTGCGCAGTGATTTGACCCCTCAGGTGTCTGCCTCTGTGTCAGTGTGCTGTGGATTAGTTGCCAGGACTGCTGGGGTGTTTCTTGGTAGGGGCTCAGCATGCCCCTGGAGATGTGACCATAGGAGACGATACTTGTGTGTCACATAGGTGTTTGATCAGCTGCCCTTGCAGACTGGGGTATGCGAATGTGAAGTTCAGGCAGCTGTTCCCCATTCACAGCAGATTGTGAGGGGCTCAGGTTCAGAGGGTAGTGTCACAGGTCTCCCATATGTCCAATAGGTATGACCTGGACAGATGAGGGTTAAGATGATGTGTTGTGTGGGGGATGTATATGTGCACTTGTGCAGCTCCAGGACTTGCATTCCCCATGACCTACTATTGTGACACAGTGCATAGTGTTGTTGTCTGGCTGCCAAGTCATACATCACTGAGACAGTGATGTATGACTTAGCAGTCATGCCTCTGCCATGGCATGTGTCTACTTATTGGTGGTCCTGCAGGGGAGTGACATGTGCTACATGCACACCATTGTGGCGATGGCTATCAGGATATGGGTGCATCATGGTGTCTGTCGCTGGTATGCATCACATGCATTTCCTATTTGACTCTGGGCATCCCTTTCATCCGGAAACCTGTACTGACTCAGTGGCAAGAGCTGTGATTTGTGCATGTCCACATGCCACACCATGTCCTCTGCACTGTCCAACTACTGTGTACTTGGTGCATGTGTCCACACTGGGGTGTTGCAATCCAACAGACACCAGACAGATGGGTGCAAGGCCATGTGGGATGTGAGTGCCATGCTTGGCATCAGACTGACAATTGGCTTCTCCTGTTCAGTTAGGGCACTTTTAGCAATGTACAACTAATGATGCCAGGGCTTGCTCTGTAATGTGCTGTGCTCACAGTGGTGTGTGCGTTTGGTGCAGGTGACTGATGTCTGTCTGTTTCCCCATTGTTTGCAGATACATCCACGGCCACGGAAGGGGACAGCTCCACGGACCAGGAGGAGCCAGAGAGCCAGACTGGGTCAGCAGCCGAGGAGTGGTCGGAGGGACCATGTGGCACGGAGGGCGAGGGGAGCCACACCGAGGAGTCCTCAGCACCATCCACCTCAGCTGAGGACCAGAGCAACTCGGAGGATGACTCCCTTATGGAGGCGGGTGTCAGCAGCCACCACACCCCAGCTAGTGTTGCTGTCCCCGCCACCACCAGCACCACCACCGCCCTCCCATCGGCTCCCATTCCCCAGGTCCGTGGAGGCTCCCATGTTCGGGAGCGTGTCTCCTTTGGGCCAGGCACCGCACCCCCTGCCCCTGTGTCCCCTGCTGCCCTGAGTGAGGAGTCTGTGTACCTCCTTCGCCAGCTCCATGTAGGGCAGACAGCCATGCTGAGTGTCCTCCATGCGCACACCGCTCTGTTGACTCAGCTGGTGTCGTTCATGGAGGGCATCTCATCGGGCATGTCTGACCTACAGAGGGGCAATAGGTCCATGGACTCCTCCCTGACGGCAGCAGTGTCCCTCCTCAGACAGTCCCTCACCCCTCCTGCCTCTGCTCCATCCACACTCCCCAGCACCTTACCCGTCCCAAGCACACACACACCGGCACAGGCACACACCAGCACACACACGTCCAGCACACAGACACACACGCCACAAACAAAATGCACACGCACGCACAGTCAGGGGACTGAAACCAGACTCACAGGGGATGGGGCCCTGGTACACACACACGCATCCACGGGCACTGCGCAGTCCTCAGTTGCCTCTCCCTCCAAAACACCCTCCCTTGCCTCACCTGCAACCCCAAAGACCCAGCGCCTCTTCCTCAGTGACCTCGGCCTCTTCCCTCCGATCCAGCTGCTCCAGCATCCAGGGGGAAGAGGAAGCCCCCCACACGGAGCAGAGTGCCCCTCGCCCCCGGACACCCTCCCCAGGCGCAAACAGACTGAGGCCCCCACCCGCAAGTCCCCCCGGAGTGGTAAGAGCAAGACCCCGCCGCCCCCTGCAGCTCAAGCACCAGGTCTCCTTCCTCCATCCCTCAGGCCCCCACTCCACAGGTGCCCCCACCACACCCTGCCCCAGGTTCCCCCACCCACAGATATACCATCCCCAAGAGGATCCGGCCTTCTCCCCTGCCACTTGCTCTCCCGGCACCACCCCCCGCTGCGCTTGTCTGTGCCACTGATGTGGTGAGGGTGTCCTCCCCCTCTGTCCAGCCCACCTTGCCTGTTCCCCATTCTCCTCCCCTGGTGGTAGGCACTGCAGTGGAGTCCACTACCACCCTGTCTGACTTGGGCACTGCAGTGGCGGACCTGTCCACTCCATCTGCAGGGTCCACTGCAGTCGTGCCGGCACCCACAACATCTGAGTCATGCCCCCAGTTGTGCCGGCACACACCATGTCAGACACCTCCACTGCAGTTGTCAGTGGCTCTCCAGCACCCACCACCCCTTCCCTGCTTCCTCCTGGTGAGCCCTGATCCTGTCCCTGCGGTGCCTGGCCTACCCCCCGGTTGCCCCTCCTAGTGGATTGTCCCTGGTTTTGTGCAGGCATGTGTAGGGTGGCATCTGCCACTGTCACCCACTTGTGACTTTGTTGATGGACTGGCCATTGGCCTTTGTTTATTTTCTACCGGACTTCTACTTTTAATGCCACATATGCTGAATAAAGCAACTTTCTGTTCTCTAGTGCTTTTGCTTCTGATGTACATGATGTTGATGATGCTAACCATGCCCTTGCTGCAGTGATGGTGATATTTGGTCTCATGATAATGAAGTGTTACTGTGCAGGAACCCATGTGGTCCAGGGGAATGTGTCCTATCCTGTTGTGTATCCATGTCATCCATAGCAGCATCTGAGGGTGTCATGTGTTCAGTATTTGGCAATGGGATTTCCTACTTAGATTGTCTATTTCACATCTGTGGCTTCCACCCCTGCACATCTGTTGTGCCTGCCATTGTTCAATTCGTCTACTTCCCTGACCGTGTGGCCATCTCCAGTGGACATGCAGGTTTGGGCATCAATGGGGAAGGACTCATCTGTGTTGTCAGTGCAACATTGCTATACAAGTGTGTTGGATCTGTGCTATGATTCCGTTGGCACTTCCATGACCAGGCTGATGTTACGGGAGCCCTCATTTGGTGCTAATTGTTGATTGTTTGACCAAGTGCTCAGCTGACATGATGGGGCCCTACTGAGGCAACATATGGCACAGCTTTCCTCACACAGGAGTGGAGTCCCCTCATGGCAGTGTGTACTCCTGTGACATTGCCTGCGCCCAAGGTGTGTGTTGTATGTGCATGTCTGTGTGTTCACTTCCGTTTAGCTGTGCATGCTGTGATCCCTAGTGTTGTACCTGTTTGTGATGCTAGCTGAGTTGACCTATGTTCCCCCAAAGTCTTCTCCCTGGGTTCTCTGTGATGTGGGTGCATGGCACATTACTGGTCATCAGGGTGTCACCCATAGGTGTGTTTGCTGTCAGGGCTGAGTTTGTGTGCAGACGCAGATGGGTCACAGTCAGGTTTCCCTTGGCACTTGTTGTTTGCCCCTGTCATGTGATTTCCAGTTTGTGTTATCTTTCAGTGATTGTGACACGTTGTGTGTGTGACTGCTGGCACTCCTCGGGGTCCGGGCTGCAATGTTGGTTGTTGTCTATGTGTGTTCTTTGTGGGTGACCTTGGCTTCTTCATTGGTGTGTGACTGTGGATGGGATCCCATTGGTTGGTGTGGTATTGCCGTCATGTCCACGTACAGCGTAGTGTGCAGTGTGTCAGACATTCAGGAGTCTTGTTGAGTGGCCATGTGTGATGTGTTTCTGCACCTTGGTTCCCACCCACCACCCTGGAATAGTCATGGGTGCATGTGCAATGTCACCAGTGCATGTGTACTTCACTGCTGCACATTGTTGGAGGTCGAGGGGTGTGGTGTTGAGTGTGTGCAGATGAGAGTTGTTGCCCGGCTAGGCCCCTGCCTCCATGTTGGCCTTGGCTTACTGGCCATGCTGTTTGATTTGTGCTTGTGTAGGTGTGATGGTAGTTAGTTGCTCAGGACACATGACTGTGGTTCACAGTGTGAACCACATTTAGCTTTGTCATCACAGTGGGATTGTAATGCAGCCCAGGGTCACCACATTGTGGGGGCCCTGGAGGTGGTGCTGTGGTGTGTCTGTGTCTTGCTGTGTCAGTTGCTGTCCCTACGTGCCTGTGTGACGTGTGATTTGTGCTCCCTCTCATCTGACAATGCCTGCTTGCCCACATAGGGGATTTGGATCCATGAGTTACCTTTGTGTGGCACTGTATGCACATCTGTATGATTGGTATTCAGGTCTCCTCATGTGTTGTGTGGTTGCCTGGGGACACTGGCACCCCCCTCACCTGTTGTGTATGATGTGCAGTGTGGGTCTGCCTGTTTGTGTTTGTGCATCTGCACCACTGCATTGGCATATCTTGGGTGTGCCATTGGCTGTATGTAGTTTTGTGTGTTTCCCCTGCTGGTCCTGGGACTCCTAGGTCATCGGTCAGCACAATGATCATGGTTTGTGTGTCCCATTGCTGCCATGGTATGGTATCTGTTCACCTCACATCTGCAGTCTCCACAGGGTATCTGCATTTGTGTGCCCATTGGTGCAAATATGTGGGTCTGCATTCTGATGGTCACTTCTGTCATTGTGTCATTGATGATTGTTGACGGTGTCAGCCCCCATGGGTGTTGTTTGTCTGCACATGGCCAAAGGTATGTCTTATTTGCACTGCAATATTTGGCTCCCCCAATTTATGTTGCAATGGGACACATACACTACTTTGCCACTGATGTGTTTTTTGTTCTGTGACCAGGAATCATCCATGCAGTTTGGCAGTTGCACCTCTTTCTTTGTCAACACTTACCTTTTGGTCACTGTGGTGATGGGGGTTTAGACCCCATTGCCACAATGTTCAAAATGTGCTTCAGCTATGGACCCCACACTTACATTTTGGTCACTGTGATGATGGGGGTTTGGATCCCATTGCCACAATGTTCAAAATGTGCTTCAGCTATGGACCCCACACTTACCTTTTGGTCACTGTGGTGATGGGGGTTTAGACCCCATTGCCACAATGTTCAAAATGTGCTTCAGCTATGGACCCCACACTTACATTTTGGTCACTGTGATGATAGGTCCTCCTTGAATATATTAAATATACTAATGGAATATACAACAGCTTGTAGTAACCAGGTGTGTTTTTTTTAACTCTTCTTTAGTATCTGTTCTTTCTTTTGTTTGAGGGGAAAAGATGAGTAGTAATGTAACACTCACTGTATTCTGTATTCTGTTGGAATGTTGCAGGGCTGTTGGTTGTCGGCTGAGGGTGTCAGTCGTCCCTGTTGTAGGACAGGAACAAAGGGGACCTGCTGGACAACCTCGCCAACCTCGGACTCAAGCAACTGGTGACCACCCCCACACACCACGCCGGCCAAACGCTTGACCCCGTCTTCTCCTCCAGCAAGGACATCTCCTTCAGCCACACCACCGGACTCCACTGGACAGACCACAGCTGCGTCCACTTCAGCTTCAGCAGGATCACCACGCACCACCACCCGCAACAGTTTCCGCGCAGAAGCTGGAACAAGATCACCACCGACCAACTCACCACATCCCTGAGCCAGAACCCTCCCGCCAGCTCAACGAACCCCAACCAAGCCACCAGCAACCTCACAAGATGGATCACCAACTGCGCAGACGACCTCGCCCCATTGCAGACCCCCCCAGTCAGACCCGGCAACAAGAAAGCATCCTGGTTCACCGACGAACTCAAGAAATCCAAGAAGAACTGCCGGGCCCTCGAGAAAGCATGGCGCAGAGACCCGACTGGAGACAACATGACCACCCTCAAGCACGCCACCCGAAAACACCACCAGCTGATCCACACCACCAAGAAAACCGCATTCAAGGAACGACTGGACAACAACGCCCACAACAGCAAGGAACTCTTCATCATCGTCAAAGAACTCTCGAACCCCAGCGCCGGAAACAACGACATCACTCCCTCGCAAGACCTCTGCAACTCGCTCGCCTCGTTCTTCCACAGCAAGATCGCAGACATACACAACAGTTTCAGCACACAGCCGACGTACCCTACGACCGTTCCAACGTCCCCCACCTCCACCCTCCGAGCCTGGACCCCGATCAACACCGAAGACACTATCCGCACGATGAACTCCATCCACTCCGGATCACCAACCGACCCCTGCCCTCACCACGTCTTCAACAAGGCCGACGCCGTCATCGCACCCCACCTCCGGGACATCATCAACACCTCCTCGACACCGCCACCTTCCCAGAGAGCTGGAAGCACGCCAAACTCAGCGCCCTACTGAAGAAACCGTCAGCGGATCCCACCGACCTCAAAAACTACCGCCCCATCTCGCTCCTTCCTTTTCCTGCCAAAGTCATCGAGAAGACCGTCAACAGACAACTGGCCGCCTTCCTCGAGACGAATGGATCCTCGACCACTCGCAGTCCGGCTTCCGGGCCAACCACAGCACCGAGACCGCCCTCATCGCAGCCACCGACGACATCCGAGCCCTGCTCGACAACGGGGAAACAGCGGCCCTCATCCTCCTGGACCTCTCCGCAGCGTTCGACACAGTCTGCCACCGCACCCTAGTGCAACGCCTGAACAACGTCGGAATCCAAGAGAAGGCACTGGAGTGGATCATCTCCTTCCTCGCCGGAAGAACCCAGAGAGTCCGCCTCCCCCGTTCAGTTCCGAGGCCACCGAAGTCATCTGCGGCGTACCACAAGGATCATCACTCAGCCCCACCCTCTTCAACGTCTACATGAGCCCCTCGCAGCCATCGCACGCCAACACAACCTCAACATCATCTCCTACGCCGACGACACCCAGCTGATCCTCTCCCTCACCAACGACCCCACAACCGCCAGAACCAACCTACATGAAGGGATGAAGGACGTAGCCGAGTGGATGAGGAACAGCCGCCTGAAACTGAACTCAGATAAGACGTAAGTCCTCATCCTAGGATCATCACCCTCCGCCTGGGACGACTCCTGGTGGCCCCCTGCCCTGGGCAACGCACCCAAACCAACGGACCACGCACGCAACCTGGGCTTCATCCTGGACTCCTCCCTCTCAATGACCCGACAAGTCAACGCCGTCTCCTCGTCTTGCTTCAACATCCTACGCATGCTGCGCAAGATCTTCCGGTGGATCCCCACCGAAACCAGGAAGACGGTCACCCAGGCCCTCGTCACCAGCCGACTGGACTACGGCAACTCCTCTATGCCGGAACCACAGCCAAACTTCAAAAAGACTCCAACGCATCCAGAACGCCTCAGCTCGACTCATCCTGGACATCCCCCGACACAGCCACATCGCCGGACACCTGAGAGACCTGCACTGGCTCCCCGTCAGCAAGAGAATCACGTTCCGACTCCTCACCCACGCACACAAAGCTCTCCACAACCAAGGCCCCAGATACCTCAACGACCGTCTGACCTTCTACACTCCCACCCGCCAGCTACGATCGACCAACCACGCCTCGCCGCCGTCCCCGCATCCGAAGAGCCACAACGGGAGGAAGATCCTTCTCCTACCTGGCTGCCAAGACGTGGAACTCCCTACCCATCCACCTCCGCCTTACCCAAGACCACCTCTCCTTCAGGAAGCAACTCAAGACCTGGCTGTTCGAACAGTAGCGGACCCCCCCAAGCGCCTTGAGACCCTCCGGGTGAGTAGCGCGCTATACAAATGCTTGATTGATTGATTGATTGATTGATTGACCAGTAACAGTAGAATTATAAACTTCTCCACTCAAGAATCTGAGGTGACACAGGAGCAGAGATTGACGTAACAATAGTCCCCTAAAAATGCTGCAAGGGCCACAAATCGCCAGAACCTGATATTAGGTTTTGCTTTGCCATGCTCAGCTTGACTGGTAGGATCAACTATTGTGAGGAACTAGTTTCCACTATTGTGGTAACTACGAAAAGAGTGAGAGATTACTCATGGTGGATGTTTACCCTTATTGAGACCTGAATGGCTGTGGGCTCATGCCTTCTCCTTACAAAGATGCTCAGCAGACATATAGCATTTGGAGAGAAAGGGGGAAAGCATTAATGTACAAATTATCAACGTAGCCCCAATGAACTGACCCATTGGGTTCAACTGAAGGTGGTTTCTACCTATGGTGTTGAGCAAGGAATGGTGTTGACGGGTGGATCCATATGTTAATGCTCTGTCAACAGATGTAGAACCATGCTACACAATCTGGCTTTCCCTGCCTTAGATTCTAACTAAACTTTACTTTTGTATATATTCATACAGAGATTGAGAGTTTTGTGTTTTTAATTATGTACTTGCACATACATGTATGTTTTATGTGCCATTAATCATCATTAATTTTATTTGTTTCTTATCTGTTGTGTAGCACCTTGAAACGTGATTGTTTTGTTGTTTAAATAATAAAAACAACAACAACATACTTTAGAATACCATTTCAGTTTATGCAATAAGACAACTACAGGGTCATCTAAGGGCATATATTGATTTAACTATGTGTTTATTTTGTGGCACTTTTATCAAAGCTTCTTTTAAAATATATTAGCAGCGTAGTACTGTAAAGTTACAAAAATTCTCCTAAAACACCACTCATAATCTGAAAGGGTTTATTAACAAAAGAAAAAAATTGTCTGAATTACAGATCTAGCTGACCAGGTGTTCCCATAGAAAGTGTGCAAGTGAAAGGTTACGCCATACATGTATAGGATCTCACAGACACTTCTGCAATGAAGTGAAAGAGTTAAAGCCAAACAAAGGCCGCATATAGGTGTCTGAAGCCTGAGATCATGCGAAAGGAAGAATGTAAACATTTTTGGTTGAACAAGCTAACCAACACTTTTTCATCTCAGAAGCCATGATATGTATGAAAGGCTTAAAATGTAAGAGAAGGGCACTTCCTTTAGGCATGTTAGCATGAGCAGAAAAACATGGCTGAAGTAAGTTACAGTTAGGCTGATAACATCATTATTTCACAATCCCTCCCTTTTGCACCAGTTATTGATGCAATTCTTAATACATTTCAATAGAAATTAGAAGATATACCTCTAATTCCGTGTCTGGTTCATTAACCTTAATTCTCAAACAGTCAAAAATGCTTTTCAAACGTAACCAAACACCTTCAAATGTTGTGGCAATATCTACAGTATGTAACCCTTTTAGCTTTCAGGTATGTGGTCAATCGTTGTGTATGCCTAAAGGAACATTTGGTATACAAGTACAAAACTCTGGACCTACAATTGCAGACTCCGGGCCCGATTCACAAAGGTAAACTGAGACAAAAGTCGAACTTTCCGACTTTCGTTATTCACAAAGGGCATTTACGAGGAGTAAATGACCTTTGTGAATACCAAGGGGCAGATTTACAAGCCCCTTGCGCCACTTTTGCGTCACTTTTCCCATGTTAAAAGTGACGCAAAAGTGGCGCAAGGGGCTTGTAAATCTGCCCCCAAAAGTCTAAATTTACGACTTTTGGTATTCAGAAAAGGCTTTTACGAGTGGTAAATGCCCTTTGTGAATACCGAAAGTTGTAAAGTTAGACTTTCATCTCCGTTTATCTTTCAGAATCGGGCCCCCATCTTTGGCAACAAAGACAAAAAAGGCAATTGTATTCGGCAAAGTCACAATCTTATTTGGTCAGGGATCATCCCTAAGGTAATTACAGTGTCATATTCTACTTCCTCCAATACCTTGACTACTTGTTGTATATCATAGATAGACAGCTCAACTCTAATTAGGGAACAGACTGGCAAAAAAATGGGCAGTCTCGGAGAGACCTGTGGGTAATCTGGTGTGTAGAGGAAGGAGCTGTGACCTACAGTGTCTGTTGATGGCTATTACATAAGCAGGGTACCAGTATTAGATTGGTTCTCACATACATAGAATGTTCTAGGCTGATTGGCAGCACCACTGACAGTAAATAGAATTCGTGATAGAAGTTCACCAGAAGAGTAAGAGAAAATGACACAAAAACTGAAAATAAAGGTTGGGCCTATAATGACACATTGCAATCAATATGCCCATAAAGATGCTAGTTTTTCCCCTTTTACAGTCCAGCCTTCGGAAGTGTCTACAAGGCGGAAGCAGGGGATACGATTCATTGGTGGGGCAGTTGCAGATGCTTATTTGAGAGTGGAACAAGACTTGTGACATTAAACCCAATCTCAGCGCAAATCTCAGACAATTTAATTTTCAAAGTTTCATTAAAGTGCTCAACCTTGTCAGAGGATTCAAGGTAGCAAGCACACTGGGTAAGCTTTTTACTTCCTTATGTTTTCCACTGTTCCTGAGCTATGAAGGACACAAAATGAGTTCTTTGCCACATCTGATCCAAAAAGGTATTCCTAACTTCTGGATGAAGCCTTGGAGCGTTTCATAGATACAGTGATAGTATCAGCTCAGGCACCTGGGTAGTCTTAAATCCATCCAGAAACATACACACTAGAACCATAACATACACCTAACATCAGCATCAAGGGACCTGAAATATTTTTGAATACGGACAAAGGGTCTCCTGGGAATTGGATGGGCAGCAATGATGGTCTTAACACCTTTTCCCATATTACGGGAATGTTCAGTGGCACAGGTGTTGCAAAACTGCTGAGCAATGAAAGGGAAATAGGAGGCAAAACAGTGGGCGCCTGTGACACATATCAAGTAATCTTGGCTAACTTGGGCATCACCACGATATAATCGGGCTAGATTTGGGAGCAATTCTTTGGGAGCAACTACTCTCCACTGCTTGCATGCCAATCTCAACATGGTCTCTTTTGCACCTGTATTTCTGCCATACATTTCCTTCACTGTCAGGGGCACAAGCTTGTACTTCAGCAAGATCCTTTGGAGTGGGCATGAGGGTTACAGAAACTAGGGATATGTATACAGACATGGGGAAAGGCGCAGCCCTTTTGGCAGTTTGATCAGCAAAGGAATTACCTCTGGGCATTTCATCCGGGTGAATTAATATGTGGCATATTTAACAATATCAACTTTAGAAGGTAAATGAAGAACATCGAACACATTTTTGCATAAAACCTATTTTTTTATAGGGGCCCCAGCGTAGGTGAGGGACCATGACAACATCCTGAAGAGCTCAAATTCATGGGCCATCCTCAAGGCATACTTAAAACAGTAAAATGGTTACAGATCTATCTGCAGCGAGGGTGGAAGCGCAAGTAAGGGCTACCAGTTCAATTACACTCACTGACATAGTACATGGTATACAAACAGCATATCTAGCAACCACAACCCCATTATCATTTCCCAAACATAAACCATAAATATATTATATAAGATCACAATTTGGTAACAGTCCATCAGTGAGGTCAATGCGAAGATTGGTGAAGTGGGCTTTAAACAGGGTAGAAAGGTATTAACTTTTAAGGGGAGACTTACACAAAAATTCACGCAGCGCTGCGCAGCCCCCCGCAAGGCTGCGCTGCGTTGCGCGACAGGGAGGGAGCAGGAGAGTGCCATATCTTTAGAGATATGGCTCTCTCCTCCCCTTTCCCTTGCGCTGGCGCAGATTTCAACAGCCGTGCGCCATGCACACACCTTAGCGCCATAGCTCTAGGGTGTGTGTATGAGTCTAGCATAGGTTTGGAACAGGAAGGGTACCCTTCTTGTACAAAATACTATGCCTAGACACGATGGAAAGCTTTTCCCACTTTGTATGTGTGCTGCACAGTGCAGCATGCATGCAATGTTGGAAAAGCATGGACAAATGAAAGTATTTCTCCTGTCGGCGCCTCCTTTGAAGGGGCGTTAACTTTTGGCGCAAAACCATGTCCACAAATCTTTGTAAATATGCTTTTGTGTCAAAAGCATGGGTGGTTGCAGCGAAACGCCCATGTTCCACCCATGTAACGCTCCCTCAGAGCTAAATAACACAAAGCAGTGCTTTGCGCTGCTTTGTGCTACTTTGAAGTGCTTTACAGCTCAAAATAAGTGTTGCGCTGGAAAGTAAATAGCAAAAAAAATATTGCACTGGTTAGTGTCTCTTTTGGGACTCTAACCCAGCGCAAACTGTGTCTAAATCTGCCCCTTAGTGGCTAACAACAGTGCAGCTACCACATGGGATATAGTGACAGTGAGAGGTGTTCAATTAGATGGGCAGCAGCAACAACATCTCATAGGCACGTAGGACGCCATGCCACTACGGCATGAAAAGCAAAGGAATAATAATGGCCAATATATATTTTTGTCATCATGGATCAGGACATCAGAAGCAAAGCCCTCTCTTGTATGGCAATACACTGCCAATGGTTTGTTATAACCAAATGAATCTAATTTGGGAGCAGAGAAGAATGCTTGTTTAAAAAAAACAAATGCTTGATCTGCCTCCTTGGATCAAGGAAAAGGTTTTTGGAGTGTCCTTTTTAATGAATTCTTGGAGAAGTTTGACATTGCTAGCACAGCACAGAACCCGCTACCTTCAGTACCCTACCATCCCAAAAAGAATCCATACCTGACAGATGTTAGCAGGTCTGGTAGCTTACAAATAGCTGTTTTGTGACAGGTGCAACTCCCCCAACAAGATGTTGCTACCTGAGACTAGAACACATGGTCAACAACATTATACGTTCTCTTTAGATGCCTCATGTCAATTTGTAGCTGATTTATCCAACAGACACAGAGAATCAGCCTTTCATTAGTTCACTTAGCTAGTTGCAAACAAGAAATCATCAACATATTGAACTAGCATAGATTCTTCCAGGAAGTTGAGGGTGTCTTTAGAGAGCCTGTGACAATATAAAAGGTGATTATGTAAGTACTATAATCAATTGATATCACATGAGATTTCCCCCTGAAAATGAGAAAACAAACATATATTGGCTGTTGGGGTGTATGATAATAGAACTGAAGTGACTACATGTACAGGCAGGTGTATCTATCCTCAAATGTTGAGCCAAAAGCAGTGCATCCCAGCCAATGTGCCCCTGCCTACTGACACCCTCAGCCGACAGCCCTGCAGCATTCCAATAGAATACAGAATACAATGAGTGTTCTGCTCGGCAAAATAAACTACTACACATCTTTTCCCTTCAAGCAAAAGAAATAACAGATACTAAAGAAGGGTTAAAAAACACACCTAGTTATTACAAGATATTGTATATTCCATTAGTATACTTAATATATTCAAGGAGGAACCGTGGAACAATAGACATTAGCATGCCTCAATGAACACTCTCTTGAATCTGTCAGACAGTCTCCTTTGGACATGCAACTTGATGAGCTGCTTTGTATTTGATAGAGAGAACAAAAGGTATGTCAAACATGGTATGTTTTGTTCCCAGAAGTGAAGACCACAGTTTTAGAATTATTTATATTACAAAGGCATTCAGACACCTCTTCCAAGACATAATTCTACTCATTAGAATCATTGGAAAACAAATCTATATTTTTTCAAATACTTTGCATGATTTTCTTGTTCAGCAAAGACTTTGCATTTCGTATGAAGTATACATCAGTTGTCTGCAGACAGTAGACTTAATAAGATTATATGACATTGGAACCTGCAATCCCCTTTAAAAAAAACGGTCTCTAATTTTGTTGTTACAGAGTAGCTGTGACCTTACAAGTTAACTGTAATAAGAAAATAGCATAGCTGCTCAACTATAATACATTATAATAGCTGTGATGCCACAATGCCTGCTTACATAGCCAGCAGACAGTGAGAGAGGCAGGTCATGGAGCAGACGTACAACTACTATTTAAACAGTAAACATGATAACTATTTCAGCTCTTCTGAAATGAAGAGTGATTAGATGAAAGGGAAGATTAAGGGCTGCTTGTTTAGTTTGCACAACCATTGTTCATTTGAAGAAAACAGAAATCTGTCTATCTTAGTACACTATGAACTATTAAATGGCAAATCATATGTTTTTGCTACAAATTACTACTTACTTCTCAGGCGTGCTCTTATACTGAACTCCTGGTCCCTGTGGACAATTTGCTTAGGCTTTTCCTGATGCGATTGCTAGTCTGGCAATAATTGAACCTAACATCATTGTACTGGGCAATTTTAATGTTCATCTCGTAGATTCTAAATGTTCCCAATCCTGTGGATTATTACATGATCTCTCCTCCATTCAACTATTTCAAAAAGTGTCAGGCCCAACAGATGAAAAAGGGCATTTAATTGGCCCTATTTTTAGTAATGACTCCCAGCTGAAAGTTCTGGATCCGCTACCTGTGCTTTTATGATTCCTGTAGTTTTGTGTACTCCTTGTCATAATCCTCCCCGCATGCCAGTGTTGCAGCGGAAGTTTATTTAAAATTTTAGAATTTTGCCCACAAGGTAATTGGTCCTTTCTTCGTCGTAATGAGGGTGGACAAATCAGGATGTCCCACTGTCAGTCACCCAACAAGGACAAATAATTGGAAGCCAACTCACAAATTTATGATCAGGTTCAAGTATATTACTCTCAGAACCATGCAATTGGAAGATCCAACCTCCTAAAGAAGTTCAGTCTAACAAAAATTATGCAAACCAATAGCTCTGCTGTGGCTACACAGAACAAGAGCAAAATAAACTGACGTTCTGAAAGTAATCTAGGACTCTCTCTATAATGCATTTAGAAATCAAATAATTGTAAGCACAGTTTCTGTGGAAAGAACATTAAGACACAAATAAAGACTTAGACAAATTTAGATCATTTGGTTATTGTATTAAAGATACAAAATCAATGAATATAAGTAACATTTTAAGCTGCTCAGTCATGAGTCTCAAAGCACATAGTATAAAATCACACATTTAGTCAAAGTAAATCTATCGCTAAATAAAAGAATCCATAAGAGGATGGTTTAGGCTTAGAATACCTTTCACCAACAAAGGCAAGAGTATGATTCAAAAGAGTTTGCTTAACATGGGCAAAGAGATCAAGTTAGAGTCTTCTAGGTAAAGGTTCCTGGGCAAGAGAAATGGAGCATTAATCATGAAAGTTCACCTCTGGTCTCTCACCAGACAGATTCAAATCGTCAAGCAGGCAAGTTCATCATCAATGGCAAAAAGCACAGGGCATGTAAAAGAGTCCAATAGGCAGTCCACAATCGAGGAGAGGGGGAATGAAGAAGCCTCACAATCGCAAGAATGGCTCGGCTGAGCACAGAAGGAAAGTGGGCCCCCTCCTCTTAGGAAAGTCACTTTTTATACTTCAAATTGTCCGTTGTGTCACAATGGTCTGATCATTTCATGTGACTATTATTCCGTTCTCCATGTACAAATTGATACTCCAGCATACTTTCCCATGCTGGTCACGAGAAACGGCTGTCCATTCCGTCCTCACAGGTTAGTTGACAAAGAACTTATTTACATTGTTGCACTTCACGGATATGGTCCAAAGGTCAGGTTCCCACCAATTCACACACAACGAATCACTGAAAAAGTTTCTTATTGCCTAAAGAATGTCGCATTAACAGAACAAATAAAGCAACATGTGAGGAAACGTATCAAAAAGTCCATTACACCAGGCTATGAAATAATGCAGCCTAAGGGAAATGATAATTCAATATATTTAAAAGTTAGCATTTCTTATCTAGTAAAGTAAACTCCGAATTAAATTCAAACATAATGAAATAAGTCAAATATATCATATATGAACATATTTGTAATGTTGTCAGTGATTGTTACACAGAAATGTTCAACTCTAATCATGACCTACTACTAAAATTTCAAAAAGTGCCTACATGCAAACTATATCTAAAAATCATTTAAATAAATTGCATATATAGATTTAAGATCTTTATAATGTTGAGCGCTTATACTGAAAGTTTTAGTTATAGCAAATTGAATACGAGAATTGCACCACTTTCTATTTCTTTATGGCACTCTACAATTCTACAATGAAGTCATTAGAAATGTTATGTTTCACCTTTTAATTTCCATGATGTCTTTGTTAAACATATAAAGTAGCAAGTTATTAAATATTTTAAATTATTTATTTGATTAATCATACTATTTCTACCTATCCAAGCACGCTTTTACGATGCTGGTATTTCTACTTTTCTCAATTTCAGTGTTGTTTTTCCTGACGTGGGCAAAGTGCACATCTGTTTTTGTTTTTTCATAGTCAAGATTGGTTTATGTGTCGTGTAAAGCATGATCAGCTTTTATGCTGCATGAAGCCCCCTTCTGATGGCGAATCAAGGCATCACACTTATCCACATCAGATCATCACAAATTACAGGTTGGCTGTCTTATGCCTTTTTCCTCTAGACTCTTCCAAAAATTGCATTACATCATAGTATTTATATGTTCATCTTCTAGTTCAAGATCAGATCTTTTTCTCTTCACTCCTCGTGTATTCTTTTTATATTTACATAGTTTGATAAATAATATCATCAGCGTTATGCACAAAGAGATCACCACTAATGGTCTCAAGATTGAAATCACTAGTCCATTATCTAAGTTACCCAACCAGTTGCTAACAGTCGACAATCCCTTCCCTATTACTTCCCAGGCACCATCAGATTTTAACTCTGTCAAACCTTTGTTTAAGCCAGAAATTTATTTAACGTAGTTTTCTCAATCTCTGCTCTTGTCCGGTATGTAAGTGTAACATTGTTGAACCTTTAACAACTGACAGACTCCGCCCTCCATGTGAGAAGGATGTCAAGGGCAAGCCAATTTTGCATCACCATTGATCTTATTGAAATGATTTCAATATCTATATACAACTGTACTGGTGGCTAATTTATCAACTGTAGTAGAAACTTTCAGATTTTAGGTGAGTTTAGTGCTACTCCTATAGAAGGTATTAAAGCTCCAAAAATATCAACTACTATTTCACCTGCACTCACACTCCCTTCATTCTCCCATTGTCTTCTTTTAATTCTCCTACATGACACATGTTTAGAAAAACAATTTGCATGCCACAACTTCCACACCAACCCCTTGGTAATTTATAAAAAGCATTCTTTTCACAAATATAATACACTCCAGGAAAGACAGGATCAACTCCTTCTAAATATCTTCCCCAGTTTTCATAAACATCAAATGTATGTTCAAATCGCTAAGACCAACCACTTTTATGTTATTATATGATCTTTTTTTATATGGACAAAGTTTCCCTTCATGTTACAAGTTTAAAGCTAATATAGCCATTCCTTCTACTATTTTATGTTCTACTTCCAGTAAGTTCCAAAGAGTAATTTAAGAAGGTTCAGTAATTTTAATTGCTACATTATTTCATCTACTAAATCTATGAATTTCTTTTCAGCTCTCTCTAATTTGCATGTTAGGTTATTTCTATGTGCATAAGCCATGTCCAGAGATTGAGTTGGTCTAAATATATAACACATAGTTTTAGCTCCTGAAGCTTCAGGATGTGGACTCAAGTTCTTTAGTACAGGAAGTTTAGAAAAGATCAGATCTTCATTTGAATAGTAATATAGGCTTGGGCGGTGAACTTCGCTCTGTTCGCAAAGTTTTCTGCACTCCGCACTCCGCGGAGCTCGCGGAGTGCAGAAAACTCCACTTCGCGATGTGCAGCAGAGTTTTTTCCCCGCTCGCGATCAGGAACGGTAAGTTCGCGATAGCGAACGGTAAGTGCACGAGCGCGAACGGTAAGTTCACGAGCGCGAGCTGCCGCTCGGGTAGAATTTCTACCCGAGTGGCAGGAATACCAGCACAAACTGCAGTTCGCACTGCACTCCGCCACTCGCGGAACTTCGCAGAGTTTTTTTGTAACTTCGCGGAGTCCCGTGTAGCAAAACTCTGCGAACTACGCCCAGGCCTATACTGCAATTGATCTATACCATAAAACAAACTAGGTAACACACTACAAGAAATTCCATATGGTAGCACCTTCAGCAAATCATGCAGGTAATTGCATACATACGTAGCAATCGCTAGCATCCATTGTATTAATGTATTCATTTAACCCGTTGACAGCGGCGCGAATTCCACCGTGGTGCGGGTGATTTATTGAGTGGGCGTGTTTAGGACGGCCCCCGGCCATCCTCCGCACCTGCCCACTGTGACGTCAGATGGCCAGGGGCCGTCCCGAGCACCGAAGCGGTTAATAAAATAGTATAGACATTCAGCGAACAATCAGTTTTTGTAAAATCATGTTGTGCAATGTTATCATTCAAAGTATTAGAATCAGTGCTATTAATTTTGACAGTTTTAAAAGAAGTTGTAAGCTCAGAATCTTCAGATACATAATGGTGCAAGTTTAAAATAATAAGAGATGCAACCAATATCACAGCAATAACAGAAAAGATTCCTGTAGACACACGTTTGCATCTAAGAAAGATTTCAGTATTAGGCTTCATGGCTTCTCACGAATCAGACTGTTTAACTAAAACAATGTAAAAATAGCAGTAAATGGTTGAACAATTCAGCAAAGTTTGGCACAAAAATATTAAGGCACAGTTCAATAGTTCTGTTCAGTATGAAAAATACACAGATCAGCTTCGTTGATAAGTATTTATAGGATAAATTGCATCAGTCCTTCAAACAGGACACCAAGATTGAAATTCAAATCACAACAAAGTTTGTTTCAAGGAGGTTCAGGTGGATTCACATAGTAAAGCAAAAGGTAGCAAACTCCTGCTCCCATTCATTTGCAGCCAGATAAGTCCATTCATGAGACAAGTACTTTTGACTGGGTACTCTCGATCTTTTTAATCTCCTCACAGCTGTTCGCTCATCATCACTATCACTCTGATCAGATTGTTCATAACTTTCAGGAGTAGGCTGTGGTACTCCCATTCGCCCTTGAGTTAAGCAATGTTGCAGTAACTCACCTCTTCTGGGCCCCCGGGTCTCCGGGTACAACTCGCTTTCTTGCCTCACTAGGCCTTCTGTTAGGATCTGTATCTCTCATAGTCAACTTTACTGGCTGAGACCCTTCCCTACTCACAATAATTGACTCTCCCGTAACCCCCTCAGGCCAATTGAATGCTGTCCCAGATGCTTGCTGGTCCCCACAGCTTGACTAACCTGCTCCCTCTGTCTCACTGACAACCACCGCCACATCAGGAACAGGTGCTGTTGTATCATCAAGGGGACATGGGACTCTGTGAGTATGAGCAGCATGTAACCAATTCAGGAGACCTACACACTTCACAGCAGTGGTGGTAACCAGGATCACCTAGTACGGCCCTCTCCAAAAGGGCTCCATGCACGATTTTCGCACGTGCTTCTTCAACATTACCCAGTCACGAGGACTATGGTCATGGCACTGCTCAAGTTGAGTTGCATGGCTAGCCTCTCCAACATGCTGAGACACAGAACACATCAGATCAGCCAAAACTTTGCAATAATCCAAGAGTAGATCATCTGTGATATTTGCAAGAGCATTTTCAGGAACAGCTGGCTGTCTCATCACTCGGCCCATAATTACTTCATGGGGCAACAGTCCTATCCTCCCGTCTGGTGTACTTCTCAAACTCATCAACACAAAAGGTAATGCAGTGGGTCACTTTGAAGATGTTGAAGCACACTGCTATGCCAATCTGGATTTCAATGTGTTGTTTATTTGCTCCACCAGTCCAGAAACCTCCGGACCGTAATGGCAATGGAGCTTCTGCTCAACTTGTAGTGCTACACATAACATTTTCATAACCTCATTAGTAAAATGAGTTCCTCGATCTGACTCAAGAGAAGTTGGAAATCCGAACCATGGAATCAACTCTCTCAACAACAATTTTGCTACTATAAGGCTATCATTTCTTTGTGTTGGATAAGCTTCCATCCATTTTGGAAAAATGTAAACAATGACCAAAACATATCTCAAACCATTGCAAAGGAGCATTTCTATAAAGTCCAATTGCATCCAGTTGAAGGGATCTGCTGATTTCCTTACATGGCTCATTGTAACAGGAGTTCTTTTTCCAGCATTTTGTTGTTGACACTCTACATCTATGGCAAAACCTCTTCGCAACCAATCTAAATTTGGGTCTAAACCACACTTGTTGAAAGAGGTGCATCATTGCTTCTCTTCCCACAAGTGTAGGACCATGATAATGTCTAGCCATAGGTGTTAACAAACTATCAGGTAACACAGGTCTGCCATCAGTATAAACCTAAACTTAATCTTCCCTTTTGATGCATCCAGCTCGTGTCCAACTTTCCTTTTCAGCTTCCGTCACCTCTTCCTGTAATCGCCTAACCTCTTCCCAGGTTTCTACAGCAGATAACAACAGGTCGCAATTTGTGACAACTGATGTTTCATTTTTGAAATCCACATTAAAAGTATGAGAATTTATGGCACAATATTTGTCCATCTTGTCAGCATATTTATTGCCAACAGTCATGTAGTCAGTGCCTTGCCTGTGAGCTACGCACTTGACTAGTGCAATTTTGGGAGGTAATTGTAGAGAGCGCAAAAGGTTCCTCACACTTTCTCCATTTCGTATAGGCAATCCGGAGGAAGTCCTGAACCCACGCTGCGACCACAGTTGCCCAAAGTCATGTACGACTCCAAAGCAATCCTGGCTATTTGTAAAGATTGTTACTCTGAGTTGGTCTGAAACATTGCAAGCTTGTGTCTGCAAACTGAGCCGAATACACTCCTTGCAACCAGGACGCTTCCACAACACCTGCAACTGTGCAAATGGCATTAGCAGCTTTCAGATTTCCTTCTTTGTCTCGCAAACAGGAACCATCAACAAACAACACATGATCAGATTCAGGCAACGGTTCATCCAATTTATCAGGTCTGGGCTTCATGCATAACAGTCACATCCAAGCAATCATGTTCAACTTCATCAATAACAGTTTCATTTCCAGTTAGTGGCAACAGAGTAGATGGGTTTAGTATTGTACATCTTTTAAGTGTTACATTTTCTGCTCCAAAAAGAATCTGTTCATATTTTGTAAGTCAACTATTAGTTAAATACTGTGTCTGAGTACAAGTCAGCAGTGTTTCCACTGGTTGGGACACATACACAGACAATGCATGTGCCATGTCCATGTTCTCGCACTGTTCAAGACTCACACTTGCAGATGGAACTGCTTTCAAACATCTAGGCAATGCTGCAGCGACAGGATCATGAGTTTAAAAAAAAACATTTTTATTAACTTTGCAGCACCAGAATTACATTTTTGCATGTATCATACATCATTATGCTGATACTTGCGTTTAAATTGTAACTGAACATTCCCCTTTCCTGTCCCTCCCCCTCGTTCCCAGGTGAAAAGGCAAGTAATTGAGAAATAATTGAAGCATTGTGGCAGAGATCTAAGGCCTGGATACATATATAGCATAACAGTTCCCCCATACATTGCGGAACAATAGCAAGCAATTTTCCCGCTTCACCCGCAACCCCTCCCAGGTCATTTTCCAAATGTCTGGCAGAAAGAAAAATACATCAATTTTGTTAATTCAAGTGCACCTTCCTGAATAGGTGTGTCTCCCTTGATATTTAGCTCTAATATCATCTGTCTCCACGCCCTCAAGTCATTTTCTAGTTTTTCATCTTGTCTAAACTGTTTCATTCTAACTTCTTTGGCCGTGGCCCATTCCAACATATCCCGCAACCATTTCCCATGTCTCGGCAGGCATGGATTCAGCCATCTCATGGCTATGAGGCGCTTAGCCAATACCAGTCCCAAACATAAGAATTTATTACTATGTTTTTTATTAGCTGGGGCCTGCAGAAGGCCCAATAATATCTCACGCGGAGTACCCTCAAATTCCCAGTCTGTTGCATGTTTAAGTGTACCAATTATCTCGTCCCAGTACGTCTTTATACGTGCACAACCCCAAACGACAGGCAGAAAGTCTGTCTCTGCAGCCTGCAACGTGTGCATGCATCTGATCTGGTGGGATAGATATTATGCAGAGTCTTTTTTTATTTTTTTTACAGAGTTTTATATAGCGCGAACTTGACCCAAAGGTATCGGGTATCAGAGCGCTTTACATAGCACCAGTTGCGTTACATGAGGACACATTCATTTTTTGTTAGGCATGGGGAGATTAAGTGATTTGCCCAGAATCACAGGATGTTCAGCGTCATTGCCGAGACTCAAACCCAGTTCCCCAGATTCGAGGTCGACCGCCCTAGCCGTTAGGCCAACTCCTCTCCCCAATTTTTTGCAGTCTTGGGGGTAAGGTACAATTTCCCCAGTCTTGGGGGTTAGGTACAATTGATGGACAAAATTAAATTGAATCAATTTAAATCAGGCATTTGAACTAATTGTACGTGTCTCCTCGTGGACTTTCTGCCAGTCCCGCTGGGTGATGTCTTCTCCGAGACCCTCCACCCATCTAGAGTGCACTTTTGGGGTAATCCTAGGGGCATCCTCCTGCAGAGCCCTGTACAGATGGGTAATGAGTTTCCGAACCCCTGTCATATCAAGCAACCTAGTCAATGTCTGGGAAGGAATGGGTTCCTCTGGGAAGTTTGGACAGAGTTCTCGTGCTGTGGCTAACATTTTGTTATATTGCAGATATTGTACTGTGCCCAGCACAAAAAAATCAATGGCATCCTCTCTGATTATATATTGACCCCTCAAGTACAGGTCACCAAGGACTTCACAGCCTCCTGATTTCCATTTTTTCATGGGCATGGTATTCTCCATGCCCCTGAATGGTTTGATTATCCATATTAGCATATCTCGTGCAAATGGAGCTCTACGAAGGACTGTTGTGACCACTCTCTCCCATGTACGGCACATTAGTCTAACCAAGTAGTGGTACTTGTCAGGAACATGTGCTCTAAGCATAAGGAGTTCCGGTAGGCCAACATGGCCCTCCAGGCCTTCCATCAACCTTTTCTCCCAATTATCCCCCTCGTCAAACCAATGGACCGCATGTTGGAAATTCGCCGTCATGTAGTAGAATTCTAAGTTCAGTGTCATTCAAGAATTCACCAACCCACGCAGCGAAGCCACAGACATCACCCCATCCCAAGACCTCTGCGACAAGCTTGGAACCTATTTCCACCTCAAGATCAAAAACCTCTACGACAACTTCATCGACCATCCACCAGGCGCCACAGACGACCCCCCGCCCCCCAGAAACACCAGCCAGCCCACCATCTCCAACTGGACACCGATCACGGCCGAAGACACCGCCTCGACCATGAAAAGCATCCACTCGGGGGCCCCCACCGACCCCTGCCCCCCTCACATCTACCACAGAGCCGTGGCCGCCATCGCACCCGAACTACAATGCACCATCAACACCACCTTCAAAACAGGCACCTACCCAGATGACTGGAAGCGCGCGGAAGTCAGACCCCTGCTCAAGAAGACCACAGCTGACCCCACCGACCTCAAGAACTATCGGCCCATCTCGCTCCTCCCCTTCGCAGCCAAAGTTGCAGAGAAAACAGTCAACAGGAAACTGACATGATTCATTGAAGAGAACGCCGTCCTCGACCCGTCCCAATCCGGATTCCGAAGCAACCACAGCACAGAGACCGCCCTACTCGCCGCCACAGACGACATCCGCACCCTCCTGGACCAAGGCCACTACGCAGCCCTCATCCTACTCGACCTATCAGCGGCCTTCGACACCGTCTCCCATCGCACACTAGTCGTCAGACTTCACGACGCAGGCATACAAGGAACAGCCCTGGACTGGATCCGATCATTCCTCACCGGAAGAAGCCAAAGGATCAGACTCCCACCCTTCCTCTCCGACCCCACAAAAATCACCTGCGGAGTCCCACAGGGTTCATCATTGAGCCCCACCCTCTTCAACATTTACATGGCCCCCCTCGCAGCCATCGTCCGACAACACGGCCTCAACATCGTATCCTACGCCGACGACACCCAGCTCATCCTCTCCCTCACCAAAGACCCCACCACTGCCAAACTCAACTTCCAGAAAGGAATGCAAGACGTCGCAGTCTGGATGACCAACAGCTGCCTGAAGCTCAACGCCGAGAAGACAGAAGTCCTCGTCCTCGGTACCACCCCTTCTGCATGGGACAGCACCTGGTGGCCGACCGCCCTCAGAAGCCCACCTACCGCCTCAGACCACGCCAAGAACCTCGGCATCGTACTCGACTCATCACTCTCCATGAACCGACAGGTCAACGCCGTCACCTCCAGCTGCTTCAACACCCTCCGCTGTTGTGTACTTCATAGGGTGTCCATAAACGGGCTTTCTAGAATCATGACCATATATAGGCACAATCCAACCTGCCCTTATATAGGCATAAAATCCCAGACCTTATTTAGGCATAAACCATGCATACCAAATACGGGCATGGCTTCCGACATCCGTCCACCCTAGCGTGTCAACGAGTCCATGAAAAAACTGACCCTCAGGCTGCGGGAGTTTCCCTTGCCCAGGATTATTGATTTCTTCAAGGACTCGTCTACGGGACCTTAATACCACGTGGTTCCTGTCATTCCGACCAATCTGGCAAGATTGCATCTTACCTGTTCTACGATGCCTGCTATGCGGTGAAGAATGCGTGTTGGACGCTTGTCTAACATATCCATCAGCTGCGCCAAAGGATGTCGATGCTTTGCTGGACCCGATAATGGCCCATGCTCTGTGTTGTCCCCAGAGGCTTCCAATACTGATGTCAGCATTCATTGAGATCTCACAGTCGCCTCCTGCTGCTGCTGAGGTACGAGTAACAACTTCGGGCACACAGGTAACAACGAACGCGAACATTGCTGAGAACGATGTTTCCCATCTTTGTGCGGTCAATCTTTTACACGAGGTGTTTCAGCTTACACCGACGACAGTGGATGATGTTTTGTCTATTGAAATAGATGATCTAATGTTTACACCAGACCAGTGAACTGACTCTGATTCGGCATACTGTGTTCCAGTGCAACAGCAGCAATTTGGCCTTCATTTTTCAAAACCTTGGAACATTACCAAAATTTGAACTTTTGTCCCATTTCTTTCAAACGAAAATGGCACTCCAATCTGCTTAAAGTAGAACTAGCCTTATAATACAGACTTGGCAGTACTTCCAGGGACACTTAGTCATCTTGTGTGTCTAAATTAGTTCACTTAAGTTCCATGACGGGAAATGACTTTTGATTTTGGACAACCTTCTCGATCATTTTCGTCATATGTAAATATTGCTTTTATATTTCGTTCCAAATGCATTTATTTCATACTTTATGCTGGAAATGAAAAGCACTGCTTAATGATGTACAGCAACCTTTGCATTTTTAATATGTCTTTTAAAGCTTTTTTAGGATATGTTTTATTATGCGATACTCCATTTTAATGTTTAGCATTTGAAATGTTTAGCATTTTTAGTATTGTTGTATACACAAAGAGGAGTGGGTGTTGTGTACTTCATAGGGTGTCCATAAACGGGCTTTCTAGAATCATGACCATATATAGGCACAATCCAACCTGCCCTTATATAGGCATAAAATCCCAGACCTTATTTAGGCATAAACCATGCATACCAAATACAGGCATGGCTTCCGACATCCGTCCACCCTAGCGTCTCAACGAGTCCATGAAAAAACTGACCCTCAGGCTGCGGGAGTTTCCCTTGCCCAGGACTATTGATTTCTTCAAGGACTCATACATTATGCATGAACCTCTATTCCTTAAGGGATTCATTCATGACGTCTTTCGCTACCCAACTCACGTCAATGCTAACATTTTCAGGTATAAATATACCTTCCCAAACCCCTGTAAATCAGAGGAGACCTCGACTTCAGAGGAGCCCGATTCCCGGCCAGACGCACTGAGAAGACACTGTCATTCCTGCACGCAGAGAGTCCAGCTTCCAGTGATCTAACTTCCCTTGCGGGGTGTTGGAGTTCGAGTCCGGAAAGAGATTCCTACCTCTCTCATTCTTCAGGTATGGAGCAGACTAGAACCTAGAGGGACTCTTGGCATACTAGACTCTAGGCGTAACTTACTCTTAGTATACTCTAGTCAGGAATACAGCACCTACTTCTACTTCTCCCTACACCTAGGAAAGGTTAGGCACACTGGGTAGAACTAGGCTAAGAAACGCATCGTATGAGTACTCGCATTTTTAGGCTGTGTCATTTTATGTAAATGCATATATGCTGAAAAGATAATGCTAACGCAGTATTATTTATTTTTACTGCTCACCTTGTACATCATCTATCTTGCATACTGTCTTGTGATCGTAACAGCACATCTAACTTACAACAGAAACAAGACTGTTCAATAAACCTTTTTATTGAAACGCCCGTCTGTTATTTCTGTGTAACTTTGAGACGTAACTGAATCCTGCACGACTGAGCTGAGTGAAATAGTTATCTATTGTTTCTACGACTCTGGGACACATCCTGATTCTGTAAGGGAAACACAGTGGTCATGTTTTGCGGCTGCCAGAAACGAATCCCTTCTTGTCGTCAAGAAGTTTCTAGTGGCCTCTGAGCTAGCTGGCACAAGTAATTAAGTTTAATATACTCGATAGGGACATACTGACCTCAGTCCTATGTCAAACCTATAGGATATATTATTCCAATGCGCAGAGCCTATAAGGGAAATAGGAGCTACACTACATGGCGCCCTACGTTTGGTAAGGCAGTAATTCAACGTTAGATACTGAGTAACTCAGCTGTGCATATATTCTTTTCTCTCAGAGACCCCTACCCATATACTCCAAAAGACGTCTGGAGTGGGCAGGGATAGTATCCGCCACGGCTACATAGGGAAGACCCCTATATATTAGCTGTTTGGTTTGTTCAACGTTGAAGGATACAGTGTTCCACAATATTGTGCACCTTATCTTTGTTTCCTTGAAATTTGTTTCCATATTTTCAAGCAGAAAAATGTCAGGCACTGACAATGACGCCGGAAACGGTGTAGCTGCGGCTGATCCAGCCCAAGCAGCATTTTTTAACAATACCGGTTTAAATGAAACCGAGGAGGGTGTCATTGACATCGCTCCAAACTTAAGAAGAGCCATTACTCTCAAACTTATAAAACATGGCCTACCACCGAGAGGAGGTAGAGCAGTTTTCGTGATTGAGGCACATGAATCCTTTCAGACAGAGGTATTCCATTCATGGGTAATTCTTCCTGAATCCAATCCAGTAACACACTTACATCTAGGGGTAGGGTTTTGAGTAAGAACAGGAAGATTGGCGCTCAAACTAGTACGCGTTATGTAAGTAATGCTACACAAAATTGTGCGGTGCTGCCAGGTCGGAGGAACAACCCAATAACCTCCGTCAATGTATGAGTCGAAGAACCCACACTGTACAAGTAAACACAATCCTGGGCACACGTATTAGGGGTAAAACCAGTAGTATGAGAGTCTTGTTCAGATAAATCACAGTTGTTGATGTCTGGATAGAGTTCAGTAATATTTATTGAGAGAGAACAAAATTATAGAAACAAAGCAACCAGCCGACACGTGTTTCGTCACAAGTATAATGCCTGTGACTCTTCAGGGCTGTGTGTTAAAAGGGAGGGCCGTCCAGTAAACTGTGCCTGCAATCGTAACACTAATGATGCCGTGTAAGGCAGTAAGGTACAGCGCCTGTAAAGGGCTGTCGACAACCATCCAGGAAGATGGGCGTGTGGAGAAGGCGGGTACGCCTGTGTGTAGAGTAATGGAGGCCGCTGGAACCTGTAGCCTTAACCTGAACCGGATGTTCCACAGCCCTGAAGAGTCACAGGCATTATACTTGTGACGAAACACGTGTCGGCTGGTTGCTTTGTTTCTATAATTTTGTTCTCTCTCAATAAATATTACTGAACTCTATCCAGACATCAACAACTGTGATTTATCTGAACAAGACTCTCATACTATTGGTTTTACCCCTAATACGTGTGCCCAGGATTGTGTTTACCAGTAACACACTTGTTTCACTTCTACAAAGAAGATGAACCACCAGAGGAATACATTCCTTTCGAGGATATAGAGATTCCATTAACATACCAGGAGCATAAGCTCTGGTTTAAAGGCGCCCTAAAACACAATAAAAATATAACCAGGCTCGGTCCACTAGGTAGACCAGGAGCAACATGGCCGATTTTAGCCGGCTATACACCTCATCCAGACATCGAAATAATGTCAGACGAGGAAATACTTAATCAACTCACAGAGTTAATATAAATCTACAGACAATTGGTTCAATATGTCATGCGGACTTTCACAGTCCAACCACCATTAACAGTTCCAAATCATACTCCTCCACAGGGGAGTACATTAAAAATTACACCACAGACTCTATACGCAGTCATGGGTAAAATGCCCACTAAGCGTGAGCAAATTCCATTTTGGATAGCTCAAAAAATTACTCAAATCGAAGCAGTATTTCCAAATACTAGCCCACATGAGAAACACAGAATCCTAACCATTAGTTTACCAATGGGGATCACACCACAACTAGAAGACTGCACCACTTGGGGCTCAGTCTTTGCTGCCATCTACACTAAAACACACGGCATTCCGTCAATTGCGGTAATACCTGATGTCCTAAAACAAATTCAAAACGAATACGGGGCAGAGCCTGCTTTAAATTTAGGTATGAAATTACTGAAAAATTTCGACCAGGTCTCAAACAATAATATTGTCAAATATTAAAGGGGAGGCAGCAGCAGTGGCGATCCGACAAAAATTAAGGGAATTTGATGTTACAGAACATCAAACAGAGCTACCCAGAATTATAGAGCAATCTTATGCAGAATTAGGCAGAGATAGTTTGGGTGGGAGACCAGTTAAACCAAAACTATCTGAAAGTCCTGAGAAGGACTCAATTAAACAAGCTCCTACATCTTCTAAAAAGAAGTGGGAGTCTACTAAACAAAATTCAAATGAGAAAAGATCTCAATCCCAAGGTAGGTCTCCTCAAAAGGAGCCCTCTGAAAGGAGGTACAACCTCAGGAATAGGGATAATTTGAGAAAACCTGATAGGTATCAAGATAATGATACACGTTCCTCTCGTCCCTTTCAGGTCTCATCACAGACTTCGGAAAGAAGAGGACGAACAGAACATAGAGAAGAACGCGTGAAATCGAAAGACGACAAGCACACAACAAAAATTAAAACTAAACCTCAATTCTCCAAAAAGAAGGTAGCAGGTCTAATAGTAAGACATGCCGAGAATTCTGAGAAGTCAACTCAAGGACGGAGAATGGGCTCAGACAATGCTGGACAGTGCAGCAGAAGTCACAATAGCTCGCCAGAACCTGATGGAACTTCTGGAGATAGTGGACTTGAATGAGTACATTACAGTAGAGACTGTAGACACCAGGGTTAGTACTCCACAAAGGTTATATGAAATAACACTCCGGATGGAGGGAGACAAACCTAGACAGGTTAAAGCACTTTTTGGGAAAAACTATCAAAGGGTTATGACATACTTCTAGCAGAAAAAGACTGGCCACCACAATTTGTCAAGGAGTGCCCACACGGCGAAGACATGATTATGCCTGCCTTCTCCAATCACATTCCAATTCATTTAAAATATACATATGCCAGGCTCCAGCATTATATAAAAATCATGTAGGATGGGATGAGGACTCCCCTCACCATAAAATAATTCTGAAACATGAACCTACTGCTCAGAGGCAGTATCCTATTAAGCAAGAAGCTAAAAAACAGGTCAGGGAGATCTTAGATCAACTTGAATACCAAGGGGTGATTGAAACATGCACCTCCTCCATGAACAATCCTTTGTTTCCTGTCTCCAAACCAGACAATACATATCGTCTAGTTTTGGACTACAGACATTTAAACACTTGTTCTAAAACTTTTGCAGTGCAAAATGCACACAGAACAGCATTAATGAATAACATTGTGCGTAAAAAATACAAAACAACATTAGACATCTCAAACGGTTTCTTTTGTCAAAATATAGCACCTGAAAGCAGGTACTTAATGGCATTTTCCATAATGGGGACCCAGCGTCACTTTTGTCGACTCCCACAAGGGTTCAAGAACAGCCCAGGTTTATTCTCAGCGAGAGTAACGGAGTTACTACAAATTTATGACAACGAGGCATTGTCCTATGTCGATGACATCTATCTGACAGACGATGACTTGGAAAGACACTTGAACAGGGTGAGCACCATTATATTGGGATTCGCCTCTGAGGGCTATAAGTTCAACTTTAAAAAATCTCGGATTGCCCATCTCAATGTCCTATTTTTAGGATATGAGCTTTCAAGTGAAGGCAAGAGCTTGGCAGCTAACTTTCTAGAGAAATGTGCGCTGCTCCAACCTCCAAAATCGCTAAAAAACTTACAATCAATACTGGGATTCCTAAATTTTGGAAGAACATACATTCTAAACTATGCAGAAAGGGTTAAACCTCTCTACGCATTAATCAAACCTGATTTTTCAAATAAAAACTGGACACAGGAACACACAGAAATTTTGCGTTCACTCCAGGCTAACATGTTAGCAACAAATCACTTACAAACACGCGTAAGTCAAAGGAATTTGGTGATTCGAATAATTTCGGGTCAATGTGGATTCACTTACTTAACCTTTAATGAGGGTGAGAAAGTACCAATTGCATACAAATCACATTTGTATACACAAGCGGAAATGCGCTTCAGTTCAACTGAAAAAATTCTAACAGCAGTTCAAACAGCTGTAGCAAAAGAAAGAGCCTTAGCCCAAGGGAAACGCATAATTGTCGTTACCCCAGTACCAGCTTTGGAAGCGGTCACAAAAGCAAGCATTCCAAATGCTAAAGCTTTACATCCGAGATGGATACAGTGGGTTAATTCTCTTGCTGCAACTGATGTTGAATATGTTTTTGATCCAGATTTAAAAACACAGGCATTTCTCCAATATGAACAAGAATGTCCTCTGCCCACTGAGATTCTGCCTCTCGATCAGTATGAATTCATAATTTACACTGACGGATCCGCACAGCCCGCAACAGGGAGTAAGCAAGCTTACAGTGCAGAGTGTGCTATCGTTAAAGGTCGCATGCGAAATGGCATCTTCAGACCTATGGTCACAAAAACTCAATCACTAGGTGATTGTACAGCTCAGCTAGCTGAACTACAGGCATTCAAACTGGCACTTGAGAGTACGGATCGAGAATTCCTCACACTGATAGTGTGCGATTCTTATTACTGTGTTCAGTCGTATAATAATTATATACGAACCTGGCTTGAAAATGGTTTTAAAGATGCGAAAGGTGGCACAATAAAGCACAAACTGCTTTGGGAACAAGTAGTTCAGTTGAAAAACGAACTACCAAAGGCTCACGTGATTCACACACTGAGTCATCAGCGTGATGGCGTTCACGTTGCAGGGAATTCATTGGCTGACGAAGCCGCGAAGGGGGCTGTTCAGACGGCTTCCGAAGCTGCGATCACTCGTTCAAAAACAAAAATAGACGGTGAGATAATGTTAGCTGTCAATGCTTCAAGCAAAGGCAGCAGTGCAGCGTTACCAAAAAGTTTCCACTCAAGTACTCTTATGTAATTGATGCGAATAACGTTCCTTTTGCTCGAATCCCTGGAGTGGGGGATAGGGTGATTCCAAACATGGAACGAAGAGCAGCCTTGATTTAGGAAACACATTTGGGGGAGGGTCTGTCACACCAAGGGATCTCAAAAACAATTTTGAAATTAAAAGAGATGTACTGGTGGCCTGGAATGAATACACACATTCACATATTCATCAACAACTGCTTAGACTGTAAATTACAGCGAGAAAGCCACCAGACACCATGCAGCGAATGCGGCAGCCCAGTGCAGACACCACTGTTAGACAGCATTAGGCTATCTAATCGCCAGCGTCCTACTGGACAAAGGCATTCCCGCAAATACTGAATCTAGGTTCCTATGGTTATGGCCTCAGCGCTCGGCTGACGCTCGAACTGTTATAAAAGATTTGCGAGTCTTTATCGGCACATACGCAATAGGCACGTTTCATTCTGACCAGGGTCCTGCGTTTAGCTCTAGGGCTTACAAGGAGGCTATGGCCAGTCTGGGCGTTGCATTGCGGTACTCCTCTCCATTCCATCCTGAGGGAAATTCTGTTGTGGAAAGGAAAAACCGGGACATAAAGCAGTCTATAACAGCTAGGGTATTAGGCTCGGGTGATGGGTGGGTCAAACACCTCATTAGCGTTCAGCGCGCTCTCAATAATTTGCCAAGAAGTTCTCTAGGGGGTCACTCCATTTGAGGTCCTATTTGGGACAAGAATGTGGGTTCCAGACTTAGAACACGTAGGCACAGTGGTGGACATGAAACCATTTGATATCAAAGATCGTTTGGCTGTTTTACAGGATCTTAACAAATTACGAACGAAACAAAGCAACGTATCCCTACAGCCAACCACCACTGGGGAAAAATCGGCGGTCTCAGCAAGGCCTGTCTGGATTCCAAAAGTTGGGGATCTGGTCAGAGAAAAAATTGCGGACAAGAAGGAATTTGGACCTTCTTACAGACAACCGGTACCTGTTCTAGCTGTTCAAGGAACAAGGACAGTACTTCTGCCGCCCCTTGTTGGAAGAAAGGAGAAAAGATTTGTGTCAATTGACCTGATCAAACCACAACATGTGGCCAAAACTAAGCAGTAGGCATCGTGGACTCCGACCTAGTAGCAGACGCACTCCTCTCGCTACTATTCAAGAGGTTCAGACTGAAAGACTGATCACAATCGAGAACTCAGCTGTAACAAATGAAGGACTAAGCAACCAAGCTATGGAACTCATCCCTCTTGACAACCAAATAACAGTTCGTCCAAATACACCTGTCTACACCAACGTGACACGTGAAGAACTGGTTCCTGTGATTTCACCGAATCCTGATGCAATTCCAACAATTGACAGATCTGCTTCTGGCTATTTCATTGACTTTGATACATTCTCAGAAGATCCAAGTGAACCTGAAACGACGCCAGCATCATCAAAATTCAAGCAGCAAGTACAAGACTTTATTCACATTCTGAAAAAGACTTATCTGGTTTCTCCATGGATTGAACTCTGGATTATATCTGGACTTTTTGTTTTCCTGCTCTGGCTAGCTTTGGTAACAACTGTAAGCGTGCTTATAAGTGGCAGATACATCCATGTGAACATTGAAGGAAAAGACGTGAATGTACTTTTGAAACCTCATAAATCTTCCCATCGTGAAGCAAGAGACTTGTCATCAGTGAACATCACAGCTGTTCCTATACAGGATGGTATAGTGTGGGACAAGACAGATTATGAAATCTTCGGTCCAAGTGAACAATTGAACATTCCACATTTATTTAAAATTTCACTAAGTGATTTAATTACGTCCAGTACCTATTCAGATGATTGGGACTTAGAGACTGTTCAAGATATAATGTTTGATCTAGAGAAATCTGCTGCATTTTCTAAAAATGAATTTTTAGAGGGTTCATCTGGTTATGAGGAATTATATTGTTATAACCACTATGGTCATCATTATTTGCACAAAACTGCATATCCAAGAAATGTGTTTATGTTTAATCAATGGGAACACTGTCCTACACCACCACAAGGTAGTTCGAAAACTTTTGCTAGTAAATTTCCATATTTTTCAGGTTATAATACATCTGATCCAGAAACGTTTTACTATAAAAATGTAAACAAAACAGGACTGGAAATTATGTTATCAAATACCAAACAGATTTACTCTGAAGCATTTATTGCCCAACTGTCTACACAGGGTTTCGACTTATGGAAAGACACTATTGAGACAAAAACTGTCTGGGGTAGTAAAGATTGGCAAGTACAGGGTATAGAAGCTTTATTTAGAGCCTGTATCATCCCTGAACAAATACTGTTTTTGAATGACACCGTCCAACAGACATCTTGTCTTGGATTAGCCAAGATCAAAGAGATGAAAACACCTTTCTGTGCCAACACCTGCCGGTGATAATAATACGAAGGCAGTGGTGACAGTTGACGATATACTACAACTCAACAGAACTCATCCAAATTGGAAAAAATGGTTGATCTGGCCCACAGACAAAAACAACTGTCAGGAAAGGTTCTTGAACAAAACTCAGGGCTTTACTATTCATAGGCCAGACCCAAGATATGTCCAAAGACAACATCCGGGGGTAGTTACAACATACAGTGTAGGAAAATTATGCCTCGATTGGCTGCATAAATCTACACTACAAGATGTGAAGCAACACTTAACCTTACTTGCATATGACGCAGATCTTAGGGAATTCTTGCTTGGACCAAGAAAACTGCGTCAAAAACGTTTCATATATGCCGGCATCTATGCTGCTTATAACGAAGCATGGAAAGTGTCACAGATAGAGGCTGCAGAACGAATACGTGAACTTGATCGTATTAATTTAGAGAAAACACTCTCTGTAGTCGACAATGGGTTAACAACTTTGTCCTCCAGAATTTATTCATTGGATGGCATTGTATCCTCTGCTATCGACATTCTAGAACAAGATTTGGCTATGTTACAACAAGGTCAATCCCAATTACGTTCTATAGTGTCATTGACATGGACGCTGCAATCTTTGCAAGCGGGCTATGTGCCTTGGCGTTTCATCAACACGTCGTCTCTGTTTGCAGAATACAATCTCACTGATAAACAGATCGAATTGGCACAGAGAGGAGCTAGGTATACAGTGCTGAGCATTGAAAAAATGGAGAAATTACCATTTACAGTGGCAGAAAAACCAGCTACAGAATGGGTTATTCATGGCAAAATAACATTGCCTGTGACAACTTTTCAGTTTCAGTATTGTCTAGGACAGATGCAAGCAGGCAAATATGAAAGGTTGGGTAAGGAATACATTAAGATATCTTGGAAGTTACCATATACACATAGATGTTGGAGTGGGGATCGTGAAGTGTTTCTTAGCGGTATAAACTGTAAACATGCACTGACCGGTTCACTCATTTGTCAGGACATTTCTTTACACGGGGCTTGTAATGGTTCTGTGGCAAACTTGTCTTGCCATCAGCACGGTTCACCAGCTGCTGTGATTAATCCGACGTTTGGACAACTTTCGAATGGGAGTTACCTCATGTTGAATGATCAGAGCTGCTGTGGAATGTTGCCAGGCATCCCATATCTAGTAACGGTCAACTCCAGGGTCACTTGCTGTATGCAAGTATTGTTTCCCCAATAGACACAGTCATGGAGTCACCTTTATGGCCTTCGCTGAACGTCTCTTTTATAAGATTTGATACTTTAAGCAGAATGAAAGCCATGCTTTTGCAGCAAACAGTGCCTTTGACCTCATCCAAAGAAACCTATGATCTACAAGTTGCAAGGACTTCGGCTGAGATACAGACTTTAATACGTACACACTGCCCTATACATTTCGTAGAAATGATATCACGTATCTTTAACATGTCAGATACAACGTGAATTGTTCATGTATTTAAGAGCATTTGCACCGGTCTTTTAGCACCGTTCCAGGCAATACTTGGAATCATTCCGAACTTTGCACATTCGGTGTTTGGTGGCATACCATTAATTCTAGCACTTGTTGCGGGAATTTTATTCATCTGTCTGCTATTGCGCTATGGCCAGCCTCTTCGCCGAAATCACTCCGAGCGAAATGGAGAAAGCTCTCCTTGAAAGAAAGTGCCGTGAGCGAATAGTACAGCTACTAGGCATGACTCGTCTACGGGACCTTAATACCACGTGGTTCCTGTCATTCCGACCAATCTGGCAAGATTGCATCTTACCTGTTCTACGATGCCTGCTATGCGGTGAAGAATGCGTGTTGGACGCTTGTCTAACATATCCATCAGCTGCGCCAAAGGATGTCGATGCTTTGCTGGACCCGATAACGGCCCATGCTCTGTGTTGTCCCCAGAGGCTTCCAATACTGATGTCAGCATTCATTGAGATCTCACAGTCGCGTCCTGCTGCTGCTGAGGTACGAGTAACAACTTCGGGCACACAGGTAACAACGAACGCGAACATTGCTGAGAGCGATGTTTCCCATCTTTGTGCGGTCAATCTTTTACACGAGGTGTTTCAGCTTACACCGACGACAGTGGATGATGTTTTGTCTATTGAAATAGATGATCTAATGTTTACACCAGACCAGTGAACTGACTCTGATTCGGCATACTGTGTTCCAGTGCAACAGCAGCAATTTGGCCTTCATTTTTCAAAACCTTGGAACATTACCAAAATTTGAACTTTTGTCCCATTTCTTTCAAACGAAAATGGCACTCCAATCTGCTTAAAGTAGAACTAGCCTTATAATACAGACTTGGCAGTACTTCCAGGGACACTTAGTCATCTTGTGTGTCTAAATTAGTTCACTTAAGTTCCATGACGGGAAATGACTTTTGATTTTGGACAACCTTCTCGATCATTTTCGTCATATGTAAATATTGCTTTTATATTTCGTTCCAAATGCATTTATTTCATACTTTATGCTGGAAATGAAAAGCACTGCTTAATGATGTACAGCAACCTTTGCATTTTTAATATGTCTTTTAAAGCTTTTTTAGGATATGTTTTATTATGCGATACTCCATTTTAATGTTTAGCATTTGAAATGTTTAGCATTTTTAGTATTGTTGTATACACAAAAGAGGAGTGGGTGTTGTGTACTTCATAGGGTGTCCATAAACGGGCTTTCTAGAATCATGACCATATATAGGCACAATCCAACCTGCCCTTATATAGGCATAAAATCCCAGACCTTATTTAGGCATAAACCATGCATACCAAATACAGGCATGGCTTCCGACATCCGTCCACCCTAGCGTCCTCAACGAGTCCATGAAAAAACTGACCCTCAGGCTGCGGGAGTTTCCCTTGCCCAGGACTATTGATTTCTTCAAGGACTCATACATTATGCATGAACCTCTATTCCTTAAGGGATTCATTCATGACGTCTTTCGCTACCCAACTCACGTCAATGCTAACATTTTCAGGTATAAATATACCTTCCCAAACCCCTGTAAATCAGAGGAGACCTCGACTTCAGAGGAGCCCGATTCCCGGCCAGACGCACTGAGAAGACACTGTCATTCCTGCACGCAGAGAGTCCAGCTTCCAGTGATCTAACTTCCCTTGCGGGGTGTTGGAGTTCGAGTCCGGAAAGAGATTCCTACCTCTCTCATTCTTCAGGTATGGAGCAGACTAGAACCTAGAGGGACTCTTGGCATACTAGACTCTAGGCGTAACTTACTCTTAGTATACTCTAGTCAGGAATACAGCACCTACTTCTACTTCTCCCTACACCTAGGAAAGGTTAGGCACACTGGGTAGAACTAGGCTAAGAAACGCATCGTATGAGTACTCGCATTTTTAGGCTGTGTCATTTTATGTAAATGCATATATGCTGAAAAGATAATGCTAACGCAGTATTATTTATTTTTACTGCTCACCTTGTACATCATCTATCTCGCATACTGTCTTGTGATCGTAACAGCACATCTAACTTACAACAGAAACAAGACTGTTCAATAAACCTTTTATTGAAACGCCCGTCTGTTATTTCTGTGTAACTTTGAGACGTAACTGAATCCTGCACGACTGAGCTGAGTGAAATAGTTATCTATTGTTTCTACGACTCCGGGACACATCCTGATTCTGTAAGGGAAACACAGTGGTCATGTTTTGCGGCTGCCAGAAACTAATCCCTTCTTGTCGTCAAGAAGTTTCTAGTGGCCTCTGAGCTAGCTGGCACAAGTAATTAAGTTTAATATACTCGATAGGGACATACTGACCTCAGTCCTATGTCAAACCTATAGGATATATTATTCCAATGCGCAGAGCCTATAAGGGAAATAGGAGCTACACTACACCGCATCCTCCGCAAGACCTTCAAGTGGATCCCCCCCGAGTCAAGGAAGACAGTCACCCACGCACTCATCACCAGCAGACTGGACGATGGAAATGCACTCTACGCCGCATCAACAAGTCCCTACTCCGCAAACTCCAGACAGTACAGAACACCGCCGCCAGACTCGTCCTCAGCATCCCCCGACATGAACACATCAGCCAACACCTACAAAGTCTCCACTGGCTCCTCGTGGAGAAAAGAGTCACTTTCAAAATCCTCACTCACGCCTACAAATGCCTACACAACAACGGACCCAAATACCTCAACGACAGAATCAACTTCCACGTACCCAAAAGAAACCTCCGATCTTCCAACCTCGCACTGGCCGAAACCCCGCGCATCCACAGAGCCAGAGCAGGCGGAAGATCCTTCTCTCACATTGCAGCCAAGACCTGGAACGAGCTAACGGCAGATATCAGACGCGCCCCCTCCCTGAACACCTTCAGGAAGACCCTCAAGACCTGGCTCTTCGGCTAAACAGATCTGTGGACCCCCCCCTCAGCGCCTTGAGACCCTCACGGGTGAGTAGCGCGCTTACAATTCCCTGATTGATTGATTGATTTAGGAAGTTCCACGCCCCCTCTGTCCCATGTTTGTTGCAGCCTCCGTAAAGTGATTCGTTTCCACTTTGTAGGCCATAAAAGGTCTACCATGAGACTATCTAGCTCACAAAAGTATCGTCGGGGAATTTTGTATAATGAGCTCTGCATTACGTATAAACAGCGGGGTAGAATCACCATTTTTACTAGGGCTGACCTCCCCATTAATGTTAATGGGAGATCTTTCCAGAGTTGGATCGAAACACGTAACCCCATCAGGACCCTTCCTATATTTAAGTTTAGGAATCTCTGCCTCTTCAGAGCCAACCTAATACCCAGGTAACGGGTCCATTCCAGGCACCAGGGGAGGGAGAGCCATGGTAGCAGTGCGGGGTCTAAAATCGCAAGTGTCCCGAGTAGCATAATTTGTGACGTTTGGGCATTCACAAATAGGCCAGAGGCAGCCGCAAATTATGATAGTGCTGTCTACAAAACTGGCAGTGCCCTATCCAGTTCCCTTAGGTACACCAGGGCATCATCAGCGTAGAGTGGGACAACATGGATGGAACCTCTGACTGGGATCCCCCATTGTTTTAGTCTGCTTCGAAGCAGCACCGCAAGTGGTTCCATCGCCATCACAAATAGCAACAGCGATAGGGGCATCCCTGCCTGGTACCTTGGCATAATGGAAAAGGCTCCGACACATGGCTTCCCATGAGAACCCGGGTGGTCGGCACATTATATAGGATTTGTACCCATCTAATATATTTTGACTCGAACCCCAGTTTTCTCATGACCTGCCATAAATAATCCCACCCCAACGAATCAAAAGCTTGTTCTATGTCAAGTAATGCGAGTGCGTATGGGCCCGCATGTATCTCAGGGGCATGGAGGATATGAAAGAGTCTACGAAGATTTAATACTGTGCTCCTCTTAGGAATAAACCCACATTGGTCTTTGTGTATAAGTGTGGGTAAGTAGGGCAGGAGATGAGATGCTAGCAGTCCACTCAGTATTTTAGTATCGACATTAAGCATTGAAAGAGGTCTGTAGGACTTCACCTACTCCACAGCCTTGCCCTGTTTGGGTATCAACACTACGAGTGCCTCCCGTATAGTGCCAGGGAGGTGTCCAACCTTATGGGCCTCGTTATAGACATCTAACAGCTTATCTGTAAGTATACCTGCAGTTTTATGATAGAATTTGGCAGGTAAGCCATCACCTCCCAGGGTTTTAGTCGTCTTTTGATGTTTCAATGAGGTGAATATCTTGTCCCCAGTCAAATCTGATACGAGTATAGTCTTATCCTCCGCTGATAGACATGGCATTTCGAGTTCAGCTAAGAAGTCTCGTACTACGGATTCGGATGTTGTTGGGGTTTAACGCATATACATTGGTAAGATGTCCTCTTATCAATTTGTTTATGGTTGCCTGTGATGTACATAGCCCCCTGCATCTCACAACGCCAGGATTGGATCACGTGACTGTGGTTGCCTCACTAGTTTGGCCAACAAAGCCCCCGTCTCGTCACCCTCCGCATGTAATCGTTGTCTGTGAGCTGTATAAGCATGTTTTTCAAGCCTGTGCCAGTTTTCAAGCACTGTGCAGCGCAACTGGTGCCATTCCTCTAACCTAGCAGGTTGTGGCAGCGACCATTCTATTTCTAGGAGTTTGGATTCATCGTGTTCCAGGTCACGCTCTAATTGTTTCCGGACCCCATAGGAAGTATTTAACACACTCCCCTAAGAACCACCATCATAGCCTCCCAGTCAAGAGCTCTTGTTGTGGAGGTGCCCCAGTTTTCACGAAAATAATGATGAAGTGGTGTTTGAACTGTGGCCAGAAATAGTGGGTCTGTCTGTGCCTCTGCCTGTAAACGCCATTGTGGCACCGCCACACGTGGTCTGTCCTGTGCCAATGACAGTAAAAGGGGGGAGTGGTCGGAAAGGTATCTGACGCTTCACAAACTAAGGTAGAGATGTTTGAGGTTGTGAAAAAATTGTCTAATCTACTGTAAGTGCTGGCTGCCGGTGTGTAACAAGAGAATGCCCTGGTATTTGGATGCCTTTCTCTCCAAACTTCTTTGAGGCCAAATTCATGCAGTATTGTCTGTAAACATGCCATCATGTGTGGATTTGTGTGTGTCTTAGGGGGCTCACGGTCTAGGACAGGCTCCAATACGCAATTGCAGTCACCAGCAAGTATTATATCGTTAGCCAGGAGCTTGGAGCCCCACCGGCCTACAAGGTCTGCAATCAGCCCCCTGTCGAGTCAACAAGCAAAAGGTCTCACGTTTCGGGATCGGACCCAGGCAAGCATGGAGTCAGCACCCGCGGCCCTCCCTGCTCACCTTGTGCCTCACTGGTCTCAGCTGTGTCACCCCTTGACGCCGGCGGGTGGCCATCATTTCTCCTCACGGGCTCACAGGGGCAGGCCCACAGTGACACAGAGCCGGAGCCCGCAACCCTCTCCGTGTATCTACCGGTGCACGAGGCTCCCACCGGGGTTCGATCCTCATCAGGGGAGTCCGTATCGCTCCCTCCAGCACCCCCGGGCCTCGATCAGGGACCCGTGTCTGCTCAGCACTACCAAAGCAGGCAGCCCTCCGCTCCGGGTCGGGACCGTACGCCCAGCCTCTCCTCTGGGCGGCCATCTGCACGGTCCTCCAGCAGAGGGCCTCCCGCCTCAGCCTCAGTGACCTGATGAGGCAAGTACAGCGGTCCCACCGGCACGCCCAGACAGACCACCGATGGCCAGCCAGCAATCGCCGTCTGTGTTCCTCCGAGGGGTCTCACCAGCAAGAGCAGCCGCCCAGGCCCAGGAGTACAGGTGGTCCCTATCTGCGCCGCTACACCAACATGTTGATGCTCTCGCACTGAGCCGTCCTCCGGGACCAGGGGTACCTCCACAGTCGCACTCTAGACTCAGAGAAGGGAGGCAGTTATTCTGATGTCACAGTTCACAGCAGGATACTTGCAGATTATTGAGGCTCGGTCAGAGCTCACTCAATCTGTGTCCGCCATCTTGAACAGGATCATGAGTTACCGAAAAGTGAGCAACAGGTCGGTGATTACTTCCATGCATCTGAGCCAGTACTGAAAGAGCACAGCCTTTCCTTTCTCTACAAAGCAGCACAAAGCATTTGTTGTAATCATGCAGCATTCCCAGAGCTGGTGCCCTACAAAGGCACTCTCGCAGCTCAGTGAAGGATGTCATACAACTGTCATCCAAAGGTACCGGATCAGACATGTCTTTGTGTATCAGCCCCTGGAGAGGTTTTGCTGCCAAAGAAAAGTTTGGAATCCATTGTCGACAGTAGCCCACCATTCCGAAAAACATGCAGACCTTTCTTTGAGTGGTTAGCGGACTCATGTTAAGTATCGCATAGTTTCTTTCTTGTGATAATTCGGGTGGCCTAAGTACAGGACTTCAGTTTTGCAAAACTGCATCTTAGTCAGGGATACTTTATGTCCATATTCAGCAAGATGATTCAAAAGGGCAATGGAATCAGTTTTGCAAGCTTCCTTTCTATTTGATGCCACCAGCAGATCGTCAACAGACTGTACTAATACTGAATGATTTGGCATTACCAGGGATTCAAGATTTTTCTTGAGAATCTGATTAAAGATTGAGTGAGTTTCCGTATACCCTTGTGGGACTCAGCATCATGCCAAAACATGATTGCCAAAGTGGAAAGCAAAAAGAAACTGACTATCCTCATGCAGAGAATTAGAAAAGAAAGCTTGGCATAAATCAGTGACTGAAAACCATTCAGCCTTGCATGGCATCTGAAATAAGATCACAGCTAGATTCGGTATCCCATGGCAACAAGGGACAACAATGGTATTCACTTTCCGCAAATTCTGCATAATACGATACTTGCCATTCGGCTTCTGCAAGCCCATAATGGAAGAGTTACATGAACTCTACATTATCTCCTTTAGGATCCCTTGCTCAATCATTGGGTCGATCACAAGAGTAATTCCAGCAATCGTATCTGGCACCAAATTGTATTGTGGGATTCTTGGATATACTGCATTTGGCTTCACTGTGATTTGGACTGCTTCAACACCTTTGATTAGTCCGATATCTTAACCTGTAAAGTCCCAGACTTTAGGTAACAGAGGTCTCTCAGTTCAATGGGCAAGCCTTCCTTCATTTAGAGAGGGTATATTACCATATCAGATCTTTGTCGGGCAAGTTTAAAAAATATATCCTCATCATTGGTATGAAATTTAATACATCTTGTAGTGCAATACATAGGACAATTAAGCTTGCACACTAAGTCACGTCCAAGTAGATTCACTGGACTTGAATCACACACCACAAATCAATGCCTATCCACAAAGGACCCTTTCAAACTGGAACTTCTTCAGAAATTAGTGTGAACAATTTTTTATTTGAAACTCCTACAACTTGGATACTCTCTCCTGGAAGGGGTAAGTTGGGAACCTCTGTTGTTCTCACAGTAGAGTGGGTAGCACCAGTGTCAACGAGGATAGGACATGATTCTCGTTTACCTCTCCATCCACATTGGACCACTCTCATCTACCTCTAAGGCTGCGCCAAGCACTCAGTCCTCCTCCCCCCTCAGGCACCATCAGGCTGACAGCTCAAATACTGTTGTGATACATATTGATTTGGGTAAGAGTTTCTATTCATCTGCTAATTCTAATTCATATTGTACTTTTGTAACTGAGTATTCTGTTGAGGCATCAGAGCTTGAGACATCTGCATCGATTGGGATGTATTAGGATTTTGAACTCTCTGTCTTTGTGTCTGTTGAGTCTCAACCACGTTATTTCACTGTGCATATCCTCCATTCTGTATTTGATTTACAAGTTTGCTCACATTAAACCCATTCTCGCATTTCCAATGCCCAAATTTCCCGCACACATGGCATGGATTTGTTTTCTTCAAAGCTGACACATCAACACCTATTCTAGAGTCTACTGGAACATTGCAACGTCTACCTTGTGACTGAAAATTCTGCTGTTGAAAACTATTAAATCCTCCCTGTGCTGAAACTGTGTTGTCAATAGCCAAAGGATTCTGACCTCTTTGTACTGCTTTAATCTTGGCTATCATTAATTTCTCCTTTCATTTCTTGTGCTTCTCCTCTAATTCATCTCAGCAGAACTTGGCATAACTCAAAATTTCATCAATCAGTCTGTTCTGTCAGCATAGTAAACACTGCTGAATCATGGAAGAAATCTCAGGTTTCAAACCATTTACAAATCCGTAAACAAAATGTCCCATATCTTTATCTGCCACATGTTCTATTCCAATGTACTGTCTGAAAACTGGTATCAATCTCTCGTAATAGGTATGAACGGATTCTTCAATTTCTTGGGTTGTCTGGTCAATCTTTAGCCAAACAATTTCTTTAGGAGAAATCTTAGTTTTCAGGATAGTAATCAATTGTTGATATTTCTTCAATACCATTGGAGATGGGGCATCAGTTTGAGGATTCCTCTCTGGTTCTGTTTCAGGACAATCTACAGACAATTCACACTCTGTCAATCAGTCTCCAGGAACCACAAAGTCAAATCGAGTTTTCAAATCTATCCACAGATCTTTTTCAATTTTCACAAACCTTTCAATCCGTCTGTACCATTCCACAGAATTATCTCAATATTTTGGGAACTCATTTGTAAATGACAAAATATCTGCTCTAAACCAAGGCACATGTACATACCCCCAACCAGGCACTTCTCTCATAGGAAGTATCTGTATTTCTCCAACTCCTTTGTCGATTACAAATGGAGGTGTCTGCATTCTAAATCTCTGTGCTTCCTTCTTTTCAACCATCTATCTTCCCATTTTTCTCTCTTGCTCCATTGCTTGATAAATGTCATCAGTCCTTAATTTGTCATTTCATTCCAGCAGGCCTCATGATAGCAAACTCTCTGTCCCTAAAATCTAATCTGCATGTCTTTTGCAAAACCTTTGATTTCTGAACATCAATTTCATGTTTCTTAGCCAATTCAACTAGCTTTTCATGTGTCTGTCTAGCTCGTCGAGTAATGTACTTACAGAGAAACAATAGTTCCTCTTTCTCATAGGTATCTAAACAAGATGGGCTAAGAGTTCCTAAAATCATTTCTTCGAACTCTACTTTTAGCTTGGCCACATCCAATGTTTTTCACTTTCAGAATTTTGGTTATTCAACAGGAGTATTAAACCCTCTGAGCCAATCATCTAATTCTTGAGAATCAAATCAGATGTTTCTCTTGAAACATGTAAATGTGAATATCCATTGGTCAAATCTCTAATTGTTCCAGGTTGCATATTTAATGCAGATGTATCAGGAACTGAAATTGCTATTGGCATAGTCATTTCAGTAGCATGGTAACTTATTTCAGGAGGCTCACCTGTTCTGGGGACGTAAAATGTTGGTAACTTCTGAACCATTCTGCTTCTAGGATCAAATTGTAAAATGGAATGTGTGGGGGGTTTGGCTTGGCTCCAGCCAAGATGGCCACAACCTAAAGGAGGTCCGGGGAGCCCAATAATGTAGCCCGCCATCCGTAACATTATCCGGTCCAATCGGCACCAACTCGGCACAACTTGGACCCTCTGAGTGCCTGCTGGCCCCGCAAGTGCCTGGACGGGTGAAATCTGCCCACGGATCCCAGGGACAAGCAGAGGCCTAGTCGGCTGTACACGCAGTGGCTGATCCCCACCGCTTTGGTAGAGGAGCTGCGAATCCGGTAGGAGCCGGGTGACTGCGATGGGGGGTGTGGTGGATTACCCCTCTGGGACACCTGGGCACTGGTGCAGCGCATCCCAGGGATGGGCTGCCTATCCGGGAGGGGGCATCGGGAGTCACAGCACTGAGGAGCTGCGGGCCGGGGCCTGAAGGCAACATACTGAATTGATCCGCGGTTCAGGTCATAGGAGGGCAGAAGATCATGGCGGCATAGCGAAGTAAGGGGGCCCCTGAAGGGTTGCCGGGACTCGTAGACATCTGAGCTGTGACCTGGAAGGCTCCATGGCACAGGAGGGCGAGCTGGGGGCCAGAGCCAGGGAGAAAAACTGATGTTGAAGGTTACGATTCTGGAACACTGCAGGGGGGGTTGCAGGCTCCAGACAACCCACGTGGATGGGCCCAGGACGAAGCTGTGGAATCAAGAGGAGCAAGAGGGTGAGTGTCATACCATCGCCTAAGGCTATACCCAGCGGAGTGATGGGGGCCTCATTGGCTCAGCAGGGATCAGTGCTGTTGGTGGGGAGACAGTGACTAAGTGAATCTGAGGCCCGGGAGCCCGAGCTGCGGTGGTTCCTGGGGGAGATCTTGTGGGCCCGCCCTATTCCTTCTGCCTATTGACAGCAGTGATACCGTCGCCCAGAGGGGTTCGTGACTGGGACTCTGCGGCGGTATCTCCACCTGATATCTGAATACTGCGGACCCAGACTCTAGAGAACGAAACGTGGAGTGCGGACCTCTTTGGCGGACACTTCCAATTTCTTTGATGGGCAGGGCCGTGCTTTTTAAGAAGATGAACCTTCCCCTCATGCTGCATGCCCTCCGGAGCACCCCACATAGCGTGCTGAAGGAGTTTTTTAACAAAGTCAATAGTGAACTGCGTAAGCTCCTCTGGGAGGGTGGTAGCTCACGGATCTCCCTCGGGAAGCTACAGTGATGAGTGTTTAAAGGGGGATTGGTGGTCCCTGACATCCACGCCTACTACTGAGCTGCACAGCTGACGATCATTAATGATTGGGTCTTTGAAGACGTGGAGGAACCGTCCTACAGGGTCAATCGCAAGACTATGGGTGACAGAGGATATCCATCCATCTTATATGACAAAAAGCGAATGGGTTAATTGCTGTGCTACACTCAGGCGTTCGTAAGGACATGGCATGAAGCTAACAAGCACCTGGGCTGTGAGGGTAAACTGTGGGACAGCAAGCATCTTGGGGGAAGTAGGGAAACCATGGGGCTGATAGGAATTGATCGCCTTGGTGTCATCTGGAGGAGGGGGCACAATATTGTCATTTACAGACCTTCAAACCAAATACGACATGGGGACAGGGGAGCACTTTAGGTATCTACAATTGAGACATGCACTATGGTGCCACGTACCTGTGAGAGAGCAATTACCAGAGTCCTCGCCATTGGAGGACCGATTGTTACTAGACCCCATGCCAGCCAAGGCAATGTCCTTAGTATACAGGAAAATATTGAACAACTCCCCTGATTTGCTGCGCCTGCTACCAGACACTTGGGAGGGAGACATAGGCTTAATAGAAGACAATGACTGGGTATAGGCTTTCCAAAGCCCTAGAGAAATAGCCATATGACCTTGTTTCCGCCTCATACAACTACGTACATTACACAGATCCCACTACTCCAGGGGCCAGATGTACGACCGTTTTTGCATGCGCAAACGGGTTTGCGAACCCGTTTGCGCATGCAAAAACAGCATGGGCCATGTACAAAGCCTAATTAGCGAGTCGCAATTCATTTGCGACTAGCTAAATAGGTTTTGCGACTCGCTATTAGGAAGGGGCGTTCCCTTCCTAATAGCGAGCGCAAACTCATGTATGAATGTTTTTGCGGTCGCAAAACACTCACAAATTACCACCCTCTTTGCAAATGCAGGGGAAAATATGTTTTGAGGGCAGGCAGTGGTCCCAGGGACCACTACCTGCCCTTAAAAAATTAAACGAAAACGTTTCATTTAAATTTTTTTTAAATGCATCCCGTTTTCCTTTGCGGAAAACGGGCTGCATTAAAAAAAAAAACTGCTTTATTTAAAAGCAGTCCCAGACATGGTGGTCTGCTGAACCCAGCAGGCCACCATACCTGGAAGGGCCTGCCAATCCCAATGGGGTCACAAATTGCAAGAGGCTCATTAATATGCATGAGCCTCTCAATTTGCGACCCCATTGGGAATCGCAAACAGTGTACATCCAAAATAGCGCCTCGCAAATTGCGAGTCTCAAAAAACTCGCAATTTGCGAGGCGCTATTTAGCATCGTACATCTGGCCAGGGATCCCTTCTCGATCGTTTGGGTCGTTATGACGTGGCCCTCTGCGTCAGGGGGTGTGACATAGTTGGCTCCTTCTTCCACATTCTCTAGGATTTTCCAATGATCCAACAGTATTTGAGGGGAGTGACACAAGTCATGGCCACAGTCACGGGACTTGAGGTCCCCCTTAAGGCCAGCTGGCTGGTGCTATGCATAACAGGGTAGGTAACCTGGCCCCGGTATCTATAAATATGGTTGATGTTGGCAGCAGGGGTTGCAAAATGAAATATCACACAAACAAGGGGGGCAAATGGACTCCTGCCTATCCAGGACTGGATGAATGACCTGGACTGGTGTCAACTAGCAGAACATAAGATTTATCAGAGTTGGGGCTGCCCTCGAAAGTACGAGAAGATTTGGGGCAAATGGAGCCAATATAGAGAGAACTAGGGACGTATTAGGGGACTTGCAGGAGGGTGGGAGGAAGGTAGCTTTGACAAAGGCTGTATTCCTTTATGTGCCAGTATGCCCACACCTTTATCCAAGTGATACATCTGTTAATTTTGTAGGTTGATACTGCTGTAGTTTAACTTCTCCCCACACTGGATCATCATGCACTGTCCCCATTTGTAAAAATTGCTGCATACTGAGCACCTGTTCAATAAAAAGATCAAATAAAAAAAAAAAAAAGGAATCTGTACTGTTAGTGTCAGTAGTATTACTTTCAGTCTGAACCATTGGCGTCTGAAGCAAACAGCTCATTGTCAAATCCAATGGTTTACCATGTGCAGTATTTACTCCTGCAGGTATAGTCAGAGTATGAGCAGATTTTACCTGTGACCCAGATTTATAAAGAGGTACAAAAGACCAATAGTAACAGGACCAGTTAAAGCATCTGGAGCATTCAATTTGAATGGGTTCAATGGACCTGTTATTTCTGTTCCCCCTCTTGTAGGTGAAATCAGGGTAGCTTCTCTTGGTACTTTAGGTATTACAGGGGCATTTGGAATTCCAGCTATATTTCAATTTGTCATTCTCTCATTCTGAGTTCCATTGTGTGGTGGTGGACGATTCATCAATAAGTCCTCTGTGTCACTATTTTCGCCTTCTGTTTCAGCATTACTCTTTTCTGTCTCAGTATGTTTTCTTTTCTTTTTTCATTTCCCCCTAATCTCTTCTTCAACAGGATACATTCTTGTTCCCTGAATAACTTCTGTTCTCCATGCTTTCTGTTGTGTATCCCATCTAGCTTCTGCATACTGATCTATGGTTCTTCAATATCTTCTTTCTCTTTTTTATTAGCTATATGTTCCCATGTATTTAATGCTTCAAATTGAACAGGTCTAGGAGGTGGTCTCATTTCGTATAATTTCCTTCTCAAATTCTCAATAATTCTCAAATTAAATGTCCGGTAAGGAGGAAACTGTAGGCCCTCATCTTCCTCTGTAATTTTGTGCCATTGTTTAAGCCAAAGACATGGATGCAATCCTTTATCTATCAATACGGTATATCCTGGCGTACACTGGGCAGTACATCTTCTCCTATTCTAACAGGTATGGACACATCTCCTTGCATTAATTTTCGTAAAGCTTTGAAAAATTTCATTTTTATTGAATTTTATATCTCAAAAATGTTTTCCCAAAACCAGGAAATACATTTCTCCCACAATTCTCTTGCTTGATAATCTCAACCAATAACAGCACGACTTTCTATGACGTAGTCAACCAGTCTCAGTGCGGCTTTACACCAACCGACCAATCACAGCACAGCAAAATGTGGTGTCACTCTTGCTCCTTGCAGCTCACCCTCCTTTACTATTTTCTTCAGAGCTTTTTCTAAGCAAATATACAGTACAATATGCAACTGTTTTCAACAATTAAATCTGTTGGCTCCACTAAAGGAAACTCGATTATCACTCTTACAATGTAATTAAACTATTTTCTATATATTCTATATAATCACTCACTTCAAATGAAATCTCGACCAGTGGAATTTTATCTGAATTGATACAGTTATTCCTTGTGCACCTGAGATCACTATACCAATCGCTTATTACTAACATACAAAAGAAAATCACTATCAATAGGATGTTGTCGACGACGTCTCAGAACATACACTACAGCAGACAACTTACTCAGTAACTTCTACACCACCACATAGGTGTATATCCTGGGATCTTAGGCCACAAACGTACCTGATAGCAACTTAAACTTCTTTGCATTAAGCGATAAAGCACATACAACTTTTCAACTTTGCATAATATCACACAGCCATTTTAAAACATCGCAATCTAAACCAAAGCAATCGCAACATGCATCCCTATTAATACTCACACTCTTTTGATGCTACAAGTCATCGAAATCCGTCAGTTACTCTATCAATCCTTCTGCCAAACCTTTGGAATTTTGGGCTTTTTAGTTAGACTGGGGACGCCTATTTTGGGCACCCTAATTCTCCATGCCACTAGATAACACCATAGCTCTGCTACCAAGTTTTGTTGCAGCGGACGATTATTTCAAATTTTAGACTTTGCCCACAGAGGCATTGGTTCTCATATGGACCTTTCTTTGTCATAATGAGGGGTGGACAAATCAGGATGTCCCACTGCCAACTCACAAATTTATGATCAGGTTCAACAATATTACTTTCGGAACCATGCTATAAAAATTGAGCATTGCAATTGGAAGACCCAACCTCCTCAAGAAGTTCAGTCTAACAAGAATTATGCAAACAAATAGCTCTGCTGTGGCTTCACAGAACAAGAGCAAAATGACTCTCTCTATAATGCATTAGGAAATAAAATAATTGTTAGCACAGTTTCTGTGGAAAGAACATTAAGACACAAATAAAGACAGACAAATTTAGATAACTTCGTTACTGTATTAATGATCCAAAAGTAATGCATGTAAGTAACGTTTTAAGCAGCTCAGTCATGAGTCTCAAAGCACATAGTATAAAACCACACATTTAGTCAAAGTAAATCTATTGTTAAATAAAAGAATCAATAAGTGGATGGTTTAGGGTTAGAATACCTTCCATCAACAAAGAGGATGATTCAAAAGAGTTCTCTTAACATGGGCAAAAGGATCAAGTTAGAGTCTCCTAGGGAAAGGTCCATAGGCATGGGCACCAGACAGCTCCAAATCATCTCGCAGGCAAGTTCATCAGCAATGGCAAAAAGCAAAGGGCATGTAAAAGAGTCCAATAGGCAGTTCACAATCGAGGAGAGGGGGAATGAAGAATCCTCAAAACTGAAGGAACATCTCAGCTGAGCACACAAAGAAAGTGGGCCTCCTCCATTTAGGAAAGTCACTTTGTATACTTTAAATTGTGCGTTGTGACATCAATAGTCATCTCACAATGGTATGATCATCATGTGACCATTCTTCCGTTCTCCAGGTACAAATTGATACTCCAGCATACTTTCCCATGCTGGTCATGAGAAACGACTATTCATTCCATCCTCACAGGTTAGTTGACAAAGAGCCTATTTACTTTGTTGCTCTTCATGGATATAGTCCTAAATTAAGGTTACCACCAATTCACACACAAAGAAAGACTGAAAACGTTTCTCATTGCCTAAGGAATGTCGCATGAACAGAACAAAAAAGCAACATTTGAGAAAACATATCAAAAAGTTGATTACACCAGGCTATGAAATAATTCAGCCTAATGAAAACGATAATTCAATACATTTAAAAGTTAGCATTTCGAATTTAGTAAAGTATACTCAAAATTCAGTTCAAAGATAATGAAATTATTCAAATATATCATATATGAACATATTTGTAATGTTGTCAGTGAAAATAAATTGCTTATATATATTTCATATCTTTATGATGTTGAGCACTTATACTGAAAGTTTCAGTTATATAGCACATTGCATACGTGAATTGCACCACTTTCTAATTCTTTATGGCACTCTACAATGAAGTCAATATAAATGCTATGTTTCATCATTACTTTTCATGATGTCTTTGTTAAACATTTGAGGTAATGAGTTACTAAACATTTAAAATTAATTATATGATTAATCCTACTATTTCTACCTATCCATGCACGCATTTCCGGTACTGTTATTTCAATTTTTCTCATTTTCAGTGTTATTTTTCTACACGTGTGCAATGTGCACATTTGTTTTTTCATTGTCAAGATTGTTTTATGTGTCTTGTGAAGCATGATCAGCTTTTACGCTGCATCACCAGTTACTAGGAGGAATCGTAGTTGGGCAAAACTTAACACCAAGAAATGGAAATCGGCCCTTAGCACTTCTATACCTGATCTGGGTAAGGACCTTTTATCAACTAATGAGAAGGTAACCCTGTGGATTAAACACTCTTTGGATCAAGTTATCTCTGTGAAGACAGTTAATCCATGTGTAAAGGCCAAATCCGCTCTATGGTACCAGTGGCGGCTGGCAAGGCTCGCGGATGGCAAGATGGAGGGGAGTCACGGGGGGGGGAGTCGCGTGGGGGGGAGTCGCTCGGGGGTTGGGGTGTTCAATATAATAAAAAAATTAACTTACCTTGCCGCCGGGTCCCACGTCTCCGCTCCTGCTCTCCTCATCTTGGAACAGGAAGCACAGCCAGGCCCCCCTGGCCAATCACAACCCTCCAATGCAGTGTTACTAATGGTCTGAGCTCTGTGACACGGCGCTCAGCCAGGGGCTGGAGGGGTGGGCATGGTCTCCATGCAGGCTGTAATGCAGCCTGCATGGAGAACAAGGAAAGTGCGCATGACTGGTTTGGGTGGCACGAGATGGCCGACCAAACAGTCATTGCGCACTTAGGAGTGGGCAAACCACTCCTCCCCTGCCCTGCTCTGAGAGCAAAGAAGCCCCGCCCGCCCACCCGCCTGCCTGCAAAGCAGCATGAAGTATAAAGTGATAATAACTCAAAGTTATTATCATTTTATGTTTTGTACTTTGCACTGCTTAAAAGCAGTGGGGCGACTCTCCTCCGCCATAGCGGACGAGCTGCCACTGCATGGTACACTCCCCGCCTTCTGACACATAGGAAAGAGTGCAAAAGGTGGGAGAGGAAGTGGAGGAAAAATTATGTTGAGCTACGTAAATTGAAGCATTGTGAGGCTACGAGGAAATACATTACTGAAATTAAATTGGCCCAAGCCACCTACTATGAATTAAAAATAAAATCAATAATGCTTCCAATTCACCTCGAGAATTGTTCCAAAGTGTCAAACCATTGGCAGAATCGAAATTGGACATCCCCACGGCTGAGCCTACTGTTACTCGCTGTAATGACTGTGAAATTCTTTCTTAAAAAATTACAGACATTTACTCCACTTTTCTGGAGTTTGAAAGAGAATTTGACTCAAATAGAAATTAAGGCAAACAGGAGAAGGGGAAGGCTTGCCTCTCGAACTTCCCTAAAATTACTTCCGGTGGTTTTGCAGTGCTAATTAACAAAGTGGAAACAGGATCCCCTCTTGATCATGCCCCGTCTCAGATTCTTTCTCAAGCAGCAGATCATCTGTTCCCGGTCGTGATGGAAATGTTAAATCATTCTTTGTTAAATGGACAAGTACCACCTGCATAGAAACATGCAGCTGTAAAAGCCATATTGAAAAAGCCTAATTTGGACCCTCTCTACCTAGGGAACTATAGACCCATTTCTCTGCTCCCTGGAATGAGCAAGGTACTGGAGAAGCATGTTAACCAGTATCTCTCTAAGTTCATAGAAGCAAATAATGTCCTGCATCTGACTCAGACAGGGTATAGCCCTGAAACTGCTCTTCTGGCTGTAGTGGAGGAGCTGAAGATGGTGTTAGATCAAGGACTGACATCAGCTATCATACTCCTTGATCTCAGTGGAGCATTTGATACAGTCAACCACGGAATTCTTATTGAAAAAATCAATAATGCAGGTGTCACTGGAACTACCTTCAAAATGGCTTACTTCATTTCTTTTAGGTGTTTGACAAATCCTGCCTTTCGAACACTTTCTCTTTGAAGTGTGGTGTGCCGCAGTGCTCCTCCCTGAGCCCTACACTTTTTAATTTGTACATGCGTCCTCTCACCGAAATTGTGCTGTTTTTCGGGATATCTATTTTTATTTATTTATTTATTTATTTATTTATGTGTTTTATAGAGCGCGAACTTGACCCGTTAGGGTATCAGAGCGCTTTACAGGAGAGCAAACAATATACAGACAGGCTTAGAAACAACCAATTGCAGATCGAGTAGTAGGGGGCCGGGTGCCGGAGATATAAGGGAAAGAAGGGCACGTATTTACAGTTTACAAAACCAAATACTGAAGACGAGATAACATATATACAGATTATGTTTACAATTATTCAAGACAAGGTACCAAGTTTCCGATGGGGCGACTAGGTAGTCCGAAGGGAGGCAGTGGACGGCCATAGGTCAGGGCCATAGTGATGCATGAGGCAAAACTTAAGCGAGGAATTTGCCCATAAGGAAGGTTTTGGCATCTTTTTTGAATCGAGTTAGAGAGGGGATTCTTCTGATGTCGGGTGGGAGAGTGTTCCATATTCTTGGAGCAGCCCCGGAGAAGGCCCGATTGTAAGTTTTTTTTCCCCGAAAGCGTGCAGGTTGAAGCAAGAGGTTTCTGGCAGATCGGGAGTTTCTGATTCCTCCGGAGATCACAAGTTTCTGTGCCAGATATGCAGGGGAGTTAGAATATAAAGCTTTGTGCATGATGCATGCTCGCTTGAGCTGTATTCTAGCCTCTAGGGGAAGCCAGTTGAGAGCTTTCAGGTGTGGGGAAATATGATCGTATTTCCTTGTGCCGGTAAGTAGTCTGGCGGCCGCATTGAGGCAGGCTTTAAGAGGTGCCAGGGAGATCTTGGGTAAACCCGAGAGGGTAGAGCAGCCATATTCCAGTCTAGAGATGACGAGTGCTTGGACTGCCATTTTTAGGTCGGGAGCATCGAGGAAGGGTTTCAATTTCCTAAGGTAGCTCAGGTGGAATCTGGCTGTTTTGGCCATCGAGTTGATGTGGTCCCGCATGTTCAGGTTGCTGTTGAGGGTAATTCCCAGGGATTTGGCCGAGTCCACAATGGTCGGTGGGCAATTTAAGGCTGTGATAGCCTTAATCCATGATTGAATATCAAGGTTGGTATTGGGAGGGAGACCAGGAGAAATTCTGTTTTCTTTGCATTGAGTTTGAGTTGATTGGATGCGAGCCATTGGACGGTGAGTTTCAGGGCTTCGTTCAGGGAGAGAATCTCTTCGAGAGATGAGGTTTTGATGTAGATCTGAGTGTCATCAGCGTACATATGATAGGAGATATTTGCAGTGTGTAATACTTCGGTAAGCGGTTCTAGGTAAAGGTTGAAGAGGGTGGGGGACAGGGTTGATCCTTGAGGGACTCCAACCGTGACCGGGGATGGTGACGAAAGGTTGCCGTTGATTAGGAATCTCTGTGACCGGTTTTGGAGGAAGGACCTAAACCATTCTAGAACAGTGCCATCCAATCCCATTCTGAGTTTGAGGCGTTCGAGTAGTTTTTCATGGTTGACCGTGTCGAAGGCCGAGGATAGGTCCAGGAGAATTAGGAGACAAGTTTTGCCTTGGTCAAGGGCTTGGAGGGCATCATCCACGATGTGGAGCATGGTGGTTTCGGTGCTGTGCCCTGGTCTAAATCCGGATTGGAAGTCATCGAGCAGGTGGAAGTTGTTAATGTGTTGGCTTAGCTGCTGTTGCACACATTTCTCCAGCACTTTGGCTAAAAGGGGGATGTTGGAGATGGGTCTGAATTTATCGGGGGAGGCTGGATCCAGCGACGGCTTTTTCAGAATGGGGAGGACTTGGCCGGCTTTTAGGGAGTCAGGCATCGTTCCCTGCTGGAGGGAGGCGTTGATTATTGTAGTCCAACTAGGAATAATGGATTGGGCGACGGCAGCTAGGCAGTTGGAAGGGAGCGGGTCATTAAAATGGTTGTTCGGGTTTAAGGTGGAAAGGATTTTAGAGATGGAGTCTTCGTCGTAGTCTTTGAAGACAGACCAGTGAGCATGATTTTTAGGAGGAGCCTGTGGGTGCGTCGTGGTGGGAGGAGGCGGGTCAGGAAGGGGTTGAGGGTGTGTAATGGAGCTGAGTTCGTTTCCGAGGGCTGAGATTTTGTCAGCGAAGAAAGAGGAGAATTCCTCTGAGGATATAAGAGACTTAGGGGTTTCTATAGTGTCGTATGCTGATGACTCACAATTGGTGTTCTCGCTTGTTCCCGAACACAAGCCCCAATCTTCATCTCTGGGGCCTTGCATGGAGAAGATAGCAAACTCGATGGCCAGCTCCTGCCTTAAGCTAAATGGGGACAAAACTGAAAAGATGATACTAGGCAATGACCCTAACTGCCAGCCGATTTTAAGCTGCCCTAATTTCTCAGACATGCCCCCTACCCTCAATACAGTTATAAAATGTCTGGGGGTATGGTCGGATAAATACCTGTCAATGGATGTCCAACCAACAATATTATCAGCCAGCTGCTATGGCCTTCTTAGAATGTTGCGGAAAATTCTGCACCTGCTCCCCTTTTTATCCAGGGGGCTTGTGATACAGGCTTTCATTCTCTCTCATCTGGACTATGGGAACTCACTCTACCTAGTAGCGCCCATACTTGTAACTAAGAGACTTGAAGTTGTGCTGAAAATGGCAGCCCGCCTTTTGCTCAGTATCCTATGACATCAATCAGTTCGGCAGGCCTTGGTCACTCTCCACTGGCTTCCGGTAGACCAGAGGTTGAAAGTTAAAACTCTTTGTAGAGTACGTAGGGCATTTCAAGCAAAAGGTCCTTCTTTATTACAACTATTAATTTCATCTTACACTTTGGGCAGAACCCTAAGATCAACCAAGGCTCGACTTGTGAGAGTCCCCCATATCCGGAGAACGAGAAGTGAAGGGTGCTCCTTTGCTTACACTCCATCCAAACTGTGGAACTTTCTGCTCCATACAGTGGGGCTCATTGATAATGAACTTGTATTAAGGAAGCACATGAAACCCTGTCTGTTTGGCAATTAGCCTTTCTACTGTCGCCTAGGAAGGAACAGAGTGTTAGTCTGTGTTGCAGAAGTTAGTGCCGGAATGCCTTAGGGTAGCCATGCACTTTTCAAATATGCGTAGAATAGAATTGAACAGAATAGTTACTAGGTGTATATTGGTGTACTTAATTTCTCCCTAAATGTATTTTAAATATCTGCAACAATCAACATTCACATGAAGAAGCAAGAGGCTAAGGATTAAGCGTTTTTGTTGGCATATATTATAAGAAGTAAAATATCCTCTGTCATGTGTTAAGAGGCTATTGCAAGTCACCGTCGTGTTCTAAAACTATATAAAGGAACTCAATCTTAAACCCTGTGCCTCTATATGATTACAAAAGGTCTTTACTAACTTGCAATATCCTTATAGTGCAGGACAGAGTGTACTTTATCACTTATATTTTAGATGACTTATTAAATTAAATGTATGGGGTTTATCTTTCATACCTATCACCATACAGATCCCCTTGAATGTATATCTGATACTGTGATTTAATTTGGCATTAGAACTTTGAGTCCAAATTCAAAAACAAGCCTGAATTAGCTAAAAATCAGCTCATTGTAGGTTTCCACCAAAATTTAAATAGATTATTGACATTTAGAGGATCCTCACAAATCCTCAGGGTGTATGCATCGAAATCTACAGAAATCATAGATATGTGTGCTTTCTCTTACAACACTAGGTTTTGTTTTCATACTGGGATTCTGAAGGAGGAAAAGTGGAGGAAATGTGCATTTGCGTATTTAACTTCCTATAGACTTCTTTTAGCACTTGCACAAACATTTTGGTTGACCTCTAAATTTGAAGGCTATGTATTAGGCATATTATAATATTGCTTATCATTACTACCAGATTCAGTGCCTCATTTAGGGTTGAACAAAGTGAAAGGAAGGCTGCAGAGCAGCATTCCCCCTGCCCCACCACATCTAACTGCAGTTCCCCAGCCCATTTAGAGGTGGGGGAACCACTGTATTGCCATCAGAGTCCCAAACAGGGCGAAACCGGCCCTGGGTTGCTCGTGTTCCATTTCAGGAAGGACCTGGCCTGGCAGTTCAGGTTGTACTGTTCCCATAGGAGTAGGGATAAGGCTGATTGGAATATGGCTGGGTCCAAACTGAGGTGGTATGGTGGGCAAAAGAACGATGAGTTGGAGTTCTATGTTGAGCGTTTGCTAGTGGTTAGTCTTACTGCAAGCATTCCTCCCACCACCTTTTGTGTTTGATGGTCCTCTATTTTGCAGTGCTGAATGACAAACACAATTGGCCATAAAATTGAAGTTAAGTAAAGCTTTTTCAAACTTTTTTTCAAGTACCAATGCAAGTGAAAGTAACTTTATAAACTCCAACCTTTTCTAACTGCAAGTTAGACAGTCTCCCTGACTTGGAAACATTTATCAATCTACACACCCGTATAAAATACTCACCTAACACAATTTTACTACCTCCTTCTCCTCAAGTCAGTATGTGAATGCAAATTTTTTAAAAGGTACATGTTCACAATTACATATAATTTCGACACCGTATTTCTAAGTTTCTTAAAAACGTGCTAATACTATTTCGTATTTGTTGCAAAGTCATCCTGTGCCCTGGACACCCCCATTTCTTTCTGACTGGTACTGGTGGTAACTGACTCTGACTGACCCTGGGCTCTACCTAACCAGACCCAGGGCCAGTACTATGCTGAAAAAGACACTTAGAATACAGTGAAAACACCTATATTCACTAGGGTACACTCTGGGTTTGGGTACCCCTATGATTGGCATGACCTTCCCTATAAGGCCCTAGTACATAATAGGACAGGGGGGTTGAAACTACCTTTACGTCCCTAGTATATAATAGGGAATGGCAGTTTAGAGACCAGCAGCCCCTTCTGCACTTACATGTGTGCACAGTTGAAGCCTGTGGTCAGTTTAAAAGCAGCCCTTTGTTGCAGAACTGCTTTTAAATGCTATTTGTGCCCAAACTCGACTGTGGTGTTTGGGGCACTTAAAAGTTAATAAAATACAATGTTGTGGCATTTTAGGTAACCCCAGGGTCTCCCTTAGGTGTCCCAGGGGTGGGGGTAAAGGTATTTATAAGGAGGGTCCTTATGAAATGGTTTTTATATGCCCTGGGGTAAGTGAAATTGCAAATTTCACTCCCCACATTGCAGTACACTGCTTCCCAAAATCGACTTTTGTGCTAGGAGCACTGTGGAATGAGGATCTACAATATTTTTACATATTCAGAACCCCTAAAGTCTCCCCTAGGTATCCCAGGGGTGCGAAGTCCTGTAGATATAGGCAGGGTCCTTATAAAAGATGTTTAATAAGCCCTGGTGTTGGGGAAATTGCCCAGAACATTTTCCCCATTGCAGATCCCCAGCCACATAGGTTAACATGGCAAGAAGTTATTAAATAATAACTAACGTCAAGGAGGTCATCAAAATATAATTCAAGGACTTCCTAGAATGGTATTGATAAATCCAACAATATGCTATTATTGAATTTATCCTAAAATGTACAGACAAGAAGTTATAAGACTTTCCTGTCTGTAAGCCAAAATTCAGCCTTCCAGTGATCTGTCCTGATTGGACAGAGTTAAGTGGATTAGCCAGGCTGCTTTGATGAAGTGATAAGTAGACCCTGGGGTTAGAGAGTCATTCTGGGAGGGCAGGGTTCTGCTACATAGGAATGCCAGAGCAGGGGGAGGGGTCGCAAACAATAATCTTCAATGGAAGGAGAAGACAGACAGGAGAGGCAGTTTCATTTACATCCCTACTCTTTGAACCCAGCCAGATGGCAGGATTAAGGAAGAACTGAGCAGATGCAAGGGGGAGGGACAATATGGAATTGAACGATCCTGAAGGTTTGTTTAGCCAACTCTTGTCTCTCTGCTGGAAAATCAGCAATGTTGAATTTTGGAGAAATGGTGCTCTCCGGGAGACTACAGTGCTACACTTTGGAGGATATGGTCATACCCTGGGGTGTTGCCCTGCACCTCACTGGACAGGAGTGTCCTCCTGCTTGACCCAGAAAAACTTGGAATAAGTATCTGAGAGGTGTAAAAACTCTCAGATCTGCTGCTTGAAACTAAAGGAGGAAGAAGGGCCCTTGCTGAGAAGTTTGATTTGCATCAACCAGGTGCTGTACTCTGAAGACTGGGCCTGCTGCACAATCTGGAACCAAAGCCCTGTGAACCTAACTTGCTTTAAAAGAACTAAAGAGTGGACTCCTTGCAAGCTACAGGTTAACAGAGCTCACCTGGACCATCACCACAAAGAATCCCCAGCCTGGAATACTATCAGTGGATTTGTAAGGGTTTTGTCCAAGTGGATTGTGGGAACTGAAGTCCCAAATTTTCAAGGACCATCTTGGAGATTCCAGACCCTTGGAGAAAGTTTTGGACACTTTGGGACCCTCTGGGGAACATCAGGAAGAAGTTTCAGAAGTTTGGAGAACTTTGGAGCAACTTTGAAAAAAAGCTCCATAAGTGGACCGACTCGACCTGGCCAGCTAAGCCGCTGGGCCTCAACCATGAGCCTGCCATCCAGGTTCGTCCCGCTGAAAAGCTCCGGAGGTCCGACTTCCAGAGTTTGACTGGGAGTTGGCTGAAACCCAAGCCAGCGAAACCTCACCTAAGCCGGCCTGGTGAAGAGCAGCAAGGGACCCCTGAAAAAAAGCTCTGTAAAAGTTTCTAAGTCCGAACGTAGGAGAGGTGACCAGGACTAACCGCCAGAGTCAAGCTGCCCACCTTCAACCGTGAGCCAGCTTGGATCCCTGGTTCATTCCACTGGAAAGCTCCGGAAGTTTGACTTCCACAAGTTTGTCCGGGAGCTTGTCACAAGGAAAGCCGGCGAACCCTCACTGAATCCGGACTCGCTGAAAGCTTCAAGGGGATCCAGTCAGAAGGTACAAACTTTGACAGAGACCTACCGCGAGGAGTAGCCACACAGGGCTCCATCGCGGTCGGCCTGAAACTTTGACTTTGTCCTGGTCTAGCATGACAAGATGTCCCAATAGGCGCTGTAGGTTTCTATGTTCTATATAGTGATAAATGTTTAAAAATTCATATCTCCGGTTCCCTACATTGGATTCTTTTCATTTTGGTGTCATTTTAAAGATATAAATATTTCCTAATTTCATAAATTGGTGTTGGATTTTTATTGTGTGTTGAATTACTGAATTGGTGTTTTTAGATGCTTTACATACTTGTCTTTGAAGTTAAGTCTGCCTGCTCGCAGCCAAGCTACCAAGGGTTGAGCATGGGAATCATTTTCTAAGACCTAATCTGAGCCTTCTGGTGTGTTAGTAGCCTTATTGCCAGTGGTATATGCATATTTACCACTACTAATAACCCACTTTCCAACAGTATTTAAACTGTTTATTATTAGAGAAAACAATACTATTCAGAGAGTAACCTTAATCACACTTTACCCACTTAACAACACTCCCAAGTACAGATTTCCACTACCCAGTCACTGATGTTAGGTATAAAAATCTGCCACATTATATAAAGGGCTGGAAGCACTCTCACATGCCAGACATTGCACTCATATCCTTAACCTAGTTGTAGGCATTCATAAACTATGGGGTGGACTATATGTGAACCGCAATATTGCTACTGATTTCTATATTTATTTAATAAACTATTGTTTTTTAATTCAAACTACCACTCTGAATATTACTCATAATAGACCCTCACAACAACACTACCACTTTCTTCAACACGTGGAAAAGGAGCTGAACTACATTCCGCACAATGCAACACATGGTAAAAAGGAAGACATGGTGAGGGAAGTAATTTTATTTGTATGTCCTCATATCACCCCCCGGTGAACACAATCCGACCTTTGATGTGCTCATTATCAGTCTCAACTTCAGTCAATTATCTAGGCTGTGGCTCCTTGGCTGAACCTCCCCAGCCACTGCTGACTTGAGAGGTTTAATCATTGGACACGGTGTTACTCATCCTATCTTTAACATATTCCAAAACCCTTCATCCTCTACCCCATTCTTACTTTTCCTGTCCAGCTCCTTAAAATACCTTACTGAGCTCTGCCAGTCGCACCATTTTGGGGCTAGGGGTTGGCACCACTTTTTACAAATCTCCCTCCTTGCCAGGAGGATCAAATAAAAGATCAGTTTATGTTGTAGTGCAGAGAGAGAGTCGCCTCCTGCTGAACCAAGCCAAACATAATCATAGCGGGTCTTACCTACATGTTTCTCCATGGGGTGTCAGATATTGTCTTACCCACACTTGATCAAAATTCCTCCAGGCTCGGGCAGTCTGCAAACATATGAACATCATCCGCATCTCAGCCGCGCACCATCTGCATCTAGAATACTAACTCCCTCTTATCTTTGCCAGCTTTAGAGGAGTCCAATAAGCTCTGTGGAGGGTGAGGAAGTGTTTTTTCGTTAGTGCATCAGATTTAATCACAGAATAAAGTGTAGACATTGATACTTGCCATATTTCCTCCAGCTCCATGTTCGGCAAGTATCCATCCCGTACGTGGTGTGGAGGTTTCATATTCTCCACAACTGCCTTCAGGAGGTGCAGATATCAATGCAACACTTCCTTCTTCCTTTCTAAATGTTCCTGGAGGTCCTTCTCTGTTGGGCATGGCTCAATCTCGATCCACCCCTATGGCCTAAGCCACACATTAAGCTGTTAGAATTTAAACCTCAAGAGTGTCCCATTTGTCATCCTCCTCCAAGCGTCTCAAGATAGTCCCCGGCCTTCTTCTACCAACTGACCACAATTTGTTAGGCTGCACTACCTTAGGGGTTTTGCTAAACTGTCCAACAAGCACTCTGGGATCACCAGGTGAGTCCAATACTGGGGACTACTTGCGATTCCCAGAAGTGCCCTGACCCCATGCCACACTTTGGCAGCTACCTGCAGGCACTTTAGCCGAACCTTCTTAAAATATTTGGGTGCCCAAAACTTCCTAATGGTAGGTCAGTTAGTATCGCGGTGAGCATAACACCCACTGCTGACTCATTGGGGCGAAGGAGGAGCATCCTGCTATTCTTCAGCTGGAAGACCCAGCAGTAGAGTTGAATATCAGGTAACCCTAGACCTCCTTTCTCCACCTCCCTTCTCAGCTTTTTCCAAGAGAGTCTTATACCCCTGCTTGCCTAAACAAAAGAGATAATTTTCCCATGTATTTTCATAAGGGCCTTCTTATCGAAGTTTAATGGAATGTTATCAAACAGATAGGTGAATTTAGGTAGGATAGACATCTTGACTAAATATATTCGGCCATGTATGGTAAGGGGGAGGCTCTGCCAGCTTTTCATTATCCTGTCTACCTAGATGGAGATCATCTCTAAATTTGCCATTAGGATTTTCTCTGGATCTTGCGCTTATTGTTAGCTTCAGGTATCTTATTTCCTCTGTGCTTTGTGTGGCATCACAACTCTGACTCCATGTCATAATCTTCATTTTGTCCTTGTTTACTTCATAGGCAGATATCTCGCCTAAACACCGTACTCCTAACATTAATTGCGGCATGTACGTGCAGCATCTGAGGTATAAATAATTAAATCATCAGAGTAAAGTGCTATTCTCCTGGAAAATGCCCCTACCGCAATTGGTTTTATTTCTCTATTCATTCTAAAGCTTTGGACCTGGGGTTCGATATATAAGTCAAAAAGAATAGATGAAAGTGAGCAGCCCTGCCTAGTCCCTCTTCCTATTTTCACCGGTATGGAAAGATTATCATTGATCAGGACCTGGACGTTCAGCGTGCTATAGATTTTACCTATGGTACCTAAAAATGCATCCCCTATCCCAAAATGTTTTAACACAGTCATTAGATACTTCTAGTTAATACAATTGAATGCCTTGGCCGCGGCCAATGTCACAATTGTCAGTGGGACCTCTAGAGTTGTTGCTAAGTCTATTGAGCCTATCAGTGTGTGAGTCAGCTCCCTCAGATTCCTACCAGGTAGAAAATCCCTTCTGATCATCATTAATCATACTCCCCACCACTTTACTTAACCAGGTAGCTAACATACTGGTAAAAACGTTATAACTGCAATTCAATAGTGATATTGGATGATAGGACTGACACTGTAAAGGATTCTTTACCGGCAGTGAAATTACGGCCTCATTCCAGGACCATGGAGTTAAACAGCTTAATCCAGGCTAGAATAACCCTCTCTGATATTAAGATGTAGAACTCATTATGGATCCCGTCAGGCCCCGTAGCTTTCCCTCTCTTTAGCTTTCTGACTGCTGTCAAAATTTCACTTCGTGTTATTTCTTGACGCAGATATTTCTGCTGTTCTTGAGTGAACCTGGGGAGATATTTATCTGTCAACCAACTATCTAAGTCTTCCCCATCTATAATTAAAATTTCTGAGTATAAAGCCAGATAAAACGTACAGAAACCTGACTCAATTTTACTACTATCCTCAACAATTAAGTTAATCTCCTCATCCATGATTTCCTGAAGTAATTCCGATTTATATCCAGTCTAGCTTTCCAGGCTAGCAACTTACCACGGCTCTCACCGTGCACATACTCCCTGAGCTTGCTGGCTTCCCATTGCTGTATCACATTCTCTTCTATTTTCAATGTAACTTTTATTTGCAGGTTTTCCAATGTTCCCTCTATCACTTTTCTCATATCCCCTTTTAACATATTTGTTTTCAGCGCTACTTCTAATCTTGTAGTCTCCTCCTCCAGCTGTGAAACCTGCGTCCTCTCCTTCCTGTTCCATGCAACCAAGAAAATCTTAAGGCTACGCCTTAAGCAGGCTTTCTATGCATCCCATACTATGTGAATAGGGGCTGATGTCATATTCCAGCTAAAGAACACCTCTGTTCCCCTCCCTGCTTCTAGCATGATCTCAGACTGAAGGAATACCCTCCTATTAACTGCCCACAGCCTGATCTGTTTACAACCTGTCAGTTTGATCTTTAAAAGTAAGGCAGCATGATCTGACAGGTGAATAAGAAGATTTTCTATCTCCAGAACCCTCTCCACCTCTCTGCTATCAATAAAAAAATAGTCTAATCTCGTGTATTGTAGTGTAGTGAGCATTTTTCCTGCTATGGGAGGTATAATCCCTGTGGTTCCCCTTTACCGTACACCACACATCGCAGATTCTCTGCCATGGAGAGTAAATAGGCCCTCATACTTGGCGAGCTGATTTGAATCGAAGCTCTATATAGTTGTTTGTTAAACAATATATTAAAATCTCCATCTAAATTAATGGGAGCCTTAAATTTCACCAAGGTAGAAAGAACTGTAGAAGTAGACCTTACCAAGGCCTACCGGTGCTAGGGGTTCGCCCTTCTTTGCGCTCTAGTCCTCAGACCAATAAATAGAGATTGGCACAGAAGCTGAAATATCAAAACAACAGTTTATTAAACCTCATGAGTGGAACTACATCTATACAAAACCCTCAGGCAGTGTATGAGGTAGCACAAGGAGCACAGAAACTGTGGGTCTTTTATACCCACTCAAGAGCTCAAAAGGAGGCGGTACAAGCACACACAAGAATAGCTATTCACATGTATGGACATACAGAAAATGCTCAGTCAACAAAGTAGGAGGAGAATGAAGTTGCTGACATCAGTTAGAGCAGCCTGGCATTTACAGACTAAGACAGGTGCATGAGCAGCTAAAGACTTTTCTGAGCATGTGGAGTGTTACAGGAGCTAACTATAGATAGTTATTCTAGTAAAGCACAAGGGTAGGCAACAGCGAAGACGGAAGGAGCACATGGCGAGCACATGGTCAACTAAAATGGCTGCCAAAAACAAAATGGCTTCAGCTCATGCTAACAGTGATCTCTGCCAAACTTCCACAGACGACCCTTTTAGCATTAGCTGAAGACATCTATAATCTAGAAGGAACAATAAAAACATCTTGTATGTCAATTTTCATCATTTCATTAACTTCTTGATCTAATACACGTTGGGCATTCACTTTCTTAACATTACATCTGGCAGGTATACAAGCAGTAATACACAGGGAGCAAAGCATTGGACCACATTGTATACATAGGCAGCATGTCAGCAGGATTGCAAATAATATACATAATATTGTCAACAGTTTCCAGCCCCAGGTAGTAAATAGTGTCCATAGCCAACCGGCTAAAGTCCATGTTCCGGTATCGGGGTGAATCTCAGCAGCGATTTTATGCAGTTTAGAGATCGCATCAAAAACTGAAGGGGCATGATCAGGAATATAGATGCAGCAACTGCTCCCGATGATGCGACATGCACCACCTCGATCGGCCAGGACTACGTCCAAGACCATACGGTTTTGGAGTGCCACAATGCTCGCAATCTGTAGTTCTTCTGTGATGTTTCCAAGTGCCATAGCTGTTTGATTGGTTACAGCCTCTACAACACGTGTCAGACGTCGGATCTTCCGGCTATTTAAGGCAGCACCAACAAAGAACAGTCCCAAATTAAAATCAACATATTGCTGCAGTGTAGTATCAGTCTGATCCACCTCATCATGATTTGTTGTCCTCTTAAATCCGTTTTTGGAAATGTCATTAAACAGTTTATAGTCCTTGTGATATGATGCAGGTGCCAGAAACACAGGTGGTAACAAAAAGGACACAAAACAAGTACCGGACCAGCCAATTGGTAAATTGTAATATCCCTTATTCCCACATATAAAGTAGGTATTATGCGATGACGTAAAACTGCTGTTATTTACTCCGGTAATATTTAAAACCAGAGTACAGTCGCTTTTTCCCACGGGAATACTACCAACACTGTTCACACACAAGTCTGCACGAGCTCTAGTAACAGCTATAACAAAGGTCCATTACCCTTAGCAGTTCGAGTATTTGGGAAAATATAGTGTGTAGAGGAATTTCCTCGGCGATACTCCTCCATTTCCCATACAGTTCCTTTGGCCTGTGGATCGCCTTCTTCATCAGGATAGCACACTTTATTCAACTGGTAGTTTAGTCTTCCTACATCATATTTAGTAATATTAGCAACATGGGTAGCCCAGAGCAGCGCAAACCAAGCCCTACAAGAACCATTGTGTGAAAATGGCAGAGGTATGAAAGGTGTTCCTCCCTTTTTCTGATGAGCAGGCATCATTCCACACACCCAACAGTCGGTAATGTTCGCAGCATTATGTTTGTGGTGCAACATCTGGATGAACGTGTTGTTCAGATAGGACTGTCTATGCTTCTGCTCATGATAAGGGAGAGTAAAGTAGTGGTGTTCAATAGGTGCTGGAGTAGTAGCAGTAAGTATTCGTCGAACAGGAGCCACTTCCTCTACAACCCAAGTTATTACTGCCATAATGATCACACTGACAGTAAACCCAACAATGCACATAATTTTCTTATCGCAGATTCTCGCAGCAGTCGATGTCTCTTTCATAGGCATGGTCATCTTGATGCTGAAACAACAAAGCAGATGGAGCTCTAAAGTCCTGGGCAGCCGTTGGTTTCTTCACTGAGGGTTAAGATGGGTGTCACTAAGCAAAAGATCCCCCCTCTTCAGCTCAGTCTCTCACTAACCCAGGACGGTTGCTCAACCAGTCTCTTTCAGCAATGCAGTTTCTCTCCGGGGTCGCAGCTGATATCGAGATGTACCAGGGATCGTGTGGTCCGGGAAAACTTCCTCTCTCGGTGTCCAGAATCTGTCGATAGTCGGCGAGCGCAGCAGGTTCCACGAGGGCAGACGGCACTTTTCTGCAGTGCGTTGAATGGACCCAAATCTTCCGATTGGTCACTCGGACTGCAGTTCTTGTGGCCAGGAGCACCTGCTCAGGGCCTTTCCACCTGGGCTCTAGGCTGTTCGACCTCTGGAAGACCTTGACCATGACGTGGTCACCGGGCCGAAGATCATGACCATCACCCTGCGACCTGTCAGGAAGAGCTTCTCGAACCTGTTGATGAATAGAAAGCAAGCTGTCAGTCAACTGTGACAGGTAGTCACTCATCAAAACACAAGGTACATCATGTATGGGGCGTGGCTGAGGAATTCCCCAAATATTCATAGGCCTTCCAAATACCACCTCATACGGTGTAAGGCCAGATTGTGTATGTGGCACTGATCTAATGGAGAGCAATGCCAAGGGTAGTGCATCAGGCCATTTCAGAGATGTGGAAGCCTGGATTTTAGCCAACTTGAGTTTGAGGGTAGAATTGTATCGTTCCACTAGCCCTGCTGATTGTGGGTGGAAGGCAGCATGAAACTTCTGCTTAATTCCCAATCCTTTCAAGACATACTCAACAACTTGCCCAATGAAATGGGGTCCGTTGTCACTCCACAAAAGTTTGCAAACACCAAATCTAGGGAAGAACTCCTTTAAAAGCACCTTCGCTGTAGTAAGAGCTGTATTATCTTTCGTAGGATATGCCTCTATCCACTTACTAAAGGCACATACCACCACTAGAACATACTTTAGATTATTACAGCGTTCAAGCTGGATGTAATCCATTTGCAGAACCTCAAAAGGTGCAGTTGGTGTAGCAAACCCTCATGTTGGAGTTCGTGTCCCTTTTCAGGATTGTACTGAAGACAAATCAAGCAGGACTGCACTATCTTTTTAGCTATGCCGGCAATTTCCGGATGCTCCCAAACTTGCGTAAGCAACTTCGTTATTGAGGATGCTCCAACATGTGCCGGCCCATGTGTCATATGAATCATAGGATGTAAATAGGCTGTGGGCAGTCTCCATTTAGTCATGTCTTTATTCCTCCAACAGCCCTCATCATCCAATGTTCCCTCCCTAGACCATTGCTCAAATTCTTCTGCAGAGGCAGATCGCTGCATATCAAGCACTTCCTGCCTAGCATCATGCCAACGTTCAGCCTGTGACTTCACCACATACATAGATGTGGTGCTTCGCTGCATTGCAGTTTCGCGGGCTATGCGATCTGCGAAGGCATTACCCTGTCCTATTTTATCAGTCACTTTCTTGTGTGCGCTACACTTAACAATCGCTATTTTCTTCGGATATGTCAAGGCAGTCAGGAGAATATGCACCAATTCTCCATGCACTATTTGCATCCCATGTGATGTAAGAAAGCCTCTTTCCTTCCAGAGTAACCCAAAATCGTGAGCCACTCCAAAGGCATAGCGGCTATCGGTATAGATGTTGACAGACAAGTCAGTACTAAGTTCACACGCCCTCGTCAATGCTATCAGCTCAGCTGCCTGTTCTGACGTCTGTGGAATGCAAGCTGTCTCAACTACCGTCTGAAGCGTTGTGATTGCATATGCAGCTGATGTCGTGCCATCTGGTAATCGCAAACAAGACCCATCAACCCATAATTCTCCATCAACATTTGAGAGGGGCGTATCTTGTAGGTCAACACGACCCTTTGTCTGTTCCTCAGTAAGGAATATACAGTCATGAGACTCTTGTGACTGAGATTGAGTAGCTGGATACGGCAACAGAGTAGCTGGATTAAGAGTTGAAGATCTTTTCAAAGTGATATGAGGGGCCAAAAGTGTCAATTCATATCCTGTCAAACGAGCACTAGTTAAATGCTGCGTTTTAGTTTGGTTCAAAAGGGCGTCAACTGCATGGGGTACTAACACAAGCAATCTATGTGACAAGACTATCCCTTCACTCTGACGTATGGACACAGCTGCCGCTGCAACAGAACGAAAACACCCAGGCAACGCACGAGTGACTGGATCGAGGACAGCTGAAAAATATGCACAAGGACGCTGCTTATCATCGTGTGTCTGTACTAAAACTGAGAGTGCACAACCATCCCTCTCGTGTACATAGAGTGTGAAAGCCTTAGTGTAGTCTGGAGTACCTAATACTGGTGCAGAACATAGAGCTTGACGCAACTGTTGGAAAGCATTCTGACATTCAGTAGTCCATGGAAGGGGCATTAGAGTGTCTGTAGTCTGGAGGGCCAACAAGGGTTTAACAATATATGAGAAGCTAGGAATCCATTGCCTACAAAAAGAAGTAAGACCAATGAATGCACGAACATCTTTCTGAGTACTGGGCACAGGCGTGTCTAAGATAACTTGAATACGATCTGGTGTGAGTGCACGTCCCTCCTTAGACAGGAGGTGACCTAAATAGGTAACCTGCTGTCTACAATATTGCAATTTCTTCCGAGAAACCTTGTGATGGTGTGATGCGAGAAATGAAAGCAATGACAGTGTTCCTTCTTCACACTGTTCAGAGGTATCAGCTGCCAACAAGATGTCATCAACATATTGTATGAGAGCCACCCCTGTTGGCACAGGGAAAGAATCAAGCTGTCTTTTCAACGCTTGGCTGTAAATACTAGGACTCTCTGTATACCCCTGTGGAGCTCTACAAAATCTGAAGGATCGATTATTCAAAGTGAAGCCGAACAAATATCAGCTATCAGGATGAATAGGGATCGAAAAGAAAGCATTCTTCAAATCAATCACAGAGAATGTAGTCGCAGTAGGAGGAACCATGGTAAGGAGTGTCGTGATGTCAGAGACTACCGGGTATTGGGGCACTACGATCTTATTAACCTCTCGCAAATCAATGATAAACCTGTATATTTTAGTATCAGTGTCTTTCTTCAAGATGGGAAGGATAGGACTATTGCATATATTGTAGGGACTTCTTCCACTACTCCTACTTCAATCAAATCTTGAACAATACGTATTAGTGCCTCTTCACCTTCTCGAGAAATTTTATATTGAGGCAGTCGAGGCAATGAAGCACCCTCCTTCACTTGAATATGAACTGGTGGGATAACCATTTGCACTACATCGGTATCTGACGTAGCCCACAAAGTACTAGGGAGTGATGCCAACCGCCAGGAATTCATTACTACGCGGCTACCCCAGCAGAATCATTGAGAAAACTAAAAAGAGGGCACGTAACCAGAATAGAGAGGCCCTCCTTGAAACGGTGGTTAAAGAACCTGGTCCACCTCCAATGACATGCGTTACCACGTACAACGCGGCATCTAACCAGGTCTCCAGCATCATCCGCAAACACTGGCGCATCATAAATTCAGGCCCCAGACAATGGGAAGAACCCCTCTTCGCCTACAAACGTGCGAGCAATCTCAAAGACCAACTAGTGTCTACACGTCCAAGGACATCACTGAAACCAGCCACTAACTCCATTCTGAACGCTTGGGGTCTCCCAAAAATCACAGGACACTACCCGTGCAATGACTGTAGTGTATGCCACCTCACTAAACATTCTAAGACACTCGACTTAGAACCAGGCAAAGTCTGGACACAGTCAAATCACACAAATTGTAACTCAACTAACGTCGTTTACCTCATCACATGCCCATGTGGCCTTCGCTACGTGGGGATGACGACGCGGAAGGTGAAAACCAGAGTGGTTGAACATCGCAGCACAATAAGATGCAAAAAGAACATCAGCAGGTTCACCGACCATTATTTACAACATGGCCACACCCCCAATGACATGACTTGGACAGTGATCGAGCAATTTGATCACAACCGATGCAACAATGACAAAATCCTACTGACTAAAGAACAACGATGGATTTATCGTCTGTCCACGCAACATCAGGGATTGAATGATTCCATCCCGTGGTGCTCTTTGAGAAGTTAACACATCTCTTGGACCCCACATCACTGAGTGAGGCTTACCCTTGTCCCTTGCACACATAGTGATTCCCTTTATTTGCGCCTCTGTTAAACTTCACCGTTTGGGGCCTTCGGCCCCCTCTGATAGGATCCCTTTGGCAATGAGTCCCTAAGCGCCCTTAGAACTCCGCGCTGTGGACCCCATCCATTTTGTAATCCCTAATTTTTTAATTTTTAAATCCCTGTTTTGCCTCTCTATCGTTCATTCTCCCGTGCCTCAGTGAGCACTGACAGCGCCCTGTATCCATGACAACGCCCACCACGCGCGCGTAGTCTCTCTTCCCTGTTTTTCCTCCAGGGACGCTACTCACAGTGCCGGAGAAACTAGCTACACCTGAGCACGCCGAAAAGGATTCTTAAACCCCAGCACCGCAAGGACCTTTTCCTACGGAGATCCGCGACAGCACAACAGGTTTCCAAAGGGTCCTGACCCACAAAGTCGTGAGTAGAGCGCTTAACTCAACTTTGACCGGGTAAGCTTCTCTTTTACAGGTTCCTAACGGCCCTCGGGCCACCCCCTTCTCATTACAGGGTCAGAACCTCTGCTGGATATCTCTACAGGGGCATTTGCTGCAAAACGTTAGCGTAAGGTTACCCTTTGAGCGTGTCCACTTCTCACACGCGTGTGTACTTACGCTTCCTAGCCCACTACACGGCTCAGCGCATAATTCGATAATTCACCCAAAACCGCACCACCAGTGCGGTTCCACTTTTGCCGCGATTTTCCGCCAGCCATGCACATCGCTACCGGCAAATATGTATTTATGTGACTCATGCTATTATGCTTATACTCTCCTCTGTATGTTTGTTTGTTATACATGTTGTACGTCCAGTAATGCTTGGAGAGGGAATCCCCCTCCCACACATAGGGCACCTTAGCGCGTGCAACACATTTTTAACCACACACTCACTATAAGTGTAGAACGCACTTACACATACCTTTCGGTCCTGAGGAAAGCCAGTTTTAAAGAAAGGCCTGGCTGAAACATGTAGACCACACACCGGATGTAGGAGTTCTTAACACTTGCTCCACCCACATCCATTGCCTTGCTTTTAATGCTAACAGAGGCCCAGATATTAAAAGTTAACCCCCTTGGGTACTGGGATCACTGTATAGTTTTTAAACTTTCACATTCACGTCACCCTACATCGCACACTCAGCAATATACCAGCTCCGCTGCAACACAGGCGTTGAAGCACACCCGGGACACATTTGGTGTCACTGGGTGGGCCCGATGATGAAGCATGCCACCAACTAGGTTGGTGGGTGAGGGCTTCACAAAAAAACTAAATAGTATTCCCCATCCCCATACAGTCCTGAGTCCTGTACCAGTTCATAATACTGAGCCATAGTCAAAAGAGAGACTGTGGAAGACGTAGTCCATGAACTCTCGCTGGCCTTTAGGTGACTAGCTATTCCTGGCAACATGTTCGCGACAAATTTATCGACAAACAGATTCCTGCCCGTGTCATCTGTCAATGACTGGCCACTAAAGTCGCGGAATGTCTCCTCAAAACGTTTAAAGAAGTCAGAGACCGATTCATCTGCCTTTTGCTTACAGGATGCTAACATAGTCCAGTCTATCTTTTTAAGAGGAATGAGAGTTTTCAATTTAACTATTATAGCCTTTGGAAGGTCTAAAATTTCTTGTTGCAGTTTCTGTGCGGGTTCCCTTTCTGCATCTATCCTCTCTAGTTCCTTCCAAAGATGTCCAAAAGCTGCATGATCATCTACTTTACGAATAGACCTCCACATATCAGGGGTAGGATAAGCCCAAAAACATATCAATATCAGACAAAGTCATAGTACAAGAACTAATAGCTCCTTCAACTTCTTCATAAAAAGCAGCCGGATTTTTCCGCGGATCAGGCAAAGCAGCTTTAAGAGCCATAACATCCGCTCTACTCCAAGGATTATAGACCCAATTATAAATAAAATATCCCTTCGCATCAGTTGAATCTTTATCGTCATTCGTGCCCGCACCTCTAGGAGGGACATACAAGGCGCAGCTTCACGCATTGGTTTCCATGAACTACAATATCCTTATCTGCCCCGGGATCGTCATCCTGTGGCACGGGGGTCCGAACTGTTTGTTCAGCTGTAGTAGCTGCCTTTTTCTCCTCTCGCAAACGGAATGCATCAGCTCGCAGTTTAACCACGTGTCTAATTAAGTCAGCCACCTGGGAAGGGAGAAAAAGACCGTCACTCAACTGTTTATGATCCTTTTTTATATCACCAGGCTCTAATTCTTTGGAATGTTTCCTGAATCTTTCAATTACTTCTCCAGTAAACGACTCTGTAAAATATAACTGCTCTGCCTCCGGCCATTGCTGAACTTGCGCTATAAGATCTGGAGCAGAAGTGTCACCACGAGCTGCTTTTCGGGCAGTAGATCTAAGAGTGGCCGCACTATCAGCCGTCATAAAAGAGCGAGTCTGTCGTTTAGTGTCCGATCCTGACTTTTCCTGAGCTGAGAGAGAGATGTCACCATCAGAATCAATCTTGGGGGCAGAGGGAAAAGTATAAGGAGGCGGAGAGCGATCTAATAGAATTGAATCATCCTGTGGTTTATTAAGTAGAGGATAAAGGGGCACCGGACAGGGTATTGGCCATTTACCTGTAAACGACGCTCCCTATCCTCTCTCTCTTTTATTTCCTTCATTTCTTTATTTTTAAGCTCCAGCGCTTTCGCATAGATATTTTTTTTCGCTGTTCTTTTTCTGCTAAAGCTTGCTCTCTTCTCACTCGTTCACGCACTTCTTTCTCCCACATTCGTACACAGTCAAACATATCTTGTCTACTTTTGCGCTTAAACATACATTGTTCCACATACTGAATTTTTCTAAGATCAAATGACCCATTTATAGGCCATCGCAACTCAGGATCCTTGCTGGTATATTTATTCCATAGTGCACTATACATTATAGAAGAAATACAGTTTTTAATGTACATATCCCTATTTGGTGTCCCCTCAGGGGAGCCGGCTGATTCTGTTCTAGATCCATATTGGTACCTCCAAGAAAGCAACACATTCTACGAAGTGTGCTTGAAACAGGCATGCCAAGAACATTGTAGCATATACAATATTATTCGCCAAGTGACACTTAACACAATGTGTGCCGTTCAAGTTTTCAAAGTTTAGAGAAAAATCTCCTCATTACCTGCCTATATAAATTGCAATTTATATATATCCAAACAAATCCAAGATTTTGGCCAAACAAACAAGAAGTGTCGCATCAAACGACCTTACCAAGCAAAAGTCTCCAGCCTCCAACTGCCAAGTTGTGAATTGACCAATTGGTCTCTGCACGACGAACGCCAGAAGGGATCTCAGTCGAGGACCGGCACCACATGGAGGGTCAAATCGGGAAAATCGGAAATGCACCTCGGCTTGCTAAGACACGGGTCTCCTCATGCAGTGATCATCCGTAGCAAGATTCCAATCCTCCGTCAAGACCACTCCGTCGGGCATCCGAGTCGCCGATGAGCCACACGTGACGGGCGCCAATTTGTAGAAGTAGACCTCACCAAGGCCTACCGGTGCTAGGGGTTCGCCCTTCTTTGCGCTCTAGTCCTCAGACCAATAAATAGAGATTGGCACAGAAGCTGGAATATCAAAACAACAGTTTATTAAACCTCATGAGTGGAACTACATCTATACAAAACCCTCAGGCAGTGTATGAGGTAGCACAAGGAGCACAGAAACTGTGGGTCTTTCATACCCACTCAAGAGCTCAAAAGGAGGCGGTACAAGCACACACAAGAATAGCTATTCACATGTATGGACATACAGAAAATGCTCAGTCAACAAAGTAGGAAGAGAATGAAGTTGCTGACATCAGTTAGAGCAGCCTGACATTTACAGACTAAGACAGGTGCATGAGCAGCTACAGACTTTTCTGAGCATGTGCAGTGTTATCAGAGCTAACTATAGATAGTTATTCTAGTAAAGCACAAGGGTAGGCAACAGCGAAGACGGAAGGAGCACATGGCGAGCACATGGTCAACTAAAATGGCTGCCAAAAACAAAATGGCTTCAGCTCATGCTAACAGTGATCTCTGCCAAACTTCCACAGAACTGAATCAGAAGGGAGACATCATCCTTATTCGGATCACAGTAACTAACTAAAGTAAATGAGTTTTGTCGTACCTTTACTTTGGCAATTATCCAATGTCCGCCCTCATCGGCTCTATACATCACTATTTCTGCATCTGAGTTTGCCTTAAATAGAATGGCTATACATTTGATACAGTGTTGTTGATCAGTAGCAACCATGTTTTTTACCTACCTTTGCTATAAAAAGAGATCTTTACATTCCTGTCTTAGCAGATGGGTTTCCTGCAGCATGATAATTTGGAATGTATTCTCTTTTAAATATTGCAAAATCAGGAGCTGCCGTTTTTTCCTCACTTGCAGCCCATTCACATTCCAGCATAAAATTGTGAGGGTCTGCCCCCCTTGCTGAGTATCAATCTCCCCCATACTCTTTCTGAGTTAAACAAAATGTCACTTGTGATCCAGGAAATACACCAGTATTTTCCGGGAATTGTTCCGCCCTGCGTTTAACTTGAATAGGTCTCTAAGAACCCTCTAAATTTCGACCCCAAGGTCTGTAGAGGAGATTTCCTGGGAGAATGCTTTTGTTAAAAGGCTTATTATGAAGAGCTTAATTCGGTCCCTTTCACACCTCAGTCACATCCAAGATTCTGATATTATTTCATCTAGAGTTGTTTTCTATTCTCTCAAGCTTATCTATCAACTCTTATTTTTTTGTTTCAGACGGGCTACCTCCTGTGTATTTTCATGTACTGTTGAGCTAAGATCCTGTACTCTATTCTCTAGTTCCTCCATGCACTGAGCTAAACCTCTTCTCCTCTAGGCTTGAGCAAGTCACTTGAAACTCCCCTTGATTTACCTCGGAGATTGAAAAGCGATCCTTAATCTCTGAGATAGTTGACCAAATATTTCCTGCACTGTTTCCCAGCCTTTAAAGTTACTGCAGCCAGCATCCTAATTCCGGGGTAGGGTAGCCCCCTCTGTTCTAAACCCTTCATGGTTGTGGTGTCCCCTTCAACTGATATTTTATCTTCCATTGCCCAGGGGGAAAATTGGTTTAGCATCGATACGGCTGGATGTATCAGAACAGTTAGTGGGCTAGTGTTTGTGGTTATCCCTTCCTGCTCCCCCACCTCCATACTCTTAGACTTACTCTTATCCTGACCAAAATTATTTTACCTTCATTTGTGCCTTGGACCCTTTTTTTGTTTATAGTCTAATTTCACTTTGAAGAAAGACCTCAGGGATGGTGTAACTCTAGTGTTTTTAACGTTTGGGGCACTTGTTTTTTCTTTTGAGGTGGACACAGCTTTTAATGAGGCTCTATTTGAGCTTTTCTTGGTAATTTGTGTGCTACCTCTTGGCCTGACCTGCTTAAGAAGCTGCTGGCCACCACTCCTTACTTGCTAGACCCGTTTCAGGCTCAACTAGATGTGAATTTACAGACCTTAGCATGTATCGCTTACCAACAACTTTGCCCAATGTCCCTGCCGCCTTCTTTCTGTCTTTGTCACCCCCAAGACTTTTAGGTTTATTTGGCAGAGAGGCTAGAACTCCCAGAGCACTCTTACTTTCTGTCATCTGACTGCCTGCATCCATCTGTTCATCGTGGGCTGAGGCAAACTTGTTCCACCCTTCCCAGCCGTGAGCTGAGCCCCTTCCTCCGTAGCTGCCAGCTGCTCGCACCTTGTTCTGTGAGGCAATTCCTTCCTTTCAGCCTTTCAAACAGAGTCTGCCTGTGCTGGCCCTTCCAACGCTGCCAGCAAAGGCCCCATGTCTCAGCAGGACGCGCTGTGCAGTTCTCAGCTCCTGGAGCGCACCCACAAACCAGTGTAGCTTCCTCTGAGCTATCATTGGCCCCTGAGGATACGGCACCTCGTCGGATAAAATGGCGCCTCCCGGTTCCTAAGTTGGGCCACAACAGAAATGACAGTGGAAAGAAGGGGCGCAACTGCCCTACATCATGGACACTCTTACTCTTGAAGGTATGAGCTCCCAGCCTGCTGCCCTAGCTGGCCGCTATGTTACCCCGCTCCCACTCCTATTCCCCAGCTCCCACCACATAGAAAGTAAGGGCCACATGCATCAACATAAGGAATTGCGATTCCTAAATAGCGATACGATTTTTAAGGAATCGCTATTTAGAATCGCAATTCCTTATGCATGTAGGAATCGCAAAATAAATTGCAATTCCTAAACATTACCTAATAGCCATTCGCAAATTGTGAATCGCTATTAGGTAATGTCACTCCATTCATTTCTATGGGCCTGTAGGCCCATAGGAATTAATGGGAATGCATTAGCAAATTGCGATTACCAAATTGGTAATCTCAAATTGCAAATGTAATTCCAAAGGTGCCAGGGGGCCTAAGGCCCCCCTGATGCACCCCCCCCCCCAAAAAGGTAAGTGTTCACTTTGAAAAATGCACTTTTTTGCATTTTTCAAAGAATTTGCAAATTATCATCAATTTGAAGTTGATGGTAATTAGCGTTTCCTAAATGCACAGTTTGCATTTAGGAAAGGCTTGATGCATCGCCTTTAGGGAATCGCAATTTGCGATTCCCTAAATGCATTAGCAATTTAGGTATTCTCAAAAAATTGCGATTACCTAATTTGCTGATGGAAATGGGTTCATGCATCAGAAAAGGGCTTTTTCCTGTCGCAACCGGGACGATTCTGCGAATCGGCCCGTTTGTGACCAGAAAAAAGCATGATGCATGTGGCCCCTAAATGTTTAACATAACCAACATAGTGGCAATTGCATATTGTAAGAAATTGGATTATTATTTAGGGTGGGAGTTCACCCACCTCAAGGATGAATGACACTAACTTGTCAAGGTGAATGCCAAAGTTGCAAAATTAACCTGAGCTGAACCCCCTGATAACTATAGCACAGAACAGACTGGCAATGTGTAAAGTATTTATGCAGTACCAAAACAGTAATAAAGTAAAAACATCAAATAAGAAAAATCCAAAATTGAATTAGAAAAATTGAGTAAAGTTTTATAAACAAAATCACATCAAAATAATAAAAATAAGTGGCACCGCAGATAAAAAAACAACAAAAAGCACTAAGTTCCACCAAAAAGCACTAAGTTCTGGGCGACCGGGATAGAGCATGGGTCGGATATACCAAGCTGGTTTGTTCCAGTCAAAAATGTTTGCTTTTGACTTTGTCTTCTGATGGAGCTCAAAGTTCTCCAGCAGGGCAAGCCTGAAGCTGTATCCAACAGGGTTACATAGAAGGAGTGGTCACACAGAAATGCAACACTGCCATTATCTTCCCAATAGGTGGGACGGCAGTCTTAATTCTAAGGTCTTCATCCAGCAATAGTTCTGATTAGAATTTAACTGCAAAGGTTGAATGGTATCACTGTTCAGCTGGTATTTCTTAGTAATTTGCCTCTCCTGCATGATTTCCAGATCAGGGCGTGGTTATTAGACTCTTTCCCTGCATTGACTCTGACATCTTCTTGTTCTCTGTGCTGGTGGATGGACATATATGCAACTGTTGGGAAGGAAAAGTCCTCTGCCTGGCAATAAATGTGCACCCCTGCCCTGAGTGCCCAACTGTACTGTTGTCTGGATACCTAATGCTGACTTTTGTTGTCAAAAGTAAACACGGAGCATGCATTATGACACAGGCCGGTCTCATGGATTGTGGTCCTGTTGGACTGGGAGGGGTGCCCAAAGAACTACACTCATAATTGTGAAAGGTTACTACCTTCACTAGGAGTTAAGCAGCACAAGCGCATTGGTTGTAGCAGACCGTGTAGTAATCAGTAGGAGTGAACAGGTCCTTTTTAACCTGTGTCACTGGAGTGAGGCCTACAGGCTCACTCACTTTTTAAAGTTCCACTGCTGTGTGCTTAATCACGCTTGGCCTACATTAGTTAGATGTGAAGAGCTATGTAGCGCAGGAGTTATGACTCTGCAATGGTTGTATGTGTGCCTGGTAAGTGTACAGTACAGGGATAGAGCAGTGCTGTGCAGTGAGTGCATGGTGAGTGCATGCACTGGGTGTATGTGTACCTGGGAGGAGTACAGTACAAGAATGATGTAGTGTTGTGCAGAGCATGCATGGCGAATGTGTGCGCTGGCTGTAGGTGTGCCTCCAAGTGGCACAATACAGAGGGGCTACAGTACTGATCAGTGCGTGAAGAGTGAATGTGTGTGCTGAGTGTATGTATGCTTGGGGTGGCCCAATACTTGAAGATAACAGTGCTGGACAGTGTGCATGCTGTGTAAATATACTGAGTACAAGTGTACCTGTAATGGTACATTACCTGGAGGACCATGGGTTCCATTTTGGGAGTCCCAGGCCTGCATGGTGAAGACATGAGGAGGTAGACGAATCCCCCCCAGACAGATTTGTGTATTGCTGAATTCCTGTGAACTGGGTGGGACACTTTGGAGGAGGGAGAGCGAGACTACCCCTCTATACTTCAAAGTGTGCTCTCTGATTCAGTGAGTGATCACAAGGAAGGGGCCTGGACACAACTCAGGAAGGATGGCGGTTGATAAGGGAATCATAAATAGTGGGGTTTGGGTCCCAAGATTAACCTTTTGATGCACATATCACTGTGGCTGACAACCAGGTGTGAACACTAGTCACTCCCATGGCCTATGTTGTGGGAATATCAGCTTCATAGTCTCTCCTGCTGTGACGACAGCTTTTCAAGAGGAAAAGGGAGAGGAGAAGTATGTGCATCAAAAAAAGCAGAACACCATCATAAAACTTCAAAGACCCAGACCCCAAATAACATTTGATTATAATAGGGGGGACTATAATAAGGGGAGTTTGACACCACAAAAATGTTCATCTGCCAAGCAGCCAGATGGGCTGTGTGAGGAGGGAAAGCTCTCCAAGACTTCTGCCTGTGGCCAGGACTGGGGGTTAAAGCCTTCTAGTCTCCCTGCTGGGTGAGGGGAAATCGACCGGGGAAACCAAGACCACTTGCTCTGGAGCACCAGAGCCTGCCTGCTTGCCAAGACCAGTGTGCCCTGTGAAGAAGAGGAGTGTGTTGGAGGGAGCGAGGTCCAGTGGGGAGCCCTGTCAAGTAGACTCCCGGTGCAAGGTGTAAGGAGATGGCTGTTGCACTAATCAGATCATTGCCTGTGTGCAGGACTGAGTCGGTGACCCCTGTATGCCAGAAGAGGGCCACCATTAAGGCAGCCTTGTAAAAAGATTGCTGTGCAGTAAAGGCGGAAGCCTGTGCAGCACCGTTGCGGTGACCCTGTGAGTCAGGAGAGGCTGCAGTGGAAAAGACTGCCTTGGGATCAGGGCCGAAGCCTATGCAACACCATCACGGTGACCCTGTATACCATGCCAGGACAAGGACTGCCATGCAGTAAGGGCTGAAGCCTTGCCTGGCAGTTGTGTGGCAGCACTGCATGGTAGTCAGGAATATTTGTGCAGTGTGGATCGGGCCGGAGCACGAGAACTGTAAGAAGCGGTGACCTGTAGGTCCCCAGGAGCAATGAGAACTGTAACTGACCAGACCCCGTGCCAAGTGAGGATGCTGAGGGAGCATTGCCATCTTTAGTAGGATCAAGAGCAGCAGCATTAGAATCACCCCCTCCCCCTTGGGACTTCTCCTGCAGGAGGAACGTGGAAAACACCTCTGATTGCTGCTGGCGCACAACTGCCTGAGCTAAGGAGAGAGCCTGTGTTTGCAGAGTGCAACTAACTCACCTGAGCAGGACCTAAGGGGTTGAGAGTGCCTATGGACAGGTCACCCTCCAAGACGCTGCACTCTTCCTTCCTGCTGGAGCAGATAAGACTTGTTACAGGCCTACCGGGCCCTGGGGGACTCGCTGCTCAAAACACTGCAGTGCTACAACACCTTGACTGTATCGAAGAGTCAGAGTCGATTCTTGACATAAAGCATGCTAGTGAGCATTTCCTGTATGTAGCCACTAGTGAATGGGGAATAACCCCAATCACATTGAGAGGAACGGGTAGGACAGGGACTTGCCAATGAAACACTAGAGCCTCAACCTCAATAGGGTAATGTGTTGTTGTCTGTCAATGCCATAACCTTCCTTTGAATAACTAGGGTTAGGAATAAAATACTTCTTTTGGTTATAAAAGTAATATTAGACTAGACGTTGTTTTAGTGCTGCATGCTTTCTGAGGTATGAGCCATGCTCACTAATCTGTATCCACTCTTTCCCCCTCGAGGGAGCCTTAGACTGCTTGTTCATGTCTACCACTGAGATCAAGCGTAGAAGGGATACTTAGCCCAGTTGCTTAGGATCCATAGTACGTCAGGCCTGAGACATCAGAAGCAAAAGGCCCCAACTCCCACGGGTAGGGCCCAGTCACCCCTGCGTGCCCCGTGGACCTCTGAAAGGGGTTCTGACAGCAACATATGAGTGTAGTGTATCAATATTGTATGTTTACACACAGGTGTTAGACATATTTAAACATATCTCAGAATTTCTCATAAATATGAATACATATAGATAAATGTTTCTAATTATTTTTTGATATGCTATACAAATATTGATAATTAAAAATATACAACTTATTTTCAAAAGTCATATTTTCCATATTCACAAACATGCCTACATTTATTTTAAAAAAACATTATAGCTGGAAAAGTAGTTTAAATATTGTTTTTTTTAAAGTAATTGTTTCTAAACAAAAACATAAACTAAACTATGAATGCTGCTCTTTCAAAAAAAATATATATATGTAGTAGCGTCTGCCAAGGCTGACATACATTTGACCATGGTTGATGTAGCTGTATATTTTGTATTGTACAAAAGAACAACTAGAGAGTAAGGAAAAAATAGTAAGGCTACTTGTCCTTTTCCCTGGGTAATATGCAAATAAACAAAGTGGACAAGTCCTTAGTAGGTTTTAGGTCGTAGTTCCTGACCTATACCTTCGAAAAGGAGCGCAAACAACAAAAGGTTGTTTTTAGGAAACCCCTCACCCACCTACCTAGTAGGTGGCATGCTTCATCATCGGGGCCCAGCTGGATTACCGAGTGCAATCCAGCTGTGCTTCAACGCCTGAATTTACAGCGGAGCGGGTTATTGTGTGAGAAGTGGAAAGTGCTATGTGAAGTGAAATTACGTGATAAAAATGTCTCTAGGAAATACCCTTATAAAAGTTTTAATGAAAGGGTCCTAGGGCATAGGTAAAAACATCGTCGGGATATGCATGAGGTTTTTAAAAATGTACCTCTGTATCCCTGAGAAAGTGTAGGTCTACTAGTTTCAGCCTTCAGATACGTTCAAGAGGCTTTCGTCAGGACCAATTTTAAGTGTGTGGCCAAAGGAAAAAGGCCACTGTGGTGTAAATATCAGCACACACCCTAAAGTGCGCTGTGAGTGTGGTGGGATCTTGTTACTTACAGATCCTCTGCAGGGAGTACTTTGACTCTGTTTGAAAAACGCCTCATGGATCCAATCATACAATGCTACACCCAATTCTGACCGTTTGTCTGGGGCTAGAAATCATTGTAACCTACGTTGTGGACTGGATCCCGCGGTTGTGCATTTATTTTGTATTGTAGACATTTCAGTTGTTTATGACATTGCGTCTAAAATTCAGTACCGATCCACCATAGTAGAAGGCATAACCAATGCTGGCAATGTAGCTTTATGGTGGGTCACGTAACATGAGGGATGTCTGACATATCAGTCACGAATGATGGATGAATAAATGTAGTCTGTACCTACCTGATTTGGCATACACCGTCCCAAACTGGTGAAAAAGTCCTTGATTGATGGAATCTGTGGTACACTGTGTAAGTGTACGTTGGTGTAATTTCTGTCACATTGGCTTCAACCTTTTTTAAAGGCCATTTTGTCACTGGCTTCCTAATCTTCAAGTGTAAAAGACCTTCTCACCTGTTGCTGCTCATTTCTTTTCTACAGGGGCCCACCATGACTGAAGGATCAGGTGATAGGGCCCCCACCTTCCCTCAGGAACATCTGGACATTCTTGCGGAGGGGGGAGGGAGGTAAGCTCCAGACATAAAATGGGCCTACATCAATATACCTGATTTTTCAAAAAATTATTGTGCATGACTTCACAATTGTAGTAGGTCAATAATCCACAGAGTCTCTTGTAAAGTTGAAGAGTTGTTTATTGGAACATCCACCTCCTGAAGATCAGCAGTGTAACTGAACAAGTACTGCTCTTCAGAATGTGGAACGAATACATAACATTCAAAGGGATACAAGTATAGCGCATGGATGCAGGGGAAATACACCCATGGTAACAGAACAGAATAAAGAACATTCCACGCAAACATTCTACTATCACATATCTTCCTTCTTTACAAAATAAAGGAAAAGAAGAAATAAACAAGAGAAAGAATACTATTAAAATAATACAAAATCTTTAAATCTTTTAGGTAATAGCTTCTGTCTTTTGGTACCAGCCGACATGGGAGAACTGGAAGAAGAAACAAGATTATCAACATTTACCAAAGAAGGATGTGCCAAGTTTCACCATTGTCCAAAGTTACACTGTTATGGTGAATTTTCAAAATCATTTTTGGTTGGCTAAACTTGCTATACCCTTTGGGTGCTTTTCGAGCACTTTTAATACAAACCCATTGACCAACTTGCAAATTTGCAGGTTTAGTACCATGTTTAGCATCGTAATACACTTTAATTTTTACCCGGGAATTGGCTAAAGTGGTTCTGACATCATTTAAATCACAAAAAGACATATTGTTTCACTTCATCCAACCGAGATTAGTTTTGGAAAAGGAACTCTACATCTCATAAGAGAAAAAGGGCTTTTGCCTAAAGAGGAATGTGGTGTGACTCTATAAGCCCATAACATTTTCTTCAATTCACCTTCCCATGATAGCCTTGAGTTCCTACACAACTGTAAAGTGCCCTTGATAAATCTGTTCAGCCTCTCAACAGTGCCATTGCTGGAAGGATGATAAAGGGGAGTGCATTTTTGCTTAATCCCGTTAGCGGTAAGAAAATTCAATATTTCTTTAGATTTGAATTGCACACCATTGTCAGTTAACACATAAGCAGAAAAACCTTCTTGTAGAAAAATGGAATCTAAGAAATCGATAACAGTTCTTGTGTCCACTTTGTCAACAACTTTGGGGCAGATTTACGTCAACTAACGCAGCACGGTGCAGCAAGTTGCTTTGCTGCGCCGCGCTGCGTTAGTTTGAAAGCACAGGGATGCGACATATTTACAAGAATATGTCGCATCTCTGTGCTTCCCTGCGCTGGCGCACAAACTGCAGCCATGCGCTGGCGCAGGCACCCTTGCACCATGGTGCAAGGATGCCTGTGTCGTGGGGAGATTAGTTTTTGTGCAGGAAGGGGCACCTTCCTGCACAAAAACAATCACTACAAGCATTTTCCTCTTTCAATGCGTGCTGTAGAATGCAGCACGCATTGAAAGAGAAAACGAGGAGAAATGAAAACATTTCTCCTCGTTGCGTCTCTCACGCCACCTCTAGGGTGGCGTAGCTTCAGACGCATCTCCAGAGTTACGATTTCTCGTAATTCTGGAGATGTGTCTTGTTCCATGAGTGTTGCGTGGGAACACCCACAGCAACACACATGGAACGCCCCTTCACCGCAAAGTGCTGCGTGCGAAGGGGCCGTATTTACAAGGAGAGGAAAAGTCACGCAGGGTGGCTTTTCCTCTCCTTGTAAATATGGAGCAGCCCCCTGCGCCACCAGTACGTCACGAAAAGTGACGTACTGGTGGCGCAGGGGGCTCGTAAATCTGCCCCTTAGAGTTCAAACCACCTGGAGAATAAATCAACAAGAACAAGGATGTACTTAATTGTACTATCCACCCAGGTGATTGGGCCCAAAATGTCTAATGCCACTTCTTCCCAAGGTAGATTTGGAGAACAAACTACACCTAAAGGTGGATTAAATGTTTTTTTGGATTTGTCAGCAGTTTCACAATTTATGCATGATCTTACAATTTGTTCTACGGAATTGTCAATCCCAGGCCACCAGTAATGGTCTCTGACCCTAGATTTAGTGCGAGAGATGCCAGGGTGACCTTCATGTGATAAATGTATGATCTGCTCTCTCAAGGAGTCAGGGGGAATAACTTTGTCACCCCTTAACAGTAAGTGGTCATTGACGGAAAGTTCATCTCTGACTTCCCAGAAACCTCTCAAATTGTCATAAAGATTCCTTTTACAAGCGATGTTCCATCCATCAATAACCCTTGACTTAACTTCAGCTAAAAGAATGTCTTCATTATCAGCTTTCAACCATTGCGAGCTGATAATGAAGACATTCTTTTAGCTACCAGCCGACATGGGAGAACTGGAAGAAGAAACAAGATTATCAACATTTACCAAAGAAGGAGAACATGTTGTCTCTATTCCTTTTTCCAAAATTATTGAGTTGCTGGAGGAGTCTGGATTGGAAGAACACGTATAGGCTTTGGAATTAGTTACATTGACTTTGGCAATTTTAGAAATACTCCACCATGAACCATTGTTTAAAAGAACAGATGTTTTACCCACTTTCTGAATAATAAAAACATCAGAAAATTTTGATTGCCCTTTTTTTACATGTACCGGCAATTTGATTTTAACTTTGTCACCTACTTTTAAAACTGGTTGTTTATGATACACTGAGTTTTTAGAATTGATACAATTTTGTTTGGCTAACTTATGTATCTTATCCATTTCCAAGCTAGTTTCAAAAGATTTAGCCCATGAAAGAGATAATTCTTGTCTAGGTTTCCTACCTTTTAATAAAACAAAAGGTGAGAATTTAGTAGTACAATGTGGAGTGCACAGATAAGACCAAACCAATTCAGTTACATGAGCGTTAACATCAACATGAGCTTTAATAGCCAATAGAATACCCTCCACTAAAGTTTTGTTAAATCTTTCCACAAGACCATTCATGTTTGGGGAATAAAGAGCACTCTTAATATGTAAAATATTGGCATCTTTAAGAAAAGTGGTAAACATATGTGATGTGAATTGAGGTCCATTATCAGAAACAATCGTTGATGGCAAACCTTCTTTTTTGAAAATTTCCTGAAGAAATTTAATGACAGATACAGAATCAGATTGATTGACCTATTTAAATTCAACCCACTTAGAGAAATAGTCAATGGCAACAAGAATATATAATTTCTCTGTTGAAATTCCTTCGTGAGTGCCTAGGACATCAATTGCAATTTTTTTCCATGGACTGTCGGGAACTTGGACTCGCACTACATCTGAATGTTGTAACTTCAAAACTTTATCAGAATCAGCACATAAAGGACAATTTTTTACAAAATCAACATATAAGGCCACCAAAATAAGTCTCTAACTTTTTTAATAGTACTAGACTGACCTAAATGACCTAAATGAGCAATAGACATGAGTTTTTTCCTTATGGCTATTGGAGGAACAAAAGAGTCACCTTTTAAAATGAGATTTTCATTGATAGAAAGCAAGCTCTTCTCTAACTTTCCAAAATACAGCAAGCTCTTTGGGTAGACTTCTTTCTAATGGCCAACCTTCAATAATATATTTTTGCACCACTTTTAAATCTTCATCCAAAGCCATAGCTTTTGACCATTCCTCTTTTGATATAACTTGAGACATTGAGAGGACCATATCTTCAACAGATGCAACCACACATTCTTCAAAACTTTCAACTTGATTAGGAATTTGAGAATCTGACAACAACATGGACAAACAGTCAGTTCTCATATTTTGAGAACCAGGAATGTAAATGACCTCAAAGTTATACTCATACAGCTTAGCCAGAATGCGAACTAACCTGGAAGATGCTTTCCCAACACTGTTGTTAGATAGAAGAGAAATTAAAGGTTTATGGTCAGTTTTGAGTTTAAAGGACTTGCCCCACTAATAAGTTTTAAAGAGTTTGACTGCCCAAGAGCAACCCAAAGCTTCTCTTTCAATTGTAGAGTACTTTGACTAAGCAATAGACAATGGTCTTGAAGCAAAAGCAATGGTGACTTCGTTGTTTGCTTTAACTTGACTGAGAACAGCCCCAAGACCTATAGCACTCGCATCAACCGTAACAACGTTTGTGGCAGATGATGAAAAGATGATGAAAAGGGAGACAAAGGATTGCAACCAATAATAGCAGATTTTATAGCATTAACAGCTTGTGTATGATCATTGGTCCACACAAATTTGGTGCCTTTTTTAAGCAATAATCTTAATGGAAGAACAATGTCAGAAAACTTAGGAACAAATTTTGAATAATATTTGCATAATCCTAAAAAGGATTTAAGCTGATCTTTGTCTTGAGGATTATTCATATTCTTAATAGACAAAAGAAGATCTTTTTTGGGAAAGATGCCATTGCCATTAATCTGTTGGCCCAAATACTCAACATCAGATGAAAAAAACTTGCATTTATCCAGGCGAATGGTCATACCTTTATCTTCTAACACAGACAAGACTTTGTCAACGGTTTCATGATGTTTCTCGACGGTGTCAGAAAATATCAGGATATCGTCCTGAAACGCCACCACTCCATCAGTGTCTCCAAACAAGCAATTCATTTACCTCTGATGCAGCCGATGAGAGGCCAAAAGGCATTCTAATGTATCTAAAGGTTCCTTCAGGTGTGATGAAAGTGGTGATGTCTCTAGAATCCTCTGTTAGCTCTATTTGATGGTACGCTGCTTTAAGATCGATAGTAGTGAAAAATTTTGCACCATCTAATTTAGCTAACAGATCTTGTACTTTAGGTAAGGGATAACATTCCATAACAATTTGTTTGTTTACTGATCTCAAATCAGTGCACATTCTAATTTCTCCATTCCATTTTTTAACTAAAACTATGGGAGAAATCAATTCTGAAGCATTGACAAGCTCTATTACTCCATCAGCACACAATTTTTTAATCATGTCAGCCAATTCATTCCTCACAGACAAAGGAACATTCCTTACTTTATGTCTTGAAGGAACAGCATTTTTTTTAACACAATTTTGTGAGAAAACCCTTTAACTTTTCCTAACTCTTTTCTAAAAACATTTTTATATTTGTTAAGAACGGCTTGAACTACTTCTTCATTGATCTGAAGATCACTATGTACTATTTGTAGCTCTTCAACCATACATACTTGAATTTTTGCATTGGGACATAAAGTAATATTAAACTTTCCTTGATGTTTCCACCCTAACACCTGCAATCCATCAACAGCAACATAAACTTTTCCCACTATGGTTTTTTGTTTGAAGGAAATATCAGACGCAAAGTACCCCAACATTTCAATTTCTTTGCCCCCAAACCATAAACACGAATGTCATTAGGTTCAAGCGCTTTATCTTTCCATGACTTGTTACATGAAACATAAACACAACATTTCTCTGCAAAATGTTTGTAATGGAGAGACTCTCACACATCACCCATATTAAAAATAAATTAAAGGAGAAGGTGTTTAAAACAATCTGTTTAAAATGTATTCAAGGGCATCAGGGCAAGACTCTCTGCAGAACAGAGGTGGCTTTATAAGGGGGCCCCTTGAAAGGCTGGGGCCCTGGGCCAGAGCCCACTTTGCCCATGCCTTAAAACGTCTCTGGTTGCGGTGGGCATTCCCCCGCAGCACCCACTGATTTTGACGCTGCCCCCTATTTACAAGGGAAGCGTAAATGTGGGGCAGCGCCAATATTAAGACCAGGGAAAACCTGTTCTTAAACAGGGGCAATGAGGAGAAATATTTCATTTCTCCTTGTTTTTGCTGTTTCTATGTGTGCTGCGTTGTGCAGCACACATAGAAACAGCAAAGGGCCATTGATTGTTTAGGTGCAGGAAGCTGACCCTTCCTGCACCTAAACAATCAATTTAAAAAAATGACATTTTGCAACTTCTATGTGTGCTGCACTAAGCAGCACACATAGAAGATTCAAAATTCCATTTCAGATTGTTTATGTGCAGGAAGGGACACATTCCTGCACATAAACAATCCTCTCCTACAACGCACTTCGTGTGGTAAAATCTAAGTGGTCAGAGGACTTTCAGGCTAAGTATATCTTTCCTACCTCCCACCTCCATTCACTACTAACCAATTCAGTTCTCTCTCAAATGCTTTTTACGCCTTCTGGAGATATTACTTCACTAAACCATGCTAAGGTTTGAAGACTCTGAGGGGCATATTTACAACAGAATGGAGAAGCGTGGCGTTAAGCAAACATTGCTAACGCCAAGCTTCTCCATTCTGAAAATGCAGGGATGTGCTGTATTCGTAAGAATGCGGCGCACCCATGCGTTTCCCCTAGCGCTGGCACTGAGTTCACCTGCCTAGCGCCAACGCAGGCACCCTTGCACCGTAGTGCAAGGCTGTCTGCTTTGGGGGGCAGATTGTTTCTGTGCAGGAAGGTCCACCTTCCTGCACATAAACAATCTTTAAATGCTGTTTTGTAACTTCTATGTGTGCTCCTTAATGCATAAAAACAATCATAGGCAATTTACTGTTTTTAATTTGTGCTGCACAAGGCAGCACACATGGAAACAGCAAAAACAAGGAGAAATAAAGCACTTCTCTTCGTTTCGTCTGTTTAAGACCAGGTTTTCCTTGGTCTTACTTTTGGTGCTGTCCCATATTTACGCCTCCCTTGTAAATAGAAGGCAGCATCAAAATCAATGGGTGTTGTGGTGGAACGCCCACTACAACACCCATTGCCCTCCCCTTTCACGCTAAATACAGCGTGAAAGGGGGCCTTATTTACAAGGCAACGTTAAGCCACTTTAAGTGGCTTAACGCAGCCTCGTAAATAAGGCGAGGCCCCTATCGCCATCACAACTTACTGAAAGTGATGTTGTGGTGGCGATAGGGGCTTGTAAATATGCCCCCGAGTTTGCTAAGGACCACTGCTTGAAAGAAGTCAAGTGTGATCATACATATTCATTTATAAATCTCTAGGCAAGTCAACAATTCTTTACATTTTTGGCAATTGTGTGTGTTCCGATTTGGGCTGAGCTGTCCTTTAGGAAGACTGTCAGGGGTGTGTGGTTCAATAAGGACCAATAAGACTCTCCAGACAGAAGTAAAAAAAAAAAAAAAGGGTGAAAAAAAGGCACCAGCAGTCACAAAATAAAGATAGATAACTCAAAGTTGAGTACTGATTCAATTGTTTTGAGTCATTACTCTTAAGATATAATTTTGATTAATTGTATTAAATCAGCCCCAAAATTGTATATTATCTGTAATAAATGTATTATGGTACATTTATAATCTGTAATAAATGTATTAAAGGCGAGATCCAATCTTAATAGCAATGTCACATTTTAGATAACAGATTTTGAGTGCAGCATGCAATCTGATTGAAAGGGAAAAATGATGCGGAGAATTATTCCGGCTCCATGGTTTTTAATGTTAACCCATCACATCCCGTGGTGGTGCTTGAGGAACACTCTACGCATTAACTTTGTTTTGTGCGATGCAAATAATACAGGATCATTGCATTAGCAAATTATGAAGGAACGATCTGCACAGATATGCTTGATTTGGTATTGGGCTCCCTGTCCTCTGCCTATCATTGGCTCCTGCCTCCTGGTTTTCATCTCGAGCCGCATCTCAAACACAGGTCTGTGCATCCCTTCCCCATCATCCAAACCGCTGGTTAGTGGTCAGCATACTTGCTAGTGTATGCTGTTCCCCCATAATGCATCTGTCTTGAGACACATTCTGTGTCCAATAATGGCCTGGATGGGTGGTATCCCTACTATTACTGCTTTCTCTGTGTTCTGTGTGCTCTGTGATCTGTGCAACTCGGGTGAGTAACGTGACATTACCCTCATTGGCAGGATGGACTTTACTGTCCTAATACTGCTGAATTATAATTAGGGAGTTATTCATATTTTGACAGGACTTAATCTTACTTATTCATGTATTATTTATTTATTGATACAATTTGTATAGGGCACACTGCAAAACTGAATTTCTTCTAGGCGCTTGTGAAAACTGAAGCAGAGCAGATTAGAAGTGGTTTTCTGCTTTTTTTCTGTAATAAAAGAAATTGCTGGATTTGTGCAAGGGTAAGTTGTTCCAAAGTCATGGGCCTGCCACCGAAAAACACTTGTCTCCTTAAGTCCTGCAGTTTGCTTTGGGGTTGTAAAAAGGTTAGGGTTTCTTGAGAGAAGGGTTCTGGAGTGGGAGTTTCATTTGAATGTGTTGCTTTGGCATGCTGTTGTCGAGCATTCTAGGCCTTATACAGTAAGGCAGAGAATTTGAAAGACGATTATGTCTTTCACTGGCAGCCATTGGAGGGATCTTCATTGCTAGCTGAGGTTTTTGGTTTTTACAAGCCCAAAGATGAGGTGTACTACAGCAGTTTTTGGCTTTCTGGAGCACCATAATTTTGTAAGATGGTAGTCCACAGTAAAGGGAGTTGACCACGGATCTAATTACTGATTGGAAGGGATGAACAGAAGAGTTTTTCTCAGTCAAATTTTAGTTTGTGGAACGAGGACTTCACTACTGACCCAATTTGAGATTTAATGTTGAGAAAGAGTCAAGATTTGTGGACTTTGTTTTGATTGGAACCGTGTCCCTGGAGAAAGTTGGATAGGGGCAGATGAAGTCAAATTTATTTAAGAGTGAGGAGGACCTAGCACAAGAATTTTCTTTTTTTGAGCCTTCAAGTTTAAGTCTTTCTGGCTTATGCATGCTTCAATTGCGTTGCGATCATCTAAGATGATGGCAAATTGTTTCTGTTCAACTGTAGGTAGCAGGTAATATTAATATCATTAACATTGGAGTGGAACATTAGTTCGCGGGATCTTAGATCTTAAAAGGTCCATGAATGGTTTAACGTAAATGTTGAAGTGTAGGGTACTCAACAAGATCATTGAAGGCTGGGAACAATTTTAGAGATAGGTCTATAACAAGGGGCAGTGACTGTAGTCTTGATCCAACATGCCGAAGCTGGCAGACACGTCGAAGAGGATCAGCGTGCCTTGCGCCACCTATCTCCAGAATGTCCTCCCACAAGACTGTGAGTTCCTGGTTTCTCAGCTACACAGAGAACACAAAGGAGTAATTTTTCCAGAACATACAGGTCACTTAACACTGGGGCCTTTTCGGTGGGTATTAACCCCAAGTAGAGGTAAAAAATCTAATTTCAAAGAGAAAAACACAGTGGTATATATGCAATTAGGTACTACATATGCACGAAAAGGCTCACTTATAGTGTATGTATAATACAAGTGCTTTTAGTTTTAAAGTTGTGCATAGGCAGGGGTAAGTTGTTCCAAAGGTCCCATTCACCAATCCATTTAAGCTAATGAGGAATAGCCTTGTTGTGATACTTCCCTATGGTACATTTAATGGCAATTCATTAACCCCTTCGCTGCTAGGCCTTTTCCCCCCCCTGTGCTAAGCCTGTTTTTTGGCTATTTGGGGTAGTTCGCGCTTAGGCCCCTGTAACTTTTTGACCACATAAGGTATCCACGCCAAATTTGCGTCCTTTTTTTCCAACACCATGGGGATTCTAAAGGTACCCAGAGTTTGTGGATTCCACTGGAGGGGACCTAGAAATTAGCCAAAATACAGCTAAATTTTTTATTTGTTTCGAAAAATGGGAAAAAAGGGCTCCAGATGAAAGCGTCTGTTTTTTTTCCTGCAAATGGTATCAAAAAAGGGGTTGTGGTGCTGAAATCACCATCTTCCCAGCTTTCAGGAACAAGCAGACTTTTGTCAGAAAACCAACATTTTTTACACAGTTTTGGGATTTTTCTGGGACATAGCCTATTTTTGCTATTTTTTGTGCTTTCAACCTCCTTCCAGTTAATGGTAGAAATGGGTATGAAAGCAATAATGGATCCTGGAAAGCTATACATTTTGTAAAAGTAGACAAAATTCTGAATTCAGCAAGGGGTCATTTGTGTAGATCCTTCAAGGTTTCTTTATAGAAACTAACAGTTAAATATAGGAAAAATTGAAAATTAGTTGAAAAAAACAGCCGTTTGTATCAACGTTTTCACCTGTAACTTTTTCTAATTATGACAGCTGTTTGAAAGAAATATACCGTTACATCCGCTGGACCTTTCTGGTTGTGTAGATATATAGGACTTGTAGGTTCACCAAGAACCCGATGAACCTAGAGCCAATAACTGAGCAGCGACTTGCAATGATTTTTTATTATATACCGGGTATATAGAAATTATTCTGGGAAAATGTATACATGGAAAAATCGGTATGAAAGACACCTATGTATTTCTGAAATGGCAACAAAATATAGAGTTTAGAAACAGTAGATATTTGCACATTTCCGAAATTGGGAATACCCATACTAGCATGAGAATTATAGGACATTTTTCAAAATGACTTCTTTTTTACACATTGTCTTTTATTTGGAAGGCAGAAATGCATCAAAAGTCAATAGGTAATAACAGTTGCTCTACAATTCTGTGTTACCCTAAGTCTCCCGATAAAAATGGTACCTCACTTGTGTGGGTAGGCCTAGTGCCCACGACAAGAAACGGCTCAAAATGCAACGTGGACACACCACATTTTTACAATGAAAAATTATCCCCTTTTTGCAAAGTGCCTAGCTGCAGTTTTTGAACCCTAGCTCTGCCGGCACCTAGGGAAACCTATCAAACCTATACATTTTTGGAAACTAGACACCCAGGGGAATCCAGGATGGGGTGACTGAACTGACTCTCACCAGGTTCTGTTACCCAGAATCCCTTGCAAAGCTAAAAAATTGAAAAAAAACCTCATTTTCCTCACATTTCTGTGGTGCAAAGTTCTGGAATCTGTGTGGATCCACATAATTCCACCCACCCCGCGTTTCCCAAAGTCTTCCGAGAAAAATGGTACCTCACTTGTGTGGGTAGGCCTAGTGCCCGCGACAGGAAACGGCCCAAAACGCAAGGTGGACACACCACATTTTCACAGTGAAAATTGACTCTTTTTTTGCAGTGCCTAGCTGTAGTTTTTTAACCCTAGCTCCGCCGGCACCTAGAGAAACCTAGAAAAACCTATACATTTTTGAAAACTAGACACCCAAGGGAATCCAGGTTGGGGTGACTTGACTGGCTCTCACCAGGTTCTGTTACCCAGAATCCCTTGCAAACCTAAAAAATTGTCAAAAAAAACACATTTTCCTCACATTTCTGTGGTGCAAAGTTCTGGAATCTGCGTGGATCCACAAAATTCCACCCACCCCGTGTTCCCCAAAGGCTTCCGAGAAAAATGGTACCTCACTTGTGTGGGAAGGCCTAGTGCCCGCGACAGGAAACGGCCAAAAACGCAAGGTGGACAGACCACATTTTCACAGTGAAAAATGACCCTTTTTTTGCAAAGTGCCTAGCTGTAGTTTTTGAACCCTAGCTCTGCCGGCACCTAGGGAAATCTAGCAAACCTATACGTTTTTAAAAACTAGACACCCAGGGGAATCCAGGATGGGGTGACTTGACTGGCTCTCACCAGGTTCTGTTACCCAGAATCCCTTGCAAACCTAAAAAATTGTCAAAAAAAACACATTTTCCTCACATTTCTGTGGTGCAAAGTTCTGGAATCTGCGTGGATCCACAAAATTCCACCCACCCCGCGTTCCCCAAAGTCTTCCGAGAACAATGGTACCTCACTTGTGTGGGTAGGCCTAGTGCCGCGACAGGAAACGGCCCAAAACCCAAGGTGGACACACCACATTTTCACAGTGAAAAATGACCCTTTTTTTGTAGTGCCTAGCTGTAGTTTTTGAACCCTAGCTCCGTCGGCACCTAGAGAAACCTAGCAAACCTAGACATTTTTGAACACTAGACACACAGGGGAATCCAGGATGGGGTGACTTGACTGGCTCTCACTAGGTTCTGTTACCCAGAATCCCTTGCAAACCTAAAAAACTGTCAAAAAAACCACATTTTCCTCACATTTCTGTGGTGGAAAGTTCTGGAATCTGCGTGGATGCACAAAATTCCACCCACCCCGCGTTCCCCAGAGTCTTCCGAGAAAAATGATACCTCACTTGTGTGGGTAGGCCTAGTGCCCGCGATAGGAAACGGCCCAAAACGCAAGGTGGACACACCACATTTTCACAGTGAAAAATGACCCTTTTTTTCCAAAGTGCCTAGCTGTAGTTTTTGAACCCTAGCTCTGCCGGCACCTAGGGAAACCTAGCACCCTATACATTTTTGAAAACTAGACACCCAGGGGAATCCAGGATGGGGTGACTTGACTGGCTCCCACCAGGTTCTGTTACCCAGAATCCCTTGCAAACCTAAAAAATTGTCAAAAAACCACATTTTCCTCACATTTCTGTGGTGCAAAGTTCTGGAATCTGCGTGGATCCACAAACTTCCACACACCCCGCATTCCCCAAAGTCTTTCAAGAAAAATGGTACCTCACTTGTGTGGGTAGGCCTAGTGCCCGCGATAGGAAACGGCCCAAAACGCAAGGTGGACACACCACATTTTCACAGTGAAAAATGACCCTTTTTTTGCAAAGTGCCTAGCTGTAGTTTTTGAACCCTAGCTCTGCCGGCACCTAGGGAAACCTAGCAAACCTATACATTTTTGAATACTAGACACCCAGGGAAATCCAGGATGGGGTGACTTGACTGGCTGTCACCAGGTTCTGTTACCCAGAATCCCTTGCAAACCTAAAAAATTGTCCAAAAAAACACATTTTCCTCATATTTCTGTGGTGCAAAGTTCTGGAATCTGCGTGGATCCACAAAATTCCACCTACCCCGCGTCCCCCAAAGTCTTCCAAGAAAAATGGTACCTCACTTGTGTGGGTAGGCCTAGTGCCCGCGACAGGCAAGGGCCCGAAACGTATTGAGGCGACATCAAAATTGCCTATCACAAAACAACCTGGTTTTGCAAGGGGGGTCACCTGGGTTTTTGGCCCCGTGCACGGCGGCCAGCTAGGGAAACCTACCAAACCCACACATTTCTGAAAACTAGACACCCGGGGGATTCCAGGGAGGTATGGCTTGCGTGGATCCCCCAACGTTTTCTTACCCAGAATCCCCTGCAAACCTCAAATTTAGCTGAAAAAATCACTTTTTCCACACATTTTTGTGTGGGAAAGTTGTGGCATCACCGGGCTGACACAAATTTTCTACCACCCAGCGTTCCCCCAGGTCTCCCGATAAAAATGGTGCCTCACTCGTGTGGGAGGCCCAAGTACCCGCGACAGGCAAGGGACCAAAACTTATTGAGGCGACATCAAAATTGCCTATCACAAAATGTGTGGGAAAAAGTGACAGGAAGCGACTGCACTACCAGAGTGCAGTCCAGGAGTCTCCATAGATTATCATTTGACTGATTTACCCTGCCTGGGAGATGAACTCAATCCATGAAGAAATCAGAGCATGACCGCCTTTACCGAGATCTTCACTCTTGCTGGGGAGAGAAGTGGGGGTACCAAGAGAGGCACACGAGTTCAAACATACAAATGTTAAACATAGGACAGCAAGCAAAAAGAGTGACGTACCTCCACTCACAGAAGAGAAACTACCGCACTGCCTCCCGAAGACCAGGAGACGTTCAATAAGACGTTTTCAGACCAACCCAATGCATTGAAAGTTGAAATGAAAGCAGCAATGAGTGACAGCTTGAAGGACATACAAGCTGTTGGGTAAAAGTGAGTGCACCAAGGAAACCAAACAAGAAAACCAGGAAACAAACATGCAAACTAGCAAACGAGAAAAAAATGAAACAAAAGACATTGTGGAAGAATCCATATCTCCCTGTCTGGGGTATCACATGAGCTGAAAGATAAGTGAGATGATCTAGAAGACAGGTCCCGAAGAGACACTATAAGAGGAAATGATGTTCCCTTTTATTGTCTCACGAAGGAGAATCTTGTGTGTACAGGCATTGAGGCTCTTTGTGTGTCACTATTCAAGCATGGCGGGATTGTAAACTATAGCAGGGTAGACAGAGCAGCTTCTTGTCCTGCTCCAGACTCAGGACCAAGAGATATCTTGGCTAAACTCTCTTCCTCAGCTCTGAAAGATAAGAACCTGTGGGAAGCCAGGCATATTGACTCAATTAAGCTTGAGAGAAATGTGGGTCACCTTTTACAGCATTTACCACAAGCCACGCTCAATAAGCAGCATTTTTTGCTGAAGGCAATAAAAGAACTTAGGAACCAGCAAATCAGGTACAAATGTGTCTTCCTATTTACTGTTGTGTTTCACATGATCTGCCATTCAGATGCGGGAAAAGGCAATCAAGAAAATGTCAGGAACTCATTCAACCAGCATACAGCATGAAGAGCCACATGGTCCTCGTGAAGCTAGTGGCAGATGGGAGAGGGCTTGTGTATTGGATAGACCAATACACAGAGGCTTAAGATTGATGAGACTTCCCATGCAAAACCATTTAGTCGTGGAGTGGGAAACTGCACCACTCCGAGTGAGGGTCTCCAGCGGAGACAGGCAAAAGGAGTGGATTCACCACCAAGCATGAGGACTAATTTAATATGGGTGTGCGCTAGTGCTGAGTCATGAAAAGTTAGGGAAAATTACGCAGCCTCTGTCTGGGAGATTTACTCTCTAGCCCAAAAGATATTACGAGCTGTACTCTGCTTTGAGCCACTTTTGTCAAGGGACCATTGCTTGGGTAGAACCTGGGAATTACAGCGCAAGCATCCATATTTTAGGAGGCAAAACCCGATCTACGACTATATACCGTTTTTTGCGTAAAAAAATAACGCATCCTTGAAGCAGAGCTACACTAACTTGGGGCAATGTTTTTATTTCTGAAAAAAGACAACATAGTGCATGTACTTCACTGTACAGCACATATTCGATGTGTGGATTGTTTTACAAGTTGTCTAGGCAAAGGACTTAGGACTTGAAGGGTATGCCTCCAATATAAAACCTATGCTAGATATCACACACACAACCTCTGCAGCATGGTGCAAAAGTTATGTGGGGTGCTAGGCATCCTATTTGTGTGCTAGCATGGGGGACGAGAGCAGAAGCATGGTACTTTTAATAAATATGACTTTCCACTGCCATCTCCCATTACGCAACACAACATAGCAACTTTCATTCCTCAGCTGCGTTGTGCCAAAATTGATAAATATGCCCCATGGTACATATCAAAACCACACCATTAGGGGACTATAGTTATATACAGTTATACTTTTAGAAGTTAAAGTAATATTTGGAGTGGGTGGTGGGAGGGTGCGGGGACCAGACATTATCTGGTTCAAGTGATTTTTAAATATTATTGCTTATGACATAGGAAGACAAGTGTGGGCTGTTGGGGAAGGCAAGCATAACTCTGAATTAGCCTAATCAGTTTGAATGTATCCAGCCTGAACTCCCGTCTTAAACATCATACGATATGGTGAGCACTTCTACAGGACTCGCCGGAAGTGACCGGCCTGTGGGAAATCCGTTTCCTTGCAAATTATACAAAATTATTGTCCCTTAGAAACTATCCAATGCAATTCCACTCCATGGTGAGGGAGAAGATGTGTGGGGTGAAGGTTGCAGTCTATAACGACCTATTATTTGATGCTGGGCAAGTACTTAATATAGCAAGGAAGGGATATATAAACTAATCAAAGGACATTGAAAGGAGAGAAGGAAACACTGATTTCCTAGTATGTGCACAACTTAAACTAAGAAATCAGCTGCGGCCCATGCAGGTAAGAGAGGTGGGGTGGTGGGGCTGGGTGGAGGGATTCCAACAGACGACGACGAGGGAAAACTAATTATTTATTTAATTTTCCCTCATTGTCGTCTGTTAAAATCCCCCCCACCCGGCCCCACCGCTCTTACCTGCATGGGCCGCGGCTGTAAGAAACATTCCTACAAACACTGAGTACAGTCAGAGAGAAGGTGAAGTGCAAACTTACATGGACGGGAGACTTCAATATAGTTAGTTGATTCACATTTTTTCCTCTTTCTTTGCCTACTGATAAAGCAAAGGCTGTAGGCCAGAAATTGCTGTCAGCTGATCTGTACAGCTGGGTTTGGTTTGGAAAACAAATAAAATGTATTGAAAATTAAAAATGTCTTCAAAAAAATGTTACGCAGAAGTCGCAGTCTTAAGTCATAAGCAGTAGAGTTAGATAAAGCCTGTTTTATGCCAGCACTGGGAACCATTATGCCAAAGATGCCCTTAACAGGCAAACGAAAAGCACTTGTATGCAAGGCCAGAATTGTGACATGGGTGAGAACCATCATGCTTAGGATACCCACAATAGGCCACCATTACCCACTATTTTGGCAAGGCCATTAATATGTCAGGAGTGAGTGTGCTACAATCTGCCAAGTAAGGCAAATATCATGCCATATGTGGGCCCTATTATGCCCACGATATTTCGATATGCCACAGCATCTTCGGCCACCAGATGCCACTAGTGCCCCTAGATTCTAGGGGTATGGTAGGATAGAGGGAACTAAAAATCTATCATAATGTCTGTCACACACACATGCGTGCAGGTATGCACATATAAATGCAAACACATAGACATGCACATAAAGTCACATGCATGCACAACACCACCCCATGAATCAAGACATTATATTTACCTACTTGTCTTCTTTTTTCAAGTACTGATCTCGCCAAGGCTGCCACACCAGCCCACTCCATGCAGTCTCCTCTGACTCCTGAATCCTACATTGGAGGTCCAGTGTGCATGCACGCATGAACAAAAACATACAATACAGCACAAATACATGCATTACAGCACCAGGCGATCATTGCAGAATAGTAATTGGCTGCATTATATGCCCACACTGTCAAGCAGACATTGAGTGTGAGTGCAGTGACTGCCATTAACTGGTCAGTATTTGAGTCACAAGAATCCAGCCTTCTGAGTGGGGGGCACATCTGCTCTGTTTTCACTGCTACAGGACATGAGGCTGGGCTGCCCTCTTTCCCCTTTGATCTTTGCCTTGGTGGTGGAGCCATTAGCGGCATTGGTGAGAACGGACGCTATGATCAGAGGACTGAGATGGACTGTGGAGTGGGAAGATAGAATCTCCCTCTACGCGGATGATATTCTGCTGTATGTTGCTGACCCCACTGACTCCCTTGAAAGAATCATGCAGATGTTCACTATATGCCGGAGGTACTAAGGCTATACTATCAATTGGATAAAATCACTAATATATGTACTTAGTGGTGAGACTTTGGTGTTGCAGACATGTCCTTGTGAGACCCAAGTTGTAACGGATGGTTTCAAATACTTGGGGATTTTTGTCACACATAACCCTGGGGTTTTCTACACCAGTAATTTGGTGCCACCCTTAAATAGGCAGAGAGAGGATGTCTGACACTGGAGAGCCCCGCCTTTGACTGTTTTGGGGAGGGCGGCCCTCTTCAAGATGATAGCCCTGCCCTGATTCTTGTACGTGTTTCATAACGTGCCATATCCGGTCCCTGTGACCTATTTCCAGACCATCGATAGTCAGGTGCGCCGCCTTCTCTAGCATGGGGTTCCCCACGTATTGCTCTGCATAAACTGACTCAAAGTTGGTTTGAGAGTGGTATAGCCCTTCCTGACTAAAGTACTATTGGGTGGCAAAGCTGACAGCTGTAAACCACTGCGTCCATCTCCCAGAAGAAGAACCGACATATATGATGGACAGGGAAAACATGAGGCTAGTTGGCCATCTTAGAGCTATTTATGGGAGTCATGGGGCTGCGCCTACACTTAGCCCTACTGCTAACACAGTGGCTCTTTGGCATACCGCACTTCACGGCGTGGGGTGGAGGGACAAAATCGCACATGCCACCCCCTTTTGGGATACGGCGAAGTTATGGTCCCCGGCTACACACAGAGCATTTGATAAATGGGATTTGATAGGTCTGTCAAGGGTAGGTGATCTGTGGAGGCAGGGAGACATGCTTTCATTCCCAGAGCTGCAGGGGGAGTACCAGTTGGCCCCAGCGGAGACCTTCCAATATCTGCAGGTCAGGAATGTCCTTCAGAAGGAAATCCCCAGTGGGACGGACCTCCCCGAGTCCTCTCGACTTGAGGATCGGTCAGGCTGCGGACGAGTTGGGAGCAAGATTTGGGGAATCTGGAGGAGGCGGAGTGGCCTGAAGCCCTGACCTCCCCTACAGAGGATGCCATACGCTCCAGATTTCAACTGCCGCAACTGAAAATACTCCATTGCAGCTATTATGCATTAACTACCCTGGTGAAAATGGGCAAAACGGATCGTGCAGGGTTCTGTAAGGTATGTGGTCAGGATGGCTCCTTTTTCCATATGCTGTGGAGTTGTCCTGTGCTTCAACATTATTGGGAGCGGGTACTGACCTGCCTTAAAGAAGTGGTGGGAAGTGATCTGGCACTGTCTGCCAAATGGTGCCTTCTCAATGTGTGGGTTAAAACAGACCCGAGTCGTTTGGACCGTCTCTGGGTCACCTTGGGACTGAGGGTGGCCAAGCGGCATATAGCTCTCATGTGGAGATCCTAATTGAGCCTAAGTTTGGGGGACTGGAAGAACAACATGGATTGGCACATGCTGGCATTGGGTGGTATATGTGGGAAGGGGGTGCCTGAATAAATGGACTAAAATATGGGTTAAGTGTGAGTATAGGGGAGGCATCTGTGAACCCCTGGACAGGACTGATGATGATGTCTAGTGATAATGATGCAGTTGCGTTACCGCTGACCTGTGGAACACTGCTGTAATGGTCCAAAAATCGCATTGTGGCTGTCCTTCATGGTCTTTGTCAATGGCTGCTGCTGTGTTTCTTTACTGAACTGCAATGTCTAATGTCACCGCAGTTTATTTTGTTTAACTGTTCAATAAAAATAATTTTGAAAAAAATATATTAATCCAGCCTTCTCCTAGCAGGCTCTTCTTGGCTTTAGTATCAGCCCCAGCTCTCTTATAGAGCAATGGTGCACAAACCCATCACAAACAAAACTGTGCATGTATGATCGGTTACTTGACTCATCATACATGCACAGTTTGAGTTTCATTTTCCTGCCACTTTGAGGCTGCAGAGCCTCTGAGATGCTGAATTTCACAACTTCAAGCCGTTATAGCAATGTAAAAAAATGTTGGTGGGGTTCCGCTTTCATGTTCAGCGGACATACCATTATCTCTCACCATGAAACAATATCTCAGCCAAACAGAAAGCCAGTAAATTATGTTAGTCATAACAAAAACTACGCCAGTGCTTAATATGAGCCAGTGGTTTCCGTTGCTCGACACCGGCACTTTATTGTCAACACCGATACCTATGACAGCCTGCAACATGGTGGTGTGTTTGTCTAATTTTGTGATAAGCACAACAACAGTTGTTTAGTAATTCTTTTAAAATAAAATGACTAATGCCTGCCACTCAAAGCTATAAGAACAGCTTGGGCGGCAGGTATTGCTCATTTTTAATGTATATTAAAAGTCAAAATTGTCACACTTGTAAGAGTGTGATGGTTAGTTTTGTCGGTACAGTCCTTAGCACTATTGTCAGGGGAAGTTGGTGGTTCAAGCTGCAGTAGTCTCCTGACAAGGTCCCTGGCATATATATATACATATATATATAGTTTTTTTTTTACAAATTAAGCACTATGAGGTATTCTTAAGAGATCCAACCACATGTATTGCAAGTTATCCGTTTCCAGAAAAGTGGTGTGGATTATTGTGCTCTGAAATCAATGCATGCTGTGATGCACACTAGTAACAAGGTGTGGCATTACCTTTCGTCATCATACTGCCTGGTCATACCCTCACACACATACACACACTATCCTCATATTTCTCTCCTTTGTTTTCACACCTTTGATTATGCCTCTGGGAATACAGGGCTTGATACTTCTCCACATTCTTGATCGACTTCTCATAGTCAAACTTCTGATACTCGGACTTGACACTACTTGCCAGTCCCTCCACATTATGAGGTACTCTCCCTTTAAGTAGGCAAAGCAGAGACTCATCTGTCACAAAGTGCGCAGTGCTTCTATATTTCCACAACATATCTTTGACCTGACTCCTCCAACCCTTTCTGGTCCACTACCTTTGTTAAACAAAATGTTAAGTAGGCACAACCAGCCGCCAATAGCGCACTTAATGTACCAACACCTCCAAGCACCGACAGCAGGTTAACTATGCCTGTGGGCAGGAGCGCCGGCTTCCCAAACACAAGTCTACTCGTCGTAGATTCCTGGGAACCAAATTCTTCACTGGTTCCAGTGAGTAGGAAATGCATCGGGTCTGAAGGCAGCTCGTTTTCAGTGATGGCCCAATGCTGTCAGGAGAGTTGAGGTAGAGTCAGTAGTTTGACCCCCAAGTGTTGAGGTCTGATGTCTTCTGGTTTCTCAGAATCCCGTCGCCAGCATAACATGGTGCTTTCCCAACAAGGAATCACTTCACACTGTAGTATGATAGTAGAAGAAGCTTTATTCTCAAGTTAGAAGACCTCATACATCCAACCTCTTCTTTTCCTCTCCAGTCCAATTGTGACTCTTCTATGACCTCATCACATTCTACACATTCTAAGGTCAGGCTGATCCTCAACACAAAACAGGCATGAACCATAACATATTACAATACTCTACCCACGATTGCCGCAAACAGTCGAGCAAAGCATTCACTTGGTGAACCCACATGCAATCAATGCCAGATTTGTTAGTGAGATTGCAGATTATTCATAAACCTCAGGAGGCAGCAATTACTGTGCAACTTTTTTTGGTTTGCTAATTGCTCCAACTCCTCAAGTGCAGTATGAAGATAGCACAATGGCTGTGCATTGCTTTCTGTTCGCTACTTATTGCTTCTTAATATAACAGCCTTAGAATGTGAAATTTGAAGCAGCTTTTATATAAAGACAAATACAATTTCAGTTATTTTAAACGGCATTAAAACTCAAAATCTAAATTCTGCATCTGATAGCAAGCATTATTGTTAAGTAGTAGTTTGGATCCACTTTATATTATAATAATAATTGAATAAGGAGGGTTTTGTGGATTTCAAAGACATATCATAGTATGAATGGCCTGTGAAAACCGAGCAAAATGTCTAGACAGGCTAGATAATATAAAAGTCGCTGGGTCTCAAATCAAGAATTAAAATAGGCCCAAAATCTTTACAAAGCTGTAAAATAGTGTTCCTTCTCCTTATTAAATATGTATTAGGCTAGTCAGTGTCTTGAGGGATTTCTTGCCATGTTAATATAATTCTGTGTTTTGTCTTTTGCATTGAAGCTCTGGAAGCATTTTGTCCTTTCAGTTAATAAACCTGTCCTTTTTCTTCATTTTAAAGGGAAGGTCAGTATTCATCACTTTAGCATGGCCAAGGGAAGTTCATGGCTTATCATTTCATTATTTACCACTTACTGCCATTAACTGCCAGCTCATAAATTTCGGATCCTATTATTGTCCTATAACATTTCATTTTGAAATGTGCCACATTGTGTTACAGTTTAAAAGTTATAGGACTACAATATATGTTGTGAAACCACACAATTTCCATTTATTTTGATAGATGAGCTATTTGGCCTGTATCCTTTTTAAATGGGGTTAACTTGTTTTTCACTAAATGGAAAATGGTCAAAATAAAATGAAAGTTGTAAATAAAGAAATGCTACTGTGAGAGGAATTCAAGGACAAACTTTGTCTTTACATAAAAGTTTCAACATGGATACAACAAATATGAGGCGGAAATAATGAAAAATGGTCAACATATTTGTATCAATGACTTCAGGGGTTCATTACCATCCAGCAAACATGAAATAGCCTTTTCAAGAGATTACACCGACTTTTCCAACTTAGGTCTTTTCCTGTGTCCATACTTCCCTCTGCCATTTAAGAATTCTCAAGACAATTGTCAATTTCCTCGGTTTTCATCACTGGATTTCAGGCTACCAGTGGTCTTGTGGATTTCTGTCTGGGCTAACCCTTCTTATCGAGCATCTGAATTAAAGTTATGCCCTCTACCTCGAGGCACTATGAGAAGCCTGAAGCAGTATACACTCCTCTCTGGCTAAACCAAATTGCAGGAAGTGCATGTCATATTCGAAAGCACTAACCTGTGCCTTTCCTCCTGAGGGAGCGACACTTATCCATGAGGTTGCCCAGACCACCCCACTGCTACCTTTCTGGTCCGGCCCGGTGGTGTGAACACAGAGCCAACACCAGAGGAGCAGAGGAAGGAAGTTTTAGACAAGGAAAAGAGGAGAGAGACTAGTATGGTCCGGCTGGGCTACGTGTAGCTGGGATGGGTGGTAATGTCCAGGTAGTTGCTTCTAAATGCTGGTTTACTTTATTTTGGGAAGACCCTCTTGAGTTCTCTTTCTTTATGTCTTGTTCTAGTATTCTCCTGATGCACACCTAAGTGTTCCCCCTTTCCGCCTTCTGACTGCTTGGACCAGAGGAACACCAAAAGCACTCAGAACATATGACAAAATACAAATGCCCATACATATAAAAATAGCACATACTAACCAAGATTTCTTACTGCATGACATTGAAAATAATAATAAAAGAATCACTGGCTATGCAACTAACAATGTTTAACTAATCCTATATATGAGAAAATGCCTCTTTTTGGCATGTTGACCCCAGTTTTTTGCTGAATTTTATTGCTGGCTTTTATGAAAACTGGGGCACTGCTGTCCCATACCCAGTGCATGCGCTGCAAACCTAAAACATGTGGAGATTGGATAATCCCTGATTGTCTTATTTAACTTTCATATAAGGTCATGGTATATGGTGCAGAAAATACACCTATGGCATAGAGAGTTGAATGTGGCCTGTGAACTGTAGCGTTAATTGTGTCATCCACAAGTGTGACAAGGAAAACATGGCTTAAGTCCTACCATTATAGCCTGATTGCTGAAGTTTAAAACAGAATCCCAACCTGTCAAAATAACCCTTTTGACAGTGTAAACACCTTTCTTTTAAAATTGAATTAGTCACCCGTGTGAAGGACGTGTAAACCGTAAGTTAGGGTGCATATTATTTAAAAATTTGACATGTAGAAATGTAATATCATCCGGTCCCGGTAGTTAAAATATATTTTCATTGTAAAAGGCCCTGGCTGTTTTATGAGAAAACAAGAGTACAAATTAAAATATTAATTTTGAATCTCAGATTTGGGACCAGTTATAAAAATAATTCAACCATTATTTTTAATATTTATTTAAAGGCCAATTCAGTAGTGAAGCTGAATTTCTAATACATATTTAAGAAAAGCAACTTTTAGAAAGTTACCTTTTCTATGCCGGAAGCTCCATGAATCAAATGTACATTAGCTCTCCAGCAGCTGCCAATCGAGTGTAGGCCTCGATGAAGCATGAAACCTGCTCCCAGAGGAGGAACAGGGGCTACAGCCTAGGAGTGGGGATGTGTTTTTCTTCCCCTGGCAGGAAGACCTTTTGGGGTGGACCCAGGAACTTAATTAGCTTCAATGGGGCCTGTTCTATCAGAAGTAAATGAGAGGTGACACCTGGAAAGGCCCCGTCTTTGTCCACAAAATCAGGCTGGCACCAAACCTGTAGGAGGAAAGGTACCCCTAGAATTAGTTTTGAATGACCACAGAGGGTGGGCTGTATCTCTGGGTGAGCACACAGCCTCTTTATCAGGGGAAAAGGGTTTCTTTATTTTGGAGTTTGAGAATAAGGTTGAAATATTTGACTTCCAGATTGTCACCTGTACCAATCCACTAGATGTATTTTATTATTCTCACTGCAAATTAAGCCACATTTGGGAAAGTGTTGGACTTTGAGGAAGGCTCTCATTTACTATTTCGACTGCACACTTGGCCAAATTGGGGAAAGTGTTGGACTTTGAGAGGGTTACATTTTCTATTCTCACTCAAAACGTATCCACATTGTGAAAGTGTTTGACTTGAGAAGAGTGTTCAGATTTACTATTCCCACTCCAAACTTAACCACATTGGAGAAAGTGTTAGACTTTGAGGGAGGTTGTATTTACTAGTCCCACTGAAACTGAACTACATTTTGGAATGTTTTGGACATAAATTAGGCAATTGGGGAAAATGTTGTATTTGTTGGATTTTGGGTGGGGTTAGATTTACAATTCCTACTCCAAACTAAACCACATTGGGGAAAGTGTTGGATTTTGGAAGGTTTAGGAAGGTTTACATTTACTATTCCCATTCCAAAAGTATCCACACTGGGGAAATTGCTACATTTTGGGGAGGTAAATTTAATATTCACACTGGATTCTTGACCATACAATATCAAAACCAAAAATGTAGGAAATAAATATTTGCAAAGAAAGGTAACCCAAATCCTTAACATTAGAAACATTTAAGACACTTCTACTTACAAATACATTACATAAAAAATCAGTTTAAAAAAATACTAAAATAAAGTACAAAAAAATTAAAAACTGAAATTCAAATATTTTAAAATTGAAAAATTCCAATAATGGAAAAAATAAACAAATGATTAAAACCTACATTAAAAAAATCTAATTTGCAACACATTTTCACACTTTATTTCAAAAGCATTCAAAAAATAAGGTAAAAATAATTTAAAAAAGGAAAATAAACAAAACAAATTAAATATAAATAAAAATATAAAAACAAATTATTTTAAAACAATTAAAACAATGTATTTGCTATAAACAAAAATAAATGACATTAAAAAAACAATACAACATTTCATTTTGTTGGACCCTTTCTGGAGGGTCATCTCCAAACTTCCATCACTCCTCCTATTTTTGCTGATTTTGTTTTTGTTTGCCTTAAGACCCTGTGCACATTACCACTGCTAACCAGTGCTAAAAGGCTTTTGCTGTCTTCTCTAAACATGATAGAATTGGCTTCTGCCCAACTGGAATATTTAATTTACTTGTAAATTGGAACTACATGTACCCAGTGCCTGTAAATCAAATGTTACTAGTGGGCCTGCAGCACTTATTGTGCCACCCACTTAAGTAGCCCTTCAAACATGTCTCAGGCCTTCCCTTGCAGCCGGTGTGTGCGGTTTTAACGTGCCACTTTGAACAGGCAAAATAAACATTTTGCCAGGCCCAACCCTTTCTTTCAAATATACATATTTAATAGTTTTCACAACTCATTAAAGAAAAGCACTGGTGGGATCATCTGCCAGCAGGCTAATGCTAATTAGCCCATTGACGACTCAGGCAGGTAATGTGTAACTTTTTAAGAGTCACTTTTCCTAAATATTTACTAAAACCAGACTTCACCAATGAATTTCATCTTTCATAAATATTAAAAAACAGAGTTCTCTGTAGCTTATCCCAACCCAAAGTTGGTAGACTTATGATTTTATTCTTAACTTTAGTTTTTTTCATAAGACAGCTACAGCTCTTTACAGTGAAAATAGCTCTTGAGGGCTAGGCACTCTAGGTACATGCCAACATTACATTCTTGCACATACCACTTTTAAATACCTTACCTTGTGCGCTACAAGGTCCTCCTAGGGGTGACACTTAATATTTTAAAGTAGGGTTCGTTCCTGTCAAAAAGGTTATTTTGACAGGTTTGCCTGCAGATTTAAAAGCTTCAGGAGTCAGGCTTCACAGGTAGGCCTAAAGCTATTTCTTCTTTGTCACTATAGTGGATGGCACAATAAGTGCTGTAGTCCACGGCTAATATTTAACTTTCCATGCCATTGGTGTATTTTCTTGCACCATATACTATGCCCTTACTGTAAAGGTAAATAAATCAATTAGGAATCCGTCATTTTTCCATGTTTTAGGCATAAGAGCACATTCACAGAGGCCTGAACAGCAGTGCCACAGTGTATAGAGTTAGAAAAATAGCAATACCACTTAGCCAAAAAAATAGGTGTGGCCAAGCAAAAAGAGGCACTTTTTCACAAACAGCCTGAGGATTATTCTCCAATTTATATGAGAATAGTGGTTTAAGAACTATTTACAGGTAGGCTTGACATATAAGGCCTGAGGCTTATCTAGCTCCTTCCTTTCCTGAACCTACTGTTTGAATTTTCTTTCAAATAAAGATGTTATCTCTGCTGTTGAGAAGGTAAGGTGAGGACAAAAGGAGGACAGTCATGGATGTGGCTGCTATTTGGTTAGGAATTACAACTGTGCTAAACAGATTATATGACTTAAAAAAATGTTAAAGCACTGTAACTAAAATAATGTGACCAGCTTAATGTTTTTTATACTACATTAACTATACTCTTCGAGTCTGGTTTCGATAGGACTTATCAATCAAATGTTACTCGAAACAAGTTTAAATCTATGCTTTATTACTGCAGGGCAGCCCATAAAACAAGTGCAGATTACATTTTAGGTACCAGCAGGAAATGTTACTTCTTCAGTGTGACATTTAATATTGCACTTTGCACAACTAGCCCATACCTTTGCAACTTAAAGTTTATTTATTCTATTAATTGAGACGGCCACTTTTGACATGAAAGATGATTGTCCTTTTTAGCAGAAAATATATATTGGAGGCCTGGTCAGCAGTCGGCGTCCATTGCAGAGGTCAAAAACACTAGGGACCATATTAACAAGTTAGATATAGATCTCTTCACATGTAGATCTATACCTACTCCTAAATATAAATATTCTCATGGATGGATTCACCAATTTCAGTGACGATTCACACCTAGAAGAAGATGTACAAGTTCCCATATCCTCAATTGAGACGATGAAGGTTCCTATGACTACATTTTTGAAAAGTTCTTATTGGCAACTTTCACAATGTTTGTGAAGATCTCCACCATGGGGGTGGAAATCTCTGCATAAAAATAGTGAAGAATTTTAAGAAAATTATTTTTAAATTATAATAAAGATTATTGTTTAAATTAAAAAATATTAAAACACATTGCTCTATCTTCTAGTCACCTATGACTACCACAGTTACAAGGGTCTATGCATCTGGACGAACAAGTAACATATTATTAAATGTTAACTTTTTTACTTATTTTTCAATTATTTTTAATTAGATTATTTAGATTAAATTAAATTAAATGTTCATTTTTCCTCTACCAACTCTTGCACTATCATTTGTATTGAATGTATCGCAATCTTGGATGTATTATAATATTTGTGACTGAATCAAAAAGGTTATTATTTAAAATATGTTTTTAAAATGGTATTTATTTTTTATTTGAAAATAATTCAAATAAAGTTTGATTTATTAACCACCTCCATTGATTTCCCTTACAGTGAGTTATAGTACCAGTGTTTGGCCATGTGTGGTGCTTGACTTGCTTCAAGACTGTGGTTCTTTCATGGTAATTTCTCAATCAACATTCGTATTTAATAGAACACAAGAAATGTAATGCAGTCAGATTAGTGGCAAGGACACGTATCAGTGGCTGCTAAAACATCTGATTAATTAGCAAGTTGTAAATGTACTCTTCCCTATTATTGCCTTTTCCCCAGGGCTGTTAAAATGGAAGTCCAAACTGAAAAGACTGCTGGTGTTTCAACACCAATAGCACACCTTTAAGGAGTCATCATCAGGACAGATAATTAAGGGACGGAGGAACCCTGAAATGAGAGAATCATAGGGACTATAAGAACCTGGAAACAGAATAAGGAAGATAAAATAAGTAAAATGAAGCTGCTTACCTATGTTTAAAATTGTAAGCAGGCAATGAAAATACTCTGGATTGATTAGAGGACTCAGTAATACCTTGGAGTAAATCTGTTAAGAGACAAGGTGAGCTTAAGGTTTGGGGAAGGCAATCTCAAGGAAGGTCAGGAGGAGAAGTCAAAAATGGAGCTTAACAAAAGGCTGAGTAGTACTTCAGTACCAGTTTGGAGGCAGCATAGACTTTGTATGCCAGCACGGAGATGCTGCTGAAGAGCGACAGCCAAAGTCTTAGTTAAGTCCACAAAAAGGAGTTAGTGTAAATGTCGTAGCCCTGAAATAGTTAAAGCGAAAGTTGAGCATGAAGGTAGCATTATGAAAACAGGAATTCGGGAGCTTGGTGAGTGAAATTCACCAGTACACCAGAAACTGCCTGGTTCTAGGTGGCCAGGAAAATGTAATGTGCATACGAGAGAGATAGTGCGACCGTCACTAACCTTAAAAAATCAGAACGAAAAGGAATGTGAGCCTGGAAGGTGAATACAGTGAGACGAGGTGCAGGAAATGCAGGGGCATCCATTTTTTTAAAAATGTTCGACCAGATTTTTCGCCCAAGTTTCCTAGCCTGCCTGCCTCTACATGCACACAGTGCAGTCTCTTGATTATGTATCCCCAGGAGCCGTGCTAGCCATATCTGAAAGGTGGGAGGCTCTGGGTCGTTCCATCTAGCGGAAATTATTTTCCTAAATACAGCTATGCCAACGAATCACAATACGTCTCGGCAGTGTCCAGGCCAATGCAACTGTCATATCCCAAAAGCATCAGTGTGGGGGACAGGTTAATCTTACAACCAAGCAATCCCTCCCTAAAACTCACTACCCTGTTCTTCAGAGGAAGCAATCTGACACAGTCATAAAACATATGTATTATTGTGGCCGGCCCCTCCCCACACCTAGGGCAGTTATTATCTGTTCTCTTGCCCCAGTCAAATAGCTTAGCTGGGGTGAAATACAAATTAAAAATAGTTTTGTAATGTTGTGCCTTCAGGCTTGTTGATAAAATATCTTTGCAGCTAGTGACAATGCCATATATCTATCAACATCCGGGTTATTCAGCTTTCTAGCCCAGTTAGTTTCAATTTTCTCAAGATCATCACATTATCGAGCAATGTACTGTAGATGTTTTTTATTCTATTGCTCTTCCAAGCAATTATCTCCATTACCGGTATTTTATCCAGAGATATAGCTGGTCTGCGGTGATGAAAGGAATTCTCGGATTTGCACATACTTAAAATATTGCTTATTGGAAATCCCATAGCCTTGCTGCAGTGCGGCAAAGGGGCATATCTGATCTGACATATATAAGTCCCCTATTGTTACTAGTCCTAGCTGTTCCCACTGCCTTCCCATAGTGTCGTAAAAAAGGGGCAGAAAGAGAGAGGATCGCCACAAGTGGGTTTACCGGGAGAGCTTTGGAATCCCCATAGCTTTACGCAATTTGTTCCAGATTTCCCTAGCGCTAGACACCACCTTAAATCGAACCTTTTTATAATAGCTCTGTTCTGCCTGCCGCAGCAGCAGCCCCACGGCATCCCTCCCGAGGGCGAGCTAGTATATCGTCGGCTTTCTATCATATCTTTCCTCCTCTGTCTCTTTATTAGTGTCTGCACAGAATAAAATAGACATCTGGTATAAAAGGGCTACCCAGTAATAGAGTGTAATGTTCGGGAGAGACAGCCCACCCCGTCCTTGTGGGAGGGTCAGATATTTTGAAGATCGTCTCACTTTCCTGTGTTGCCAAACAAAGTTTGAAAATATGGATTCAAATGTTTTTCAAATTAATACATCAATTGCCACTGGAATAGCCCGAAATAAATATAACATTTTAGGCATCATTGTCATTTTTAAAACATTCCCTCACCCAATAATAGACAAGTGCAACCCATTTATCCGTTTGAGGTCCGTAGATATTGTCTTTATCAAGGGGTTAAAATTAATCTTGGCTATTGTATCTATCTTTGGGCTAATGCGGACTCCAAGATATACTGCATTTTCTACACGCCGAGAGTCGTGAAAAGTTATATTATCTGTACAGATTACAAGCGTTTTCCCCTCATTCAGCGACTACCCTGAAGCATGCCCAAACTCTTCGGCAGCTTTCTTGATTGCATCCATTGGATTAGTAGTTAAAATAGCAATATCGTCCGCATATGCTAACACCTTGGTCTCAAACAAAATCGGCTTGATCTCCTGGCTTCTTAAGATCTTCTCTATCAAAGGGTTTATATACAAAGCAAATAAAATGGGGGAGCAGGGGCATCCCTGTCTATTTCCCCTTGATATTAGTATATTTCCTGATTCCTTCCCCATCAGTTGCAGCCGGGCTCTGGGGTCGGAGTACATTGCTTTAATGGCCATGATGATCCGAGAGCCAAAGCCTTTTAGCTCAAGTACTCCCCACAAAAACTTCCAGGCCACCCGGTCAAATGCCTTTTTGGCATTGAGGAGGATCATAGCCATCTGCCCCCCTGTTCCAGCCTGAATATCAAAGAGCGTTATAGCCTACCTAATGTGGTCGGTTGTCCCTTTCCCGGGGATAAAACCATGCTGCCAGGGTGAAACCAGATGGCCTAAGACCCTCCCAAGCCGAGTAGCCAGCAGTTTAGAATATATTTTGGTATCCGAGTTGATCAGGGATATTGGCCTATATGAAGCTGGATTATACAGTGGTTTATCTTTTTTAAGAAATATAATAATATCTGTCTCTTTCCAGGACTCTGGTGGACAGCCACTATGCTGCACTCCCATAAACAGATCCAATAATATGGGGGCTATCAATGTTTGTATTGCCTTATATAACTATAGGGGAATCTTGTCAGGACCAGCCGCCTTCCCTGATGGTAATTCGTGCAATGCTGTTAGTACCTCCTCGAGTGTAAAATCCTCTTCTAACTCATTCTTAACCTGATCATCAAGGATAACCCTGAGTTCCTCTGCTGTTACAATTTGTGAGGTCTCCTGCGTTAATCCTGCGTCTTCATTATATAGTAGCTGGTAGTAATCCTGAAATACCCTTAGAACATCAGTTGTCTCTGTATAGGTTTGTCCATCCTTCTTAACTGAGGATATTAAATTCTTAACAGTTTTTTGCCGAGTGCATAAAGCTAGCCTCTTCCCCACTAGTTCTCCGTACTCATATAATTCATTTTGCTGGGTCTAATATTCTTCAGCTGATTTCTGGGTTAGCTAACTATTTATTTTGGCTTTGAGGAAAATATTCCGGAGCTGAGTTCGAGCCAACTCCTGCCCCTGAACTATCAATATCACATGCTCTTCTTCTGTCTTGGCCAACTTGCTAAATAGTCGCTCATTCTCTAGCCATCCTTGCACGGGCGACAAAGCTAATTGTTTCGCCCCTTAGGCTGGCCTTAAATGTATCCCAGACTATGCCGCGACTCGCACTGTATCTATAAATGTCGAAGAACTCTTGAGCCCAGTTCTTGATATGTTCAATATAGGCACTATTTGCAAGAAGTTTCCTATCAAAAGCCCACTTATTGCAGGTTTTGCTGGCCATCAAAACCTTGGTTTCCAAGATCAGTGGATTGTGATCAGAAACCACCTTTGGAAGCTTCCTGATTCCCACTTTATTAACCAGATCCATTGAAGTTAAAAAGTAGTCAAGTCTAACATGCTTTTTGTGAGGGCAGGAATAGTACGTATAGCCTGGGTTATTAGGACCTTTAATACTCCAGATGTCGGCCAAGCCGTGGCTACTCATGAGGGAAGTCAGCGCCCTATAAACTCTAGGCTTTCTCCCTCGGTACCGCTGGCCATTGCAGGTCTTGGCTGATATATTAAGGTCGCCACAGATAACCAGTGGGCAAGGCCAAGTTGCCAGCTCTACCTCAAGGTCCTCAAAGATCTTCGGGTCATCTTGATTAGACCCGTATATCGCACAAATTGAGAGGCCTAACTCCAACTCCACCAGTGCCCACCGTCCCAGCGTATCTGAAAGCTTGAGTTTGGCCGGTCCCATGGCAACTCTTGAAAGAATCGCGACTCCCTGGGTATTGGAGCTCTGAGATGTACAGGCCAGCATACTGAATCCACCAATGCCCATCAAGCTCCTTTTCCCCCATGGAATATGCGTTTCTTGCAAACACACGACATCGAGGGCATTCATCCTCACAAACTTGACCAACCTTCGCCTCTTACTTCGTTCAGCCCGCCCACATTTATTGAGCAAATGTTTATCCTACCCATTTGAGTCCAATTTAAACCAACCTAGTATGCCTTCATAAATTTCATCCCATACATTAAGTGCCGATTTTGCATTAGACTCTGTTTGATCTTTGGGTATACATTTTTTTAGAATTTGCACCCCCACCACCACCCACCCGCCCCCAGCCCACCCCCTTCCCCTTCCCCTACCCCCACCACCCCACCCTCCCCTTCCCACCGCCACCCCTGAGAAGCACTCAGACTGAACGTCTGTGCGCAATAGGTGCAGCACACATGACCCCAGAGCTATAAAATAATACAACCTTATATATACTGCCCTGTGGAAGACAACTATTAATTCCTATATTTGAGGGGGGGGTTTTATTAGGGAAGCACCAACTCTGTTGCTGCTCTCCCTTTATCATCTAGTTCCAATTTACATTCCTATACTCCTGGATAACCTTCCATTAATCACAATTTTTCTTTTCTTCCCCATAACAAATCTATACATCACTTATGCCTTTAAGCCCTCCAGATATTCCTTCACCTTAATCTCTGAGGCAAAAAAGCGCATTTGCCCTCCCCAAATCACTTTTAACTGTGCTGGATTAATCAGGAAGGTTTGCGCATTCTTGTCCTGAAGGGGCTTGATCAACTGCCTTAGCCGCCAGCGCCTCTCAACCATAGTGTGGCAGAAATCTGGATGTACAAAGAACGAGACTCCCCCACTTGATCTCTTCGCTTCAGGCCTGGCTTTTTCAAAGTTTGCTTGCTGCAGCAAAAAGTTCCCAAAGTGCACCAGGATGGCCCGAGGCTTAGAATCTTCTTTCAGTGGATGCCTCAGCTTAAAAGGAACGCGATGAGCCCGTTGCACCTCTTGTGCCCAATTCCAGTCAGTCAGTTCCAGGAGGGCAGCTCTTAATAACTCCACTACATAGGTTCGAATGTCCGACCCCTCCACTCCTTCAGGGACACCAAGCACGCGCAAGTTGTTGCGTCTCTGACGGTTTTCGTGCTCCTCCAGTTTCCACTGAATATCTACTAACTGGGATTCATGAGCCTCATTTAGTGCTTGTGTTGCTACGAGGTTAGTCTCTGTTGAAGTTATTCTTGTTTCGAGGTCCATCATTCGCACCCAGATAGAGTTACATGTTTTGGTCAGCTTCCTGACCACCCCCTGAACTTTACGCATGGCAATCTGAGCTTTACGACTGTCTTGGCGCATCTCGTCCCGGTGCATTAGTATCGCCTGATAGATGACCTCTAGTGTAGGGGGATCTGGAGCAGCAAAACCTGTGTCTACCACCCCCCGTGGTGGGGTGCCAGTTAGTTGATTAGTAGGTGTGTAGTCCCAGGTGACATCCTTGCCTCCTGAGCGTTGCGAAATGGATTTTCTCCCTACTTTGCAAGCAGTTTGGGCTCGGGCACCATCACTCTCTTCAGGGTCGCTGTCGTTGTTACTAAACTCAGAGGAAGAGCCAAACCCATCCTCCGACCATTCAGCCCCATCTGACACTGAAAAAAACCAATCACTAGGCTCTTTCTCTGGGTCGCCTTTGTCAATCTCTTCTTCCGTCTGTTGATCATCTGGTAGTTCTAAACCTGGGGGCAAGACATGATCCCCTGCCTCTTAGCCTCCAGATTATTAGAGGCATTGGTTGCTTGTAGGGACTTATTTATTGGCATTGATGGGGCGGCCTTTGTTGATAAAGTTATTGCATCTCCACCCTTGCCCTTGGAGACCTGGGAGTCCACAGTCACAGGAGCCCCCCGCTCCTGCTTCATTGCTTTACCCTGATGAACACAGCGTAAAGCTGGCCACGGCTGCAGACTCCCTTATATTTTGGCCCTCCCCCCTAAAAGTCAGAGGGAGTGGGTTCAATACTGCCGACCTACCTTCCCATGGAGAGAGCTCAGCTGCCTGTTACACTCCCAGTGTCTCTGGGGCACGTTCCAGCCCTGATGTCTCTCCTGTCTTCAGCTCAGAGCCGGCGTTGACGTGCGCTGGCTCCCAATGGTCCTCCTGAGCTCTCTCCTGTGGCAGACATTTCTCTTGCTTTGCGGCGGGTCCCCGAAACAGATCAGCTACTGTCGGGCCGGCTGGACGTAGCTTCCCAGCGGCCCACCCCTTCCCTTCCTCTCCGACGGCTGCTCACTCTGTTGCGCCAGTGTTCGGCATCCGTGCCGAGGCGCTGGCTCCTCCGCGTTCTCGCCTCCATGTTCCGCCGCTCCAGAAGCATTCCGTTTCTGGGGGCGACCACCTCCAACCTTGGGGCTCCCACCAGCAGGTTTTGGACCCATCGCAACAGACACTGAAACTGGAGTGGTGTCCACACCACAGCAAACGACACAAGGCGAGTGCACTGACACTGCTGCGGCAAGTTGCTTTAATACAACCAGCCCGGTAGCAATCCAAATCGTCCGTGGGCAGCAACCTTTGGCACAAGGGAACATCAGCTCCACATCGGGGGTCATCTGCTTCACAGGTCAGTATAATTTCATGACTCTTAGCTCTCCCGTGGTCAGCGTACTGCTAACGGCCTCCTAAGCGGCCGCCATCTTGCCGCTCCCCTGATTGGTGGATCCAACCGGCGGAACCACAGGGGCATCCAAACAAATTATATTATGCTAGTATGTTATACTAACTGTTTTTCATAAAGCACTCCAAATGCAATTTGAAACTTCAAGACATTGGGGGAAGATGTACTAGCACTTTGAGCTAGGTTTGCATCACAAACGTGATTTTGGGATTTACTTTCCAGCACAAATCCTGATTTGGGTTGGACATTAGCCCTTAAGAAACAGAAAATAGCTGGTTGTACTCCTTTGCGCTACTTTGCGTCAAGGGGGTGTTCCATTGGTGGTGCATGGGCATTCCCATGCATTCACTCATAGATTTTGACACAAAGTCCTATCTCCCAAAAAAGGTGGACAGGACCTTACGTCAAAAATTATTGTCTCCTCCAGGCAGACAAAACGTTTTTTCTTGCTAAAATCTTTTCCAACCTTGCATGTGTGCTGCACTGAACTGAACACATACAAATTGGGAAAAGTGTTAACCCAGGTCTAAGTATAGCATTTTGCTGGAAGGATATCCACACATTAGGCACACATCCTTACCCTCTGGTGCAACAAGACATCTGTTAATGATGTAGGGCATTCCAGGTGTTACGGCTGAGGTCATTGCAAACTCTCTTGACATTTTGGTGCAGAGTCCCACAAACCATTTTTTCCCACAAATTGATCTGTAGTCCACTTATAAAAATATCATGGTCAATGGAGCAGAGATCTGGACCCTTAAAGGGGCATAAAAGCTCTAGCCACTACTCTGAGAATTTTTAAGAAGCATTTAGGGGCCTGATGTACGACGTGATTTTGCATGCGCAAACGGGTTTGCGCATTCAAAATCACTGTTGGCCATGTACAATTCCTAAATAGCGAGTCGCAATTTATTTGCGACTCGCTATTTAGGAATTGCGAGTCGCAATAAGGAAGGGGCGTTCCCTTCCTAATTGCGTCCGCAATTCTATGTGTGAATGTTTTTTGACAGCAATTGCGGTCGCAAAACACTCGCAAATTACCACCCTCTTCAAGAGGGTGGTAATGCAGTCGCAATTTGGAAGGAGTCCCCAAGGGACCCCTTCCACTTTGTGATTGTTTCTAAAAATAATTTTTAAGGCCAGGCAGTGGAACTTGGATTCCTCCAGAGAAATAGAATGAAAATTGGAGAGGGAGTGGTCTGAATGAGCTGTTACCAGGGGGCAATACTAGTGAAATATGCCACAAGAGAAAGAAAGTGCCTTTTTGAAACATTTTGCTGATAGGCCCTGGAGGGAGTATGTTGTGTTCTTTTTGTTGGCACATTCAAAAAGCGTGCTGGAAATGGAACTTTCCAGTCTGGAGATCCATCTGCCCCACTTCTCAGAGCCAGGAGATAAAAAAATAAAATGATAATAAAACTATTTATTATCATTTTATTTTTCCCTGGCTGAGCCAAGTGGCCCGAGTCTAGGGCGAGGCAGGGCCATCGTCTGTGACAGCAGTAGGCTGAGCAGGGAGGAGGAGAGTTGGGCACTTAAAGTTTATGTCTGTTTGGCCGCAATCTTAGGACGGCCAAACTGGCATGCGCACTTACATTTCTACAACCCAGCTGTATTGGGCAGCCTGGTGGGAGATAAGGCACAGGGTCCCTGTCTCTGAAAGAGTGTCAGTCCAGCCCACTCAGACCAATCGCGGGGCTGCTCTCATGGATGAGAACAGTGCCTGGATTGGGTTGGGAGCCTGTGCGCCATGCAATCGTGGAAGAAGCTGGACTCCGGCAGCGGCAGGTAAGCCCTTTTTTAGGTCGAGCCTAGCGGCAGCGCACATGCACTGCTCGCTCTGCAAGACTGCAGTAGTAGAGTATGGGAGATAAGCCGCGCCCACTCTCCTCCCATATTTTTTATTGGCTAGTGTCATTGTCTTTCGTAAATGCTGCTTCTGGATTCGTTAATAGGCTTGTTAGTCCCTCCTTAGTACGGCTTTGTCTTCATTTGTACCCTCCCATGGCGACTGGCCCTTTTACTTCAGTTGTTACACAGGACCTGTTATTTAGTCTGTAAGCACTATTTACTTTATTGAATTTCTCTTACTGCAGGCCGGACATGCGCTGCTTCAAGTGAAACCGCTTGTGTTTTTTTAAGCAGCACGGCCGCCTCCGTAACACAGGCGCCCACTTTCAATCACTTTAACCCGGCATTATTTTGTGGCTATTTCAACCCCGTCCCCAAGTAAAATGGATTTAGTAATGATTAGCGAATTAAGTCATGTGAATTCCAGGTAGCACATAATCCTGTGCTAATTGGCTGAAGCTGACAACAGCACCTCTGTGTTACATGTCATCTGTACTAAAGCCACCTGACGGGTTGTTTTTAAAAGCCTGTTTTATTAACAACAATGCCACCAATACCACCACCGCCAATACCACCACCACCAATACCACCTCCAATACCACTACCAATACCAGCACCACCACTACCACCACGACCAATATCACCATGACCAATACCACCACCACCACCACCAATACCACCACCAATACCACTACCACCACCACCACAAATACCACTATCACCAATACCACCACCACCAATACCACCACCAGCATCAATACCACCACCTCCACCAATCCCACCACCAATGCCACCAACACCAATACCACCACCACACCACCAATACCACCACCACCATCAACACCACCAATACCACCACCACCACCAATACCACCACCACCAATACCACTACCACCACCAATACCACCAATACCACCACCACCAATACGACCACCAATACCACCACCAATACCACCACCATCATCAATACCACCACCTCCACCTCCACCAATACCACCACCAATACTACCACCACCAATAACACTGCCACCACCACCACCAATACCACCAACACCAATACCACCACCAATACCTTCACCAATACAACCAATACCACCACCAATACCACCACCACCAATACCATCACCACCACCAATACAACCGCCAATACAAATACCACCAATACCAATACCACCACCACCAATAACACCACCACCACTAATACCACCACCACCAATACACCACCACAACCACCACCAATACCACCACCAATACCACCATCACCACCAATACCACCACCACCAATACCACGACCAATTCCACCACTAATACCACCACCACCAATACCACCACCACCAATATCACCACCACCACCAATACCACCTCTACCAATACCACCACCACCAATACCACCACCACCAATACCACCACCAATACCACCACCAATACCACCACCACCGATACCACCACCACCAATACTACCACCAACACCAATACCACCACCAACATCAATACCACCACCTCCACCACCATCAATGCCACCACAAATACCACCACCACCACCACCAATACCACCACCACCAATACCACCACCACCACCAATACCACCACCACCACCCATACCACCAATACCACCACCACCAAAACCATCACCAATATCACCATCACCACCAATACCACCACCAATACCACCATCACCACCAATACCATCACCAATACCACCATCACCAATACCACCATCACCAATACTATCACCAATACCACCACCAGTACCACCAATCCCACCACCACCAATATCACTACCACCACCACCAATACCACCACTACCACCTCCACCAATAACACCACCACCACCAATACCACCACCCCCACCACCAATACCACCACCAATACCACCACCACCAATACCACCATCAATACCACCACCAATACCACCACAAATACCACCACCAATACCACCACTAATACCACCACTACCACCAATATCACCACCACCACCAATACCACCACCACCACCAATATCACCGCCACCAATACCACCACCACCACCACCAATACCACCACCAATACCACCACCACCAATACCACCACCACCAATACCACCCCCAATACAACCACCACCACCAATACCACCACCACCAATACCACCACCAGCAATACCACCAGCAATACCACCACCACCACCAATAACACCACCACCACCAATACCACAACCACCAATACCACTACCACCACCAATACCAATACCACCACCACCAATTCCAATACCACCACCACCAATACCAATACCACCACCAATACCAGTGCCTCCACCATCACCAATACCACCACCACCACCAATACCACCACCACCACCAATAACACCAACGCCACCAATACCACCACCACCACCAATAACACCACCACCACCAATACCACCACCAGTACCACCACTGCCACCACCAATACCATCACCAATACCACCACCACCAATACCAATACCACCACAAATACCACCAATACCACCACCAGCAATATCAATACCACCACCAATACCAGTACCACCACCACCAATACCACCACCACTAATACCAATACCACCACCACCAATACCACCACCACCAAAAATACCAGTACCACCACCACCAATACCAATACCACAACCAATACCACCACCACCAATACCAATACCACCACCACCAATACCGCCACCACCAATACTGCCACCACCAATACCACCAATGCCACCACCACCAATACCACCACCACCACCAATACCAGCACCACCAATACCACCACCACAAATACCACCACCACCACCACCAATACCACCACCACCAATACCAATACCACCATCATCAATACCAATACTACCACCTCAATGCCTCTCGCTCATTAGTAATAGCAGGGGCACTGTATGAGGCCAGAGCTGCAGCCAAGACCATTGCTCCCTCCCTCCATGCCTGCCATAAAGCACAGCCCACCATGCACCAGGAGGTGAAGCCAGGGCCCTACTACAGCTGGAGTGTTTTTTATTTGGCCAAAGATAGCAATGACATTACGCAATGCCACACTGCACACTCAAATCATGGAGAGGGCAGGAAATAGCCCCCCCTCTCGCTCTTCCTCCTGATCCGCGACAGTGTAATCACAGAGCGTAAGGTGTTGGAGCGCTTTGTTAGTGTTTATAGCTCAGATCATATGTAACTCTCACTTCACACTTTGTGTCTGTGTAATTTACAACACTTGCACATCTTCTTCACTGCAGTATTTATCACTACTTTGAAGACATCGCAGGCCGGTCTCTTCCTCTGATATTTACAATCTAACAAGCGGTTGAGAAGGCCCTTTATTGCAATGCAATAGGTCTAGCATTTGCGAGAGTTTAAGCTATTAGTATTTAAATGACAATGCCTTTTATTTATATTTTAAAACCCAAAACATAAATAAAAGGCATTGTCATTTACAATGCCAATAGCTCAAACTTGCGTGAATGCAAGACCTATTGCATTGCAAATGCTTGTTATTATATACTATTCCCAACCCCCATGCCCCTCGTGCTGCCCCACCACTTGCTTTTGGTAGCAGCCGCTACTGTTTTTGAAGGGTCTACCAAACTGCAGTCATAGCCATCCAAGTTGTCAGATCGACCACAACAACGTCTATTTTTGCAGGCAAGACCAAACAGCCTTTACCTAGCATCACTCATGGAAAACAAGAAGATAGTGGAAGTCTGTCTTCGTGAATGTGACTCTGTCTTACAAGAGGGCCTTTCCTATGTTGTAGACTTTTGACGTCTCCGACAGCATATCCGGAGGATAAAATTGACACCAGTCCTTAACCAGGAATGATTTTGTGACCCTAAAATTCTTTTACCTTCTTAGTGATTTGGTTCTGCAGGTAGCAAAAGTAGCAGACTATCTATGGGGCTGTAAATTAGATTACCTCGGCCAAGTGTGCATTATACCATCGCTTGTGCCCGAGAACGATCTTGGTATTTCTAATGGGTTGATATTATGTATATATACTGGTCAAGGCAAGGCTTCAGTGTTACAAGGTGCTTCCAGAATGAAGCAAAATTACATCAGCTCAGCGGCTTGGACCACCTGCTCAACTTTAAATGGCCTCAGTTAGTGTGAGCTAATCTGTTTATTAGGTGTACTTTGCTGTATATTAAGTTTTATTACAATTCTGTCTACATTATTGGACTATACTTGCCGCTCAAGAGATTATTAGTAAATCAATATTCCGATTTAATTTTGAATCAGGTACATTTTTAAAACATACACCATTTATATCGAACGTGCCACTTTAGGACCATTGTGTGACTTTCATAAGAAACTATGGTCGGGTGTGTCTGTCAGATGCTGTGATTTGTTGAAATTTTAGGATTTTTACATTTCATATTCTATTATCTATTTTTCATGTGGGGATTTTTATACTATGTGGTTCAGTTCTAATATTTTATGGAATGCACGAATGGCCAACAGGTCGAGAGTGTCTACTAAACCTGGACTAACTCGGTCTAGCTTGGATTTGTTGATCACAAACACAGTTCAAATAACATCTGGTAATAAAGAATTTCTAAGAAAGAAGTATGAAATTGATCAATTACAGTCAGCTCTCGCTCCAGAAAAGCTGCACATGCATGCATTTGAAGACAATAGGGGCGCGGGTGCTAAATCGTCATATGCAATGATACTAATTTTGCACTGGCTCTCTACTCTGAGGTGAAGCTGCCAGATTTTTTAGGATACATGTCAGTGCCTTCTTTAATGGGCCCTTGCTCAAAGCTTCCCTGGAATTATTGTAAATATGCATGTATCTATAAAAGTATGGACTTTTAAAAGCTAATCTGTCCATTTATTAAAGGGTTCCAACAATAGTGTGCCGGTTGACAGGCTAAACTGGGGAATCAGTCCTATCCTGGACTACAGTTTAAACCGACATAGTCCATAATTTCATTTAATTGCAAGAACATGCAACACTTCATGGCTATCATTCACTCATTGGTTCTACTCATTGGCTTCACAACTCTTTCTCTCATGTGGACAAGGATGACACTTTAGATGAATGTACTTTAGCTACCATAGGCATTCTTCAGGCTTTAACTCAGGCTTTAACTTCAAATCAATATTCAATACTTACAAATTAAGCCCTTGGCAGATTCAATTTAGTTTCTTTAAACTGCCCTATTAGGTTCTCTTGGTTGCCTCATTATACACCATGCCAGATTAGGCTTTCTGCTAATCCTGTTATCCAACACACTTTCATCAGGTAGAATTTGTGCCTCCACAATAAATAACTATGAAGCACTATAAAGGTATCTATTCACGAAAATATTATGCCAATATTTGATGTGTATGGTCTAAACACAAACTGTGAATTTCAACATATGCTAGACAGTTTATGGTCTCTATCCACGCTCCCTTAGACATATGTTTCTTATTTATACCATTTCACTTTTCTCTATCGACTAACCATCAAACAATATATATATCTATGTGTGTATATATATATATATATTCACTGAAAAAAAACAAAGGTTACAGGTAGGCCTGGGCAGAAAACTTCGCTACGCTCGCGTAGTTTGCGCAACTACGCGCTACGCGAATTGCACGTAGCACAGTGCTGAAACGCGTAGCAGGCATTTTTTGCTTGCTCGCGGTCCTCAACGTCAAGTTGGCGACCGCGAGCGAGCAAAATGACATCCTGGCGAGACTTTTTCCTCGTTCGCGATCAGCAACATCAAGTTGCCGATCGCGAGCGTGGAAAATAAACCTCCCGGCGAGATTCTCAACGCGGGAGGTCAGGTTTCTCATTGCGAGTGGTCGCGTATGCTCGCGACCGCTCGCGATGAGAAACTACCAGTCCGCGTTGAGAAAACTGCCGCTCGAGTACAAATCTACTCGAGCGGCAGAAAACGCACTCGCTTGCACTGTGCAAGATGCCGTTTGCAATGATTGCACAGTGCGGACAAGCATCCGGCACTGTGCAATCATTGTGAACAGCATTTCCTACCGCACTACGCAGTTCGCGTAGTGCTACGCGTAGCTCGCGTAGTGCGAAGTGCACTTTGCGTAGCTACGCGTAGCGCTACTACGCGAACTACGCCCAGGGTTAGTTACAGGGACATTGTAGTTAGGAATTAGCATTTAAAAAAAACCTTAGAAATTCACTAAAAAAAAACAAAGGTAACAGGGACGTTATAGTTAGGGGCAGATTTTACTTGTACAAAACCAGAGAAATTCAGCCGTTATAGTTAGCTGAGTTAACTATAACACTCTCCCCTGCAATGCACTGCTTATGATCTCACATATTACATCACTGATGACATGGTCAAAGACATCACTGATGACATCTCAAATTACATCACTGTTGACATCACTGATGAATCTCTGACGCACCCACTAACACCCCCATATAATGTTTCATACACCTACTCCAACTTCCACACTACCATTCTCAAACCCATTCACATACCCATACTAGTACTTACAAGGCTAATCACTGATTCATAGATCAACACTGACATCTACTCACTTACCCATACAGCCCCTCATACACGCACTCACTCACTAATACACACACTACTGTATCCACAGATACACCCCTACAGACACTCACACACTGAGTCAGTCACCCATAGAGTTACTCACACACCTACTTACTCACCCATACAGTCAATCACATAGCCACTTACCAATACAGTTACACACACACTCACTCACTTACTCATGCAGATACTAACACATACTCACTCACCTATACAGTGGCTGACACAAGCACACACTCACCCATACATCCACTTTCAAATTCACTCGCTCACCCATACAGTCAATCATATACCTTATCACTCACCTAAACTGCCTTTCACCTACCAAGTTACTCGCCCATATACCACTGAGACATGCACTCACTCACTGACACAGCCATACACACAATCACTCAACCATACAGGCCCTCACACACAGAGTCACTAACCCATAGAGCCACTGACTCACCCACTCACTCATCCATACAGACAGTCAAACACCCCCTCATCCACCCACACAGACACCCATAGAGGTACTTAGACAACCAATCACTCACCCATACAGAAACTCATGTACCCAGTCACACACCCATACCAACACTTAGACACCAACTGACAGACAGATACAGACAATCACACAACCAGTCACTCACCCATACATTCACTGAGGCACCTAATCACTCACATATACAGTTAGTCACAAACCCACTGAATCATCCAATCAGGCACTCATATACCACTGATTCACCAATACATCTTGATATATATATATATTTAACACCCATAAACGTTTTTTGAAAACACTCACAGTAACTGGAAGATGTCATCAGTGATGTCATTTAAGATGTCATCAGTGATGTCACTGACCATGTCATAAGTGCTGTAAGATGTGAGGTCATAAGCAGTGCATTGCAGGGGCACGAGTTATAGTTAACTTAGCTAACTATAACTCTAAGCTAACTATAACTGCTGAATCTTTCTGGTTTTGTATGAGTAAAATCTGCCCCTAACTATAACGCCCTGTGACCTTTGTTTTTTTGTGTGAATTTTTAAGGTTTTTAAATGCTAATTCCTAACTATAACGCCCTGTAACCTTTGGTGTTTTTCAGTGAATTTCTAAGGCTTTTTAAATGCTAATTCCTAACTATAACGTACCTGTAACTTTTGTTTTTTTCAGTGAATTTCTAAGGTTTTTTTTAACTAGCAGTCGCATTTGCAGAGTGGTGAAAAAAGGGGGCTGGGCCTCCGACCAGCTATCAGGAATCCGGCTGTGTAGGACTTACAGGAGGTACCAGGAGGGGTTCTTGGCCCCCTAAGGTCCCTCAGGAGTAAAGTTCATGCCCTAACCAGTAGTGCATCCTGAGCCTCATTTGCAGATTGGTGGAGAAAGGGAGCGTGGCCTCCGAAGAGCTCTTACCAATGCCGCTGTTGTGGGACTTGCTGGAGGTTAAATGAGAAAGGCGCCCCCCTGGAAATAAGTCTCAAGGTCTGGGAGTAAGGGGGAAGAACAACAAATCAATACTATAAGAACTCCCACTCGACCTATATCAATTGACTCTTGGCTGATAGCAGCTCTCTAGGTCACCATCTATAACACAAACTCATAAACATTTGTTTTCCTTAGACTTGATTTTATTATTATTTTTTTGAATTCATTTTATATAAACAGGAAAAACTTTGTTTCCATAGTAAGACATTGACTAATAAATAGTGCTTATTTGCAAAACATATTGAATACAAAAAGTTAACATCATCATCTCATTGAGGAAATGCAATAGATGCAATTTGTGCAAATCCAATGCACATGTCACATTTCATCCTGAAAAATAACATCCTGAAATCTATCTGGTACATTTACAAGCAGTTAACAGACCCCATACTCACATCACATTCACATCCTCACCTAGCAGATCATTCACACGCATGCCTTCCATCCATACACACCCCAGTACAACCATACACAGATGGAATCACAGGGGTGACTCATCAACCCTCAATGACTGTGTTGGTGACTGGGATGTCACACCATCCGGTCGACGTACGTTTCAGTGGAAGTTATCAATTATCTCCACCTTCTTCAGGACCACTCATTATTAACTTAATACGAAAAAGTGGTAGGGGATCATTTGGGGTCCCAAGATGTTAGCAAAGCTTCATGGGGTGGACCACGAGTTAACACCCCGAGGAATGTCCAATATCTAGTAGGACTTTTAGTGCAATATGCAATCGCCCCAGAGACGGTCCTAGATAGTCGTGTAGATCTCGCAGGGCAGATTAGTCCCTTTGTGGAACAGGAACGGACTGGCTAATGTAGTTTTTCACACAGGTTTGATTTACGTAGACACGTATTATGAAGTGTCGTGAATCCCGAAGCTGTAATTCGTACTTTGCAACAGTTACTAGCGTCACTAGTCTTACGTCCCGCATCTGTGTTCTCCCAAGCCGTCTGCCACATGGAAAGGCAAATGTTTATGAGTTTGTGTTATAGATGGTGACCTAGAGGGCTGCTATCAGCCAAGAGTAAATTTATATAGGTCGAGTGGGAGTTCTTGTAGTATGGGCTTGCTGGAGGTAACAGGAGGGGTAGTTGGCACTCAAGGACATCCTTGGGGGGTCAACTACCCCTCCTGTTATCTCCAGTAAGTCCCATACAGCTGATTTTCTGAGACCTGGTAGGGGGTCACGTCCCCTTTCCCGACAACTCTGCAACCGCGCCTCCTGGTGCACTACCAGTACAGGGGTTGAGGTCTCCTTTGCTATTGAGGGTCCTTGGAGGCCAACTACCCCTCCTGTTACATCCAGCAAGTCCCACACAGTGGGTTTGCTGAGAGGTGTTCAATTGCTACGCCCCCTTTCTCCATCACTCTGCAAAAGCATCCCTGGCTCTCTAATAGTTGGTGGTTGAAGTCTCCTTAGCTCTTTAGGGACCTTAAGGGTCAATTAGACCTCCTGTTACCTCCAGTGAGACCCACACAGGTGGATTGCTGAGAGGTGGTCGTGGCCATGCCCCCTTTCTCCATCACTCTGCAAATGCGCCTCCAGGTGCACTCCTGGTTGGGGGAAGAAGACCACTTTAGTCCTGAGGCCCTTAGGAGGCAAGGGGACCTCATCCCCCCACCAGCAGTGTGCTGAGAGGAGGGTTTGCAGAGTAGTGGAGAAAGGGGTGTGGCCTCTGACCACCTCTGAGCAATCCCACTGAGTGGGGCTTACTGGCGGTAACAGGGGGCCTTGTTGGCCCCTAAGGACCCTCAACAGCAAATGGGACTTCATCCTCTAAACATCAGCGTGCCAGAATGCGAGTTTGCGAGTTGCCGGTTTTTTTATTCTTTTTTTTTTAGGAAGGGGGCCTTGTGGCTCCTCTTCCCTGGGCCATTTTTGGCCCTGGGGACTGCATCCCCTGCAGCCAGGCCTTTCTTTTTTTTAATAATACAAAGGGAGTGGGGCCATGCGGCACCCTTCCCAGGCCAGCTTCGGCCCCGGGGACCCCATCCCCAGGGGCCTGGCCTTAACATATATTTTTTTCAATATGGAGAGGGGCCGTGTAGCCCTTCCCCCCCTCCCTGGGCCAACTTCGGCCCCGGGGACTCCATCCCCAGGGGCTTGGCCACTTCATTTGGGACTGCGGGGGAGCCTCAATGTGCGGCCCCTGCTGGCTCCCAGCCTCCTGCGAGCCAGCATTGCTTTGGGGTCCAGGGAGCTGCTGACATGCAGCTCCCTGGATCCCAAAGCAATGTGTCTGTTTCCCTGCTCACTTCACAGTTTGCAGGGAAACAGAGCTGCTTTGCTTTCACCAAGCGAGAGCATTTGGTGCTCTCACTTGCTGAAAGCAGAGCTGAGTTTGCTATGGCAAGGTCAGGAGCTCTGCTCCTGAACTTACCATAGCAAACTGCAGTGTCCCAGGGGTGGGCACCCCAGTACACTGCAGGAGCCAGCCCTGGGGGGTGGCGGTCCCCAGGGCCATCTAGGGCTGCTGGAAGGGGGCCGCATGGCCCCCCTCCCTTCTAAGTAAGCCCCAGGGAGGCGGTGGTCCCCGGGTTAGAGGTTCCGCAATGGATCCCCTTCATGTTTGTGCTTGTGCCCCGGGGAGGTGGTGGTCCCTGGGGCTGCGTGGGGTGGCCGGAGCCCCCCACACTTTATTATTTATATTAGGCCTGTGGAGGTGGCGGTCCATGAGGCTGTGGGGGAGGCTGTAGGGCCTCCCCCGCACTTTTTTTATTAAGAATATATGTGCTCCAGGGAGGTAGCGGTCTCTGGGGCTGCGGGGGGCACGTGGCCCCAGCATTTAAGTGAATTAGCCCCGGGGAGGTTGCGGTCCCCAGGGCTATGAGGGCCCCACATATTTTAATAGTGCCCCCGGAACCTGGCCCACCCAAGGGCCTAATTAAATGAAGCGTGGGAGACCGCGCTTTCTTTTTTTGTTTTCAATTTTCGTTGGGAGTCACAAATCCAACGCGACTCCAGACAATTTTTTTAATGCTTTTTGCCCCCCCTCTCCCCCTATGAGACTTAGGGGTCAGGGTGTTTCTTCCCTGCCCCCTTTCCTTTTTTATCTTTTTTCTTGTAACTCGGTTGAACCGAGTCACAAGATGGCTACCAACACTTCCTGGTTTGAAGTGTTGACAGCCAATCAGATCTCAGGCACTAGATCGAGAGGGGTCGCGGATCCACCGCAGCCACAGTTGTATATCTGAGAAATCTTTAAATTTCTCAGCAACTACTGAAGGGATTTACACCATTTAACAAAAAGGTCGCTTTCTGGACAAAGAGCTACCTTTTTGCCAAATTTGGTGTAATTCTGTTCAGCAGTTTGGGCTGTAGCCGTATCTAAAGTTTCCTATCGAAATTAACATGGAGAAAAAGCGTTTTGGGACCCCCCTTTTTCTCAGCCCCCGCTTGACAAATCACCCCAAAATTTTCAAGACAGCAGCTGGAGTGAGCGTTTGAAAATTTGGTGAAGATTCGTCAAATGACGCAAAAGTTATTGGCAAATGAAAAACAGCTTTTTAATAGAAATCACATCCTAACTATAACTACCCACTGGCGACTGCCAGTAGGTAATATATATGTATATATATATATATATCTACATGTACATATATATATCAAGGTCACGTGAGGTGACCAAAACGCGTCATGGCATGGAGTGAGTTACAATAAAATACGCACAGAAACTGAAGTGGAGTTCGTGCCTGTGTGTTTTTTCGTTGGAAGAAACGGAAGGGATCTTGGATTGTTTCATATATATATATATATCTATATATATATATAGACTGAAAAAAACAGTTAAAAGTTAAGCATAGTTCACACAAACACAAACACCAAAATGCCCTGGAATTTGCCAGTTATTATATGCAGCGCACAGCATATACCATAACTTACAATTTTTGCTCTTCATAGACAGCCAATTTCCTGTCCCATTGACAAAGTAATGTAGGTAGGGGTAGAAAAAGCTGCGTTTTCCAGCAGTTTTTGCCAAAGGAATGTAGGCTCTCTGCTACAGAGGAAAATTATGAAAGGAATTATACCAAACTTGGCATGAAAACTTAGTTTGGGTCAGGTCAGATGAGCTCCAAAGGGTTAAAGGATAGAGATATATTGGCACATATATTGACAATTGGAAAGGTGTTTTTTGATCTGCCTATAACTTTAGTGCTGTTTAATGAATTTGCATGAAATTTGGTCGGTGCTTAACATCAACGTAAATTCTGGGTCACCATTGGTCGCATTTGCGATTCCCTGGCTTACCTTTTGTGAACCCTGACACTCTCCTTGCGACCCCTGGCTCAGGGGTCCTTGGGAAGTACAATGAACAAACACAGCTCTGCACGAGCCATGTGTACATTCTGTAGATATCACATCTTACCCTGCCTCAGCTCTTTTTGCAGCTAATAAAAGGCTGTTCAGAGCATATGGGCAGTGTTTCCTATCCCCTCAGCAGCCTCCTATTGCCTACCGAAGGTCAAGGGAAGGAAGGGGAGGTGATTTTTTTCTTCCTGTCTACGTCACCAGGACATTTAGCAGGATAATAAATTTAAAAATGGCACGTGCTTGCCATCCACAATCCATGTAAAAGAGTCTGGCCCATATGTTCTAGACTTGTTCTAGATTCACAATTCGATGGCTCTTTTTCGCAGCATGAAAGTGTAAAGGGGAGAAAAGTCATTAGGTGACCAATCAACAAATCAATCATTCTCTTGGACACACAGTAACCACAGACGACTACGTAAGGTTAGTTGATTTATCACAAAGCCAAAAATAACTGAGCATAAAGACACCTAAGAGGGTGTAGAAATACGTTGGAATTAGCATGAAGCCAAGTCTGCATATCCAGTGTAGACGATGCAACATGAGTAATACTATTAATTCAAGAAGCAGAATGCAGAAGATCAGAAAGAATGAGTCCAAGTTTCCCTGCATCGAGAGTTGGTGAGTGAAAAGCATTAAATCTATCCCTACACTAACATTTAAGTGGCATCCCTACTTAAGCATCTTCAGGAAAAAGGATAGAAAGTGTCAGCATGTGGAGTCTTCCTAAGAAGTCTCCACAATTAATGAGTCATGTACCATAAAGCTACTGAGACAAAGCTTGCTTTAAGATTCTCTCCCTACAAAGGCAAAAAGAAGTGGGGTGCTTTCCCTATTCCCAACAACACAATATTCATAGATAATATTCCCTGAATTCAGTTCGAGTCACACCATCCGATCTGCGTACAATCCTGAAGGTGTTTTTCCACGGGACAACAGTGTTTTTTCCTTGATACATTTTGTCCTTGGTTCTAAGGCCTTCTCCTGTATGACGCACAACGACCTTCCTTTATCGACTCAAGTCACACTATTGTAACTTCTTCTCTCCTTGCCTGACTAATAAAACAAAGACATTATTCTAACCAATATGAGTGCTTCTTTTACCTGCAACACAAAATTTGAGAAAGAACAAATCCCACAGCTCACATGAGATTCAACTGTTAATTCTAAAGCAAGAGTTTCCAGGGAACTGCATTTGAGGCCTACAATATTCAGCTAACAGAAGAAAGCATCATACGAGCTTTACGAATTTGCATGAAAAATAAGGCACTTTCAATTAATGCATTTACCTACACGTAAAATTGCACAATTAATAAACACATTTAGTACATGAATAATTGTCAGTTGCACAACACCAGTTCTTAACGTTAATGCTTTCTGCTAGTTACATTCATTTTCTAAGTTGATTCTTCATGTTACTTTTCAAAGACCTAAAACACATCACAATTTATTTTTAGCACGTTTCACGATTTTAACATTTTACGTTAATACAACAAATGATGATATGCGGGTGTGATCTACACGTGATTATAATGCACCCCTACAAGAAATTTGTATTTTCTACTCTATCCGTTACCCCCTCTTATGACGTTTAGTCATCATAAAACACTCCATAATCCTTGTAGAATAGACCAATCTAAACATATGTCGTAGCTAATCTCCTCTGTCTGAATTCCTCTAACCGCTTCAAATTCTCGTAATGACTGTCCTGCAGTCTTTCCACCTTTCTCTCTCTTTCCCTTAAGGAGTTCTCCACTTGCTTCACCTTGTGCCACTTGTATTCCTTTATCATCCCTACCAAGATAATAACACAGATTACAACAAATTATGATTGGCTTTAGAATGTATCCAAGAATTCCCTTTCCCAAATTTGCAAACCAACTTCCAACTGCACCAAATCCCTTTGCAATCTTATCTTAAAATCCTCAAGCTGCCAGATCTTGTATATCGTGATGTATATCAGTGATATTGGATACCTATCCCCTCAGATCTTTACTTCTATCAGTGATATAAGTACAACACTGTTGGACTTTCAGCATCCGAGAGACTCCGCCTTTTTTTGCCAATGCAAGACGGTTTTGCATCACCATCGCCCTTATCGAAACCATCTCCCCATTTTTGAGTAGCAAAGACTGAGTTGTGTTAACTGACAACATATTCACAATAGTAGACAACTTCCTGATCTTGATGTTATTCAGCACCACTCCTAAACTAGGTATCATTGCTCCAAATAAGTCTCCCACGACTTCACCAGCACTCAGTCCACGTTTTTCTCTATGATTCGATTTTCCTTCCAAATCTTCCACATGATAGATCTTTGGAAACACAACTACCACATAACAGGTACCATACCAATTGTTCAGAAGCCGAACATATGCATTCTTCCCACACACAAAATATAATCCTGGCACCACTTGTACTGATTCTAGCAGAAATGTCTTCCAGGGACCATTAACTAGAAAGATATGGTCACACACACTCCCTCCCACAAATATACTGTCATAACGACTCTGAACTTGACATATGCACAGCTTGCCTCGTTGTTCCCAATCTAAAGCTATAGCACCATAGCTTCCTTTAGCCTTGTGAGCCAACTACTCTTTGGTCCATTCAAAATTTCTATTCTGATTATTGAACTTAACAATTAATTCCCTATGTCTGTCTTCTACTTGATCTACAAATTTCTTTTCGATGTCTGTCAATATGCAGGTTAGGTTATGTCTATGTGAGTAAGCCGTATTTAATGTTACCGTGAGTGTGATATATATTTTCTTATTCTCTCTTTTTGCTTATAATAATCGTATTTGTTCAAATGTTTATAAACGGGTATTTCTGAGAGCACCACATCATAATTTGAGAAGTAATTCTCGAAATGACCTTTCCCATAAAACATGCCACGTTTCATCAGCAGCATCTTTCTTCCTTTACTGCACACGAACACTTTCCACACCAGTCTCTTCTGTTGAGTCAGACTCCATACCACTCGCAAAGTTACCGTCTCCCTCATCTATACCAGGGCCTTGTGTAGCTTGACCCCCCTCAGATCGACATGGTGTGCTTCTAGCCTCTTCAGGTACCTCTACAGCTTGGCTCGCCCCCCGCTGTGACCCCTCGGTCATGGCTGGAAAGACTTCTGGGAGAGGAGCTGCTTCATCAGAGGGACCTGTGACTCGTCGGGTATTGGAAGCATGAACCCAATTCGGTACTCCACCCTTCACAGCAGTATTCATCACCAATATCACTTGATATGGTCCACACCACCGAAAGTCGAGACAGTTTTTCCTCACGTACTTTCTGATGAGCACCTACCCACCTGGGCTCAGATTATGGCAGAGGTCTTTTGAAGTTTGTGCAGTCGCAGGTTCAACCTGATGACACACAGAACAAACCACATAAGCCAATCCTTTCCAATAGTCAAGGATCAAGTCATCTGTGATACTTATCAATGCAGTGGCAGGCACAGCAAAAAACGCATTGCTCTTCCTATGAGTATCTCATGGGGGGATAACCCAGTTGTTCTGTTGGGAATGCTGCACAATCTCATTAAAACCAGAGGCAATGCATCAGGCCATTTCAAAGATGTCGAAGCACACGCTTTAGCTAGTCTCGCTTTCAAGGTACCGTTGATCTGCTCCACCATGCCAGATGCCTCCAGGCTGTAACTACAATGCAGTCTTTGATCCACACTCATGATGGTGCACAACAATTTCATGACTTCGTAATGAAAGTGCGTTCCTCTATCCGACTCCAATGTAGTTGGAAATCCAAATCTAGGAATGAGTTCCTTCAACAATAACTTTGCTACTGTGAGACTGTCACACCTTCTAGTGGGATAAGCCTCCACCCATTGAGAAAAGATGCACACAACAACCAAGATGTATCTCAACCCATTACACACAGGTATTGCGACAAAATCCATTTGGATATGATTGAAGAGACCCCCTGATCTGCCAATGTGGCTCAATGCAACAACAGTCTTTTTCTGAGTATTCATTTGCTGGCATGTGACACACCAATGGCACACTGCTTCTGCAATCACTCGAAACCTCGGATCGAACCAATCTGCCTGAACATCTCACCATCGCATCCTTTCCTATGTGAGCTGCTCCATGAATTTGCCTTGCCATTGGGTGTAGTAAACAATCAGGTAACACTTTCCTGCCATCAGCAGACACCCAAAGATTGTTTTCACCTTTCTCGCAACCTGCTCTGATCCAACCCGCTTGTTCCTTGTCTGTGGCTTCCATTTGCAAACGTCTAACTTCATACCATGTATCTGCAACAGCTAGCATCATGCAGAGTTTGGTCTTCTCTGTACTCTCGCCAATATATTCCTCATTAAAAACACATGCATGAATAGCACAGAAACGGGCAAGTTCATTAGCGTACTTATTTCCTGTCGTAGCAAAGTCTTCTCCTCTGCCATGGGTTGCGCACTTAACAACAGCCACCTCTCTTAGTAATTGCAATGCTTCCAAGAGTTGCCTCACATATTCCCTGTTCCTTATTGGAGAACCTAATGATGTTAGGAACCCTCTCTGCGACCATAGCTGTCCGAAGTCATGGACCACACTGAAACTGTACTCGCTATCGGTATAGATGGTGACTCGGATCTGCTCAGAAACAAGGCATGCCCGGGTAAGAGCAATGATTTTGGCCACATGTGCGGAGTATACTCCCTGTAAACAAGCAGCTTCAACCACTCCAGAGATGATACAGACAGCAACGCTGCTCTCAAATTTCCTGCATTGTCTCTTAGGCATGAACCATCAACAAAAAGGACTTGTTCGGATCGGGCAATGGCCCATCGACAATGTCAGGTCTTGGCTTCATGCAGAGCTCAGTGACATCTAGACAGTCATGGTCTTCACAATCTTCCCCATCAGCACTTGGAACAGGTAACAAGGTAGCAGGATTCAGCACAGAACATCGCTTCAGTATTACTTTCTTGGCAGTGAGCAACACCTGCTCATATCTTGTCAACCTGTTGTTTGTCAAATGCTGCATTTTGGTTCTCGTCATCAGGAGCTCTACTGAATGAAGAGGGTGACCCATCACAATGCTTTCACATCATTCAATACTGACGCCAGTTGCAGCAACGGATTTGAGACATCTGGGCAGCGCTGAAGCTACAGGATCTAATGTAGCTGAGTAATAGGCCACTGGTCTACAGGCACCTCCATGTGTCTGGGTGAGTACAGAAAGAGCACAACCCGCTCGCTCGTGGCAAAATAACGAGAATGCTTTGTTGTAATCAGGCATTCCTGAAGCTGGAGCGCGACACAGACACTCTATCAACTCCAGGAAGGCAAGCAAACAGTCGTTATCCCAAGGTACTGTATCATACCCATCCTTGTGGGTCAGCATCTGTAAAGGCTTCACCATTAATGAGCAATTAGGAATCCACTGTTAGCAATAGCCAACCATTCCCAAGAACATCCTGACCTCTTTCTGTGTACTGGGCGAATTCATTCTCATGATCGCTTCCACTCGTTCAGGTGATACCTTCCTCTTGCCTTTTTCAATTCTGTGACCCAAATACTGTACTTCATTCAGACACTACTGAAGCTTACTCGGAGACACCTTATGCCCATTGTCGGCAAACTGGTTCAGTAAGGCGATAGTATTGTCCCTGCAAGCCTCCTGTGTTTCAGACACAATTAGGAGGTCGTCAATGTACTGAAATAGCACTGAGTTTCAGGGCAGAGTCAAACTCTCAAGGTTCTTTTTCAAGACCTGATTTAATATAGAGGGACTCTCAGTATACCCTTGAGGGATACAACACCATGTTAAGACACAATTCTCCAGACATAAAGCAAATAAAAACTGACTCTCCTCATGCAATGGGATGGAGATAAATGCCTGACAGAGCTCAATCACTGTGAACCAATCAGCCTCACAAGGAATCTGAAATAGGATCACAGAAGGATTCGGTACCATGGGACAACATGGAATCACTATGTTATTGACCTTTCTTAGGTCCTGGACAATGCGAGACTTCCCTCTCGGTTTCTGCAATCCCATGATAGGCAAATTGCACAGACTCCCCATGATCTCCTTTAGAGTGCCCTGCACAATCATGGACTCAATAGCAGGTGTAATCCCTACCACAGTTTCTGGGGTCAGATTGTACTGAGGTGTTCTCGGAAATTCTGCATTAGGCTTAATCTGTATGTGGACTGACTCGACTCAGCAAATCAGTCCGAGTTCCTCCCCTGAGAAGTCTCATAACACAGGAGAGACGATGTCTCTCAGATCCAGCAGCATGTCCTCCACTGTCAGTAATGGAAACATGCCTGTATAATTGTTCTGATTAGGCAATTTGAAAGCAATGTCTTTATCATTAGTCTGCAACTCGATTCCCTTTGGCATGCAATAGATGGTACAATTCAATTTGCACAAAAGATCACGCCCTAGCAATCAGACTGAACTCGAGTCACACACAACAAACTGATGGTGATCTTGGAAGGCTCAGATTTTCACTGGCACCTCTTCTGTCAAAAGGTTTGTCATACTTTTGTTAGAGATTCCTACAACTTGGATCGATTTTCCAGAGATGGTCAGGTTTGGGGCTACTGCAGATCTCACAGTAGAACGGGTAGCACCAGTATCAGTCAAGAATTAATGGGTTGATCATCTACATCTGCTTCTATGTACGGCCCACTCTGGTCTACCTCTAAGACTGTGCCAAGTGTACAGTTTTCCTCACCCCTCAGGCACAGTCATAAGGAGGGGTCCAGATTAAATCCATCCAGCTCTTCTATTAAGGGCATCTGATGATAGGTTTGATTGCCCTGCGAGATTCTCGGAGGTTGGGGCACTTACACAAACTGGTTCTGATCCCCTCCCATGTTAAGAGATCTCGGCCTATTCACCGTCTGTAACTGATTCACCACATCTGCCTCCTGCACTAGTTCTCCTTCCTACACCTGATTCGCAGGTTTGAGATGACACTCGTGCTTCCAGTGCCCTATCTTGTGACAAAAATGGCAACCAGTGGTCATTTTCAGGGTCGCAACATTTATCCCTATCTTAGGATCTATAGGGACACCACTTCCTCCTGGAATGTTCCCTTGACCGCGAGCTATTGTTCCCCCTGTTGCATGCATCTGCTCTTCCTTCTGTGCATTACTCATATGAAACAGCATCAATTTCTCCTTTATCCTCCTATGTTTATAGTCCACCTCATCAGGGGGCACAGAGGGGACAAGCCAAGCTGTAGAAGTACCTGGCATACCGTAAGATCTCGTCAACGGATTTCTTTTGCCAGCAGATTAGGTGCTGCTTGATTATGAGGCTGATTTCCGGCCTCAGTCCTGTCACAGATTTTGATACAAATTGGCCCATATCCTTTGGGTTGAGTGTATCTAACCCACTGTACTACTTAAAGGCTTGGAACAGCCTCTCATATTAAGCATGTACTGACTCTTTAGGTTCCTGGGTTGTTCGATCTATCTTAACTCAATCGATGTCTGGAGGGGCTATTTTGGGCTGCAACCATGTGATCACCTGATCGTACTTCTTCATAACCACTGGTGAAGGACCATGAGTTACCGGATCCCTCTCTGGCTCAACAGCAGGCACTTAATAGTAATTTTACAAGCAGACCACAGCTCACTAGGAACCACAATTTCAAACAAGGTATATAAGTCAATCCACAACAAATTTGAGATCTTAACAAAGTGATCAACTTGCTTATACCATTCAGCAGGTTTCTCCTCCAACCTGGGAAAATCATTCGAGAACACAGCAAGATAATACCGACTCCAAGGAACATGCACATACACATCCTGTAGCGGGTATGTCTCAACTACCTGCGTTCCCCCTTCTGGAAGTGGTGTTTCTCCCATAGCTTTTCTCACACTCTTTTTCTTTGACCATCTCTCCTCCCACTTATCCAGCATACTCCAAGCCCTTTTTCCTATGATCAACTCCCGAATGTGCGTCTTCAACCCCGTCACTCTCTTCTCTTCCAGCTCCTGGTCACTGGTCACTGTAAGTGAGCCTGTGATTCCCCGGAAAGGTTTTCGTTCGGGACAAGTCTACGTTATATCTCTGAGGCATTTCTGACAACTTTTCATGTGCTTGCCTGGCCCATAGGGTGACATTTTTCGCTACAAACAACAGGTCATCCAGCTCATAGGTCGCTATCCTGTCTAAAGGTAAATTCCCTACTGATGATTTCATCCACTTCAGCCTTCAGCCTCACTACATGCAATAGCTTCGCCTTCACTGCAGCCTTGATGATACCCTGACTCGATGTACTACTCTGACTGTCCCTGCTGTTAATATGGTCTCTCAACCAGAATTCCAAGTCTACAACATCTAAGACATGTTGATTTCCATAGGCCCCTGACTTGTGCTTGCTCCTAATGTCACACTACGTGGTCCTCTCACTGGTGTTTCCCACATCCGTGAATCTGAACTGGTATTCACCATGGGTATAGACCATATAGTACAAGAACCAATGCGTACTCCAGAGGGTTCAGTGGTAGCTGCCAAAGGGGTACTAGATTCCATAGGGACTAAAGATTACAATTCCCATTTGTGCTCTCTTTTCTTCTCAATTCAGTCCCTTCAGCACGCATGGGCTGTCTCTGACCTAGGTTTCCCACTAAGCTCGGCTCATACACAGGAACACCAGGACCAATGGTAACCAGCACCGTAAGAGCTTCCAGTAAACTTGAAGCAGCGTTAGCTCCATTCTGTTCTATACTTCCCAAGATGGACACTCCTGTCCCCCCTACTCCTGCGGATATCCTTCCCAAGACTCCTGTACCAGGACCCATCTGAGCTGTTGCACTCCCCATGTTTTGTGCACCTCCCAAGTCTCTTGCCCCATCCCATGATTGTGGACTATAAGGTGGAGGACGCTCAGATAACAACCTATCCAGCAAGCTGTCTTCATTGTCACTACTGTTGCTCTCATTTGTCCTTTTACTCCTGTCCTGGGAACCTCCCTCTCCTACTAGCACCGGGTATAACCTTTCTCCTTCTATGATATCCACTCTCCATCTCTTAAGCTGTGCATCTCACTAAGCGTCCTGATATGCCCTCATAGTTTTCATCATTCTCCCTTGGTATTTCTCCATGCATCTAACGCTTCAAACTATATTGGTCTAGCCAAAGGTAGTAATGCAAACATTGCTCCTCTTAACTGATGCAATACATCCAGCCAAAATTAACCAAAACATGGAAAGGACAATTCCCCCTCCTTTTCAGTGAACTTATGCCACTTTTAAAGCCAAATTATTGTGTGAAGGCCAACTTTTGTCGCCATATAATGTGCTGGAGTATCCTCGGCTGGCGCCTCTTCACCCACTCGAGTAACAACCCCTTCATGACCCCTGAACAGATCTTGCAATACTCTAAAACACTGCATCATTTAAAAATGCAATTTTTCGTTCAATAGATTATGATGGGCAGTCTCCTTCAACCACAACTTTCTGATGATTACCAACCAATCCCAGCATGGCGTTACACCAACCAACCTATCGCAGCGCAGCACACTCTGACGTCACTCTCACTCCTTGCAGCCGTTCACCCTCCTTTACAATTCTTCAGTATGCATTAACTCACACAATCTTCTTAAATCGGTGACTGTCTGCCATCTAAAAGGATCAATAGAATTCAGCCACTCAAGAACATTCACAAACGGTGACCCTCGACCAGCGCAGATCACCCGAATCAGTATAGCTCGCCCCTCTACACAAGGTCCACTAGACGATTCCCATGCGTCCCATTCACACGAAGTTCCCTGTCTTAGGTGGAACTGCCGATGATGTCTCATGACAACTCCTCAATTCTTTGGTCAGACAATCACAATCTCGGTGTCTTCTACACCTTTTAATATATCCCAGGATCTTAAGCCACTTCGGGACCTGCAACTCAAATCTCAATCCTTCGACCACGTCCGGCCCGAAACCACATTCACTCTACTCTCATACCAACTCTGCAAGACATCACTCCATCAAATCATTCCCGCAATCTAACACACCACATACACCCTGTTAATACTCACTCCTCCTTTCGCCGCTATTCTCGCCGCAGCATCAAACTCCGTCGGTCCTCACCAGATTCCGTTGCCTTCTGTTCTCGATCATTGGGCTTTGGGGTTCTAAGTTCTCCTTGCTCTAAACTATTTCTGGATTCTCCCCTTACTTCATGTGTGAACTATCCTACTCTGCTACCAACTGAAAGAGTGTGGCCCATATGTTCTAGACCTATTCTAGATTCACAATTCAATGGTTCTTTTTCGCAAGATGAAAGTGTAAAGGGGAGAAAAGTCATTAGGTGAACAATCAACAAATAAATAATCCCCTTGGACACACAGTAAACACAGACGACTATGTAAGGTTAGTTGATTTATTACAAAGTCAAAAATAACTGAACATATAGACACCTCAATATGAGGGTGTAAAAATACATTGAAATTCGCATGAAGCCAAATCTGCGTATCCAGTTTAGACGATGCAATATGAGTAATACTATTAATTCAAGAAGCAGAATGCAGAAGATCAGAAATCATGAGTCCAAGTTTCTCTGCATCGAGGGTTGGTGAGTGAAAAGCATTAATCTATCCCTACTCTAACACTAAAATGGCATCCCTACTTAAGCATCTTCAGGAAGAAGGATAGAAGGTGTCAGCATGTGGAGTCTTCCTAAGAAGTCTCCACAATTAAGGTGTCATGAAGCATAAAGACACCAAGACAGAGCTTGCTCTAAGATGCTCTCTCTCCGAAGGCAAAAAGAAGTGGGTCACTTTCCCTACTCCCAACAGCATATTATTCATAAATAATATTCCCAGAATCCAGTTCGAGTCACGCCATCTGCTCTGGGTACAATCCTGAAGGTGTTTTTTCATGGGTCAACAGTGTTCTTTCCTTGATACATTTTGTCCTTGGTTCCCAGGCCTTCTCCTGTGTGAAGCACAGCGGCTTTCTTTTATCGATTCAAGCCACACAATTGTAATTTCCTCGCTCCTTGCCTGACTAATAAAATAAAGACATTATTCTAACTAACATGAGCGCTTCTTTCACCAGCATCACAAAACGTGAGAAAGAACTGCACACATGAGATTCAACTGTTAATTCAAAAGCAAGAGTTTCCAGGGAACTGCATTCAGGCCCACAATATTCAGCTAACATAAGAAAGCTTAATTTGAGCTTTACGAATTTGCATGAAAAATAAGGCACTTTCATTTAATGCATTTACCTACATGTAAAATAGCGCAATTAATAAACACATTTAGTACATGAATAATTGTCAGTTGCACAACAGGAGTTCTTCACGTTAATGCTTTCTGCTAGTTACATTCATTTTCTACATTGATTCTTCATGTTACTTTTCAAGGACCTAAAACACATCACATTTTCATTTTAGCACGTTTCACGATTCTAACATTTTCTGTTATTACAACAAATGATTATATACGGGTGTGATCTACACGTGATTATAATGCATCCCTACAAGAAATCTGTAGTTTCCACTCTATCACATGTATGAGTCCAAAATTTTTAAACGGATTGGCATGGACTCTACCAGAGAATGGTGCCTGTGCTGAGTGTTTATCGGTAAGTATGCGCTGCTGTGGACAGCTTCATACTTTTGTCTGCATTCTGTACTTTTATTGAAAGAGCACAGGGATTGCAAACAAGTATAACGCATTGGCCAGGTATAGGGAGGAACGTGGGGGAGGCTATGTATTTATTGTGCAAAACATTCTATCTTGATTATAATTCTCAGGACGAAGGGCAGTAAGTGGCACATCCATTGACTTTTATCCGAGGGAATCCTCCATCTGCATGTCACCTGCTGCTTGTGTTGCTTGTGTGAGAGTTTGGGCCCAGAGCATAATTCCTCCCAGAGAAAAGACCTTTATGTAAGCCTGAGAGGTAGAGGAAGAAACTATCCTTCATTAACAAATCATTACAGTGCAGCCAATGTGGCCACACAGAATCCACTCGACAACTTAATCTGAGTTTAGTAGGTTTTAATCACAAATTTTGAAATAAGTCAATATAAATCAATCTCAACATGATCATACAGAAATACAGCAATGTCAGAATAAGTCAAAATCTCCAGAAGAGATATACCCTATATAGTGCAAAGCAAATGACTAACTCTAAAATAATGATGTCTCCAATCAGGAAAAAGAATTGTCCATTAAATGTCATCAGACGATTCTCCTTAAGAAGCTTGAGCAACCTATCTTGTCCTACACTATCCTAAAGTGGCATCCCTAAACTAAAGAACGAACGGCAAGGGCACGTTTATAAAGGGAGAAAGTAAGAAAAGTGTCAGCAGTCATTCTTCAGTAGAAGTACTCTTACAGTGGATCATGTAGCATAAAGTCAGTCAAGCAGAAGCATAGGTCTACTCTCCATGAAAACCTAAGATGGACTCTCTCCCTCACAACACATAATAACAACTGCAGTCGGGTAGACACTCCCACTTGACTTCTTCTTTGGTAATTCTCCATAGCTCTGGCACGACTGGATACTTTCACCCCCTTTCCCACATCAACAAAATATAATCTTCTCTTGTCCTTGGTCATTCTTCGCATCTTCCCATGAGAACTCCTCTCCTTGCTTGTTACCCCAAATCTCTCGGTCTACTCCTTCTCATACCTTGCTATCTATTAAAACAAAACTCCTTTATTCTAACTAATGAGGCTTATCCACACCTGCAGTGAAAACAAGATGAGATGAAACATTCCACAGTGAAGGCTAAACACAGACAAAACTTGAGATTGCAACAAGAGCACGCACTGAGAAGGAAAACATTAGGCTATAATAAAATGACACACGAAGTTAGGCTAAAATACACATTAGAACTTAATTTAACTGTCAACTTTAGCAAATGCACCAGGTTACAAATACGTGCCCATTTCTATGCATAAAATAAATGTTGCTTCTCAATACATGAATATAATGCAACAAATTATGAAAGTGTAAGAGTACAGGCACCTAAAATTCTGGTTACACGTATAAATGTTAAACATTAGTTTTCACACATTCTAGTTAATAACATCACAATATGTTTTTTTCATGTTAATTTCTCCTATCGCATTAATATGTAAATTGTCACATAACTTTATTAGTCACACTCTATACACAAACATCTCATTGCGGAACACTTTTAATATGCAATATCCCACTTTCATTAGTACTATAAATTACACTGAATATATTTGAGTGCTGACTACATATGATTATAACATACTCCTACGTTATCTCAGATGGGATCAAAACTACACTTCCTCACTTGGGTTAACGTTAATTTTGAATTGGCAGTTATAGTTCTGGTCTGTACTTTCTTATGCTACCAACCACTTGATAGCAGGTATGCCTTACCACAAAATACACTGTCATAACAATCGCTCCCCAATCAATTTTAAAGAGCTTGATTTCTTTCAAATGATTTCCATATTAATATTGGTGGTGCCTTTTTACATGTTTTAGTATTTTCTATAACACAATATCTATGTTTGTAATAGAAACAATCGTTTTTCAGTATATTTTTGAGTGGTATTTTGTTGACGTTCTAATATTTCACAATTAGTTTTGCACAATAAATGCAAGCTCATATGACAGCTTAAGTAAGTTTGCATGAATCTGGTGTTATAGTACTCTCTGTTTGCTGTGAATTTCTACTTCAGTGTTTTTTGTGAGAAAGCCTACAAGTGCATGATGTTTATATTATTTTAGGCTATGTGACAGCACATTATATATCGGGCCTTCAGTTAATTCATCCCATGAAACTTGGTCCTGAATGCAGCACTCATCAGTGGTGGCCAGATACTGCTATCTCTGCAATCCATTGGGTCAGATCTGCCATCCAAAGTTAGTGACTGGGTGGAAAGAGTGGCATTTGTGGTGCACTGATTTTCTTAGAGATCCTGTGCCTATGAGGTGCACAGAACTCACTGGGACTGGGAATCTAATTTGAGAAAAGTACAGTGACACAGACACCGTATGTAACAGGAGCTTTAAATAAACTCCAGGGTGTTTAGCTATACAGTACTTCTGTAACATAGTGTCAGAAAGTGGGTAGAGCTGGGAAGAGGGGCTCTCTATAAGCTGCTCACTGCTGGCATTCGGTTACCACTAGATGAGGTCCATGTCTAAGACGTAGTTCAAGTCATTCTGCGGAATGCTTGTTTAGTTTGTTATGGAGTTGGAGAAAATCTGCAGGCACTTGGAATAGTGGCCCAGATTAACATTTTTTAAACAATTCATTCCATAAGTATTTGAATATCTTTCCATCTACTGCAAAAGAGTTTTGTTAGGGTAATAAGTGTAATGGACAAAATCAGTTTAAAGGTGGTGGAAATTCATGTCAGCTTCATCAGCAGAGAGGTCGGCAAACCATTTCCTCCACTCTAGCAGGATAGAGAGGGAGTTACCACCAAAACCTAATTAAATACTTGGAGTTAGGCCCGATATTGGGAGCTATTAAAGGCTGCATCTAGCCACTCTGACAACAGGCCTTGCCCTTATAAGTAATATTGTCTTGTTTCCTGTTTAGTTATTTTTCAGTTGAAGTTGTGCTTTGGCACCTGTGGCGGTGCCTGGCATTGGAGGGTGCTTTTGGTTTTAGAATGAATGCCACATAATAGCTTCTAACGGATATATGATAGTTGGATCTCTGGCACACAAAAGGTAATGGGGGGATGCTTCCATATGACTAACCAGTGGCAATCGCTTGGGTTAGCATTCCAACCCATCGTTCTTTTGCCCACCATGCCATCCCAGATTAGGCCCAGCCATATACAAAGTAGTCTTAGTTCTGCTCCAATAGGAACAGTCTGGCCTGAACTGCCAAGCCAGACTCTCTCTGAACCCGAACACAAGCAAGCCAAGATGGGTTTGGACTGATTTGACCTCTTCAGTCAGGCATAGCTTGGTTCCAGTGGCACAGTGAGCAAGGGACCCATGTTTGGGCATACCTTTTGCCACTTAGGGGTAACATCAGATGCACAAAAGGTGATGGAAGGATGCCTGCAATAAGTCTAACCACTGGCAATCACTCCGATTAGCATTCCAACACATCATTTTCAAGCCCACCATGCCACCTCAGATTAAAGCCAGCCATATGCAAAAAAGTCTTGGCCCTGCTCCAATAAGAACAGTCCAGCCCGATCTGCCAAGCCAGGTCCTCTATGAGCCAGAACATAAGCGACCCAAGACTGGTTTTGTCCTGATTGGATCTCTTCAATCATGTCTAGCTTAGTTCCAGTCATATCATTTACTGTAATGCATCAGGCTCAATGTTGCGAAGTCACTTTTTGAGATGTCATCACTGGTCAAAGTTCACGCAATGTCACTTCTGCTACCTCTAATATTTTGGTGAATCGACATTCATGGCACTTAGCTTGTCTAACTCACTCTTTTTTTAATTTGAGGAGACCAGTAAAAGCAGTCATAGTTAAAAGGGAGCTGAAAAACTTCATGTTAACATTATTGGCACCCTTTGAAGAATTCACATGACATTTGGGAACCTTTTAGCACGTTTAGTCTTCTGAGAGTAAAACAAACTTCCTGAAGATCCTTCAAGGAGGGGCAGGCAAAATATTTTTATGTGCTAATAACTTTGGTGCTGTTCACTGAGGAAGTTTAGGTTTTTTTGTTTTATTTTGTAACTGATTTTTCACTGTTGTTGTAAGCAGATATCATATATAAATATTCATTCACTAAAAAAAGGAATTTACTTCCTCCTTTCCTAAGATTTGTTAAAGTTCAGGAAGGCGCTCAAGACCTGGCTTTTCCCAAAGTAAGTGGTACCAAGTCATCCCTCTCTTTGGAGCGCTGATCTGTCTTTTCTTATGGTCCTTACCTCTTTTCCTCATCTATCACCTTTAACATTATGGCCAGCGCCAGGATACCAGTTGGTGACAGAGCGCTTTATAAAAATTATAAATAAATAAATAAAGGTAAAATTGGAGATGTACATAAGTAAGGTAGTAAGATTCTAACACATAAAAAAAAAAGTGAAATGCACTGAAAAAAACAAAGGTTAAAGTGGGGTCATAAGTAGGTCTTCTACTAATACAAAAAGTGCTTTCAAACCAAAAAACACTGGCATTCACCAGTTATACATAAATGACATAAGTATAACTTGTACGGCTTTAGATTTCATAGGTCATCAGTGAAGTAATATGTGATGTCATAAACAGCACGTCATAGCAGTGCAAGTTTTATTAATGTCGTATAACTGATGAATTTCAGTGTTTTTTTGTTTTCGTTTTTTTTTTATTAGTAGTAAACCTGCCACAGACCCCCAACCTACAATTTCTTTATTTCAGGTTTTTTAACTCCATCGGGACTTCCAAGTGAGCTTGCATGATCACACAGGGGCATTGTTGGTTCCTGCGGGAGTCCCAGAGAACTATGAAAAACCATAAAAAATGGTTTGGGGATTTTTGGCCGCAGGAGGGCTCTCTTGGATCCACCCACAATGGCTAGGGGGTCAGAGTACTCCTAACCTGGCCCTCTATAGGATTTTCTATTTGCTTTTCAGGACTCAGGGATAGAATCCTTGAATCCTGTAAAGGTGGGTGCAACATTTTCTTCATGTTGCGTCAATGACATCGCTCAGTCCCACCATCCAAATCGAACGGCTGCACTAGATACTGCTATTTTGAAAACCCTAATTTATCTAAAACAGCTGAACAGATTTACACATTATCACAAAAAGCACACTTTTTGGATAAATACCTAGGGCCCGATTCACAGAACTAATCTGAGACAAAATCCCAAACTTACTACTTTTCGTATTCACAGAAGGCATTTAGTAGTAGTAAAGTTAGAATTTTGTCTTAAGTTTGTCTTAAGTTTGTCTTAAGTTTGTCTTAAGTCTGTCTTAAGTCTGTCTTAAGTTTGTCTTAAGTCTGTCTTAAGTCTGTCTTAAGTCTGTCTTAAGTTTGTCTTAAGTCAAACTTAAGACAAAATCCTAACTTTACTACTACTAAATGCCTTCTGTGAATACCAAAAGTAGTAAGTTTAGGATTTTGTCTCAGATTAGTTCTGCGAATCGGGCCCCTAGATTTCTACCAGAAGTTGGTCTAATTGAGTTCAGCTGTTTATTTAGTATCATTGTTTCATTTTTCCAATGGAAATTAATGTTAATGGGGAAAATTGTTTTGCGACCCCCTCTTTTTCTCTGTCTCCACTTGATGAATCACCCCAAAACTGCTAAGGTGGATTAACTTTTATTTTGGAAAGTGTTAGACCTGGCCCTCTTGGCAGGGTCACCCACAGATTTTTCTCTTCAGTTGCTGAACTCATTTTTTTGGGCATTAGGACATTGTTCATTTTTCTCACTAACAAGTGATAAAGTGCTTGTGCCCTCTTCCAAAAACATGGTTCAATTGGTATATACCTGATTGGTACATTTAAGTTGCATCTAAGTCGCTAGTGAATGGTACTTAATTTACCCAGGGCCTCTGAATCAAATGCTACTATTGGGTTGCAGCACTCATTGTGCATCCCACTAAAGTAGCACTGTAAAAAATGTCTCAGGGCTGCCACTGCAGCCTGTTTTTCAGTTTTAAACAGCCCATTCGACCTAGCAAAGTAAACCTTTTTCCATGCCTAAACTGCCCTTTTTATTATGTATGAGTCCCCCTTAACGTAGTCCCTAAAGGCTCATAGAGCAAAGCGCATGGCATTTAAAAAGTAGGACACGTGTGTTTACGTTTTACCTGTCCTAGCAGTGAAAAAGTCCTAAAGTCATGTTTTACTGTTGTAAGGCTATCTCTTATATAGTCTAACACTGGGTTACCTTATTAAATGAAATTAGTGCTAACTTCAGATTGGGAGCACATATAGATATGATATTTACACTCAAATGAATTGTAACTTAAAATCATCTCTGGTTGTAATGTCGGATTTTAAGTTAAAATGTAAAAAATGCCACTTTTAGAAAGTTACAAACAAACCAGGGGTTGGGTCAATTTCATGTTAGGAAGATTAGGCAACTTTAAATATCAAATACCATTTGTGTTCATTGACTGTTTAATTTTATTTTTGAAGGTTTTATATAGCGCTACCTCCACCCGAGGGTATCAGAGCGCTTTACATCAGCAATGGCAATAAACAAGAAAGCAGCAATAGCAATGTACGAAACAAATTCTGCAGATGATCAGACAAAAATAGAAGGAACCATTTAGAGTACATAGTGAGAAGGGTGCATATAAGATAAACAAAACACCATTTGAAAGAACAAGAGTGTCATTATAGATAGCACTTTTACAGTGTGCCAAGGAGGACTCATGGGACATCGTGAGGGTGAGGGGGAATATAATGAGGGGAAGGAGGGTGAGGAGGGTATGAGGAGGGGGGTGAGCGGGTGTGAGGGGTATGCGGGGTTGCCTAAGGCAGGAGGAGGGAAAATAGTCAGAAAGGAGAAAAGGGAGTTAATTTCCCCAATATTTAGTGAGGAGGTGTATTTTAAGGTTTCTTTTGAAGTTGGCATAGGAGGGGTTGCATCGGAGGTCTTTGGGGAGGGCGTTCCAGATGGTTGGGGCCTTGCCAGAGAAGGAGCGGGATTGTGAGGCGCTTTTTTTGAGTAGAGGGGGTATAAGAAGAAGAGTGTTGGTGCTTCTCAGCGTTCAGGCGCAGCCAGCTTTTTTGAGTTTAGTTGAAAGGTAGGTTGGAGTCTTCTGATAGAGGGCTTTGTGTGTAATACAGGCAATTTTATAGGAGGATCTACCTTCGATGGGCAGCCATTTGAGGGCCTTGAGGGCAGGTGAGATGCGGTCATAACGTTTACAGTTTGTTGTAAGTCTGGCTGCGAGGTTGAGGACGGATTTGATGGGGGCAAGGTGGATTTTGGAGTGCCAGAGAGAAGGGCATTTCCGTAGTCGATTTTGGATAGGACAAGAGATTGGGTAATTACTTTGAAGTCTTCCGCTGGAATAAAGGGTTTGATTTTTTTGAGATGTCGAAGTGTAAAAAGTGCACTTTTTGCTGAATTTATAACATGGGAGTTTAGTGTAAGATTATTGTTGATGGTGATGCCGAGTGATTTGACAGATTCGGCGAGGGAGAGAGGGCAGTTAAGGGCATTAAGGTCAGCGATCCATGTTTGAATGGGGAGAGGGTTGTTTTTGGGCGAGAAGAGGATGATCTCAGTTTTGTTAGGGTTGAGTTTAAGATGGTTGTTGTGGAACCAGGTTTGGATCTTGGTTAGTGCTGTGTTGAGGTGCAGGATGTCGGAATGGGATTTTATTTTATAGTACAGTTGGGTGTCATCAGCGTACAGGTGATAGTTGATTTTGGCTTGTTTAAGTATTAGGGTGAGGGGTTCCATAAAGAGGTTAAAAAGGGCAGGAGAGAGGATGGATCCTTGCGGGACACCTAGGGAGACAGATGTTGGGCTAGAGAGGCAGTTTTGAATTTTAATTTGTTGGGTTCTATGTTGGAAGTAGGAGGTGAACCAGTTGAGGACAGTGCCATTAAGGCCAAAGCGATCTTTGAGTGTATTGAGTAGGGTTGGGTGGTAGACTGTGTCAAATGCAGCGGTGAGGTCAAGAAGGATGAGTAGGTAGGTCTCACCCTTGTCCAGGGCAAGGTGTATGTCATCGACTATGTTGAGCAGTGCAGTTTCAGTGCTGCAACCTTTGCGGAAGCCAGATTGCAGGGGGTCTAGAAGGTTGAATGTGTCAATGTGTTTGTCCAGTTGTAGTAGGGCACACTTTTCTAGGGCTTTAGAGAGGAGGGGAGGTTGGAGATAGGGCGGAGATTGTTAGGGTCGTTGGGGTCAGCCTTGGGATTTTTGGGAATGGGAGTGATTTGTCCGAGTTTGAGGGAGGTGGGAAAATTCCCTGTTGAGAGGGAGGCGTTAATGATGTTGGTCCAGTATGGGACAATGATGTGTTTGAGATCTTGGACGAGTGTGGAAGGGAGAGGGTCTTTAGTGTGGGAGGACGGTTTGAGTTTGGATAGGATGTTGAAGACTTCCCGTTCAGAAACTGAGTGGAAATTATGCCATGAGGCGTTATTTTTAAGCGGTGTGAAAGTAAGGGGGGGTTCAGGAGGGGTATGTGAGGGGAGTAGGAGTGAGGGGGATGGGGGTGTTTTCAAGGGGAGTGGAGGATATGGTGGAGTATCCAGGGGATGTTGAGGGGTGAGCGAGGGTTGAGTATCAAGGAAAGCACGGTCGATTTTGGTAATTTTTTCAGTGAAAAAGTTGGCAATTTCTTCACATTTGTTAGTGGAGGCTACCGGGTTGAGGGGTGCAGGGGAGGTTTGGTTTCTAATAATGTTGAACAGTTCTCTAGGTCTGTTTTTGGCCCATGAGAGTTGTAGACGAAAGAAGGATGCTTTTTCGGAAAATATGTGTTTTTGTAAGAGGATCTTGCAATTCTAAGGAGAGCAAGATTGGATGGGGAAGGGTGTTGTCTCCATGTTCTTTCTGCCAATCTAAGTGAGCGTCTTTCATTATTAAGGTCTAGGGTAAACCATGATTTGGAGGGGGCATTTTTTAGCGTTTTACTTTTCAGAGGGGCGAGCTGGTCTAAAACCTCTGAGACGGTTTTATTAAAGTGTTCAGTGAGTTCATTTGCATTTGAAGAGGGGGGTGAGACTGAGTTGGGATTGGAGTTTAAGTTCCAGTGCGCCGGGGGGATTTGCTTAAGATTTCTGGTCACAATTGTAGTTTTTTTTTTTTTTTAGGGGCGGGTGGTGCTGGAGGGGAGATCGTGAACAGAATGAGATGGTGGTCAGACCAGTCGATAGGGATGATGTTGGTTAAGGATGTCAAATCAGGGTTGGAGATGATGGCGTCAAGAATAGCTCCTTTGGCGTGGGTAGGGGAGTGGCAGAGTTGCTTGAGGTCACTAATCTCAAGAAGGTTATTGAGAAGGTTGATTGTGGGATCATCGGGTTCATTCCAGTGCAGGTTAAGATCTCCTAGGAAGATAGTTTTGGAGTTGGAAAGTAGCGATTTAGTTAGAAGGTCCGATAGTTCTTCGGCAAAGGGAAGGGGTTCACCAGGTGGGTGATAGATATTATGCAGTCGGATTGGGGGGGAGCTTTTCGTTTTAAGTTCGGCTCCTAGGTATTCAAAGGTTGTGAAGTCAGTGTTATTGATTGGGGAGAGTTGTAGCTCTTCTTTAAAAATGATAGCTATGCCTCCCCCTATTTTTTCCGGTCTGTCTTTTCTGAGAATAGAGTAGCCTGGGGGGGCAAGAAGGTCAAGGATGGGTGTAGAGTGATCTTTGAGCCAGGTTTCAATGAGGAAGGCGATGTCGGCATCTTCGTTAAGAATGGTTTCTGAGATTTCAGTCGCATGCCGGACGGCTGAGCGGCAGTTCACGAGCATGCAGGTAAGGGGTTTAGTGTTGGTGTTAGGGGCGGGGAGTAGTTGAATGGTGGTGAGTTGGGGGGGTCTAGGGGAGCTAGGATAGTCGGGTATTCTGTTAGTCCCCAAGATAACAGGAATATTGGAGAGAGGGGGGGACAGATCTTTGGGTGGGGGTTTGTTGAGGTAAGTACTGCAGAGGACAGAGAGGACGGAGGCAGAGTAGGTATTCGAAGTTCGTTGTGTTGTTTGTTTTTATGTCACATAGGCTACAACTAGTATTCTTTGAAGTTAAAAATTGTTGATTGTTTTGTTCCTATGTCTATGACAAATACCCAAAAAACTAATAATGATCTGGTGAAAAAAGAATGATGAAATAAATGGTGACCACACTAATTGAGTTCCATGGTCACGAACATAAAATAATGTTTGTGTGAAGTAATGTCAGTAATGGCTCTTGTTTTGTATTTGACGTTGCAATTTTTCTGCCTAAACCAAATGTGCCTTTCCTCCAGTGTTCTGGGTCACATGACTGTGCATACTTCTGCTATTGGGGTTTGTATATTGTTTCCAGAGCTGTTTAAGCTATAGAGACACAATAAGCTTCCAGAAGTCTTTCGTGGTTTCCAGCCAACCAGACTCGCTGGACCTAACCAGGTCCCCTCTTCTGACCTCTGTGGGAGTGAGTCCTGACCTCCAGGTCTTAGGTCCTTGGCTGGAGCCAGAGTGTACTTCTCCCTGCCCAACTGAAGGTTTCACCAGATCTGACATGAAGCGATGGAAGGCTCCGCTAAGACATGCAGCTCCGAACCAAAGGATTCCCTGGATCCGGCACTGAACAACTTGAAGCCTTGCAAAGCCACGCCACACTGAGCCAGCCTGAAAGCTTCACCTTATCCAACGCAAAGTGATTCTGAGCAGCTCAGAGGCTTGCAATTCCAACATTAAGGTTTCATCGGATCCAATGCCGAGCAAATCAAAGTCCCATAAAGCATCTCTCTGCACGTCTGAAAGCCTCATTGTAACTGACACCGAGTGATGCGAAGCTCTGCAAAGCCTTGTTGCCCAGCTGAAATCTTCATAAAAACCGACGCCGAGCGAAGCAAAGCCTCACAAAGCAATGCCACACAGACTCAGCCTGCACTCCATCGCAGTAAGCCTGAATAGGTGACTTTGTCCCAGTCCAGTGTGACCAGATACTCACAGTTGGCGCTTCGCATGTTTTGGCACGATTTTTACTGAAAACTTTTAAAACTCATAACACTGGTTCTACTGATTGTATTTTCACTAATTTGGTGTCATTGTATTTAATACATTTACTCTATTCTTCTAAATTGGTTTGGGATTTTTGTGTATTATGTTTTCAATTTATCACTGTTACAATGCTGCATAAATACTTTACCCTTTGCCTCAAAGTCAAACGTGACTGCTTTGTGCCAATCTATCAGAAGGTTAAGCACAGGTTTATTTAGTGACTTTTGCGGTTTACCTTGAAAAGGACTGTGATTGTTACTTGAGTGGGGCTCTCACTCCCCTGAACTATGAGCCCGATTTCTTACAGAAGGTTTTGTCAATATCTGTCAAACAGCACCAAAGTTATTAGCAGAACATTAAACACTCTTCCTGTGGAAACTCTGACTTATGTATAACTAGACAGACGTTACTGCCACTGTATAATAAAGAAGTATAAGTAAGTTTAAATTCAAACTTGCTTTTCATATTAAACGTGATATAATTAAATAATAAATATGCACAATTAACATTAATTTACATTTATTTATATTTGTAACTATTTTAAATAATTTAATTTAAACGTTTTCTTATGGATTATTATTTTAAGTTCCTACCTCCACTATTTTCTATGGGAAGGTGTGGCTGTACCATTGGTTGGCTATGTGCAGTGCTGGACCTACTACTGTTTTGTTTAGTAGTAACTTACACTCTGAGTTTGTGAGCACCAAAAAGTTGTAAACTAACTCAAAAGTGTAAGTTGCCTTTGTAAATCAGGCTCAAGTTATGGGTATGAAATGAGACTACAAAATCATCGAAATTCCCCACTTGTGGTTAGCTCTGTAAACCATAGATGCCCACTTGCCCTGCAAACCATATCTTACAAATTCACACACCAAATGCATACATGTAAAATATTGATATATTACAGCAGTGATGATAGTGGCTGTGTAGCAATGGTTAGGTCAGACTATCATGAGCTTTGCATTATTCTGTGTATGTATCCCCATTGCATGTCATTTATTCATTCATGTAGGCACATTTGTCTTTATAAATGCATATTTCTTTTAGTATCATTTAGACGTTTACTTATATAATACTGCTTTATTGTAAGTTGATAGTGCACCAATTACTCATATATTACGTATCAAAATGATTCATATTGTGTAGAAAGTTTTACTGAACGTGCAACAGAATTCATGAGCTAATTCTTGCGTTTTACATCACTAATCACTAGGTCTGACTTTTCATAACAACAAGGAAAGTGTATATAAGTTTGATCCGAAGGCATCTTGGTGGGGAGGCACCTTTAGATATTTCTGGGAGCTCTGAGCAGAGCACACATCTTAAGCTTGCAGTTCCAGTCTTATCTGTATTTTCTCAGTACAGAATACCATAACAGCACAAAACTCTGACCTTGCTTTTCAAAGCAGTATCAGATCGAAAACAACTTGCGAAGGTATGGGTGAAATGCGATTTGGAAAAATCATAGAGGCATTTTGGTGCTAAGAAATCTAGCCAGAGGCTAGAAAGGAGGGGTTGTTTACCATTGCTTGTTCCATTAATCACTAACTTTGATTTAATGAACATCATATGAACACCGTCTGATATTGTGTTGTTCATTTTAATTTATAGTGTTGCTGTATTAATTATTCTATCTGGTATATTAATCCTTGTAATAACATTTATTCATATAATCTGCACAAGTTTAGGGCACTAATTGTCAATAAAGCTTTTTAATTACATATGTAGTGTGTATTCTTGTGTGTGTTTATCCATGGGGAAAAGGGATTCTGGAACTAATAAACCCTGTAGTCTCACAGGACTGATTGTTGCTCTGGCCTCAGCATACCCAATTAAGTTGTGCAAGGTATGTGAGTTATAGTCCACCTAACTTCTTGGTTCAAGTTGGTAAACTGGCGCAGTCTGCAATTCCCAGAGTGCTTTGGAAATATAAAACAGGGCTATATTTGCTGATAAACGTTCAAAATGTAATTTCAAAGGAAAAGGCGTTATTTGTTTTTGCTAACATTTGACAAATGTGCATGACATTTTTCCAAAAAAGTTCATCTACTTGGTTTCTTCATAGCTAGTTTGGAAAGATATTACATCAAACTTGGCATGAAAGTAGAACTTAAATCAAAGAGGTGCCTTTGCTTTGTTAAGCGCAAATCCATTCCGTAGCATAGTTTTTGAGAAATTAGATTTAAAAAGTGTTTCATTCTGGACATGAACACTGGAATGAAAAAAGCAGTCAAATCTAATTGGACAAGGTATCCTTCTCCCGGGTCATTCCTTTTAAGACTGCAAGCTCACACCTGACTCTGCAAACCCAGAACAATCTTACTGACTGGCCACAGAATGGGGAAAAAGTGTTGCGGTTACCATTCCAGAATGTGGGAATTCAGTCATTGTGTCATGAAAGAAAACAAAAGGATACATAAGGGTCAGCATGAGTGCACCCAAACCTCCTGACCCATGTGGGCTAAAAGGAAATGGCAAGTTTGCTGTAGGGTTCTGAAATTCAGGGCTGCCATTTTAGGCCCCTGGTGTGACCCCTGATATTCACAAATTCAGATTGGGGCCTGCAAAACCAGTGCAAGCTTCATGTGCTATGGACAGCACACCCACAGCAAGCTTCATGGTCCCATGTTGGCAAGTTTGCAGGTTCTCCGAATCCAAAACCAGGTTCGCATACCCCACGAAAGATCTAACAAACGTCCACAAGCCAATTAAGATTTGTGAATAATATGAATGATTGGCAAATCCTAAAAAGGTTTTTTTTAAAGAGCCAGTGGGGGTTGCCTGTCCTTAGTGGTTTGTGCACTGGGTCTGGACCTAGGCCATGCAGCCAATCCCCTCTACGCATGGTCAAAGGGTGCAAATATGAGGTTAAGTGTAAGGAACTGCGGAGTGTGTTATATGCTCATGTGCCGAAATCAGTGATGTCATTACTCATGTCACTTGAGATGTCATCAGTGATGTTATCGATGATGCCATTTTGTCATGTCTTTTAGGATAGTCCCATCGATGTATACCCCATCTTTACATACATTGTCCCATCCACACGACAATAACGATTCTAAACAGGTGGCCTTTTACCTAGTAGCTTGCTCCTGTCTCCTTGACACCAGGCTCTAAGTATTCTATCATAATCCCTGTACCTGACATACATAAACATGTCCCCAGGCATGAAAAATTTATTCTGTATAAGGGTCACCACTTTTTTCATCCTTGGCCAACAGCCACCTGTACATGATCACACTTGTTTAGAAAAGCATCAGTGATTGTTTTCAAAACATTTATGATTGTTTTCAAAACATCCATGGTTGTTTTAAAAACATATTGATTCTAGAAAAAACCTTGGAGTGACCACTTTAGTATAAAAGACCCTCACTCCCCCCTACAAATTAGAGGATAATTCCTTCCAAGCAGAGACGGGGTCCTGCATGCCGAATCTCTGACAAACAGCGTTCTGACATCCCTTGCGGGTTGTCATCCTCGATGCAGAGATGGGGTCCCTTGTTCCCAACCATCAGGTGAGGGGCTGGTTCTTCCCTAGGGGTTTCTTGGCTACAGATACCCATATCTATACACATATACACCTACACATCCAGGTTAGGCTAGGTACATTTTAGCAAATTACTTAGGGCGCACATTTTAGGAATATGCAAGTGCTACTGTTTTTATCTGAACTGTTTCTGTTCATCTTATTAGCACTCTGGTAGAAATGTATCTACTATTCACTATATTGATACTAGCAATCTCTTTCGTATGCTTCTGTCTCCTAATTGTCGCAGCACATATGTTTTACACAAGGCTGTCGCTGGACCAATAAATTCTTATTGTATTTTCTGAGAGAAAGCAAGCACGAGTGTCTGAGTGAAACGTACTGAATCAGGGTTGTCATGTTCAGTGGTTTCCAGAAACTACCTACACCACTGTAGAATACAGGGGGGTGGTAGTGGCACTGTAGAGCTAGCTGGTGTAACGGCTGACATATCCTGTGAAGCGGTTGGGACACCAAGCCCTCAGTTTAGGTCATCCAAAACTCGCAGGTCCTGGGGGACTCCTAGGAAGTACATGACAATTTAACATGCAATTTGTGATGTCCTCTGTTAGGTCATAAGCAGAACATGACAAGGGCATGAGTTGTGGTTAGCTTAGAGTGTTCACTAAACCATAACTCACTTTAACTGTGAATTTGATGTTTTTTATTATGTACCACATTCACCTAATATGTACCCATTCTGTGTGGTGCATAGGTCTATGGCCAGACCATGTACCCAACCCACTTTGGCTGCATGTAGAGAGGTTGGTCGCAGGGCCTGCCTTGCATTGCACTAGACTTAATTTGCTAGATGCAAAATTTTATGTAGATTTATCAAACAGCACCATTAAACTGAGTATATCAAAAGTAAGCTAAACGTGCTCTGCTAAATTTGGTACAGATCCATCAAAAAGTGCCAAGGTTCATAGTAAATCAAATCTGTTTTTATCCATGGTGGATCAGCAAACCCAATATAACTGCACTTGATGTAACTTACTAACAGCTTTCCACATCTGATGAAGCTTCATCAAACAGCCCTAAAGTTATAAACAATGAAAATGATATTACTAGCCCTTCAACTTTTCCCCCCTCTTTGATGTACTGGAACAAATCTTGATAAAGCAATACAAAATCAGTCCTTTCAAACTTCTTCCAAATGTTGTGCAGAGTCATAGCATAGTGCCAAAGTTATTAGCAAATGGACACTCTTTGCCTCCCCCGTTTTTAACTGCCCACCCCTGTCATAGATAAGCACACTTAAAAATACCAAGAGAATGTTAACCTGCCTAAATCTGGGCCACATTTTCTGCACATCAATCAAACAGAGCCAAAGTTATTAGTAATTGAAAAACATTTTTGACCCCCCATTTAGCTTTAACCCCCCCAGGGCCCCAAATTCACTATTGGATGTAATGTAATGTAATGTAACTAGGTACTTGTAAAGCGCGCGGCTACTCCACAGAGTGTCCCGGCGCTGAAAAGACCACGAGATAGGGAGTATGCCCAAAAGCCGGCAGGCCAAGAACTAATGTTGGAATAACCATGTTTTTAGTTTCCTCCTAAAGACGAAGAGATCCTGCACCTGTCTAAGGGAGAGTGGTAAGCTGTTCCATAGCCGAGATGCCACCACTTGAAAGGAACGACCACCCATACGGGAGCGGGAAAACTTTGGGATGGACGTCAAAAGCTGAACTGAGGACCTCAAGGTCCGTTGTGGGACATAATGCTGAATCCATTTCCTGTTGTAAGGGGCCCCTGTATTGTGGAGGGCCTTAAAAGCCAAAACTAGGGCTTTAAAAAGGATCCTCTTCCGGACCGGTAGCCAATGTAGTGATATCAGGTGGGGGGTCATGTGGGCCCTGGGGCCTACCATGAGAATAGCTCTGGCCGCCGCATTCTGCACCACCTGCAAGCGACCCAGCAGATAGTCAGGGAGGCCCAGGTAAAGGGCATTGACGTAGTCCAGCCTTGATACAATCAGGGCCTGGACTACCGTCTTCCTGTGTGAGCCCGGGAGCAGGGGAAGGAAATTCCTTAACAATTTCAGTAGTCCAAAGCAGGTGCCGGCCACCGTTTGAATCTGAGCCTTCATGGACAGGTCCGCGTCCAGCTTGACCCCAAGATTCTTCACAATACATACTGAGGTTGCCGGGGGGGACATGTCCTGTGGCCACCATTCACGCCATGCCTCGCAGGGATTGGAGCCGAAGAAAATAGTCTCCGACTTTTCGGGATTACATTTTAATTGGTTACGTCTGAGCCAGGAAAACACCTCTGACAGACAAACGTTGATCTCACTGCCTCTAAAATCGGCACCCTTCTCACAGGAGGCGTACCATCTAAGTACCGTGCCGCCGATGCCACACTCCTGGAGTCTTCGCAATAGTCGGTCGTGGGGCACGGTATCGAAGGACGCGGAAAGGTCAAGCAATACCAATACCGCGTTGCCACCTTTATCTAGAGTTACTTTAATAGTTTCAGATACTTCTAGTAAGGCAGTTTCGGTACTGAAGTTTGCTCTGAAACCTGACTGACTCGGGTGGAGTAAACGGTTGGCCTCCACATATTCCGTGGTGACTGCATTTACATATTTCTCCAAAACCTTGGAAAAGAAGGGAAGCAATGATATTGGCCTATAATTGCTGGCTATCAAAGGATCTGCCGCAGGTTTCTTTAAAAGCGGGAGAATTTTTGCGTGTTTCCAGCTCTCTGGCATTTGCCCCTCATACAGAGAGGTGTTCAGGACCAGGTTGACGGCTGGGTTAATCACCTCAGCAATGGATGCCAGTACTTTAGCTGGACAAGGGTCGGAGGGAGAGCCGGACTTAAGGGCTTGCATTATCTCAAGGGATTTACTCAAAGTGATAGGAGGAAACTGCATAAGAGAAGGACCAGTAATCAGGTTAGTGCGGGGGAGCGGACCTATGTTTACTTCCATTCCCTGGGGCAGCGCCTCAAAAGAATCTTGGATGATTTGAATTTTATCTCAGAAATAGCAGGCCAGAAGGTTAACCCAATCACTAGTAGGTGCAAATGAGCTGTCAATTGCATTAGGGGATGAAAAGTCTTTTACGATTTTAAAAAGTTCTTTACTTTTATTCCCGGCCTGGTCGATTTTGGAGGGAAAAAAAACTTTCTTTTCTTCGCGGACTTTACTATAGTGGACTTTCAGGGCACATTTATAAGTGTTTTTGTCCGTGGGATTAAAATTATTCCGCCACGCTCTCTCAAGGCGTTTGCACGCACTTTTACTTTTCCTAAGGGCCTCCGTAAACCTTGGGGCCGAGGCCCAGCTGGTTTTTGCTGCCCTAGTGGTAGGCGGGGCCGGCTCCAAAGAACGGAGCTATATCCAGTTCTCCAAGGAGAGCACGTCACTCTCGAGGTTTCCGCTATAAGGGATAGGATGAAGACTGAGTGCACTATGCAGTGCTTCCGAGGAGAACTGATGAAAGGGCCTAAAACTACTGGCGCGAGGCTCGCAATATGAATGAGGACTGCTTGCCTCCTTACGGACTCTAAAACCAAGCAGAAAGTGGTCAGACCATACTATGGGGAGGTGTGCATCCATTTCTATCCTGGCAGTTGAAAAGATCTGATCCAAAATGTGACCCCTTTCATGGGTAGGGAGGAGGACATAAGGGGCCAGGTTGAGTATGCTTAAGGATTCGCACAGCCTCATGGGCTCAAGTTCTGCTGGTTTGTCTATATGAATATTAAAATCCCCAAGTACCAAACAATGATTGTATTTGGCTGCAATAGGGGAGATAACGTGGCCAATAGACTCTGTAAACTTTCCAGCCGGCCCAGGAGGCCGGTAAATTACTACGCCCGCGATAGATTGGTGGGCAGATACGGCAAGAAGAAAGCCAAGGCTCTCTGCCCCCTCTATCTCCGTGGTAGGTAGTAAAGAGCAAGTAAAGGTGTTCTTAAAGACTATAGCCACACCCCCGCCCCCTGGCCGATTTTTCTTAGGATCTGGTAACCAGGGGGAATCGCACTAGCAATAGTGGGGTTAGAGCCTTCATTTAGCCACGTTTCAGTTAAAGACATAATATTGGGCGTTAAATCTATTAGCAGATCATAGAGCTGGAGCTCGTGTTTTTTTACTGACCTTACGAAACCTGAAATACATGCACTGGGTCTAACTTGCTAACTGCCTGCCTGCAGATTTATGAAAGAGTGACAAAGGAAAAAGAAAATGAGCATTTTATGTACCCCTCCCCCTGTGCCCTTGCCTTTCTTGATAGTTTGGCACAAAACTTGACATATCAATAGAAAACTAATCATTTCAAGCATCTGCCAAATTTTGTGCAGGTTCATCACACAGTGTCAAACTTATTGGCAAATAAGCATTTTTTTACCCCCCTATTTAACTGCCCTCATCACTGTATCTGCATGATTGGAAAATACTAAGGGGCATATTCACAAGGACTCATCGCCGATTTATCGCCACCTTAACGCAACAAAAGTGGAGATAGATTTAACGCCCCATTCACAAGCATGTGCAAACTGCAGACATCGCCAGTATTCCCGCAATAACTTCCCCCAAATTTATCTCCACGGGTGACACCACCAACTAACACTAATGAGATGCAGAGTAGGCGTTCCCGTGCAAAAACACACGAAAGCACCACTACACCACTTTCACAACGAACTGCCAGATCTGCGATGCGAGTCAAAACCACGCGATAAGCCGCGGCAGCAGCAGGTATTTAACACCTGCCTCTTGCTGGTGTAAAGCAGGACGACTACCTGCAGCAGGCAACGGAGCCACGCACACAGCCACACCCGAAGAACAACCCACGCCATGGAGCTACTCATCATGCAGCTCGGAGCCCCAACAGGGCCACAACACCCACCGCCACCCCCCCCGGACCGCCACCACCCCCAGGACTCGGACCCGCACCCCCCCCCGGACCACCACAGAGGCAGCGCAGAGTAAGACAGCGGACCTACCGAAAACGCACCAGTCTCACAGACCTAACGCCCGAAGAAGTCATTGCCCACTACAGGCTCAAAAGGACAACCATCCTCCGCATCATGACCCACATCGCCCACAGGTTGAAGGTCCCAACACAGCGGACCACCAACATCGCTCCGCAGACAAAGCTGCTGGCTGTGCTGCACCTGTTGGCCTCTGGTACCTTCCAACCAACAACTGCCAGAGTCAGAGGAGTCTCACAGCCAGCCCTATCAAAGTTCATCACACCTGTCCCGGATGCCATCATCAGCTTCATACCCCAGTACCTTCACTTCCCCCACACTGCGCAGGAACAGCTAGAGACCAAGCAAGGCTTCTACGCCATTGCTAGCTTCCCACACGTGTTGGGGGCCATTGACTGCACACATGTCCCACTTGTGCCCCCTGCGGATACTGCACACCACTACCGCAACCAGAAGCACACGCATTCCATCAATGTGCAGGCAATAGTGGACCACCGGGGAATGTTCACCAATGTCGTCGCAAATTACCCAGGCAGTGTGCATGATTCCTACATCTTCCAACAGTCCATCATCAAGCAGCGCTTCCAGGATGGCACATATGGAACTGGACTGCTCGTTGGTAAGTACCAAATCTACACACCACACACCTCAAAGCCACCATCACACAACTCACAACTGTGGGAATGCACATGTGACCAAACCACATACAACATGTCAATCAATATGCCCACCTACCAGACATGACAACACAACTCCATTGGGATCCTGGGCTTCCCATGTACACAATCCAGCTATATCATGGCACCACAGCCACACAACAGCTGAATGTGTGGAGATGCGGAAAGCAGGCATGTGCGAAGGATGCAAGTGACCCATGAATGGGAATGTACACAACGACAAGTGAGGCGTGAATGTGCTGGACAGACCTGGGTATGCAAACCACAGATATGTCCATGTAGACATCAACTGCTGGTATCTGGAGAGTAGTGAACAGTGGACGCAACCATGTCACCCCAGGCCGAGGGTCAGATCGCGGAAATGTCGCTTGCTGCGTCCCCCCCTGTGTGCGTGAACGTAGTGGGTTGGCCCGGATTACGCCAGGCCTGCGCAGGGGTGTGGACAAAAACCCCGTGGCGCATAGCATGGTGCTCTCCCGGAAAGGCCAACGTCACTGCCAAGGCGGCGCCTCTCAGTCCGCCACGAAGCCGACGCCGTGAGCAGCGGGGCCTGCGAGCCTGTGCGCCTGATGCACCCCAGGACGCTGATACCCAGACCAGGCCTGCCCGCCCCAGCGCTCCAAGGCCACACTGCTCACCTGCCGACACCGTCGTGTGTCAAAGAGGGCCCACCACATGCCGGTGCTAGCTCCAAGACCCATGCCCGCGACCTTGGCAGCCTCCTTAGGCCATCGCTGTTCTCCGTGACACAGGCCCCCAGGAGTCCTCATTCGTTGACATACTCCACCGCTGCAGCCGGGCTACACTGCAGTCCAGTATGTCCCACATCTTGAACTGAGTCATCATTAATCAATGGCAGAGTCCATGCCAGTGTACGCAGGTTGAGGAGTGAGAGGAAGATGCGTCTCAGTCCGGTGGAAACACGGATCACTGTTACAGTGGAGGTCAACCAGTAGCAAGGACTGACCTGGTGCCACTAACCCTGTGCGCCGTGAGTGACCGTCAGCCTCCGGCCGAACATTGTTGGTGTCTGAGCCTGTGGCCTGGGGGTTGTCATCAGCAACGGGCAGGTACGGACTTGGTGTTTGGCATGAGTCTGTGGCATTCATATCCGCCATGTTGCCGGACACAGCTGGCATGTGCCCTCTGCATCATGCCCTGGGGTACACCTCCCATTCTCCCCGAGACACTCCGCGGAAACCACCTCTGATACATACAAGACCCTGCTCTGCCCTCATGACCCTACCCCAGTCTCACACAAGTCAGCGTCCCATGGCGGTAGGCCCGTGTCGGCCGCTGTGCATCCGGGGCCACTAACTCTGTGCGACTCAAGTCATGCTCCCTTGTTGTTCGGACATTGCATTTCTGAGTGCCTGATGACTGTTGGAGTTGTTGCCAGCACCAGCTACTCCCTGAGGGCTGGCTTACACTCACCCCACACACAGCCAGCACATGCGTCACTGGACTAGTGGGCCTGCCATCACATCATGCCGAACCAAGTATTGACTCTTTTCTCTCTGCACTGTCACAGGTGATCAAGGATATGCACTCTGCCCTTGGATGATGACACCCCTCCGAGACCCAAACACACCCGCCCAGAGGCAGTACAATGCGGCCCACATACGCACCAGGGGCATCGTTGAACGCACATTTAGCGTGTTAAAGTCACGTTTCAGGTGCCTGGACGGCACAGGTGGAAAGCTCCTGTACAGCCCAGACATCGTGTGCAAGATGATTGTTGCATGTTGTGTGTTGCACAACATCTGTGTACGCACCAATGCCCCATGGATCCATGTTCCAGAAGTACCGGACGATGATGAAGACGATGGGGCAGGTGGCCCACATCCCACTGCAGCTGCGGCAGGAATGGCCCGTAGGAACACCATCATTGCCAATTTCTTCTCATGAGCACATCACATTGTGGCCGTCCCTGGCAATCATGGGACAGTACAAAATGTCCACAAGCACAGCATGTCTAAATAAAAATTATCTGCAGGTTTCAGGTTGTACTTGTACATTGTCATGTCACAGTTTCCTGCTGTGCCAGATGTGATTGGCTATGTTGTGCACATATGCAGCACCAGTTGTGTCCTGTGTTCTGTTGTGGAGGTGTTGCTGTTTGTACCAGGATGTTGTCAATGTCGAGGTGCACTTATTATTATTTGCGTATGCTGCACGGTGGGTGAGTCGCTCCTGCGGCTCTGATTTGGCTGCCACTTATCCCTTTCATGCGGTGTGCCTTTTAGTTCTGTGCTTCCACAGTGCTAAGATGTTGCTGACTTGGGTAACTTGTGCTCTTTGTCGAGTTGTGGCTCTTGGGCATGGTTTGTCCGCAGATGTGTCGTTGACGTCAGGGGTTGTCTGTGCAGGTGGTTGTGTCCGAGTGTGACCTGCTCCTTTTCGGTTGTGGTCCTGCACTGAGCCACCTCAGTGTCGTGCCGTGTACATTGTCATGATGATTGGCCTGCAGCCAAGCTACTCGTCATGTGGTGTCTCTTGCATTGTCAGTGTGGCTGACGTATGTGCATGTTTGCTGTGTTTCGCACGTGTGGATGTGTTGGTTGTGTGATTGTGGATGTGTTGGGTGGGTGACCCTTTGGGCACATGGTGTACGCGGGACTACTTGGTGTTTGTGTGTGTGCTGAGGTGTTCCCGTGGGATCAGGGACATGGTCCTGAGTCATTGTGGGTGTGCAGTGTGCTCTGGTTCATTGTGCATGTGTGCCATTGTGCCCATCTCCCCCCGTCCCCCCACTCCCTGGTCGGTACGCCCCCTGTTGATGTAGTGTCGGGTCATGTTGGGCAGTGTCCAGATCCCCAACTCCTATCACCGTCTCCCAACTGGTGACTGTGGCCACCATCTTCTCCATGTCATTCAGCTCCTGGCGTCCTGCTGGCCCCCCTCCTCCGAGGTGCGTTGCTGCTTTCGTGTTGGCAGCGAGTTTCTGCTTGGTTTTGCCATTCACATCAGTCCTGCGCCTCTTGTCCTCTTCCACTGTCCTCCTCGGCGCTACGATGGCATTCACATGGTCCGAGAGGATGTGCCATCTTTGCCTCTTTGTTGCCAATGACACTTTGGTGGTGACGTACAGTTGGTGGTGGTGTTCTATCTCATCCGTGACGATAATCGGGTTTTCCTGGAGACTGTACCCCGTCTTCCTCTTCCTCTTCTCATTGCCCTTCCACGAGCCCTGGATTCCTTGGTGTTCCTCCGTGGGTATTGTGGGGTTCATGTTGTCCTCTAAAGTCGGTCGGGTGCATCCGTGGTACTGCGCAGTTGATTTCCTTTTTAGTGGCATTTTCCGTATGCTGTTCTTGTGCTTTTTCCCGCATTACGCGTGGGTATTGCTGGCCTCTCGCTGGTTATCACTGTTTTCTCATCGCATTTGGGCACATCACGTCTTTTTACGCGTTGGGGTTTGTGTTTTTATCGCCGTCACGGTGGTTGTATCGCGGACTTTGGCCGCGGTTTTGGGAGGCTATCGCATGGTACCGCCGTGTTGAGAATTCCACGTTAACACAGGGTTATTTTCCCGCGATGGACTGCGATGTGTAAAGTTGCGTTAACATTTTTTGGGGATGTTTAGCGCACGTTCTTGTGAATATGCCCCTCAGAGTAATCTCGAGATGCTTAGTGTCTGTTATATTTTATCTGTATCCATCAAACAGTACAAAAGGTATAAGGAAATCAACAAATGGCGTCCCAGCTGCCAAGATACAACTGTGTTAACCCATTAAAACCCACCTGGCACCCTATTCAAATGGTAAAAGTTCAAAAACTAATAAAAGGATTTCTAGCGCCGAGACACCTATGGGTATTTGCGCGCTTTATAAGTTGTTTTAACATAACATAACAAAAGAATAAAAGCATGCTTTCCAAGAAAGGTTCCACATTTATGCCAGATTTGGTATAAATCCGTTCAGTGCTTTGGGCTGTAGGAATGAGTAGAATTTCGTATGGGAGCTCAATTGGGAAAATACATGTTTTTGACCACCCTATCCTCAAATCTTTTAACTTCATAAATGTAGAGGACAAGACGTTTGTGTCCTTTGCATTACTTTTGCAGTGTGGTGGGTGTGAGTTTGTCGTCCTCCACCAAGGGGTGGAAAATCCTTCTGGTGTTTTTACCAAATAACTTCAGAATGTGATAGAAGAGATTCCCTCTCATCCTGAAGTTGCACCTTTCCCTAGTGGATCCGTGCTAGGGGATAACCATAGGAGGATGATTTCCAATGAGGGATCTACCCATTAGAAGCCAGGGATATTGTTTTGTTGTGAGTGTTCCCCTGCACATGGTCAAGTGCCCCCCCTCCCGACCCCCTGGTGTGGATTAAGGGGGGGCAGAAGCTCACTTAGACACAAAGGAATATCTTATTTTAAAGAAAAAAAAGGATGTGGCGGCATAGACTGGCATGGGCTGTGCCCTTAGCCTATGAAAACCACAACAGTCCTTCTGCTCGACCGTGGGCAAAAAGTACACTAGATACCAGGGATTTTCTTTGGTGGGGATTGGCAACCCTGGTAATGGGCAAGTGCTCTGTTGTAGTGGTATTATGTATAGAATGTCATTAGGTCATAATAGAGAGTTTGGAATGTGGTTGGGGGTATTTATTGTGTCTTGTATAATGTTGGTGACAGAAGGAACATTGCTTAAGAGGATTCATCTCCGTTGTACTTGCGTTCCTCTTGTGGGCCTTGTTATATTATTAATACTTAAATTAAATAGTATTTAATTTAATATACATCTGAGTTCCTGGATTCTTTGAATTCTTTCATCACTACATGCTCCTCCCCTAAAAATAATAAAACAGTTTTTACTGCCTCCCTGGAGTGGGTGATTGGGGGTTTACCTCAATCTACAGCCCTGAGGAAAAGATAGTCCACTAGAAACCAGGGATTATTTTATTACCAAACAACTATGATGTGAGGCAGCCCGTCCAGACATCAGGCTTTATCACTACCCTTGAAGGGCTGAGCAGGCTTTATTCCCCCCAACCCCCCCCCCCCAAGGGGTAGAATGGTGTGGTTTATCCCGAATCTTACCCCAGTCAGAAAGGCGACAAGACACCAGGGAATATTTTTTTAATGAAAAAAATGGGGCTGGACAGCCCACCCAGGTATCAGGCCTGACCACCTCCCCTAAAGGGTCCAACAGTTTTTCTGCTACCCCTGGGGAGCATGATTGGATGTTTAACTCCAACCAACGCCCGGTAGGGGAGGCCCACTAAGTGCCAGTAGTTATTCTTTTACCAAAAGAATTATGGGGTGGTAGAAGCCCGCCCAAATATTGGACCTTATTCCACCTCTAAAAGGGCGGAAGACACTTTCTGACCCCTTTCTCCCCCAGAGGGCAGAAAGCCCACTAGACACAGAAGATTTTTTTTCACAAAAACATATGGGGTTGTGGCAGATCAACCAGGCATTGGGTCTTTGGGAGTTGGGTCACTAGCTTTATTTTTTTGCTGCACTCTAGATATTACAACGTTATGGGATCCACACAAGTCACACTACCATCGACTTCTCTGGGTGTCTAGTTTTTACAAATGTTTGGGTTTGATAGGTTTTCCCAGGTGCAAGACGAGCCTGTGCCAAATACCTCAGTTACCCAAAGACCAAAATGCGTCAATTTTCAAGGCACAATCTTGATGTCTCCACATTGTGTTTGGGCCATTTTCAATGCGTAACCATGAGGGAAATACCCTGATCTTTGCGAAAAGGGACAGTAATGTAGAACAACAAACAAATAAATTCCCTTTTCGGCTCAATAGTGAAACAGAACATTAATTGTGTAGTAGTATCGACAAATCATACACTATGCCTCATTGAAAATAGAATACAAGGAATATACATGTACAATTGCTGCATGAACATAAACAAAAAACAAAAAACAATGCTTGTTGTGAAAAAGTGTAACCGACTATGTGATTTATAAAAACATTTTTATTCAGATATCTGATTGTTAAATGAGTTTCGTGATCACTAATTTAAAAACATATAATAAGCTCATTAGAGACCAAAATTACAATAAAACATCCATAATGGTATCAAACAAATTTGGACAATTCTAATTGATAAAGCAATACAAAAATGATTCTGAGGAAACTGTTGACGCGGCGTTTCGGTGACTCTTCACCTTCTTCAGGACAAAAATGATAGTTCCAGTTATATCTAATAATATGAATGGAGACAAAAGAAACTAATAATCTCCTGCTATCAATCGCCAAATCCCAAGTACATGACCAGATGTTTTTTCTTGAATTGAAATACTCTTTGGGCCAAGTTTATAATTTAGTGTGGCCGAATCCAGAAATTGCGGTCCGAAAATATCAAAAGGACCTTCACTCTAGCAACCCGAACGGTGTTGCCGTGTTTGTATCCTGCTTTTTCCCGGAAGTGTATAAGACTTATACACTTCCGGTAACAGAGCATGTTGCGTGACGACCGATTATTTTTCGCAAAGTGAGAACCATAGATTATTTTCAACGGGGTAACGCAACGTTGCACACTGCAAATTAAATAAAATATTGATGAGTGCTTGTTTCTGTATTTCTTGTGTATTGTTTTGCAGTTAAAATGATCGAAAATGCTTAGGCCAGGTACCTCAGCTTCCACTAAAGACTCAGGGCCAGATGTACGACCATGACAATTTGCGAGTCGCAAATTGCGCTCGATTGCGAGTCGCAATTTGCTAGTCGCAAAATGCGATGTACAACAGTGTGTTTAACACTGTTTGTGATTCCCAATGGGGTCACAAATTGCGAGGCTCATGAATATTAATGAGCCACTCGCAATATGCGAGTCCATTGGGAATGGCTGGCCCTCCCAGGGATGGTGGCCTGCTGGGCTCAGCAGACCTCTATGTCTGTGACTGCTTTTAAATAAAGCAGTATTTTTTTTTTAATGCAGCCTGTTTTCCTTAAAGGAAAACGGGATGCATTTAAAAAAATGAAAATGAAACGTTTTCATTTCATTTTTTAAGGGCATGCAGTGGTCCCTGGGACCACTGCCTACCCTTAAAAAATATTTTCCCCTGCATTTGCAAAGGGGAGGGGGTCCCCTGGGGACCCCTTCCCTTTTGCGAGTGCATTGCCACCCTCTTGAAGAGGGTGGTAATTTGCGAGTGTTTTGCGACCGCAATTGCGGTCGCAAAACATTCATACATGGGGTTGCGGTCGCTATTAGGAAGGGAACGCCCCTTCCTAAATGCCACTCGCAATTTCTAAATAGCGACTCGCAAATAAATTGCGACTCGCTATTTAGGAATTGTACATAGCCCTTTCATATTTTGCATGCGCAAACAGGTCGCAAACCCGTTTGCGCATGCAAAATAGGGTCGTACATCTGGCCCTCAGTGGGAGTCCCCGGATTCCAATAATGATTCACTGTGGGACCCCGGGTTACTGTAATGATTAGGTGGGGATCCACAGAAGTCAAAGTATTAAAAACCAATGTTCTAAATAGTTGCCTTCCAGCAGGTTACGTTATGCCATTATTCACACATCGACGGATGTATGATTGGAGTAATCTGGAGACGGAGAAACAGACACACAGAGTGGGGGACAGATGTCTTAGAAAAGAACAGATGCATGGATGGATAGATGGATGGGTGGAATGATGGGTGAATGGATAGAAATACACAAACTATGGATAGACGAATACATGGAGAAATGTATGTTTTTTCTTCCTTTACTGACCATTAGCCTTACTCACCTGTTCCACTAGCTTTTAAAAATGTCCAATAGCCTTATCCTTGATGCCTTAATATTACAGTTTTCTATGTTTCCTTCCTAACTAAACTTAGTACATATATAAAAATAAGAAGAACAAAAAGGCGAGCAATCGCCTACCAATGAATAGATGGCTTCTGCATAATCATATTGGCCTACCTCGCAGGAAAATGAGGCACACAGATGAAAGTAATTCAGCTGAAAGATGTTATGTTCAAATATAATGATTCATTAATCGCAAAATTAATCTATTTTTTCATGTAGTCAGCAAAATATCATGCTTAATCACTAAAAATAGAGGATCCGTCCAGAGAATACTTTTCAGGTTATATCAGTATGACACATCACTGCTAAGATAAGAAAAGTAACTTCTCCAAAGCGGATTTTCAAGCAGTCAAAATTTGAAGGGACCATGACAGCTTTTCAAACTGAATTAAACCTATTGTCTGAACAATTTGTAGGACTTGTGAACATGAAGAGATGTGCATGAAGGTTGTAATAATGTTGTCAGGTCAGGCAGAAAGTAATGAGGTACTACTGTACGAAAATAGACAGAAATAACATAGCTCAGATTGCTCAACAAACATTTTGTAATTCTGAAAAAAGGTTTCTATGCCTCTATAAAAAACTGAGCAAGATCTTCAAACTTTCAAGAACCATGGTACACGCTTCCCATAAAGGAAAAGCACGAGTGCCCTTTCAGTGAAATGACATTCATATATTTGGCACTAATTTACAGCAGGGGTTGTATTACAGTAAGTGCCCCGGGGACCCACGTGGTTGTGAATCTTGATTGTTGCGCTCTAAGATACTTTGGCATTACAGAAGAGGCTTCAGATGTTTGTGTGGCCCTTCCTGGAACACGTACATATAGTGCTGGCATGATTTCAAGTGGGTGTTACCACATTTGCATAATAGCATGGCCCAAGCAAATCTGGAAACACTTTGCCTCAGCGTCCATGCCAGTGCTTAATTTGAGAAAGAAAAAGTGCCAGCGCACAGAGCTCTGCTCAGAAGCCAGCGGCGAGAGCAATTAAACTTTGGCTCACCCAATACCAAAGCTGGCAGTCTTTAATCCACTACCAAACACCCCTGCCACTTTTTCTTGCTCTTGAAGGTTCCTGCTTTCTCCCTTTGTGACAGTTTTGTCGTCTTTCTCTTGCTCTGCCTTTCTGATCTGATTGCTTTTTTCCCTTTCTTGCTCTTGGTAAATATGTGATATGGAAAAATAAGTGCCGGTCCCCAAAAATAAGTGCCATGGCCACCACTGGCCACTCAAATTAAGCACTGGCCCATGCTATATTACAGATGTGGTCACAAAGGCAAAGTCCCGATCAGGAGGCATTCTGAGTGTGCGCCACGTAGAGGTGATGTGCAGCCAGTGCTTCCCCTGAGGACTCCTCCGGAAACGGAATGAAAGGGGCTTCAGGGGCTCCCCAGGCACCGCCCTAGAGGCCGATACTGTCACTCACTGTATCAGCCTGAAAGGGGACCTCTCCCCCCTTTGAAAAGCAGGTCAGTTGCCGCCTGCTCAGTTAAAGATGTACTGGGGCTTCAAACAGCCAGTCCATCTTTCACTAATGTGCTGTTACCTGTCCATATAACTGCTGGACATGATGGTCTCACCTTCTTCTCATGTCAAGGCTGTTGTTAGAAGTGCGACTCCTTCCTGTAACCACAGTGTTGCTTAACAATTCTGAAAATCACATGGAAGCAATAAGATTCGCTCTGAAGGGCCACCAAATGACAAAGCCAAGCAGCATAAACAACTCGAGGAAGATAGGAGAATGAAAGAAGAGAATAGTAGAGAAACCTGACACTTACAAACTGTGGACCGAAGTAGAACAGAATCCAGATGGAGGAGGATTCAGAATTTACAACAGAATTCCAGAAGAAGGAGCAGGGACTCCTGGAGATGCAGCAGGGATTCCAGAAGATGAACAGAGATTCCAGGAGATGGAATTAGAGTGCTAAAGGGAAAACTATGGAGGGAGAATCCTGCTGCCACAGTTACCAGGACATTTGTGACCAATGGAATTGCAGACTTACGCTCCTTAAGTGGGGAAGTTAGGGAGTAGAAGAAGCAGAGTGTTAAGAAGACTCCTCAGGCAAGGTAGGAGTTAGAGTAGAATGTATTACTTGTATGCAAATACAACACACCAGCTGGAGCAGGAGGTAAGCGTCGCAACCGGTCAAGTCAGGAAGGCAACTCAACTCTCAACTGTCAACTGTCAGAGGGTAGAGTATCAGCTGGCATTCTAGAATGCCAGCTGATGTCATAGCAAGGCCAGCGCCAGGGCAGGGGACGCGCGTGGAGGGGGACGGAAGCTTAAGAGGAACAAGCTACCAGGCTATATCTATTACAGTGCAACACAACACATCTCCTTCCCAAAGGGAAAGAAGGTGAACGAAAATTGCTGGAAGAGAGCATATAAAGTAAGTTAAAACCAGCAGCGTAATTATTCACATACAAAGTCTTTGAACTTGCTAGGCATAACAACTGTGCGTCCACATCTACTGGTAGTGTTTCCTTCTATCATAGGACCTTCCTCAGGATCTTGTTCTTCCTCTGACTGTCCAGTACCCTCAGCACTGGGAGAATAAACAGAATCACTGCTGCTGAAATCTCTGTTTTCCCCAATAGATTCTATTTGATCCTGGTTGGAGAGAACATTGGCTGCTGCGGTTTGGGTACGCCCCTGTGTACTATTCTCTTCTCCCTCTTTCTCAGACCCTTCTTCAAACAACCAGTCAAAGTTAATCTGCCTTTCGTAATCTGCACATACATCCTCCTTGGCTAGTCTGTCTGTCCCAGTAACTTCTTCGACTCTTTCTCTCACCCTAACGTCCTTCCTCTCACATGTAGATAGTGCAGAGGCATGCCACACTTTCCCATCCATGAGAAGGGCAGAATTACAAAATACTTTCTCAACAACTAATGGCTGTGTAAATCTGTTCTGCCCTTTCTCTATGAGTCCACTTCTTTTTACCCTTACTGTATCTCCTTCTTTGATAGTAAGTGGTTTACATCCATGTTTTATATCAAAACGTCTTTTGCATTCTTTTTGTGCCTTTTGTACGTTCTTCCTAACCAACTCCGCTGACCACTCAGCTTTTCTAGTTGTCTTAAGCCAACCCACATTATCTTTGGATAATGGTGTTCTACCTCTCATCAGTTCGAATGGGCTGAAGCTTGTGCTCTCCCCTGGTGTTATCCTGTATGCCCAAATCATTTTCTTTACCTCCATTTTCCAACATAGCCCATTGTTGTTGGCTAGTTGTATAGTGCCTTTGATTACTCTGTTAAATCTTTCCACTGCTCCGTTGCCTGCTGGATAATATACGGAAGTGGTTTTGTGAGTTATCCCATTCCTTTCTATGAATTTTTTGAAGATTATAGATGCGAATTGTCTACCATTGTCACTGACTATCGTTTTGGGTATCCCTTCTCTTGTGAAAACACTGTCGAGAAACATGACAATGTCATTTGCTTCGACTTTGTGAAATACCTTGATCTCCGGCCATTTTGAAAAATGGTCCACCAGGACCACAACATACACATGTCTCCTCTGGTACCGTAAGGGGCCCATAACGTCTATGCCCACCCTCTCCCACGGCATACCCGGGCAAGGCAAAGGTTGCAAGGGTGGTTTAAGTGTAATTTGAGATTTGTCAGAATTTTCACATTGGACACAGTCCCTGACTTTTCTATCAATTTCTAAGTCACATCCTGGCCACCAGTACCAACATTTTATTCTTTGTTTTGTCTTGTTGATGCCCATATGCCCCTCATGGTAAATTTCCAGGATTCTGCCTCTTAGGGGCCGATTCCGATTCGTGTCGGTAATTTCTCCGACCGAGCCGGCCTCGGAGAGATTTCCGACCGAATCGGACCCGTGCAGTCCGACCGAACGAGTCCGATGCATTCGTATGCCACCGGACACGAGTCGGTCGGACTCCCATTGAACTCAATGGGAGCCGGTCGTACAACGCGTACGCGGGCTCCCATTGCCTCAATGGGTGCGAGGCAGACAAGGGCGCCCCCTACAGCGAGTACGCCGCGAGCGCTCGCGGCGTACACGCACAGGTAGGGGGACCCATGGGTCCCCCCTGTGTGCGCCTCGCACGGGTACGCGTACAGGGGGTCCGACACGGACCCCCAAAGTACGGCTCCGACAGCGAGTTCGAGTCGGACGGCGCGAGTCGGTCGGAGCGGTCGAGGTGCGCATCGTACTTACCCGGCCGGAAAACGTCTCCATTGCGCGGTGCGAATCGGGTCCGAGCGAGTCGGTCGGAGCGGTACGATCCGGGAACCAGTCGGTCGGAGCGGTCGGGTCGCCCGGACGAGTCGGTCGGCGAATACGCATCGTACTCGCTCGCCCGGACGCGCGTACGACTCGGTCGGAAAATAGGGCTCCGGATCGGATCCGGTAAAACCGAATCCGATTCGGAGCACTACCGGCCGAGATCGGAATCGGCCCCTTAGTGTTTCCGGGGGTATTACTTTCCCTTGTCTCAAAATGAGTCCCCCCTCCACTGATAATTCATTTGTGAGTTCCCAGTATGGTCTCAACTCTTTCTTTACATGCTTCTTGCTGGGCCAACCATTTACAATTAGTTTGTTCACTTCCTGTAGCCCCTCATCCTGTTCATATTCCCTCAACCATACATCTCTATGAATGCTGGGGAACTCTTCACTGATGTTCGCCACACAAAATTCATCTTCTTTGCATTCCCCATCACTACTTCCAGGTAGGGGTAAACGGCTGAGAAAGTCTGCTACTACATTCCTGGCACCAGGCAGATACTGCACATCGTAATTGTAGTCTAACAGCCTAAGTGACAACCGTGCCAACCTCGGTGATGCATTATACAATCCCTTAACTGTAAGTACCTTTGTGAGTGGTTTGTGGTCACACCGTAATGTTATTTTTTTTACCCCAAATATATTGGCGGAAATACTCCAAACCCCACACACACGCCAATGCTTCGCGCTCAATCACTGAGTATCTTTCCTCGGTGGGGGTGTGTGACCGTGATGCAAAGGCAATTGTTACTTCATCACCTGTTAATCCGATCTGCGTGAGTACAGCTCCTATCCCCCTACTACTTGCATCCATCGTGACCACGCTGTTGAGACTCGGGTCAAAACCTTGTAGGGGTGGTGCTTCGCAAATTTCACATTTCAGAGCCACAAACGCCTTGTTGCAGCCCGGTGACTATTCAAACTTGTTTTTAGATTTCAGTAATTGTCTAATGTCATATGTCTTTGTAGAAATATTTCTCACAAACTTAGAATAGAATTCTACCAGCCCTAAGAAGGCTCTCAGTTCCTCTTTTGTTTGTGGCACTGGTGCATCCTTAATGGCGTTAACCAATTCCTTCTTAGGTTTAATGCCCTCTGGTGTGATTTCGTGTCCCAGGTATGTCACTTTCTTCTCTGCGAACCTGCACTTCGCATACTCTGCGGTCAAACCACACCTTTGTAAGATATTGAGTACTTGTGTCAACTTCTGTTCATGGTCAACTTGATTTTTTCCCATTACTAGGATGTCATCTTGGAAGATGAGCACATTTGTGACACCTTTAAAAATGTCATGCATGATCCTTTGAAATAATGCTGCTGCTGATGCCAGCCCAAAAGGTACTCTCCTAAACCTATAACACCCGAATGGCGATATGAAAGTGGTGAGGCACCTGCTGTCCGGCTGTAAAGGAACCTGGTGGTACGCTGCGGATAAGTCAATTGTTGAGAATACCTTCATATCTTTTGTCAAGGACAGCATTTCATTTATTTTAGGCAGAGGGTACTGGTCTATTAGAATACTTTTGTTTAGATTGCGTAAGTCTATGCATAATCTCAACTTGCCATTGGGCTTGCGGGCTACCACCAAGGGTGCTACCCATTCGGATGATTCCATAGGTTCAATGATGCCCGCCTCAAGTAGCACACCTAGCTGCACCTTGACCTCCTCTCTTAAAGTGAACGGTATGTGTCGCACCTTATGTATGCTTGGCACAGCATCTTGTTTGAGTTTTATTTTGTGTTGAAACCCTTTCAACTTACCGATGGTGCCATTGAAGTCTTTTGGGAACCTGTTTGCAATAGCTGAACCAAGTCCTTTATCCTGCTGTGTCAATAATACAGGTTCCGCACTGTTAGGATTTAGTGTTATACCCAATTTTCCTTGGTCTTTCCACCCTAACACAGATGGTCATTTAGCTGAGACGTATAGTTTACTGGTGGTTTCTCTGTCCTTGAATTCAAACTTCAATTCTCTATAACCTACTAGCTCTATGGGTTCTCCTGTAAATGTTTTCAGTGTGATATCTGGAGATTCCATGCCATGTCCTAGTGTGTTCTGAAATTTCTCTCTCCATACTTTTCTGTTAACTATTGTACAGGGTGAGCCTGAATCCGCCACTATCTCAATGCTCACTCCTCCAATTGCAACTTTGCACATGGGTTTCCTCTTCTTATCTTTCTCATTTTCCTGATTCTCAGATTCCTCATTCACATTAAGTACACACAAGTTATATTCTGACTCGTCAGAGGAATCCCCCTCATATTCTGCGTTTCCCTCAACCAACCTGACTCTTGCACTCATTTTTCTGTAACACACTTTGCCGCATTTGCTACATTTTACATTGCGTGCAGGACATTTCCAGTCGTTTGCCAGATGTCTGTGGCTTCCGCATCGGTAGCATTTTCTTTGCGCCCATTCTTTTTCTCCCCCTTTCTGATCATACACCGCATTTTCTCTGCTTTTGCTCCTGCTTTTATCCTTTTGCCTTATCCTGTTACCACTTATTTTAGCCACAACATTAGGTTCCTCCTCCTTACTTTTACTCTCATTAATTACTGCCTTGGCACACCTTCCTGTCAATTCTGATCGCTTTACTATTTCAATTATATCATTAAGTGGTTTTTCTCCTTTAGCCCATAGCACATCCTGAATATTTGGGTTAGCTGCACACATCACGATCTGGTCTCTAATTAAGTCATCATGCAGTTCCCCAAATTTGCATGTTAGCGCCAAATTTTTAAGTATTGAAACATAGTCTTCTATACTTTCATCTTTCCCTTGTTTGCGGTGGTAAAATTTATATCGGTTCACTGGAACACAGACGGTAGGCTTATAATAACAGTCTAAGTCTTCCAATGCATTAGTAAATACATCACCCTGATCGCCTTCCCGTACCTTCTTGTTAATTTTATTGTACACTTTAAGTCCACCAGCCCCCAAACAATGCAGTAATATTTTCTTCTTTTCCTCAGGCTTAAGTGGTTCATCATCATCATCACATGTTGAAATGTAATTATTGAAATACTCCCGCCATTCTTCCCATTTCAATGGCGGCTCACCAGAAACTGCTAAAAACGCTTGCGGGGGTGACAAGTTGTATTTGTTATTACTAGCCATACTATATTGATATTGCAATTCCCAGTTATTTATCTCAGATGTGGTTCGCAAACCCTCGTATGCTTCTCAAACTGCTCTCTGTGCGATTCTTTTCACATATAACCTTTTTTTTTTTTCCCCCCACAATTCTCACTTGTATTCCTCACGTTATAATATGTTGCCTTTAGAAGCTGCAGAACTACGCGCTCACTTCTGCCTCGGTATCGTGCCTCCTTAGTTTCCACTTTTAGATACTGACAAGCTGCTTTCACTGCTGTTAATATTTCCCAAAATGGTGGCACGTATGCGTGCTTACATCACGTCGAAGACTGTACCTCTGACATTAACTTCTCCCAATATGGCGTCCACGCAGCGCGCTTACGTCAGCGCAACACGCTATCCTCAACTACGCCACAGTCTCTTGTGGAGATCTGCTCACATATCACTTCAGCCGGCCTTGACACACTTCAGTCAACGATCACCATTTTTTTTTTTGACTTTCTTTTCATTTATTTTCACTTCCGCTCGTCACTGCCACTATCTGCGTTGCTTGTTTCCCAATTTTCAATCGTGCTCCAGTCTACGCTCCTCACCTTTTATATTAGTGACGTTTCCTGACGTTTAACACCTCCTGAACATCCGCTCTGAATCAGCTTTATCCATACTTTCGTTCTTCTATTTCAGTTCCTCTGTGTCGAGTCCTGATTCCGGTCCTGAACGGATCCTTAACTTCAAATAAAAAAAAAATATCTTTTTCGCGTGGATTCTCCAGTGTGTTGAATTCTTCACCTCGTCGCCATAAATGTTAAGAAGACTCCTCAGGCAAGGTAGGAGTTAGAATAGAATTTATTACTTGTATGCAAATACAACACACAAGCTGGAGCAGGAGGTAAGAGTCGCAGCCGGTCAAGTCAGGAAGGCAACTCAACTCTCAACTGTCAACTGTCAGAGGGTAGAGTATCAGCTGGCATTCTAGAATGCCAGCTGATGTCATAGCAAGGCCAGCGCGAGGGCAGGGGACGCGCGTGGAGGGGGACGGAAGCTTAAGAGGGACAAGCTACCGGGCTATATCTATTACAGTGCAACACAACACAGAGATACACTGCAATTTCTGCAGCCTTTCTGGTTTGAAAAGAGACAAATGACAGAGAGCGCATAGGTGTCATGTTATTTTGGAAAAAAACACATCCCATGACAGGGCGTGTCTGTCACATAACAAAGAGCAGGATGGCCAGATCAGGGAGAAGGATGCTAAACAGTACAAGCAACATTATTATGGAGTACAGGAGTGTAACCAAGCAAAGGAGGTTTTGGGTGTGTACAGATCATGCAGAAACAAGGTAAAATACAAGGAGGCTCTTACTCCCGGGGAACGCCGAAGGAAAGCACAGTACCCTATCCAAGATGCACAGTCACTTGAAGACCGGTGCAGTCCTTGTCAGAGCTTTGAGACAGCCCTGTGGTGGCCACGAATGATGACAATCAAGGTGTACAAAGCATAACGAGTTAAAAAATCACAAATAAAGCATCCCCAGTGCATGATGAGTACATAATACACAGAAAAGGATTAACTGAGAATCAGGATGTAGTCAAATACCTTAACATTTGCCAGTGTATTGCCTCCCTTCTATGACAAGATTATTATTTAAATAAAACCAACTTCATTAACATTTTGATTCATATTAGAAACTTCAGAAAAAGGCACAAACCTGAATACCGCGCAGCCCAGGCAGCAGCACATTTGTTGTGGTCCTTGTGTGATTAGTCATGCAGTGTTATAATCACAGCTCTTACAGGGTAGCGGTGGTGATTGATTTTCCAAGCCTAGGATTTAAGTATTCTGCCCACTGTGATATTTTCAGCAGCACAACATGTCACCTTTCTGCCTCTCCAGAGAACCTGGTTACACATAATCAGTTTCATGACAGACAAAATACCAGACTTGATTCCACCGACAACTATCTCACCACTGAACATCTCCCTGTATGCACCACAACAGGAGATTACACAGCAAAAGAAAACTGCAGAGAAAATTACAGAGAAGAGATGCAAGAGTATGGGTTTTCTCAGCAAAAAGGAATTCAAGCATGGGGACAGGGCCTCCCCGTACATGAAAAACTAAAGAACAGGGAGGGAGCCCACAACTTGGAGGTGGGTCATTGCAGGGGAAAGTGGCTACATTTCCAGTTCATGTCCTACCACAGTTTAGTCTTCCAATGATGCCATCCTTCCGCAAACAAAACAGTAGTGGGAAGGCCACACATAACTGAGGGGGCAGAGGAGGGGGAAATAACAGGAATCTGACCACAACATTTCCAAGACACGTTACATTACTAAGTGGCTTTCCCAAGGTGTGAGGTCCTGGACTTCAAAACATCCTTGTCAATGTACCAGTGCAAAGCAGGCTGTACCTATTGGGAAACATATCAAAGTTCTGGGCTATGAAGTGATTGGTCTATGGACTGAATATATGTGAAATGCTGTGAGAAAAAGCTTGAGTGTGTGAATTATTCTTTGAAATTCAACCTATTACATTAGCTAATTACATTAGGGGTGGGCGAATTTTTTATTATGCGCATGTAGTGTGGCAAAATCGGAAGTAGTTACCGCGGTTCTCGGCCTTTACCTGACAATGCCAGAAACTACTGATTATCTTTATCGTAACCATTTTCTGCTTTTGACTGTCCATGGGGGGGCGCCCTACTGCAGAAAATGGTGAATTGGCTGGCTGCATCCTCCTGCAATTACAGGCACATGCTGGCGAGGGTAGTAGTTTTGTATATTGTAGAGAGAAGGGGCGAGTCAGGACGTAGGTGGGTTTTGCCATTCAAAGCGTGGGCAGGAAGTGTGTAGGAGGGACGGACTAGCTGTAAATCTTGGTGAAGGGATCAGAGTGATGACATGGTGGGTGAATCCTCAGCAATGCCTGTGCTCCTGTAGTACTGTGAAGACACAGTCCGTGGATCACCAAACCCACGGTGGAGCAGTGGTGGCGGTGTGGCTACTGCCGCACTAGCGGTCCAACCGCCTCATTACGACTCTGTCGATCGGACCACCATGGGACCACCACAACCGCCGGGGAACCGCAATCCCTGGTGGTCTGTGGCCGCAATAAGCTTGGTGGTGTCGCTGCAGCCCTGCCAAGCATAATACAAGTTTCCTCACCACTAGAACTCTCATGGCGGTGTCCATGCTATTAAAATGCTAGCGGTGAGAAAACTAAGAGGGCAAGAGAAAACTAAGAGGGCCCCCATGCCCTGTTGCCTCTGGGCCTGGGGATACATGCAGGGTGGCATATGGTGTGCCCCCCTGTGTGCATGTACCCCCTTTCCTGCACAGCATGCAGTCCATGCTGTGCAGGAACGGGCTTTGGTTCTTCCATTGCGGTGTCTTTCTAATTTGTACCGCAGTGGAACTGCTGTGGGACCGCCAGGAAACTGTTAATTTGGAGGTCGAGTTTGGTGATGTGGAAGCTTGGTGCTGGTGTGGTGGCCCGCTCCAACTTGTAATCAAACCCTAAGGCTAGTCTCTGTGATCGTTGCCAGCCTCATTTATCACAGAGGGGCACTTTTGTCCATTTTATGCTTTATTTTAGGCCTGGGCGTCAAATTCCGCTCCGCTCACAGAATTTGCGGAATTTAGGCAATTTCGCGTTCTGCGGTGAACGCGGAATTGCCAACAATTCTGCGATCAGTGGCGTAGCGGAATTATTTTCTTGTTCGCGCTTTAAAAATGCGTTCTAGCGCGCGCGATAGCGACTTACCGGGATTCCTGCGTTCGCCGACGAGTTTTCCTATCCGTTCGCGTGCGCCACGAGATTTTGGTAGCCAGCCGCGCGATCCCGCGAGAGTTTGCGATCGCGAACACGTCATTCGCCGCGCCATCGGACACCGCGAGAGTGTGCGATCGCGAACACGTCATTCGCCGCGCCATCGTGCACCGCGAGAGAGATTGCGATCGCAAACACGTCATTCGGGCGCGCCATCGGACATCCAGCGGAATGTTGGTAAAGCTCGCGATCCCGAGCACGCAAAATTTTCAATCTGGAGAAGAATAATATCTCGAGCAGCATAAAACCTTCTATAAAATGATGATTTGGATGAAAAAAAAACCTCAGATTGATATTTGGCTGTCCTTTTTTGTCAAATTTTTTGGGAGGGAGAGGGAGGAAGTGCCACAGAGTATCCTACTTCCTGTTCCTGTCCAGCAGGCTCCTCCCAGTGCTTTTGTCCATCTCCTGTTCATTTTTCACTTGGATTTGAGCTGGAAGGATCACTCTTTGTGTCTGCTGCATCATTATCATTGGATTTGAGGACTTTTGGATTTGAGATTTTACAAGTAAGTTGGTGTTGTTTGATTGGGGCATTGCAGTTGCTGCAACTACAATTTTGGTACTTTTCATCATTTTTTAAAATAAATAGTTGTGGGTAGCCAGTAGGCCCAGAGCTAGTCATGGGTGGGTGCATGATGAAACATGATGAAACAACTGTTCCTTTGCTGTGTGATGTATTTATTTATTTCAAACATCATTTAGGGCACATGGATGGCATTGGATTGAATTGCAAAATGTGTATTTTTGGGTGTATTTCAGTTTTTTTGGGTGTGTGTTAAATAAATGCCTTAGTTGTGTGTGGTGTGTTGCAGGCCTTGTTTAGCCCTGTGGATTTTCGTTTTTGCATTTTATTGCATTACAGGCAAAGCAGTGTGGTTTAGCATGCAGCCTTTGCATGGCTATTATAGGCCTGTTTTCAGTACATTGTTTTCCAGGCCTCCTGCTTGTTGCTTGTGATTTGTGAGTGTCCATGTGGCTGGTAGCCATTTCTGGTGGGAGTTATAAGTGTGCTGCTTTTGCCATATAGGCCTGTGTGTGTTTCCTTTGTGGCCTAGGCTTCTTGTTGTGGTCCTGGCTATGAGGCTGGAGGCCATTTTGAAGCCAGGCAGTGTGCTTTTTGCCATAGGCCTGCATTGTCTGTCTTCAGTTTCTTGTTGTTGTGGGCCTGGCCATGTGGCTGGTGGCCATTTTGAAGCCCGGTAGTGTGCTTTTATCCATAGGCCTGCAGGCTTGTGGCCTCGTCTGCCAACAGGCCTTTCATCCAGTAGGCTCAGAGGTAGTCAGGGGTGCATGAAACAACTGTTTCTGTGTGTTCTGTTGAATTTAAACATCATTTAGGGCATGGATGGCATTGGATTGAATTGCAAAATGTGTATTTTTGGGTGTATTTCAGTTTTTTTGGGTGTGTGTTAAATAAATGCCTTAGTTGTGTGTGGTGTGTTGCAGGCCTTGTTTAGCCCTGTGGATTTTCGTTTTTGCATTTTATTGCATTACAGGCAAAGCAGTGTGGTTTAGCATGCAGCCTTTGCATGGCTATTATAGGCCTGTTTTCAGTACATTGTTTTCCAGGCCTCCTGCTTGTTGCTTGTGATTTGTGAGTGTCCATGTGGGTGGTAGCCATTTCTGGTGGGAGTTATAAGTGTGCTGCTTTTGCCATATAGGCCTGCGTGTGTTTCCTTTGTGGCCTAGGCTTCTTGTTGTGGTCCTGGCCATGAGGCTGGAGGCCATTTTGAAGCCAGGCAGTGTGCTTTTTGCCATAGGCCTGCATTGTCTGTCTTCAGTTTCTTGTTGTTGTGGGCCTGGCCATGTGGCTGGTGGCCATTTTGAAGCCCGGTAGTGTGCTTTTATCCATAGGCCTGCAAGCTTGTGGCCTCGTCTGCCAACAGGCCTTTCATCCAGTAGGCTCAGAGGTAGTCAGGGGTGCATGAAACAACTGTTTCTGTGTGTTCTGTTGAATTTAAACATCATTTAGGGCATGGATGGCATTGGATTGAATTGCAAAATGTGTATTTTTGGGTGTATTTCAGTTTTTTTGGGTGTGTGTTAAATACATGCCTTAGTTGTGTGTGGTGTGTTGCAGGCCTTGTTTAGCCCTGTGGATTTTCGTTTTTGCATTTTATTGCATTACAGGCAAAGCAGTGTGGTTTAGCATGCAGCATTTGCCTGGCTATTATAGTCCTGTTTTCAGTACATTGTTTTCCAGGCCTCCTGCTTGTTGCTTGTGATTTGTGAGTGTCCATGTGGCTGGTAGCCATTTTTGGTGGGAGTTATAAGTGTGCTGCTTTTGCCATATAGGCCTGCATGTGTTTCCTTTGTGGCCTAGGCTTCTTGTTGTGGTCCTGGCCATGAGGCTGGCGGCCCTTTTGAAGCCAGGCAGTGTGCTTTTTGCCATAGGCCTGCATTGTCTGTCTTCAGTTTCTTGTTGTTGTGGGCCTGGCCATGAGGCTGGAGGCCATTTTGAAGCCAGGCAGTGTGCTTTTTGCCATAGGCCTGCATTGTCTGTCTTCAGTTTCTTGTTGTGGTGGGCCTGGCCATGAGGCTGGAGGCCATTTTGAAGCCAGGCAGTGTGCTTTTTGCCATAGGCCTGCATTGTCTGTCTTCAGTTTCTTGTTGTTGTGGGCCTGGCCATGTGGCTGGTGGCCATTTTGAAGCCCGGTAGTGTGCTTTTATCCATAGGCCTGCAAGCTTGTGGCCTCGTCTGCCAACAGGCCTTTCATCCAGTAGGCTCAGAGGTAGTCAGGGGTGCATGAAACAACTGTTTCTGTGTGTTGTGTTGAATTTAAACATCATTTAGGGCATGGATGGCATTGGATTGAATTGCAAAATGTGTATTTTTGGGTGTATTTCAGTTTTTTGGGTGTGTGTTAAATACATGCCTTAGTTGTGTGTGGTGTGTTGCAGGCCTTGTTTAGCCCTGTGGATTTTCGTTTTTGCATTTTATTGCATTACAGGCAAAGCAGTGTGGTTAAGCATGCAGCCTTTGCCTGGCTATTATAGGCCTGTTTTCAGTACATTGTTTTCCAGGCCTCCTGCTTGTTGCTTGTGATTTGTGAGTGTCCATGTGGCTGGTGGCCATTTCTGGTGGGAGTTATAAGTGTGCTGCTTTTGCCATTTAGGCCTGCATGGTTTTCCTCTTCGCTTACTGCTTCCATCCATCCCCTTTGCCAGCTGCAGCTCCCTGAATGATGTGATGAGCAAATAATTTAATGCCAAACAGGGTCCACTTCCATTACATTTGTAATTTTGTTGTTGTTCCTCTTCTTTCCTATCCTTCCTGAGAGTGTACACAGTATACCATGAAAGCCCTTGTTGACAGTCTCACAAATGGCTACACTAAGTGATATATTTTATTTGTTTGTTTGTACTAGTAGTAATTGAACCACAACAACAAATGCAACATTTCACTGATGTTCTTCTCCTGGCTTCTTTGCTTTTAGGTGCACAAAAAGACAGAGGAGGAGGTGTCATCATCATCACCCGTTGTACTGCCAGACAGAAGTCCTGCTGCGCACCACGTCAAGTCCACGTGTGACCACAGACATCTCTGCAACTTGTGCACCTGCGTCCTGCTGACATCTGAAGAAGATGGCCCCAAAGAAAGGTGCCAGTTCCTCCAGTACCAAGAAAGTTGCCAGTGAGAAGAAGAAGGAACAGAAGAAGGAAGTGGCACTTGCCAAGACTGGTGTGCCGCCCGATGTGTTTTTTGGTAAAAAAAAACTTACGCCTGCAGCAGCGGTGTCCGGCGGGGACCAAGCTGGGAGCAGCACCTCCGCATCAGCGGGCCCACCCCACCAACCTAGGCCCAAGCCCATGAGTGTGGCAGAGGTAGCCAGTCTACTAACGAGCAGTGATGTTGAAATGTCATTATCGCAAAGTAGTACCCAATCCACGCACTCGCAGGCGGAAACTCAGCAGATAAGTGGGCAACCACAGCCGCAACCACAGCCCCAACCACAGCCGCAACCGCAGCCCCAACCGCAGCCCCAGCCGCAACCCCAGCCGCAACCCCAGCCGCAACCACAGCCGCAACCACAGCCCCAACCACAGCCGCAACCACAGCCGCAACCGCAGCCCCAACCACAGCCGCAACCACAGCCCCAACCACAGCCCCAACCACAGTCGCAACCACAGCCGCAGCTGCAACCACAGCCGCAACCGCAACCACAGCCCACAATAGTAGTTGTTCCACCTGAAGTAGGGGCAGTTCAGGAAATCGAGCTTTTTGCAGACGAAGAGGAGCAAGCCACTGTTTCAGAAGATCCATTGTCTTCCAGACCCCCAGCAAGGAAAAGGAGGGTTAGTCCATCAACTTCTTCTTCAAGCCCCGCTTCTGATGATATAGATGCCACTTGGAAGCCACCAGCTCAGTCTGAGAGTGATGCACGCCACAAGACAAGGCTAGTGAAAAGGAAGGTTCCAGAAAGCCTTAGAGTTATGGAGGTAGATGTAGACGAGGGGGGTGATGATGATGAAGAGCCAGTCATCATGAACATCACTCCCGGGCCAGAGGAGATGGAGACCAACATTATTAAACTATCCAAAATTGCTGCGAGGGATGTAGCACGGATACCACCAACACAGGTAACACCAACACGACCTCCAGCTTCCATATTTGCCTTTGCAAAGGCCCGGCAGGGACCTACATCCAGCTCAACCACCACCTCAGTAGGTGGTGGTAATGTAAGTGCACAGAGTCAAATTCCAGGCACACCCTCCAGTTCATCTGGTATTGAAAGTGGCACCTCCAGCAGCGCCAGAAAGTTCTCCTCCCCAGTTTGGGACTTCTTTTCGGTTAGCAGTAAGGAGGAGAACATTGCTATATGCTCAATTTGTCGGCAGGCTGTTAGGCGGGGTAAGCTTGGTACAAACTATGGTACCGGAGGACAAACAAGTAATCTCAAAAAACACCACAGTATCAAGTGGTAGGCTCACCTACTTCACTTAGAAAAAAGTAAAACTGGACCCATTGCTGTTGTTGGGGATGAAGAAGTAGGGGAAGATATGATCGCGGTGGAAGGTCAACAAGAGGGAGACATTTCTAGCCCTATCCCCAGCAGTGTAGTGGTACCGCCCACATCCTCAGCAACATCTCAGTGGCACCGTAGTAAGAGTCAGCCTGACACACCAAGGCAACCGAGTACTGCAATGAGAAAAAGTGCGGCGTCGTTGAGCCTAACTGGGTTCAAGAAGACAGGTGCACCACAAAGGAAAATATTCCAGCCTACCATTGACAGCATGCTTAGGTCGGAGGGGCAGTACCAATGCAACCACCCAACGGCACGTTTGTACAATGCGAAGCTGGCTAAAATGTTAGCGCTGGACTTTCTCCCTTTTTCATTTGTGGAAGGGGTGGGTTTCCTTGAATTTGTGTCAGCCATCTGCCCTAAATGGAAGGTTTCCAGCCGGTCCTATTTCGCCAGAGTTGCTGTTCCAGCACTACATCACGATGTGCTGGAATTGGTTGGACAAGCTTTGCAGCAGAGTGCTGTTCACAAAATCCACCTGACAACAGACATGTGGACCAGTTGCCAAGCCACTGATTACATGTGCATCACTGCACACTGGGTCTCTTTTGTGGGGGTTAGAGAAAAGCTATCTGAAGTAGGTGCTGTTGACACAGCTGAGATTTTTAATGCTTCTCGGAAACATGCAACTGTAGCCATGTTCGCCATGGAGAAATCTCATACTGCTGCAAACATTTTGGAAGAGTTTAACAGCAAGGTCTTTGAATGGCTGCGCCCAAGAGGGCTTAACATTGGTTTTGTTTCCACGGATAATGGCAGTAATGTACTTAAGGCCATGGAGGTTGGTGCCTATTTCAGGGTCCCGTGTTTGGCACACTGCATTAACATTATAGTTCAAGACTTTCTGAAAAAAGAACCCATAGTCAGCAACTTACTGACCACCTGCCGCAGAATATGCACTCATTTCAGCCATTCTTTTAAAGCCCGGAAGCATCTGAGGATCATTCAACGTGACTATAGAATGCCAGTCAAAGCACTCATCCAGGAGGTGGCAACACGTTGGAACTCAACGTATTACATGCTTGACCGTCTGTTTGAGCAGTACAGACCAATCAATGAATATGTCATGCGAAGGGCGGATGCTACTGTGAAAGGCATGACCCTTCAGATGGACCAATGGTGCCTAGTTAAATGCCTGACAGAGATGCTTCTTCCTTTCGAGGTCTTCACACGTGAAGTCAGCAAGGAGGACTGTACTATGGACCAAGCTATCCCATTGTTGCACATGCTAGAGCAACAGCTGAAGGAGGTGTCTGAAGCGTACATAGGTGTGGAGGAAAAAAAAGAAGCATATGAGTTGGTGGAGAGCTTATCATGTCGCTTAACTGAAAACGCAAGGGTGCAAACTAAGATTTTGTCACAAGAACATTACATTTGTGCCACAATTCTGGATCCATGGTACAAATCGGCACTGAACAGTAAGACATTACTCCCTTTTTCAGAAGTGGATGTTGCCCGGTACAAAACTTGGATAGCTGAGGCAGCCAGTAAATTGGAAAATGAACGGCTGGTAATTAAAGGCCCGCTACTCAAACCCACAACAAGTACTGCAGCAGGGCATCCGGCTTCAAGTTCAACTTCAGAGCCTGAGGGCAGTGCATTTGGTTCACAGCTGTCACCAACACCAACACTATCGACAACAGCAAGAACCGGATCATCAGCCCCAGTAAAAACGGCACAGGATTGGTATTTACAGCAAGGACTTGCTAGGTCGCGTGCTGATGCAAAGACAAAAGAGGCCGAACAAAGTGTAGCACCCCTGAACATTGACCGGATGGTCCAGGCCTACCTGGATGACCCAACAGAGGCCTACATTGATCAAAACCCATTGCGGTATTGGTATGGCAAAAGGGGCCAATGGCCAGTGCTCAGCAGGCTGGCGATAAACTATCTGGCTTGCCCTATCGCAAGTGTCTCTTCTGAACGTGTTTTCAGTGCTGCTGGTTCCATTGTAACAGTGAAAAGGACCAGTCTCTCACCCAAAAACGTGGAGAGGTTAACCATGATCAAAATGAATCAGCAATTTATACCACTGAATTACACAATACATGAATCAACGCAGGAAGATGAGGACAGCGGCTCAGGTGACGGAAGTAGCGTGTTAGATGCTGATTACCTACTTCTGGTTGAACCCCCAGAGTTTGAGGACGAGCTATACTTCCCTGACAACTAGGCTTCCACTTCTTACTGTCGTCCTCCCTTATTTACTTTTATTTGTGTGTCTGTCTTTCTGGTTGGAAACTTCAAATCACAACAAATCCATCACCACCGTCTTCGTCTTTTATTGCCATATATGAGTTTCAGCTGTCTGCATTTCAGTCCACTCCTCCGAGTCCTGCTCCTCCATCCTCCTGAATCGCCCTAAATCTATTGCCCTCAAGCCAGATGATGATTGGATGTAGCATAATCGAAGAAAAAGAAAATCTTGCCTCGTTGAGTCTCTCCAAAAGAAGTGGAACATGATGATGACTACTATAGCTATCCTCCTTTCCGAGCCGAGAGAGACTGCCCATTAACTGAAGATGAGAAGGAACAGGTAATGAATGATGACATGGCATTGGACGCTGACTGAGTGATTTGTGTTGTTGTTGTTTGTAGTGCATGAAGTTAATTCATTGTGTACTATTATCTAATCTACACACTAAAAGTAACTCAATGCAATGTTTGTTTCCATTCTTGTTTTTTAATAACAAATTTCTACTTCTACTGCAGGCCAATCCATTGCATTTTGAATATGGAAAGGGGACTCAATCTGTACACTGCACGCTGAGTTGGACAACACACCATGATGATGACCACAGTGACATAATATCTTCGCAGTCACTCAGTACGATCCGAGATGATTGATGGAATAACTCAGGGCGTTTCATGAGTGGCATAAAAGGTAAACAAGTCAACAACAACCACTGCAGACCTACATGTCTGTGTAGTGGTGGAGTCGAGTGTGGTGGTATGACTGACAGCGGGGCATTGATTTAGTCACTTAATTTGTAAAATGCTATGTTGCTGTATATCTGCTTTGTCTGCCTCTGTCAAAAAATGTACGCTAAATGGATGATGGGTCACGGGTGCCGTGGGCCTGCTCTGTCCTGTTGTTGTTGGAGGTTAATGCTGGAAACAGACTAGAGTAGACAAGATGTATCCATGCCGCCTCTGAAAGTGTTCTTGTTGCACTCCACCGTAATTTATGCATTTTTTTTCTACTTGATTTTTCAATATCCCTTTTGTTTTTCCATCTACAATTACAGGCCGGCCCTTACCCTGTGCTATACTGGGAAAAACAACTCTCACTTACCTTACCAATGAATCTACATCTGCCAGGCAGGCAGTGGCGTCACCCAAGATTGATGGGCGGAGCGTCCATGGAAGGGAGGACCAAGAGGAATGCCGAGATGCAACTCCCCATTTTGACCAGGATAACGTACAGTAACAGTATCAACTTTCATCATCTTTTAAATAATTTGATTCATTTTTTGTCTTCAATCATTACTACTGTGTGTTGTTGTTATTATTATGTTTGCTCTCTGCTTATAATTCAATTCATCCCTACAGCTATTTTTGAATTTTCTTTGCTATCTTTAATAGTAAGCCCGGGCCGGTACAACAGAACAGAAACTGTATGTAATTCGGGTCTCTCGGAGGGCAGACAGGCAAGGCAAATTGCATAATATACTGCTGCCCTGTACTGTCTAATTGTCTAGTAGTAGTTAGTAAGTACTGCTTATCATTAACCATCAAGTTATCATCATCATGCATGCATTTCCTTTTTCTCCCTTAACAGATTTATGGATATGGTCGTCTGCCAAGATTGTGTTTTGTTGTTGTCCATGCGTACTGTTTTTCTTTGTCAAACCTTTCCCCAAACCCCCTTCCCAACCATTCATCAAACCCTAACCCTCTTCCCCCAGGCTGTGTGACTTATTGAGGTGTGACTAAATTAAATGTACACCAATAATTTATCACACGCTTGCTGGGGCGGATGTGGCAAAAGCAACACTAATTCAATTTCAAGGCAGGGCGAGGATCTTCTTCTGCTTGCCCACCCATGAGCAGTGTATTTGCGAGATAATTTTTTTACCAAAGGAACCTAATCCATCAGCATTAATTGCCGGCATCGATTGGATTTGTTGTCATCCTCCTACACAGCACTAACGGTTACGCTTGTGTCGAGTGTACTGTAGGCCTAGTCGAGTGACTCAACACAGCTAGAGTTTGTAACTCTATGTAGTAGGCTATCCCCGCCACCATTATGTTTTATTGTATTTTGGCATATTATTGTTTGGCAGTAAGTTCCGTACTGTACTTCGTTCTACTACTCCTCCCACAGTCTCTCTCAGGCGACTGACTGTCTCATTTTCTTTTTTTTGCAAATGCTACTGCCAGGGTCTACTACTACTACCACCACAACCATGGCATGTTGGGAAAGAAAACCATCATCACCATGCAGCCATCGCCGTGCCTAAGTTAAACATCAAGCACAGGTAAGAGAAGAAGTTTGGGGGAGGCATAATTAATAATGGAAATTTTTTCATTAATTCTATTTCACACACCCCTTTGAGTCCAGTTGCAGAATGAATAGACTAGGAGGAGAGACTGACAGTACTAGTAGGACAAGTCCCTCAGTGAGGGGTACCGCATCTATCTGTTTGTGTCTTACTAAGTCAGCCAATTATTTAAATCAAACACTGGCTGTGGCCCTGCACCAGCATGGAAACATTGTGACGTAAAACAGTAACCCCACCCACAAAACATTAACAACATCGTATGTAAAGTATAAATATATAATGTAATCCCCTAACAAAAATAAACTATGCAAAAATAATCCCACAACAACACCTGACCCACCCCTCTCCCTAACCCCAACCAATGTCCATTGTCCGGAACGAAAAAGTCCAACAAATTAAATGTCCAATTGTCCAAAAGTGAAAACCCCAACGCCCGATTCCCACCCACCAAAATAAGCAATAAAAAAGGGGCAATCAACAGGGTCTGTTCATCGGCGGGCTCGCCTCTCCAGGACACGAATACGCTCCTCTAGGCGGGCCACGCGGCGCTTCAATGCGCAGCAATTGCATCCACGGGAGGGCAGCAGTGCTATTAAATGAAGTGCGGCGGCGGGCAGCTGCCAGACGGTGGTGCCGTAACACTGGAGGGGGGTGGCTGGGGCCCGGGGCATTGGAGGAGGCTGCAGCTGCTGCCGCCTCCTCCTCCTCCTCCTCCAGAACCACCAGCCGCCGGTATTCCTTTTGTATGGCCTCCAGCTTCCGGTGCCGGGCCTTGGCTGCCAACTCCTTCCTGTCTACTTTCACTTTGGAAGGAGTAGCTATATCAAGAAGAAACAAGCATTGGCATAGCCAATAGGTCTCGCCTTTGGGACCTTATAAGTGTTTAGTTATCCAGCACAATATCCTTGGTGCAACAACATCAGCTGTTGCATGGCTAAACACTTATAAGGTCCCAAAGGCGAGACTGTGCCATGCCAATGCTTGTCTTTAAATCCGACCCCCGCCATGCCACGTGTTGAGAGGTGAGCTCTCCTTTCTGAGCGGGGACGGCGTCACTCCTGTGCCCTTCTGAAGACGCCGGCGCCGCGCGGCTTTGACACACACTCACTGCTGCCAATTACCGAGGGGGGGGGCGCTGTGGCACACCATGGGGGCTCGGGACCCGGGTCGCTGCAGTGCTGGTGCCTGCTGCAGCCTCTCTCAATGATGCTGGTGAGTCCGGACCGGACCGTGGCTGCCAGGGTCGAGTTTGTGGCCTGAGCCTCTCATGGGCTGGCGGGGCCCGCGGTACCGTGTTTAGCTGCCGGGAGACTGACACTGACTGTCTAGTACAGGTCATGTGAATACTAACCATAGTTAATTTTATACATCGAAGTGAAACAATTCGATAATTATACTCGCTCGAGGCTAAACTATAACAAGCAAACTTTAACAAAGGTAAGGGAGAGCATGAGTCTTTGCAACGAAAAACAAATAATGCATGAAAATCGTGTCAGAATGTTGTCTGCCTACCCCGCGAGTCTCGTGGCTGAAGTTCAGTTTACGGCGCTCTTAGAGGATGAGTGAAAGGAGTATACCGGGAGAAGAGTGATTCCCACTTCAATGAGATGGAGTCAGGATAATTACAAACAAGCAGTCTGTGCTGTGTGTGCTGAGCCCTTCCTTGGTCAGGGGCACAGTGTATACGGCAACAGTCACTGTCGCTCGAGTATCCTGAGCGCAAAGTCACTGAATGAGCTATGCATTCACTGGCGGCCTCGACACCGAGGTAGGCTTGTAGCATGCATTCTACAGACATTGACAAACCGTCTGCACGGAGCAACTGCAAAGACGCTGGGATGAATGCTGACCTTTCAGCCATCAGTGGCAGCCTCGGGGGAATGTAAAGGAATGGATGAATGTTTGCTTTAATGACATGTTGTGTTGCAAGCACTTGTATAGCGCCTTTACTATCAGCATGGCACTATTGCGCTCTCTTCATCTGGGTGCCATTTTCACATTGCTTTGGGATTTCCTTCGATTGGTTGAGTTTAGTATGTTATGCTAAGTTAGCCGTTCTGCCATTGTTCTGAATAGCTGTCTGTTTTAGGAAAGGCACATTATAAACGCCTGGGCTGGGTCTGGAGGCTCCGTGAACTAATGTATCCACATCACGCTTAAAACTTAGAATCCGGGCACGGCTACTCTGCGTTTCATCCTCGTGAGGTCAATAAAATTAGTACCATTTAGTTAGGAAAAAATCGATATGCTAGTCTGTGCCAAGATGCCCCGAGCAGTGAATGTGCGCTTCACGAATGCAGATAAGAAAATCAATGCAAAGCACTCGTTTGTGGGGATTGGGACTTGATTTTTGCAGCACTGGCAAGTGGCCTCTAACAAAACAAGCGCGCGCGCCTCGCACTGCGGGAGGGGGGAGAGGAGGGGACCTGCACGATTCCCTTGCAGGAGCGAGCGGCGCCAGGAGCGATAATTGCTACCATATGGCGCCAGCTGCTCGCTCCCGCAAGTGAATCGCCAAACGTGCACGCGTTGCCATTGAAGGCAATGGAACGCGTGCACGTTTTAGGCTGAAAAGCCGAATCTATTGCAAAAGGTCTTTTCTCCTAGGCAGCGCATGCGCGCTGCGTAGGCGAGACCTAAAAACAAGACTATTGTAAAATATACTCTTAGCAAAGCAGTAAGACAAATTAATTCTACACATAGTGGCACAGTAGCACTAGCAAGCACAGTACATAACATTTGTGGTATGTATCTATCCTCCCACTACCTCGGCCTCTAACATTTGTGGGAGTTTCAGGCATTCCACCACCCATGCATCTGATTCCTATCAGCCACCTATGCATGCATCCCACGTATCCTTCTCTGCCAGTCATAAATATTAAATCTCGTCCGTCCTTCCTCCTTCCACCCTTCTTTCCCTTTTCGTTCAACCCATCCATCAAGGTCATCTGATCTGACTTTTAGTCTTCTCCATAAAACTTTCACAGCTGAGTTGAAGTCAGATAGAAGAGGCCATTGGTTACTCAACAGTACACTCCCACCGCTAATGCTATTGCTAATGCTAAGTAAAGGGTGTCTTCTTCAACCGTTCACAACAACTTCTTACTTAAGTCTCAGTACAGTATACATTACACCCTTGCAGCGAGTGTAATGTCAATAAGTAAGGATTAGGAATATAACTTACCACCGCCCGCCACTGCTGCTGGCTCACCCCCTGCAGCTCCTCCTGCAACTGCCGCATCTCCTCCTGCACCCTCAGCGGCCGCGTCACCTTCGCCGCTGGCCCCGGTACTGGTGGTCGGTGAGTACGCCTAGAAAAACATTACACATTTTCTAGATGCCATATACACCTCCCCTATTTTTCACTAGCAAGGTTGAAAAAAAAGTTAATACATACATAATACATACATATACAACATACATCACTAGTACAAATCAGGTAGTAGAGTAGACACTAGTAGTGTTATATGGTCCCTAGGGTCATTCTAGTCTTTGCTAAGTTACCCCGAGCCATGCAACCATTTTAGCTTTGTGTCTTTTATTTTTGCGCAAGTTACCTCGCAGCTTGTTGTGTAAGACGCCTTTGAGCCCACATGAGCTCATACTGCTACTGTCTGAGTGCTGCGTACAAGGTCGAAAAACAAGCCACTTTGTTATGGAGTTCTGGTGTTAGTCCATATTGCTTATCCATAAAAATACTACACTTTTTGGCACGACTGAGAAATGCTTGCACTATACTAACGCGCACCATTTTTCTCATAACAGACGGAAGATTCCCTTCTACGAACCAGAGCTTTGCAGAGCTTATGATGTAACCAGTACTAGGTTCTTCTAAGGTGAGGGGTCCCCAGAATTCGCTCAGAGATCTTCATTTATAATTTTATATAAACTATATTCCTACCAAGGGGAGGGTGGTTCTTCTACCACTGTTCAGTTATCATGATTTCGCCTTTTGTCTTCTATGGACTTGTAGTTGTAAGTGTAACTAAGTGTAACAATGTTTAGTGTTTTAATCTTATGCATTTTGCTGTTGCTGCTGCATTATAGAACAACGTACAGAGCTTGTCAGTTGAAAATAAACCTTATGAACTTACATAGACTCGGTGGTATTTGGTGTGGACTTACACGAGTGAGTGAGCGAAAGGGTGTGCATTGCTTCTGCGACTGAGAGGTCGGGAGTGTTATGTTCTGGGTTGTCTACTCATTGGGTATCTTGGGGGGGGTTCGGAGAGCTAATGAGACACTATAACTAGTCGGTCAGGGGATTGTGGTGGCTTCTGATTGAGGTGTGAGGAAGGTCCAACCTCCCATCACCAACGTCCTATTTTCTTGTGCAAAGTTCTGTATGTGCAGAATCCCTACAACAGTAGTAGTATGTCCTATCCTATCAAAAATAGTAAAATCTGGTTGGGCATTTTGTTGGTGGGAATTGTCGAAAAGCCTCAAGATTAAGAAGACTAGAAGTAGTAGAAGAGGACAACCAAAAGGACTAGAGTCAATGGCTAGAGCTATTGGTGAATCTGAGTTTTATTTAAAACCTTTTAAATAAAGAGTGGTCAACTGGGCAAGCTTAGCTACAGACAGACTAATAATAGTAGTACAGAGAGTCATAGCAGACGCAGTTAGAGGCAGGGATAACAAGAATTTAGAAACAGATAGTCTAGATTGAAGAAGAATTTGTAAAAAATAGAATTAGGAAACCGAAATAATAGTTCGGAAAAAATAAGGTGCAGGAAAAGTTAGGGAAATATAATTATTAATATTAACCACTGGAGGACTTACTGGGGCCAGCAGCAGAGCCCTCGGTAGAGGAGTGGTCCTTGCCCTGGGAGGCATGTTGTTCTTCTGGTTCCGCCGACTCAGACCCCGTCTTCTTGCCCCAGGGTGCTGATCATGTAAGATTTCATAAAGAAAGAGACAAAAATTAAAGTTTGGTGTGAAACAAATAAAATATTTTAAAATACGCTCCAAAAACATTTTTGTGAACAACAATTGCAATAAAATTGACCTATCTAATCTGATCGACTAGTAGTATTGCGAGATTCACGGACAGTCTAGTAAGCCTAAGTACCACCTGACCTAGCCCACCTATTCCAGACGGGCCAATTGTTCACTAAGTCTGCATTTCCATTTATTTTAGTCCTCAAAAATGCATAGATGGAGGACACATGCATACATTTTTGCATACACCAAATTGTTGGTTGGTTGCTGCTGATGTTCTGCTAGTGATGATATAAGCCTATTAACACTCACTAAACAAACTACAAAAGGTTCTACTAAGGACTGGGGTAAGCAGCACTCAGCAGCACTTGACGTGACAGAGGATGCGTCACGCACACCACTTAAAAATTACCAACTAATACTAATAAGTAACTAAACCTATCAATCCACCACTATCCCTTCTCAGTGGCAGGAGGACAAAGGAAGGACTAGAGTCTCTCTAGCATTACCTAACTTAAGTTCTCTAAAGTAAACTCTTACATAATCAGGCCAAGCGAGCGCAAAGTTGCAAACAAGTAAGATTAGTAGCGCCGAGCACCTGTGTCATAGCAATCACTGAAGATTTTTAAACGTAATTTACCTGCAATGTAGGCAGCAGCATTCTTGCTGGTCGGAAAAAAAAAATATTCGCAATATATAACACAGAGCAGAAGAACACAAAGTAGTAATATTAAATAGCTACTCACCAAGCCCCGGGACCTCCACTCCTAGCAGGTCCAGCAGGTCCTGCTCCCGGTCCAGAATATCAGACCACCGGTGCGTCAGCTGGTTATTGGTGCGCCGGACACCAGAGCAGCGAACACTGCCCGACACACCTTGCCCCACCGCTGCTGGCGCTCCCGGAGCCCGTACCCGGACCCAGGCCTGCCGCCTGCTGCCAGGGTTAAGGGGAGGTGGCGCTGCACAAAAAAAACCAGTGCGGCCATCTCCGCCTCACCAAATAAGGCCCGTGCCTGCACCCCTTTTTGGCGCCGCCGGTCGCGGCTCTGGCTACGGCTACGAGCCCTGTGGCCCTTTGCCATGGTACTGGGTAGGCGGGGGGGCGGAAAAGAAAAGGTAGGAATTAAAAAAGTAAGTAAAAGAAATGAAAAAGCAGGTAATAGAAAAAGAGTGAAAAAGTAGTGAAAAACACAAAAAGTAGAAAAAAATTCAAAATATAGAATCAGGAAAATAGAGAGATAGATAATAAATAAAAAAGATCAAAAAAAAGTTTCCAGAAACAAAGGATTGAAAAGATAGAGGGAGGATTGAAAAGCAGGCCCAGAACCATAGCAATAGAGTGAAAAACAAGATGGCCGCGCCCATTGCGACCACATGGGCAAGTTCGCACGATATTTCCCCCCAAGCGCGCAAAAAGCATCGCGAACACGTAATACGCGTTCCCGAACAGGAAATACTTATCGCGAACGGGCGGGAGCATGCATTACGTGACCCAGAACAGGAAATAAGCATCGCGAGCGGGCGGGAGCATGCAATACGCGACCCGGAACAGGAAATAACCATCGCGAGCGGGCGGGACAATTGAAAAACAAGATGGCCGCGCCCATTAGCGACCGCATGGGCAAGTTAGCGATATATTTCCCCGCGAGCACGCAAAAACACATCGCGAACGGGCGGGACAAGCAATTCCGCGTCCTCGCGGAATTTCTGCGTGCTCGCAGAGATTTTTAACAATTTCGCAGAGATTTGCGTAACGCGACTACGCAAATTCCGCCCACCCCTACTTTAACAATAATATATAATCAGATTATTGCATGATGACACTCTTGAGTGAAATCTTTTGATCTGTGTCATTTATTTCATTCTTTCTTTATAAAGTAAAGATCTAATTTGGACTGCGGGTAAGTGAAGACTGTAGGAAGCTGGCTCTGTATATACTATACCAAAGTGAGGCATAGTGTGCACAGAGTCCAGTGGATCCCCAAGGGTAGGCAGAGGTAAAGTTAGATAGCACCTCACTCTCTATTTGTGGTAGTGTGGTTGTGCAGTAAGGCAGTATCAGAGGACAGTGTTAAGCATTTGTTGTACACATTCAGTCAGCAAATGAATTCACACACTCAAAGACTGAACTTCTGACCAATTGTTTTTGTATAAAAATATTCTTTTAGTTATTTTATTTTTCTAGAACCAAGCAAGCCTGGCACAGGTAAGCAATAAATACTTTACAGTAGTAATGCAATTGAAATACAGTTTGAATGATAGTTGTATATGCACTTTTTGGTTTGATTTACAGTATGGATGCAGAGAAATGCAATACTTAGTAAATGCAGTACATAGACTTGAATAGGCTTTTTAATAAAATAGCAGGTAAGTAACTTTTGAGATTACTACGCTTACATAGAGTAGTATACCTAGATACTACTATGGGACATTTCCTGAAAACAGGTAAGTAAAATCGTTTTTGTTTGATTATGCAATTTTAAAGAATTTCTTTAGTTTCTCAAACTCCACACTTAAAAACTTTTCAAGAAAAACAGTCAATGTTAACCTATGGAGGAAAATAGTGTTATCGGTTTTGAGGTAAGTATTTGGTAGTGGGAGTTGAGGTTCTGGGGGTAGACTCGGGGGTCTCCCAGGGTCAAGGATTCACTCTAGTTACACCCTCAGCGGCACTAGAGCAGCCGGGCAGAGTGCTGAGGCCCAATGTTATCCAATGGGGGATAGGGGGCTGGTGGCTGCTGGCAAGCAGGCCACAAGGTTGTGGGAGCAAAGCTCCTGGACTTTAGCTCAGGGCAAATGGGGAAACAAAGTAGCACCAAAGGTGCACCCTCAGCGGCACTAGGTCGGCCGGATTCAGGGTGCTGTTTTGACGTCGGGTGCCCTGTTGTTTTCAATGAGGAACCTCCGGTTTGCAAAGGCACTGCAGGCTCGGGGACGAAGGTCTTCTGGGTGCGACCACCACTTCGAGAGGTAAGTTGGGAAGTTAGGGGTTGGTTAGGCACCGTTGGTTTGGGCACACAAGGCCGTGGGGCATCGGGTGCAGGGGTGCCTTTTGGGGTCAGATCTTCTTACCAGCTCCTGGTCGCGGTTAGAGGGGCCTTCTGGATTTAGGCTGCAGGCGTCGGCTGGAGGCTTGAGGCAGGTCAGGGGTCACCGGATCTTGGGTCAGGATCGCCGTGGGGACCTCCTCGTGGTGTTTGCCCACTCCAGCTCGGGCCGTGGACGGCGGGTGCAGAGTGGGGCGGATCCGCGGTGTCCGGCCGGAGCCAGAGGTTGCAGATGAACAAATCCGGTGTTCACAGGAGACAAAGTCTTTTGGGTTGAATGCAGGCAGGTCCTCTGGGGTTTTGGAGGTTGCTGGCTGCAGGACACACCGGGGTTTCGCAGGAGCAGGTTCGAGGTGGAGACAGGCCGGTAGGGCTGGGGCCAAGTCAGTGGGCGTCTTCCTCTTGTTAGCTTCGGCACGGCTGTTCGGTCCTTCTTCTTCTTTTCTTGTTGCAGGTTCTTGTCCGAGGAAGCAAGGTTCAGGGGTGCCCCTAAATACTAGATTTAGGGGCATTACAGGTAGGTAAAAGGTAGGGACCAATGGGTCCCTTCCCTGGGGTGGGTACACCCCCTATTATGCCACCCTCCAGTGGGAGGGGGCATGAGCCTGTCCCTGGTTGGCTGAGTCCCCCATCTTCAAGATGGCGTGGACTGAGAGTTGTGCTTCACCTCGCCTCCCCCACCTGAGGGGTGAAGTTGGCAGAGGTGGGCACACCTCTCTTCCTCACTTGTTTTTCCCACTGGTTCTCCCGCCCAAAGTGGGGGTCAGAACCAGTGTGGACCAGTTGCTGATAGCAGCAAGTGGCCTGAGGAAGCTCACAAAGGCGGCAAGCCTTTGAAGCTTCCCCTTCGTGAACCCTGCCCATCCTGGGGGAGGAGGCTTGTCACCTCGTCCCAGGATGTGCATTGTTTCAGGCCCCAGAGAGCAGCAGGCTCTCGACCCAGGGGTCCAGAAACATGTCTGTTGGTGGCAGCTGAAAGCAGCCACTCAGCCTGGACACTAGAGGTGGGTTAGTTTTCAGGGGGCATCTCTAAGATGCCCTCTGTGTGCATTTTCATTAAATCCCACACTGGCATCAGTGTGGGTTTAATGTGCTGAGAAGTTTGATACCAAACTTCTCAGTTTTCAGTGTAGCCATTATGGTGCTGTGGAGTTCGTAATGACAAACTCCCAGCACCATATACTCTTAATGGCAGCACTGCACTTACAATGTCTAAGAATGGACTTAGTTACACAAAATCCGGAATTCCGAAATTAGAAACCTAACCTATAGGGGAAAGAGAGAAATAGGATTCCACAGCAATTATATGAGAACCCTCTTTCCAGAAAGAAAAATTATTTTCTAGAGTCCCCTCACCCACCAGGGTTGCCCCTTGGTGGCATGCTTCATCATTGGGTCATCTCAATCCGCTACGGATTGAGGCGTGCTGCAACTTGCGAGCTATGTAGGAGCACTTAAGTTGTGAAATTATGTGTGGTGCGGTGAAGTGGAGTGGAAAAAAATACTTAAAAATACCTAGCTATTGAGCTATTGTTTTATTCTTGCTCCTAGTCGGTATACTTAAAATCAGGGGTTAATACCAGGGAAAACCTAATTATAATGAGTGCGGTTTGCCTAGTATAGGGTCAACTAGTTTCGAGCTGTCCCCTAACAAGCTCTTCTTCGGGACCACACGGGGGCCCGCCCCGTGCGTGCCACTCCTAACGAATGCTGTGTTGTGGAAATAGTGAAAGACACACCTAATGTGTGTGCTTAAAATGCATACGGTTTATTCAATGATACGCCGTATTTCAATATTGGCAAGGTTCTGCCTCATGGTCTGTAGGGGTAGAGGGGCTTGTAGTCACACTTTCGTCAAAGCTCTCCTCTTGGTGATTCACCTACTACCATCCCCGGAGACCGCATATTATATATATATATACATTAGGTGTGTCTTTCACAATTTCCACAACACAGGATTCATTAGGAGTGGTATGCACGGGGCGGGCTCCCATGTGGTCCTGAAGAAGAGCTTGTTAGGGGACAGCTCGAAACTAGTTGTCCCTATACTAGGCAAACCGCACTCATTATAGTTAGGTTTTCCCTGGAACTGATCCAGCGGCGTACTAGCAACGGATACTCCACTACCATATACTCATTTGGGCCCATACAACTCACTTCCGTTCTGCCGCTAAGTATACCACTGGAACCTTTTAGTTTAGTTTATAATGTTTCTCATACCTCAAGAACTAGTTATTTCTTCTTTAACTAAACCTTCCACTGATCAAACAGTTCTTTCCTCTGGTCAATGGACCAGTTAGGTGGAACTAGTTGATGGCGATAATTGACATAACTTATTATACATTTCTCAATAAGAATAAAATAATGACAGACTCAGTAAGTTTAAATCTTTATCTAAATTAGGGGTTTTTGAACCATCTCAAAAGCGTTTCAGTACAAACACCCTCATTCACGAGAGTGCCAACTCAGATAAACATCAAGATTCAGACCACACAAATAACTATGCTCAGAAGGAAGAGGATAGAGACAGAAGAGCATTTATCAAACGATGAATTTCATAATTACCAAAGTATGGTGTGAAGACCAACCCCCTGGCCAAAGGGCTGGTAAGGGCCTCCCAGGACAGATCAGGAGACAAAGGCTTCAGGACAGGAATTAGGACAGGATACTTCACCTCTCTAGTTACCGACGACTACGTCACACCCCTCTCTGACACTCTCTTCCTCCTCGTGGTTCTTCCGCGATCTTCTTTCTAACCCACCCAAATGAAGTATTTGGTTCTGCATTCGGTTTCTTCATCAGCATTTCAGAGCATCAGCACCACCCCAGCACACCCCGTTCTCAGGCTTCTTCAACGCGCTCCAAAAGCTTCTTCGAAACTTCCCCAAAGCTTGCTTGCATCAATGCGCCCCAAAGCTTCCTTATTCATCTAACTAAAGTACCTCAATTATACCTTTCTATAAGCCATGTACCACCCATTAATATTTCATTTCCACTGAATACTGACTTCTGATTGGACAGGCAAGGGGGGGAATGATCATCACACCATGCTTATACTTTATTCATTTCTTTAAACCATTGTTCCCAAACTCCTCCCCTCAAACTTTTATTCCGCCCTTCCTTTCCCATACATCTTTAAAACTTTATTAATACAAATGTAACAGTTTTCTCGAATAAGCTCCTTCATATGAACTCTTCACCCTCATGTTCCCAGGGCACATCTCCGCCGACCTTGGACGCGTGACAAATCCTTTGTCATCCTCCAAGCTTCCGTACCAGGGCGCATGCGTTGGACTACGTCAGTCTGCTCGACTCAGACAACTTTAACAGGCCCAAATACGCACTAATAATAAAGTCAAAAGGAGAAATGTTATTCTCAAAAATAAATGATTTCACTGTATACCACCAACCTCTACTCTGACCCATACCCTTTATTATTTCTCTTTCTGCATTTGCGTTAGCTATAAACTCATTTTCTAATTTCAGCAAAGCAGGTGCCATGCATGTGAGCTTTCAAGCGTCCATTTTATAGCTCTTTGCGCAAGCGCCAGAATTTCCCTCCAAGCGTCAGCACGTCATACTACGTAGATTCAGTAGACGCATGCGCAGTAAAGATCCTGTGTTAAAATGCGTTCTAGTCCTACATCCGTGTTATTGCAGTTAGTAAACACATAGGCAAGCTTCATTCTTTTCCCGCATGTAATCAAAATGCATATTATTAATCACAAGACACGTCGTTAGTAATTAGCTAGTAAGTTAAAACGAGAGGACTGCTTCCTAGCAAGTCTCATGTCGAGACCTTGCTCCATCAATCCCCTCTCTGATGGCATATTAAGCCATCACAAAATTTCCCATCCATCCCAGATACCAACTTTAATACTTCTCAGTTTTCTCCATTTGTCCTCCCAACTTTTCATCAACTATCTCATTTCCTTCTAAATCTTGCATCTTCTTATATAACCTGCCTTTCATTTCTTCCAAGCGTATTTCCTCGTACTTTCTCTTATGTGTCTGTCCCTTTCCTTTTCTGTTCAAGTGTACTTTTCCTTTCGTACCCTTTCTACAACATCTATATGTAATCATTATTAACATTACTATTGTTATTATCATCACTAATGGTATTATTATTTGACCTAGAAATCTTTTCCCAAACCCAACAAACCATTTTCCTATTGATGTTATACTTTTTGTTAGTCTTCCCCACACACTGTCAACCTCCAGTTGGGTCAATTCTTTATGCATTCCTGTAATATTTTCAATATATCCTTTAATTTCTCTGCTCTCGTCCGGAATATAGGTGCAGCAATGTTGAACTTTCAACATGCCACAGACTCCACCTTCTTTGGCTAACAATATATCGTGAGCAAGACGGTTCTGTAAAACCACTGATCTATTTGCAACCATTTCTGTGTTAATCATTAAAAATCCTCCTGCAGTATCTGTAGAAAGTCGATCAACTATGGTTGATAACTTACAAATTTTCTGCGAATTTAGGATGACTCCAACTGAGGGTATCAGTGCACTAAAAATATCTCCTACAATTTCAGAAAAACTAGCCCTTCTTCTTCGTGTTAGCCTATTAGAATTCTCATTGGTTCCACTGATTTTATCTACATGATAAATTTTGGGAAAAACTATTCCAAAATAACAGCTTCCGTACCATCTTGCAGGTAACCTGTAATAGGCATCACTCCCACAAACATAATACACTCCTGGAAACACAGGATCAGTTCCCCCTTTTAGTCCCCATCCTCCTAATATTAGGAAGTTATGTTCACATTCACTGGAACCAATGTAATTATTGTTATAATCTGTCTTTAATCTATGGAGGCAGAATTTTCCCCTTTCCACAAAGTCCAGGGACATCGCAGCATGAGCCTTGCCACTTGCATAGATTCCCTCCTTCCCAACCCATGGAGGTACATGGGTTTTCTGTGTAATTGCCTTCTTCATTAAATCCTGTCTCCTTTCTTCTACTAAATCTAAAAAATCTTTTTCTTCTTTTCTTAATGTACATGTTAGATTATCTTTGTGTGCCTGAACTAAATCTATTGAACTCATTGTTATGAAGAACTCGCCCATAAACTGTGCGTTTTTACTACTAGCTACTGGATTCATATTCTTTCTAATGGGTAGTTCAGAAAATACTACATCTAAATTAGAATAAAAATACTGCAATCTCCCTGTAGTGTAAAATAAACTTGATAAAATACTACATGACACACCATAGGTTAAAGGTATATGGTGATATGTAATCCCTTCTGATACTGATGAGGGCAATTTCATACATACATAACAGTTGTTAATTTGCATAGTGCTAACATACTGAAATAATAATTTAATAAACACATTAGAGGACGTATTATAATCTGACTCATTGTGATAGTTTGCTTCATCTTCCACTCCTATTTCTAATTTAGTTTCTCTTAATCTATCTACCTTAACATTAGTTTCTGTATTATTCTCGTTACTTGTTTTCATTATCAAAGGTACCCCTACTGTTAGGAATAGCCATCCTAATACTGCTAATAAAATACTACAAAAACAAAATCTAAGACACTACCTTTTTACTCCACATTTTGGTTTTCCGTTAACTTCATTGTCGGCCATTTTATTGCTGAGAAAATTTCTTTTCTCTTATCTTTTTCCTTTTTCAGTCTTAATTTTTCTTTTTATTCTTAAGGAGGTTTCAATTGGCTTTCATCAATTTGTGCAATATGGACTTCTTCTGTCTCATCAGACAAATCCAGGGACTCAAATTCTTCAAGAATGACGTATGTCCACTCTGGAGCCTTATATTTTCTATTTAAATTTCTCAATCTTGGACTTCTTCGAGTTATTTTTGCTAAAGTTTGCTTAGGTCTTGTTTGACTTGTTATTTCGTTCACTTGCTCTGGTTTCTTTTCAGATTTTCTCAGGTGATATTTTAGTTTCTTTACTCCAGTTGGCCAATTGTCTCCCTTTCTGACTCTTTTGATTTGTACTGCGTTTTCACCTTCCTTATCTCCTTGTAAAGTTCTTTTTATTTCATTTATTCTGAGCACAATCTGTTCTATTTCTCGGTTTTCTGTGCTTGTACCTTCTTTTGGTTCTTCCTGCTCAGGTTCTACCGTATTTTGTTCTACTTCTTCCTGAGCTTGTTCTTCTAATTCTGTCTGATCCTGCTCAGGTCTTACTTCAAATCTTTCTTCTTCTGCCTGAGTTTGTTCTTCTAACTCTATCTGGTCCTGTTCAGGTCTTAATTCAAACTTTTCTTCTTCTGCCTGAACGTGTTCTTCTACTTTTCCCTCCTCAGGTTTGTTTGTGTCTCTTTCTGTTTTCACCTGAGTGTGTTCTTCTTCCCCTGTCTCTTCCTGACTACTTTCTTGTCTTTTCAGTTCTGTTCTTCTTCTGGTTTCAATGGCATCATCAATTATTTCAATCACTGGGATCCATTCTTCCTGACTTATCTCGGGCTGTTCATCATATGGTTGTCTTTCGGAATCTATCACTCTAGATCCCTCAACTTCACAGTTTACAACTCCTGACGCTTCAGCCTGCTCAGTCAGTGGTGGCTCTTGTTGATCTAATGGGCTCGGTACTCTTCTGGTATGACTAGCGTGAATCCAATTGGGCAAACCTGCACACTTCACTGCTGTGGTAGTGACTAGTATGACTTGCCTTGGTTTGTCCCACCTTGGTGCTAGACACGATTTCCTTGCGTGTTTCTTCACTAGCACCCAATCTCCAGGATTCAAATCATGCGCTTGATCTGGCTGTCTTTCGACTGCGTCTTCTCCAACCTGGTGAGAGATAGAACGCATCATTTCAGCCAATCCTTTGCAATAGTCCAATACCAGATCATCAGTTATACTCATTAGTTTATTTCCAGGAATGAACGCCTGTCTCATGGCTCTTCCCATGAGTACCTCATGTGGACTCATTCCTGTTTTTCTGTCTGGAATGCTTCTGAGACCCATTAATACAAGAGGTAATGCATCTGGCCATTTCAGCTTTGTGGATGCACACACCTTTCCCAATCTTGACTTGATTGTGCCATTCATTTGCTCAACAACTCCAGAAGCCTCTGGACGATAAGCACAGTGTAGTTTTTGTTCAATGTTAAACGCAGCACAGATCAATCGAATTATTTCATTATTAAAATGAGGGCCTCTATCTGATTCCAAAGTGACCGGAAAACCAAATCGTGGCACCAACTCCCTCAACAACAACTTTGCAACTGTAAGACTGTCATTTCTTCTAGTAGGGTAGGCTTCCACCCATCTTGAGAAAAGGCACACTATGACAAGTACGTATTTCAATCCGTTGCAGGGGGGTAACTCAATGAAATCTAACTGCAATCTGGTGAAGGGTCCTTCTGCCTTTCCGATTTTTCCCCAGCTTACCACTGTCTTTCTACCTGGGTTCTGCTGTTGACAGGTTAAGCATCTTTGGCAAAGGCTCTCTGCGACTACCCTGAACTTCGGATTGTACCAACTCTGTCTGAATAGTCTGATCATTGAATCTGTCCCTATGTGTGTTGGTTGCTCCATGGTATACTCTCGCCATTTTTGAAAGCAAACAATCTGGCATGACTGATCTTCCATCTAGATACACCCATACTTCATCATGTGGTCTCTTGGTACAGGATGCCTTTATCCAGATTTCTTTTTCCTTTTCCTCAACTTCTTCCTGCAATTGTCTAATCTCATCCCATGTTTCTGGTACTGAGAAGTACATAAGTTGGCATCTGGTTTCCCCCGTTTCAATTTTTCTGTTTATGGCTACTGCATTTTTAGCGCAGTATTTTGCCACTTGGTCAGCATAATTATTGCCAGCAGTCACATAGTCATTTCCTGACTGATGTGCAGCACATTTTACAACTGCTATCTCTTTTGGCAATTGTAATGCTTCCAACAAATCTTTTACATTTTTGCTGTTTCTGATAGGAGACCCTGAGGAAGTCAGAAATCCCCTTTGCATCCAAAGCTGGCCGAAGTCATGCACAATCCCGAAACCATATTGACTATCCGTAAATATGGTTACTCTCCAATTTTTCCCCTTTTTACATGCCATTGTCAAGGCAACCAATTCAGCTACTTGTGCAGACTTGACCCCAGGTAAACAGGATGCTTCAATTACCCCCGAAATTTTGCAAACAGCATATGCAGCACTTAGACCTCCTTCTTGTGTCCTAAGGCAGGAGCCGTCTACAAATAACTCATGATCTGCTTCTTTTAGTGGTGTCTCTCTTATGTCCGGGCGGGGCTTTGTGCATAACTCAGTCACGTCTAAGCAATCATGATCACTTTCATCTTTTACTTCCTCATCACAGGGGTCTGGCAATAGGGTGGCTGGGTTCAGAATCGTACACCTTATCACAGTCACATTCTCAGCTCCCAAAATCACTCTTTCGTACTTTGTCAAACGACTAGGGGTGAGGTGCTGTGTTCTTGTTCTTGTCAAAAGAATCTCAACCGAGTGTGGAACGAATACTTTTACCGGATGTCCCATCACTATCGACTCACTTTGCTCCAGACTCATACAAGTAGCAGCTACTGCTTTTAAGCAGCCAGGCAATGCTGAAGCCACCGGGTCCAATGTGGCTGAAAAATATGCCACTGGACGCCGACTCAATCCATGTCTCTGTGTTAAAACTGAAAGTGCACAATTTTCTCTTTCGCAACAAAACAAAGCAAAGTCTTTTGTATAGTCTGGCATGCCCAAGGCAGGAGCCTCACACAGACAATTTCGCAATCTCACAAATGCCTCCAGGCAGTCATCATTCCAATCAATCGGATCTTTTGCTCGTTTCCGAATCATCTGTATCAGTGGTTTCGCTAACATAGAAAATCCATTTATCCATTGTCTGCAGTATCCAACCACTCCCAGAAACATTCTCATTTCTCTCTGAGTCTGTGGCAATTGCATTTCTTTGATTATTTTTATTCTTTCCGGTGTCACTTTTCTAACTCCTCTTTCTATTTTATGCCCTAAATATCTTACTTCTTGTCGACAGAACTGTAATTTCTCTGGAGACACCTTGTGTCCTCCTTCAGCCAAATGGTTCAGCAACGCAATTGTATCTGTGACACAATCTTCTCGCGTTTTTGATGCCACTAACAGGTCATCAATGTACTGAACCAGAACAGAATTTCTAGGCATAATCAATGATTCTAGCCACTTTTTCAAAATCTGATTAAAGATTGAAGGACTTTCTGTGTACCCTTGAGGAACACGACACCATGCGTAAATACGATCTTCAAATTTAAACGTAAAAAGATACTGGCTGTCTGGGTGTAAAGGAATAGAAAAGAACGCTTGGCATAAATCAATTACTGTGAACCATCCTGCATTCCATGGTATCTGATAAAGGATCACTGCTGGATTTGGCACAATTGGACAACAGGGAATTACAATTTTATTTATTTTTCGTAGGTCTTGCACTATTCTGTACTTTCCGCTAGGCTTTTTCAGTCCCATTATTGGCGAATTACAGGGACTACCCATCACTTCTTTTAGAATGCCTTGTTTAACCATTCGTTCAATTTCTGGAATAATTCCTGCTTTTACTTCTGGACTCATTTTGTACTGTCGGGTATTTGGATACACTGCACCTTCCTTCACTGTCACTTTAACTGGGTCTATATTTTTCATTAGCCCAATATCTTTTCCTGTAAAATCCCACACTTCTGGATTGACTGTCGTTCTTAATTCTTCTGGCAATTCATTCTCAGTTATTAATGAAAACATTTCATCTACCTCTGTTCCCTGTTTGGCCAGCATCATTTTGTAGACTACGTCCTCATCGGGAGTTTGGAAAGCAACACCATCCGGTGTACAATAGATCGTGCAATTCATCTTGCACAAAAGATCTCTTCCCAACAGGTTTACAGGACTGGAATCGCAAACTACAAATCGATGCATTTCTTTGAAGTTTCCAATGTGCACCTCCATTGGCTTTGTGATAGGGGTTCTAATCTGTTGGTTAGACACGCCTACAACTTGGATAGTTTCTCCCGAGAGGGGTAGGTTTGGGATGTCTGCTGTTCTCACAGTAGACCTGGTAGCACCAGTATCCAATAGGAAAGTTATGTCTTTACCTTCTACTTTCCCGTCAACAAATGGACCTGACTGATCTACCGGTAAGGATGCGCCAAGCACGCACTCCTCTTCCTCCCCCCTCAGGCACCGTCATTGTGCAGTATCTGAACGTTCTTCATCATTCTGCAAAAAATATTGTGCAATTGTTCTATTATTCTTACCACTTTCTCCTTGAAATCCGGTGTTCGCACTGAAACTTTGATGGTTCACAAAATTTGGCATAGGAGCTGGTGGCACCTGATATTGTGGAGTGACTACCTGTTGCTGCTGATTCATAAGTACTTCATTCTGCATCTGTGGGATTAAATTTTGATTTGGCCCATTATTATTCTTATTATTCTGAGTACTCTTACACTCGTTCTTCCAATGTCCAAGCTTTCCGCACGCATGACAAGGAAACTTCTTTTTCGCTTCTTCTCTGTCCATTCGCCCTTTAAATTTATTACCATTCGCTCCTTGATTATTCTGACTCTGTTCTTTTACTGGATTATTATTTTGCTCATTTGCCTTCTCTTCCTGCTGCTCTGCCAATTTAACTTGAGCCCACATCATTTTCTCTTTCAGCTTTCTTCGCCTGGCCTCTATGTCATCTCCGCAATATTTCGCGTACTTTAGAATTTCATCCACTGTCTTACTTTGCCAACACAACATGTGCTGCTGTATCATCTGACTAATTTCCGGTTTCAAGCCATATACAAACCGATACACAAAATGTCCCATATCTTTGTCACCAATATTCTCAAAACCACTATACTGCTTGAACACCTGCAACAATCGTTCATAGTACGCATGTACAGATTCATTCGGTTCCTGTGTTGTTCTATCTATTTTTACCCAATCTGTTTCTTTAGGAGGGATTTTTCCTTTCAAATATGTAATCACTTGGTGATACTTTTTCATCACTTCTTCTGATGGTGCTCCTGTTTTTGCATCTCTAGGATACTCCTCATTAGGCCAATCAATTGTGATCTTACATTCTGTCCATAAATCAGCAGGTACCACTATGTCAAATAGACCATCCAAGTCTTTCAATAACACCTTTGAGACTTTCACAAACCTCTCTACCTGTTTGTACCACTCAACTGGCTTTTCTCTCAACTTTGGAAAATCATTTGTAAATGATAAAATATCTTGTCTACTCCAAGGGACATGAACATATCCTCCTCCAGGAACCTCTCTCATTGGACACAACTTTTCCACCTTTCCTGTTTCTCTTACTGGAAATGCAGCTGCTGCCTCTCTCGCTTGCACTTCTTCTTTCTTCCTTATCCATCTAATCCTCCATTTATCAATGTCTCCCCATTTTCGCAAAATGTTCATTAATTCTTTTATCTGTAACCTTTTTCCTGAAGCATTCACACTTTCTAAATCTTTATCAGTAAAATCCACTCGATAGGGCTTCTGTAACAATTTTGATTTCCCTATGTCTATTCCAATCTCTGAAGCAACTTCAGTTAACCTCTCATGAAATAGTCTTGCTCTCCTGGTTATACTCTTACATAGATACAATAATTCTTCATCATTGTAAACGTTTAATCTTTCCGTACCCACGCATCCTACATCATCTCTTCCAATTCCACTTTCAATCTACTGATATCCAAAAGTTTTGGTATTGGGTTCCGATTATCCCGTTCCTGAGCCCACCTCTCTAATTCTTCAGAGGTAACTACTGTTGTACCTGAAGTTCCAGCCGGAACCAAAGGTCTTCTCTCTCTCAAATTCATAGGCGTAACTCTCTTTTGAGTTTCCGCATGAGGTTCCACAATAGGGAGATCCATTAATGAAATAACCGACTCACTTTCACTAACTTGATCATCTGTGATTACTACCTCTTTTCTAGGATCACTTAATGGAACTGTCATGAGTTGTGGTTTCTGGCAAATCTTATTATCCCCATATAATGGGATTACTGGACCAATGGTTACTGGTACTGTCAAAGCTTCAGTATTTAAATTCAATTGACTTACCCTTTGAACTCGTTCTTCCCTAGTTTTGTTTAAAGCTTCTCTTTCATTGTCTTCCAACCCTCTGTTGTATGATGTCTCATGTAAAATCTGTGGAGTTAATGGTATTCCCATTATGGGCGCACTTGGGACAACCTTACTAGCTGCTTCTTGATACGGTGGTGGATTTTTAATTAAAATATCCTCTAACAATTCATTATCTGACTCTCCATATCCTGTCGAATTCATATGTTTCGTTTTCTCTTTACACTTTCCTCCAGATTGTTCCTCAGCCATCAACACTGGATATAACCCTTCTGATACCATAGCTCTCCTCCACTGTTTCATCTGCCCTTCTCGTGTCTCATGCAGATGTCTCGGAAAGAATCCTCTATATCTTCCACCTCTGCATTTCTCTCTTTCATATGACTCAGTCTCCCATTCTTCCAAAGCCTCATATTGAGTTAACCTAGGTCTCCGTTCTAAATCATTCATTTTCAATCTCAAATTCTGAAGAATCCTCCCATTAAACGTACCATCCTTGGGAAACGCTAACACACCATCATCCTTCATGTACTCTACCCAGTTTTCCAACCACACGCAGGTATGATATCCCCTTTCCATCATCATAAAAGATGCTGGTGTCTTCAGTGGCAGAATAGGAATGCCCTCTCTAGTCAACACAGGCTTATCCTTAACAAAGAAATTCTTTATTCTCTTAAAAATTGACATCTTTCTTTTCTCTCCATACATCTTCGAAGAACGGTGTAGGAAATTGTATTCCACAAACCCTTGAAATCTTCTTCCTGTACGTCTTGCACTGACAGTCAAATCAAAATCCTGCATACAATCCTTCTCTCCTCCAATCCTAGCGCGGCTTCTAACTAAATGTCCAATCAAATCAGGCTCACACTCGTACTCTGACCAATGTCAGCGCGGCCTTTTCCTGACGTCAGTTCTGCTCCTCACTACTGACCCCTCCTTTACAATGCTGCTCCTGTCACGCGCCCGCTGCTTCTACCAATCCCAGCGCGGCTCTTCTGTGACGTCGGTCCTACTCAGGCGATTTCTCACCCCTCCTTTACCATGCTCCTCCTGTCACGCGCCCGCTGTATCTACCAATCCCAGCGCGGCTCTCTGTGACGTCAGTCCCACTCCGGCAACTGACCCTCCCTTTGCAAGGTAATACAAAATGTTATTTCTTCAAAAATTCTTTAACTTCTTTGTTATTAACAACGTAAAAACATTCGGTACTCTGTCTGTTCCACTAAATCAAAAGGATAGTTTATTTTCTTTCACTGCGAGTAAAACCTTCCGCTTACTCTTCACCTAAGTTCCAGAGAACCTGCTACTCTTCCGGTATCTCCCGTTAGGGAATTTTGAGACCGGTATTTCACCAGCGAACTCCTTTTGCTGCCAATCTAGCTTAGAAGAACCTGCTACTCCTTCAGAGTTACCCTTACTAGGTGATATAACGCCTAAAGTTTCACCAGCGAACTCTTTGCTTTCAACCACTCTCACTTTTGTACAGAAAATAGTCCCTAGATTAACACTGCCAGCCCTACCTAGCTTCTCAGTGTTATTCCAACAGACGAGTAACCTCACTGCAGTGTGGTTTCTATCGCCACCTGCTATTCATTCCCCGGGAATTTTCCAGACAACATAAAAACAGGACACTAACTCTTTTGTTAACACATTAACCAAAAATCAATAATCTATACTTATCACCAAACTAGTTACTAACAACCATAGCTCTGCTACCAGAAAACTGATCCAGCGGCGTACTAGCAACAGATACTCCACTACCATATACTCACTTGGGCCCATACAACTCGCTTCCGTTCTGCAGCTAAGTAGACCACTGGAACCTTTTAGTTTATTTTATAATGTTTCTCATACCTCAAGAACTAGTTATTTCTTCTTTAACTAAACCTTTCACTGATCAAACAGTTCTTTCCTCTGGTCAATGGACCAGTTAGGTGGAACTAGTTGATGGCGATAATTGACATAACTTATTATACATTTCTTAATAAGAATAAAATAATGACAGACTCAGTAAGTTTTAAATCTTTATCTAAATTAGGGGTTTTGAACCATCTCAAAAGCGTTTCAGTACAAACACCCTCATTCACGAGAGTGCCAACTCAAGAATATTTCAGATAACATTCATCAGATTCAGATCCACACAAATAACTATGCTCAGAAGGAAGAGGATAGAGACAGAAGAGCATTTATCAAACGATGAATTTCATAATTACCAAAGTATGGTGTGAAGACCAACCCCCTGGCCAAAGGGCTGGTAAGGGCCTCCCCGGACAGATCAGGAGACAAAGACTTCAGGACAGGAATCAGGACAGGATACTTCACCTCTCTAGATACCGACGACTACGTTGCACCCCTCTCTGACACTCTCTTCCTCCTCGTGGTTCTTCCGCGATCTTCTTTCTAACCCACCCAAATTAAGTAGATGGTTCTGCATTCGGTTTCTTCATCAGCATTTCAGAGCATCAGCACCACCCCAGCACACCCCGTTCTCAGGCTTCTTCAACGCGCTCCAAAAGCTTCTTCGAAACTTCCCCAAAGCTTGCTTGCATCAATGCGCCCCAAAGCTTCCTTATTCATCTAACTAAACTACCTCAATTTTACCTTTCCATAAGCCATGTACCACCCATTAATGTTTCATTTCCACGGAATACTGACTTCTGATTGGACAGGCAAGGGGGGGGATGATCATCACACCATGCTTATACTTCATTCATTTCTTTAAACCATTGTTCCCAAACTCCTCCCCTCAAACCTATATTCCGCACTTCCTTTCCCATACATCTTTAAAACTTTATTAATACAAATGTAACAGTTTTCTCGAATAAGCTCCTTCATATGAACTCTTCACCCTCATGTTCCCAGGGCACATCTCCGCCGACCTTGGACGCGTGACAAATCCTTAGTCATCCTCCAAGCTTCCGTACCAGGGCGCATGCGTTGGACTACGTCAGTCTGCTCGACTCAGACAACTTTAACAGGCCCAAATATGCACTAATAATAAAGTCAAAAGGAGAAATGTTATTCTCAAAAATAAATGATTTCACTGTATACCACCAACCTCTACTCTGACCCATACCCTTTATTATTTCTCTTTCTGCATTTGCGTTAGTTATAAACTCATTTTCTAATTTCAGCAAAGCAGGTGCCATGCATGTGAGCTTTCAAGCGGCCATTTTATAGCTCTTTGCGCAAGCACCAGAATTTCCCTCCAAGCGTCAGCACGTCATACTACGTAGATGCAGTAGACGCATGCGCAGTAAAGATCCCGTGTTAAAATGCGTTCTAGTCCTACGTCCGTGTTATTGCAGTTAGTAAACACATAGGCAAGCTTCATTCTTTTCCCGCGTGTAATCAAAATGCATATTATTAATCACAAGACACATCGTTAGTAATTCGCTCGTAAATTAAAATGAGAGGATTGCTTCTGAGCAAGTCTCATGTCCGAGACCTTGTTCCATCAGTATTAACCCCTGATTTTAAGTATACCGACTAGGAGCAAGAATAAAACAATAGCTCACTAGCTATGTATTTTTAAGTAATTTTTTTCACTCCACTTCACCGCACCACACATAATTTCACAACTTAAGTACTCCTACGTAGCTCGCAAGTTGCAGCACGCCTCAATCCGTAGTGGATTGAGATGACCCCAATGATGAGGCATGCCACCAAGGGGCAACCCTGGTGGGTGAGGGGACTCTAGAAAATAATTTTTCTTTCTGGAAAGAGGGTTCTTATATATTTGCTGTGGAATCCTATTTCTCTCTTTCCCCCATAGGTTAGGTTTCTAATTTCGGATTTCCGGATTTTGTGTAACTACATTCAGTAAGGAGGGTGAACCTGACCTTAACCTCTGCCTCCCCCTTTTTTCTAATGTAAGAATGGACTTAGACACTGTAGGGGTACAGGGCTCATGCACCTGTACCCTCACCACTGGTATAGTGCACCCAGCTAGAGGGGTGACTGATTCTATGCCAGGGCAGTGGGTTGTAGGCAGGGCACACAGGGCTGTGTGCCATGTCGACTCTTCACTTTGTTCTGCACCAAAACACGCAGCCTGCAAAGGCAGTGTGTGTGTGTAAGGGTACAGGACCTCTAAGGGTAGCACAATAAGTGCTGCAGCCCTTAGAGGCCTTCTCTGGTCACAGTGCCCTGGGTACCTGTGGTACCATTTACCAGGGGCTGACCAGTGGCCAGAGATGCCAATTGGGTTTAGGCTTCAATGCAGTTTTAGGGAAAGAACATAGGCCCTGGGTACCTGATTAGCAGTAGCCCAGGGCACACTCAGTCAAAGCACATCAGCAATTCAGTAAAAAGTGGGGGCAACCATGCAGAAAGAGGGCACTTTCTCACACAACACCCCCCCCCCCCCAAACGAAGGAGGATAAGACTAACCTTTCCCTAGAGAGTCTTCATTTTCTAAGTGGAAGAACCTGGAAAGTCCATCTGCATAGGCATGGGCAGTCCCAGGTCTGTGTTCCACTACAAAGTCCATTCCCTGTAGGGAGATGGACCACCTCAACAGTTTAGGATTTTCACCTTTCTTTTGCATTAGCCATCTGAGAGGTCTGTGATCAGTTTGAACTAGGAAGTGAGTACCAAACAAGTATGGTCTCAGCTTCTTCAGGGACCAAACCACAGCAAAGGCCTCCCTCTCAATGGCACTCCAATGCTGCTCCCTAGGGAGAAGTCTTCTGCTTATAAAAGCAACAGGTTGGTCTTGGCCTTCATCATTGGTCTGGGATAGGACGGCTCATATCCCTAGCTCAGAGGCATCAGTCTGCACAATGAACTGCTTGGCATAGTCTGGAGCTTTGAGAATTGGTGCTGAGCACATAGCCTCTTTCAGAGTGTCAAAAACCTTTTGACAACTAACTGTCCAGTTTACCTTCTTGGGCATCTTCTTGGAGGTGAGTTCTGTGAGGGGAGCCACAATAGACCCGTATCCCTTCACAAACCTCCTGTAGTACCCAGTCAAGCCAAGGAATGCCCTGACTTGGGTTTGGGTTGTTGGAGCTGCCCAGGCCAGGATGGCCTGGATCTTGGGCTGTAAGGGTTGTACCTGGCCTCCACCAACAAGGTGGCTCAAGTACACCACAGTTCCCTGCCCTATCTGGCATTTGGATGCCTTGATAGTTAGGCCTGCAGTTTGCAGGGCATTTAAAACCTTTCCAAGGTGGATCAGGTGATCCTGCCAGGTGGAGCTAAAGACAGCAAAATCATCTAGATAAGCTGCACTAAAGGACTCCAATCCAGCAAGGACTTGATTCACCAACCTCTGGAAGGTGGCAGGGGCATTCTTTAAACCAAAGGGCATAACAGTAAACTGATAATGCCCATCAGGTGTGGAGAATGCTGTCTTTTCTTTTGCTCCTGGGGCCATGCCAATTTGCCAGTACCCTGCAGTTAAGTCAAAGGTACTTAGAAATTTGGCTGCACCCAATTTGTCTATCAACTCATCTGCTCTTGGGATAGGGTGAGCATCTGTCGTGGTTGAGCCCTCTATAGTCCACACAGAACCTCATTTCTCTCGTTCCACCCTGTGGATGAGGTTTGGGGACTAGAATCACTGGGCTGGCCCAGGGGCTCTCAGAGGGTTCAATAACCCCTAACTCCAGCATCTTGCTGACTTCAGCTCTGATGCTTTCTTTGACTTGATCAGACTGTCGATACATTTTATTTTTGACAGGTGAACTGTCACCAGTGTCCACATCATGGGTACACCAGTTTGTCTGACCAGGGGTCAAGGAAAAGAGCTTTGCATACTGCTGCAAGACTTGCTTGCATTCAGTCTGCTGTTGGGCAGAGAGGGTGTCTGAAAAGATAACTCCATCCACTGAACCCATCTTTTGGCTGTATGAGAGGAGGTCAGGGAGAGGTTCACTCTCTGTCTCCTGATCCTCATCAGTCACCATCAGCATGGTGATGTCAGCCCTGTCATGAAAGAGCTTCAGGTGGTTCACATGGATAACCCTTTTGGGTGTCCTGCTTGTGCCCAGGTCAACCAAGTAGGTGACCTCACTCTTCTTTTCTAGGATAGGGTAAGGGCCACTCCATCTGTCCTGGAGTGTCCTTGGTGCCACTGGCTCCAAAACCCACACCTTTTGCCCAGGTTGAAATTCAACCAGTGCAGCTTTTTGGTCATACCAGTGCTTCTGAAGCTCCTGGCTGGCCTCAAGATTTTTAGATGCCTTTTCCATGTACTCAGCCATTCTGGACCTTAGGCCAAGCACATAGTCCACAATATCTTGTTTGGGTTTTTGGAGAGGCTTCTCCCAACCCTCTTTTACAAGGCAGAGTGGTCCCCTCACAGGATGGCCAAACAGAAGTTCAAAGGGGAAAAACCCTACTCCCTTCTGTGGCACCTCTCTGTAAGCGAATAGCAGGCATGGTAGGAGGACATCCCATCTCCTTTTGAGTTTTTCAGGAAGCCCCATAATCATGCCTTTCAATGTCTTGTTGAATCTCTCAACAAGGCCATTGGTTTGTGGGTGATAGGGTGTAGTAAACTTGTACTGCACTCCATACTCTTTCCACATGTGTTTTAGGTAAGCAGACATGACGTTGGAACCTCTGTCTGAAACCACCTCCTTAGGAAACCCTACTCTGGTGAAGACACCAATGAGGGCCTTGGCAACTGCAGGAGCTGTAGTACTCCTAAGGGGAATTGCTTCAGGGTACCTAGTGGCATGATCCACTACCACTAGAATGAATTTGTTCCCTGATGCTGTAAGTAAGTAAGTCCGTTTTTATATAGCGCAGCTACTCACCCTTATGGGTCTCAAGGCGCTGGGGGCCAGAGTGGAAATTAAGTGAGCTATTGCCCAGAGTCACATGGTGCTGAGCTGAGCTGCCGCCAGAGCCGGGGATCGAACCGTGAACCCTGTGCTCCGAAGTCAGCTGCCCTGGCCGCTGCACCACACCTCTCCACCGTTGGAGGTTCCAGTGGACCCACTATGTCCACACCTACCCTTTCAAAGGGAAGCCCCACCACAGGTAGTGGTATCAGGGGGGCCTTTCAGGGGCCACCTGTCTTGCCACTGGCCTGACAAGCGACACAGGAGCTGACAAACTCCTTTACTTTTTGGTGTATCTGGGGCCAGTAAAAGTGGCTAACTAGCCTTTCCCAAGTCTTGGTTTGGCCCAGATGTCCAGCTAGGGGAATGTCATGAGCTAAAGTTAGGAGAAACTCCAGCGTACTTCTGAGGCACTACCACTCTCCTAGTGGCTCCATGTTTAGGCTCTCTGGCCTCAGTGTACAGTAGTCCCTCTTCCCAATAAACTCTGTGGGTACCACTGACATCTCCTTTTTCCTGGGTAGCAGCTTGCTGCCTCAGGCTTTCAAGAGTTGGACAGTCCTGCTGTCCAAGGCACAGCTCTTCCCTAGAGGGTCCCCCTGGGCCTAAGAGTTCAACCTGGTAAGGGTCAAGCTCCATGGGCTCAGTTCCTCTGGGGTGTCCAAGTCCTCTCCCTAAGGAGAGGGGTCCTGATCCTTTTGCTGTACAGAAGCTGGTTCCCCAGTCTTCTTACCTTTTCTCTTAGAAGGTTGGGCCATACTTTCAGGCTCCAACACTTTTTTTTCACCCTGTCTCTTGCTCTGTGCTCTTATTTTTACACACACCAATTCAGGGATATCCAGCATTGCTGCATGGGTTTTCAGTTCAACCTCAGCCCATGCTGAGGTTTCCAGGTCATTGCCAAGCAGACATGCACCTGGTAGCTTTGGAGAGACCACTACCTGTTTCAGGCCCGTAACCACCCCCCCCCCCAGTCTAATGTCACCATAGCCATTGCATGGTTAGTGGTAACACTGTCAGCAATGGTGACTGGGTAAGTTCTCCCAATCAAGTATTGGTCAGGGGAAACCAGTGTGTCTCTCGCCATAGTGACACTGGCACCTGTATCCCTCAGAGCTTCTATCCTAGTTCCATTAATCCAATGGTATTGTAAGTACTTTTTTAAGTTGGGTGGCCACACAGCTATAGTGGCAAACTCAACTTCCCCTTCTGAAACTAGAACTGCTTTTGTGTGCAACCCCATTTGCTCTTGGCACACTGTTGATCCCATCTGGAGACTTGTTACCCCAGGAGTAGTTGTAGTAGGACAAGGGGCCTTCTTGTTTGGGCAAGCAACATCTCCAGTTAAGTGTCTCAACTTCTTACAGTTGTTACACCAGGCCTTTAAAGGATCAAAGTTCTTTCCCCTGTACCTATTAATGGACTGGGAAGAGTTTTGGGACCCACCCCCCTCTGCAGGTTTTTGGGGCCCTTTAGAAGACTCAGGCTTTTTATCTTGGGGATTCTCACAACCTTTCCCCTGGGGAGGTTTTGTAACCCCTTTCTTTTGGTCACCCCCGGTAGTTGTTTTTGTCACCCTTGTCTTGACCCAGTGGTCTGCCTTCTTTCCCAATTCTTGGGGAGAAATTAGACCTAGGTCTACCAAATGCTGATGTAACTTTTTATTAGTGCATAAACTTAAAATATGTTCTTTCATAAACAGATTGTAAAGTTCATTGAAATCATGCACATTGTGTCCAGTTAACCAACCATCTAGTGTTTTAACTGAGTAGTCTACAAAGTCAATTCAGGATTCGTTTTGGGTCTAGTGAGCCCCCCTGAATCTAATTCTATATTCCTCAGTTCTGAGTCCAAATCCCTCAATCAGAGTTCTCTTCATGAGGTCATAAGACCCAGCATCTGCCCCTGTAAGGGTCAGGAGTCTGTCTCTGCAGTTACCAGAGAACAGTTCCCAAAGGAGTGCCCCCCAGTGTGACTTCTTCACTTTTCTCATTTCACAAGCCCTCTCAAAGGCTGTGAACCATTTTGTGATATCATCACTCTCTTCATATTTAGGGACAATCCCTTTGGAGATTTTAGGATCATAAGATTGCTCTTTATCCTTATTAATTAAATTGCTGCCACCATTGATGGGTGCTAGGCCCATCTCTGCTCCCTCTCTTTCTAGAGCCAGCAACCTGGTCTCTAGATCCAGTCTTTTGGTCAGCCTTGCTAAAAGGCTGTCCTCCTCAATGTGGTTGTCCCCAATGTCCTCAGTGGTACCTGACCCACCTGTGTGGGATCTAGGTACTCCGAGGTTGATTCTTGGAGTCAGGGCCACTGCCCTTTTCTCTCTAAGAAGTGGAGGGGGGTTGATCTACCTGGTCATCCCCTTCCTCTTCTTTCTCATCTGACTGGCCTTCACCATTTTCAGATGGGTGGTCCTTAGCATACCCAGCCAACAGCTACTGGAGCTTTTGTTTGGTGGGATGGGGACCCATGGCTATGTTTTTAATTTTACATAGGGACCTTACCTCCTTGAAAGACAAGTGAAGGTAAGGGAAGAGGTCGAGCTCCGCAACCAAGTTCTCTATGTCATTGTGGTTATTTTCACTAACAGCTGGGTTCTTGTTTTGAGACATTGTTAAAAAAACTTCTAATCCCTCTAACCCTAGCTACAGTGACCTTTAGTTTTCTAAAATTCTAAAGGGACTTAACCAAGGCCCTAACAAGACTTTTAATAATTTTGCAAAAAAATGCCAATTTGAAAAATCAGAATTCTAAAGACAATTTAAGAGTTCTGTCGTGTGATCAGGTGGTAACCAAGTAGTCCAACAAATGCAAAGTTGTATATCCCACCGCTGATCCACCAATGTAGGAAGCTGGCTCTGTATATACTATACCAAACTGAGGTATAGTGTGCACAGAGTCCAGTGGATCCCCAAGGGTAGGCAGAGGTAAAGTTAGATAGCACCTCACTCTCTATTTGTAGTAGTGTGGTCGAGCAGTAAGGCAGTATCAGAGGACAGTGTTAAGCATTTGTTCTACACACTCAGTGAGCAAATGAATTCACACACTCAAAGACTGAACTTCAGACCAATTGTTTTTGTACAAAAATATTCTTTTAGTTATTTTATTTTTCTAGAACCAAGCAAGCCTGGCACAGGTAAGCAATAAATACTTTACAGTAGTAATGCAATTGAAATACAGTTTGAATGATAGTTGTATATGCACTTTTTGGTTTGATTTACAGTATGGATGCAGAGAAATGCAATACTTAGTAAATGCAGTACATAGACTTGAATAGGCTTTTTAGTAAAATAGCAGGTAAGTAACTTTTGAGATTACTAGGCTTACACAGAGTAGTATACCTGGATACTACTCTGGGATATTTCCTGAAAACAGGTAAGTAAAATCGTTTTTGTTTAATTATGCAATTTTAAAGAATTTCTTTAGTTTCTCAAACTCCACACTTAAAAACTTTTCAAGAAAAACAGTCAATGTCAACCTATGGAGGAAAATAGTGTTATCGGTTTTGAGGTAAGTATTTGGTAGTGGGAGTTGAGGTTCTGGGGGTAGACTCGGGGGTCCCCCAGGGTCAAGGATGCACTCTAGTTACACCCTCAGCGGCACTAGAGCAGCCGGGTGCAGAGTGCTGAGGCCCAATGTTATCCAATGGGGGATAGGGGGCTGGTGGCTGCTGGCAAGCAGGCCACAAGGTTGTGGGAGCAAAGCTCCTGGACTTTAGCTCAGGGCAAATGGGGAAACAAAGTAGCACCAAAGGTGCACCCTCAGCGGCACTAGGGCGGCCGGGTGCAGGGTGCTGTTTTGACGTCGGGCGCCCTGTTGTTTTCAATGAGGAACCTCCGGTTTGCAAAGGCACTGCAGGCTCGGGGACGAAGGTCTTCTGGGTGCGACCACCACTTCGAGAGGTAAGTTGGGAGGTTAGGGGTTGGTTAGGCACCGTTGGTTTGGGCACACAAGGCCATGGGGCATCGGGTGCAGAGGTGCCTTTTGGGGTCGGATCTTCTTACCAGCTCTTGGTCGCGGTTAGAGGAGCCTTCTGGATTGAGGCTGCAGGCGTCGGCTGGAGGCTTGAGTCAGGTCTGGGGTCGCCGGATCTCGGGTCAGGATCGCCGGGGGGACCGCCTCGTGGTGTTTGCCCACTCGAGCTCGGGCCGTGGACGGCGGTGCAGAGTAGGGCGGATCCGCGGTGTCCGGCCGGAGCCAGAGGTTACAGATGAACAAATCCGGTGTTCACGGGAGACAAAGTCTTTTGGGTTGAAGGCAGGCAGGTCCTCCAGGGCTTTCGAGGTTGCTGGCTGCAGGACACACCGGGGTTTCGCAGGAGCAGGTTCGAGGTGGGGACAGGCCGGTAGGGCTGGGGCCAAGTCAGTGGGCGTCTTCCTCTTGTTAGCTTTGGCACGGCAGTTTGGTCCTTCTTCTTCTTTTCTTGTTGCAGGTTCTTGTCCGAGGAAGCAAGGTTCAGGGGTGCCCCTAAATACTAGATTTAAGGGCGTTACAGGTAGGTAAAAGGCAGGGACCAATGGGTCCCTTCCCTGGGGTGGGTACACCCCCTATTATGCCACCCTCCAGTGGGAGGGGGGCACGAGCCTGTCCCTGGTTGGCTGAGTCCCCCATCTTCAAGATGGCATGGACTGAGAGTTGTGCTTCACCTCGCCTCCCCCACCTGAGGGGTGGAGTTGGCAGAGGTGTGCACACCTCTCTTCCTCACTTGTTTTTCCCACTGGTTCTCCCGCCCAAAGTGGGGACCAGTTGCTGAGAGCAGCAAGTGGCCTGAGGAAGCTCACAAAGGTGGCAAGCCTTTGAAGCTTCCCCTTCGTGAACCCTGCCCATCCTGGGGGAGGAGGCTTGGCACCTCGTCCCAGGATGTGCATTGTTTCAGGCCCCAGAGAGCAGCAGGCTCTCGACCCTGGGGTCCAGAAACATGTCTGGTGGTGGCAGCTGAAAGCAGCCACTCAGCCTGGACACTAGAGGTGGGTTAGTTTTCAGGGGGCATCTCTAAAATGCCCTCTGTGTGCATTTTTCATTAAATCCCACACTGGCATCAGTGTGGGTTTAATGTGCTGAGAAGTTTGATACCAAACTTCTCAGTTTTCAGTGTAGCCATTATGGTGCTGTGGAGTTCGTAATGACAAACTCCCAGCACCATATACTCTTAATGGCAGCAATGCACTTACAATGTCTAAGAATGGACTTAGACACTGGAGGGGTACAGGGCTCATGTACCTGTACCCTCACCACTGGTATAGGGCCCCCAGCTAGAGGGGTGACTGATTCTATGCCAGGGCAGTGGGTTGTAGGCAGGGCACACAGGGATGTGTGCCATGTCGACTCTTCACTTTGTTCTGCACCAAAACACGCAGCCTGCAAAGGCAGTGTGTGTGTGTAAGGGTACAGGACCTCTAAGGGTGGCACAATAAGTGCTGCAGCCCTTAGAGGCCTTCTCTGGTCACAGTGCCCTGGTTACCTGTGGTACCATTTACCGGGGGCTGACCTGTGGCCAGAGATGCCAATTGAGTTTAGGCTTCAATGCAGTTTTAGGGAAAGAACATAGGCCCTGGGTACCTGATTAGCAGGAGCCCAGGGCACACTCAGTCAAAGCACATCAGCAATTCAGCAAAAAGTGGGGGCAACCATGCAGAAAGAGGGCACTTTCTCACAAAGACTCATTGAGACATGCGAGCCCTTTTTGTGAGTAATATGGAATAAGCATTTAGAAATGCTATGTATAGCTTCTGCAATAACATGACTCAGCCAGTCAATGGTCTCATAATGTATACAGGCAGCAACAGGAGGTAAAATCATCTCTAATGTTGTGTCGACCCACAAGAACTAGATCCAGACTTAAGGTTAGCCTACTGAGACAGAATTGAATCTTGAGATAATCAAGGTGAAATGCAAAATTAACTATCACCATACAAAGACAGGCAATTATACCACCATGCAGGCTTTATGGAGCTCCTGAGAAAAGAAATAGTGATAATTTGTTCGTCTATAGATTAAAGCAACTGCAGGCAAGTAAACTAAGACAATCAACAACACATTTGTGGAAACCTTTTAAAACTCTACAGAATCAGCATTTTAGATGTGAGAAAGAGAGAAAACATTTCCAGATTTCCTTTGTGCGTCCGAAAATATTGGAAACAAGCACTGGCAATGCCAATAGTCCTGCCTTTAAAACTGAAAGTGCCTGTTCAGTTATTGGTCAGTTTAGGCAGTCAATAACACATCATACATACACTTTGTAATTCATATCTACACGCATGCATCCATTGATGCAAACAGTTACTCAGTCAGACATTCACCACTCCCTCATTCACAATAAAACACACACAAAAGCTCAACAAACATCTGCAAGGTAAATTAAATAAATTGCACTAGAAAAAAGAAATAATGTGGCTGCCTAAACCACGCAGGAATATCCTTGCAAAAAAAAAAAGTAAAATTTAAAAAAGCAGGCAGCTAGCTTAGAATGGTATTTGTTGGACGCAGCTCTTCCTGTAGCGTGATCCCCAAACATTTTGCCTTCCTACTCCATTTTTTGCTGATCTCTTTTTTGCTGGCCTTAGGACTCTGTGCACGTTCCCACTGCTAACCAGTGCTAAAGTGCATATGCTCACTCGTTAAAACATGGTAACATTGCCTTACCCTCAATTGGCATATTGATTTTACTTATAAGTCCCTAGTAAAGTGGTACTAGATGTACCCAGGGCCAGTAAATTAAATGTTACTAGTGGGCCTGCAGCACTTATTGTGCCTCCTACTTAATGGCCATTTAAAGATGTCTCAGGCCTGCCATTGCCTGCAATTTTCAACTGGCATTTCGACCTGGCAAAATAAACCTTTTGCCAGGCCCAAACCATCCTTTTTAATACATATACGTCACCCATAAGGTAGGCCCTTGACAGCCCAAAGGGCATGGTGCAGTGTCTTTAAAAGGTTGGACATGTACTTTAAAAAAAAATTCATGTCCTGTTAGTGAAAAGCTCCTAAATATATTTTTCACTACTGCAAGGCCTACCTCTCCCATAGGATAACATTGGAGTTACCTTATTACGTTTAATAAGCTGTAATTTCCAAAAGGGAGCAGGTACCCAGTTCAAGTTTGGTGTCTTTGGAATTGTAACGAAAAATCCTCTCCTACGGTAAAGTCGGAATTTAAGTTACAATTTTGAAAATGCTAATTTTAGAAAGTTGGCATTTTCCTGCCTTATCTATTTAGTGCCTGTAGCCTGCCTCTGGGTCACATGACTGGGTGTTGCTTACAGTTGGCCTTTGTGTATTCCTCCTAGACAGTCACACACAATAGTGGGCCTGATTCACAGAACTAACTTACGTCAAAAACGTAAACGTAAACGTAAACGTAAAGTTAGTACTTTTTAGGTATTCACAGAATACACTTACTCATTTTGGTATTCACAGAATAGTACTAACTTTACGTTTACGTTTACATTTTTGACGTAAGTTAGTTCTGTGAATCAGGCCCAGAGAGCTTAGGTGTGCCTGGATGGACCATCACTGGCAGGATGGGAGGGTGGCGCTGGGCACAGGTCTCCTTACACTTGAATAGGCTGTGTCCTGCCTCCACACACAGGGCTGCATACCCCCTGTAGTTAGTCAGCAGCCACGGCAGGGAAATCAGGAATCTTGTGGACATGTAAGGGAAACCTCTAGAGGCTTCTCCCAATTCGAAGGTAGAACTGCGTATAAATATTAAACCTCAGGCACCAACTTTTCAGTACAATTCTAGACCTGTTGGTACTTTGCCCGGAAGCAGGGCTGCTGTGCTGATGAAAGGACTGCTACTCTGCAGGATTGCAGCTCTGAAGGACTGCTTTCCTGATGTGCTGATCTGCTGCCTGTTTCCCTCTTGCCTGGATGAGGAGGACTGGAACTGCATCTGTTGCACCCAGGAACCTCAGAGTGACTTCAAGTGCTAGTTGACTGGCCTCATAACTAGAGCCTCAGGGACAGAAGGCTCTAAAAACCTCGAACCCAACACCTCAAGTCTTCCATCTCTACCTACCCTGCCAAGTGCTGTCCCCCCAGTTTCGGGCCATTGGAAGTGGGTCTGAATGTACTCTGCCAGCCCATCTGAGGACCCAGTGGAACCAACGTATCACCTCTGCTGCGCAGCGCAATCTCGAGCAGAATTGATGCATCGCATCTTCTGCGAGGTTTCTCCTAGCTCCAGGCCTCCGCATCGAACTCGTAGCCTGCATCAGAACTGCCGCCAGTGCAAAGCTTTTCCGAGTGCAGGCCCTCATAACCCTAAATCTCTCATGGACGGCAGCCTCAACGATGATGCAGGTTCCCACATCAAAGCCTCACAGCTCCTCGGAACTGATGCATTGCCTTGATTGCGTGATGCATCCTCGACATCGGACTTCGCATCACAAGCCCTTGTTGACGGGATCCTCAACGATGAGGCAGGACCTTGCATCACAGCTTCGCAACTCCTCAGAACCGACGCAGCACCATGGCTGCGCAATGAATCCTAGGCACAGGACCTCGCAACACTCAGCAACCAATATTTAAGGTCTTTTTTTATTTATTCAAAATTGCTCCATTTTTCTAATCTGCTGTGGGATCCTTTTGTGGTGTGTTTTCACTGTGTTACTGTTTGAAGTGTTGGACAACTACTTTACACATTGCCTCAGAGTTAAATTTGACTGCTCTGTGCCAATTTTCCCCCGTTAAATTTCAGAAGGTTTGATCTGCTTAAATTTAACGAAGGTCGAGTTATTTAATGTATCTGATAATTATCAGTTGTGTTAAACACCTCCAAACTTGTAAGTCTAACCCATGCATAAACAGGTGTTTACGTATGTGTCGGAATTAACCGACCCACTTGTAATAAAGCCCTTAGAATGGTATTATGGTTAGTTTATAATTGTTGGACAAAATCAAGATGCCCAATATTTTGCTTCTAAACATGACAGCTATTTTGGAATGGTAAAACTATGATACACTATGCGCAATACCATTTCAAGATGGCTTGTGATTTAGAAGCAGTGTTCGAGTGGAATGCAATGCACTGCAGATGAAATGATAGGTAAGTAAGTGGCCTGATTGTACTACCTAGAGAGCTTTCCATGCTATAGAAAATGAAATAAAAGAGGGAAGGAAATAAATAAAAGCAGACCGATGACAGTAGAAAATGGAAAACAAAAGTGCTGGCTCAACAGTCCTGGCACTAATAACTCACATGGCAATTGGGCCAATCGATGGAGTGGGCTGGCCCATTTCCCCATGCATGATTTTCTGCACCCAGGGTCTGTCAGATACGGATAACCATCACAAAACCCTTGTCTACCATTGTAGTCTGTGAGCTTCCATATGATTAAAACCTCTCTACAGACATTAATATTGTGTAATACCAATCCCTCTTAAAAGCCTACCGCTTTTGCCATAACCTTTCACAATAAACTAATGAGACCTCTGGCCTCTGCTATAAAGTTTCTCCTTGAGTCAATCAGACCTATTGTGTTTGTGACCCATTACCAGCCCAAGCCTTTTGTATTTGAACATAATCTTTCCCACATCACAGCCATCAGACATAGTCACAACACTAATAATATGTACAAAATACCATTTGAAAAAATAATATACAACCTCTTTTAAGAGGGACTAACAAGTATTCTCAGAGTAGGTAGCCAACACCAATACCCTTGCCTACTATGGTCATTTGTGAGATTTCCTTTAACAAATACCTTTCTATAGCCTTCAACGTAGGGTAATAATAATAATAATAATCTACCCTTAAAGGTTTCTTAGCTTTTCACAATAAATAAATCAGGCCAACTGCCTTTGGAGTACATTTTGATTAAAAACAGAGTTGGCCTATGGCGTATGACGTAACATTCGTTAATGAACCAATCAGGCCTAAAGCCTTATTCATTGGCTTGTACCAAAGTATAAATCATGCCTACTGTAATGAAAAGGCTTAATAAGCACTCTTTTTAAGTGGGAGCACACACTGTCTGCCAAATCAAGCAGTTGAAGAGAGGAAGATTCTCGTGTGGCAGAACCTAACCCCCTCTCTCAGTGCTGCTTCTTTAAGCTCTTTTTTGGTGGTCATGATAAATCCAGTAATTATTGTGCTATCAAGGCCAACCTTAAAAGGATGTACTTTGTCTCATCACAAATGGAGCGGTGCAAGCAGCATTTGATTTATTACATGCAGACAAAGCTCCAGGCCGGGATGGTTACTTTACTGAACTCTGACAAAAGTTCAAAATAAGGTCTCTAAAGTGCTGGGTATTTTTTTTTAACTCTTTTTATTGAAACCATGCCCATCATACAGTGTATATAGCAAGACATGTCAAATATTGTGGTACATACATGGCTGGTAAGAAGTGGCAGCAATCAATACCAGGGCATGGATCATAATCAAGAGTGGCGCTTTCACGGCCCTCCATACTTTTAACGGCAGGCAATATATCTCCCTTTCAGCATAGAGTGTCGTCTGTCCCCTAGAGTACCCCCTATAGACTTGCCAGGCTCCCCACAACTTTTCCCACTTCTTAGGGCAGACCCTGCCCTGATAAACCACCTGGGTATTTTTAAACAGCAAACTTAAAAATGCCTCTATTATGTGCAACTTGAAGGGGACTAGCAGTATGGCACCTCTACTACATGGTAGAGATGTATTACACTTTCAACTTAGAGGCTCATGTCTAAGCTAAACACTAATTATAAAATCCTGAGCAAACACTGGGCAAGAAGTCTAGAGCGATTGATAAAATAAATGCTACAGAAAAATCAAAATGACTTTTTAGCAATCATTTGTCTATGACCATGTGAAACCAGTCCTCATCCTGGTGAAAATATCTATACAATGCAAACCTTCAATGTGCTCCTTTGTATCTGGATGCTTAAAACACAATGAATGACCCTTGTTATTAATTAGGTTTCTGGTTGGCAGATGTATGCACCCTGCCCACACAGGATCTACAATCCTAGTCAGGGTAAGTCAGATACACACATTAAATTAAGTTTAGAAGTTATGAAATTTTAAATATTAAAAAGCAATATAGTGCTTAAAAGCATTAAGCACCAACTGGGGATATCTGGCCACACTAGACCGGGTTAAATCCAAAAGTTCAGGTCGACTGCGATGGTGCACAGGTTGGATACCATCCCAGATAAGTCCCGCTGAAAATTTACCTTCTCAAGCGTTATGCCAAGAGACCCGTTTGCTGGGAAGAAGTTTGCCGGGAACAAGGAGAGTGTCGCAGGTGGTGGTCCACGGAGGCGAAGAGTCGGCCAGGCATCGCGGATGGGCGGGCTGGAGGCTTGCGGTGGTGAGCAGCGATACTTGCTGTGTGAAGAGATGAATTTTCGGCAGCTCGCACTGATTCCTCGGGCTTGCGGCGCTGTTCCTATGTGAATGAGCCTGTTCACAAAGAGCCCATAAGCTTGATTTCAGGAGTCAAAAAACACTTCGAAGGGCCCAGGACCCAAGAGGTGCCTCTTGGGGGTCAGGAGCTTGAGGAAAACGGGTCCTGGAGTTAACACACCTTATACCAATTCACTGGTCTGAGAAAGCCAATTATTCATTGGGATGGATGGTAGTCCACCGCATGTAATAATGTCAGTACTCTTGTTCGGTTCAGTAAAGGTTTTAGTAATTTAAACCTGAACTCAACCCCTGGCAGCTATGGCACAGAACAGACAAGCGTACATTTAGAAAATGTGTAAAGATTTGAGAAGTACCAAAGCAGGTAAAAAGTCAAAAACACAATACAATAAAAATCTCACTCCACGTTATGAAAATAGAGAATAATGTAATTGACAGAGTGACACCAAAAGTTCAAAAAAGGTCAAGTGAAGATATGAATTTCTAAAGTTTTAAATGAAAATAGCAGCAAAAAGCATTAAGTGCCAACCACGTTCATCTGGTTGCGTTTGACCTGTACTTAGGCCTGATTTAAGGACAACCGTGATGAAGCGCTGGTCGGATACAGAATCCATGTTCACCACATTCAGAAGTTTTGCCTTTTGACTTGGTCTCTGAAATGGAAGTCAAAAATCCCCAGGGGGCCAGGATAGGCTGCACAAGGACAGATAGCGGTTGGATGAAGTCCCAGTGAAGCTGTTGACTTTTGGTGGGAAAGCTGCAGGTGGGAGAATTTCCAAATTCCTGCCAAGGAAGGCCCCTCAACGGCCGGATACTTTTGGTGCTTACGACCTGTGAAGATTGCTATCTTTGGACTTTGGATTCCTCCAGTGGGGCAAATCTGAAAGCTGAGCAGGGAACCATGAGGCCGGATACCTTCTGAGCGACGTCACACTGAACATATTAGCTGCTGCGGAAAAGCTCAGAGCAGCAACAAATTCAATCTTTGGCCCAGTGGCAACGCATCTTCATTGGATAGACTTGCCAGATTTGCCCCAGTCCTCTGGAGGTCTTTGTAGTCAAAAAGTTTCTAAGTCCCTGGTTTTTCAGGATGTTAGGAGGAGAAAGTCCCTAGTTTTTTCAGGCTGCTAGGAGGAGTACATGTTGATGATGATTGCACAAAATATTTAGTTTTAAATATCATCCTACGTGTTATATTACATCAAGAATATTGTTAAAAGAAAAATATTGTGTGACAGAATAACGTTGTCAAGAGTATTGGTGTTTTTTGTAAGTAATATTGTTTTAAGTAATATTGGTTTATTTAATATCGTAACTTAAATATAGTTGAAAAAATATTGTTTTTAGATTAATTTAATGTGTGTTAGTTAAAATATTAATTTAAGATGTTAGTATCATTAGTGTAATAGTTATTTTTCTTGTAATAAAGTTTTAAAACTTAAATTATTAATTTGTAATGTAGTAGTGGGTTGTTGGGTTTGAAGAGGAATAGGATGGGAAGTAAATTAAATGTAATTAATTTAATTTAATTGTTCATTTTGTATTGTAAAATTATTATTTTATTGATTATCCATTATGTAAGTTATTTTATTGATTAATAGTTATGTTATGTATTTAAATGGAATTTGTTATTTGTAACATATATATATTTTTTTAATAATTTTCTATTTTTTTATTTTTTAGCAGTGGGTTGTTGGGTTTGTAGGGGGAATCCCTTATTAACTGCGTACATTAATTATTTTTTATTTGTTAGTCTAATATTTTTATATAAAATTTTACACTACAATAATATGTTGACATTTTTGTCAGCAATTCATTTTTTAGTAGTGATTTGGGTTTTTTAAAGGGATTTGGCTGGAAAGATATTAGATTTTAAAAAGTTATTAATTAATTAATTCAAAATTATATATACATTTTTATAAGTGTGATTATATGTATTTTTTTATTTTTCATTTATTTAGTATTAATGTTTTTAATATTACTTTATCTTACATTTGCTTTTAATTTACTGTACTTTTTTATTTCATTTTTAAAAATACCTTTCTTTTATTTAATATGTAAGTTCAGGTTTTTAAGTATTTGCTTTTTTCTTTTCAGGTAGGGAAGTGAGTTATAGTTTAGTTGCTTTAATTTTATTAAAGTTTTAATGCTATAATTTACTTATTTATTTTAAATTATTATATATAATAAATTTTCACTATTTTAAATAAGAAGTAATTTTTTACAGATATTCGGTGTTTATATATTTGGTAGAAAGTTAGTAACGTGTGGAATAGTATTCATAGTTCCTTCAAAGTTTTACGTTTTCCCTGCTGTTGTTTCGACCGAAATGTGAAAATAGTAAATGTAACCCCTCACAGTGCAACACTTTCTCTACTATTGTGTTGATTGGAGAGTGAATAGTAAATCTAACCCCTCCAAAGTCCAACACTTTCCCTACTGCTTCATAGACTGCAGTGAGAATCATGATCTAACCCCTCTGCATTCTATCACTTTCCATGCTGTTACTTAGACTGGAGTAGAAATAATGGGCCTGACTCACAATGGTAAACTTACACCTGTGTGTAAGTTTACTACTTTTCGGTATTCACAAAGGTAAAATTAGACCAAAATTCTACCTTTACTACTTTCCTGTATTCACAAAGGAAAGTTACTGCTAGTAAAGATAGACCTTTGATCTAAGTTTACCTTTGTGAATACCGAAAAGTAGTAAAGTTAGACTTTTGGTCTAAGTTTACCTTTGTGAAAACCGAAAAGTAGTAAAGTTAGACTTTTGGTCTAAGTTTACCTTTGTGAAAACCGAAAAGTAGTAAAGTTAGACTTTTGGTCTAAGTTTACCTTTGTGAATACCGAAAAGTAGTAAACATATACAAAAGTGTAAGTTTACCTTTGTGAATCGGGCCTAATAAGTCTATCTGCTCCACTGTCCAACATTGTTTCTACTGTTGCTTAGATTGGCGTGGGAATAGTGAATCTAACCCCTTCACAGTCCAACACTTTCCCTACTGTTGCTTAGACTGGAGTGAGAAAAGTAAATACAACCCCTCCGGAGTTCAACACTTTCCCTACTGTTGCGAAGACTGAAGTGGGAATAGTATATGTAACCCCTTCCAGGGTCCAGCATCTACTTACTGTTTTATAGGATGGAGTGGGAATAGTAACTTTAGATATTGCAAGTTTGATAATATATGTAATGGTTTAAAATATTAATATTCATTTATTTATTTTAGTATTGCTATTCTGTTAGTTGTGATTTAATAATTGTTAAAATAACGGTTTAGGCTTGTGAAAAGGGGTTATTTTGGCAGGTCGAATTTGCAGCTTTAAAACTGCACAGTCAGGCTACAGTAGTAGGCCTGCAGTCATGTTTTGTACAGTCAATCTAGTGGTGACCTAATGTGTACTGTAGTCCACTAGTGACATTAAATTGACAAGCCCTTGGTACACTGCATAGCATATACTAGGGACTTCTAGGTAATTTATATATATGCTAATTAGGGGTATAGGCAATTTCGATATGTTTTAGGGGTCAGAGCACACACACTGGACACTGGACATCAGTGTCCCAGTGTGCAGAGTTCATAAATCAACAATAAAACCTAAAGAAAAGTGGGGATGAGCAGGCAGAAAGGGACACTTTCCTACAACTGATATTTCCAAAATAGGTCAAAGTGTATAAGTTCAATGTCTATGCTTTCCAGATACAATACTATGTCCGGTGTGTCCAGAGAGAATATGTAGTTGACCCTGTTGAATCTTATGCCACCATGTCACCATTTTCATTTTATTTGCGCATGACAGCTGCCATTGGTTTTATTGCTAATGCAAAAACTAGTGGCGACATGGGCATCCCTCTCCTATTCCTCTTTAGATCTGATATTTGGTTTCCTGCTCGCATCCTGGCCATCGGAGAAGTGTATAAGAGGTGTACCAAACTACATATATATTCTTGTAGCCAATGTCCTCTCAAAACTGAAAACATGTACTTCTAGTTTACACTATAAAATGCCTTTTCTAGGTCTATTGACATTACCTGTTGTGTTTGGGCACTCTTCCATGGCCACGTCTAACATGTGAACGAGGCATCTGATGTTGGGAGATGTATTGTGGTCCAGCACAAATACACTCTCATGACCTCCTCTTGTCTATATTCCTTTTCATCCCCTTTTTTTTATGTTGGCCAGGTGGGCTGCCTTTGAGTTATCCCTTGTAATCTATGACCTCTTTTTCTCCCTCCTTCTATTGTCCCAAGTGAGTCCTTAAAAGATCTCCTCCTTTGATCCTTTTCCATCTGTTACTCACATTGACACCTTCTTCTCCTTAGCCCCTGAAATCCTCGACCTAGCAGGCCTCCAGCTGCTGCATTGACCTCCGCCACTCCTTTCAGTGACATCCAATTGATTACTAGGTGTCATTACTTCGACCCGAGTCAACCTCCACGCCCTCACTGGCAGGACATAACTAAGTGGCTCAGTTAGATGACAATAATATTTTCACACAATTCATGCCCTCCTCGTGCTGGTGTGTCCCAGTTAAAGGCTGCTAAATTAAAGTGTATCTCTCTGTGGTGACTTTGCAGATTGATCCTGTCCAGTCTTTGCAGGTATTCAGCCTCCACCATACTCCTGCTAGGATCTCCCTCGTGCCTACAGCTCAAAGTGCTGGATTGACATTGCAGAACAAGCACTGCTGGCAATGTCCTGTATCCATTACTCAACATGTGAAGGGACTACTATTGAAAAACGTTAGTCAACGTATGCAATACATCAGTGCATAGTGACTAAAATGTAAGTATGTAAAGAACCATCTCTACCCCTGTACTACAATTCCTTATAAAAATCTTTAGTAGACCAACCAACAAAGGAAAGTGGTTTGAATAGCACTTTTTTCCTGATATCAGTGGCCCGGTTGCAGTGCGAAGCCGCAAGGACCTTTCACAAAGTATTAGGTTAAAAAAAACAATGAAGTGATGGGAGGGACAAGGGACCTGCAATGGAGGAGCAGGAGGGAGAGAGGGCTGTACTAAGTGTGTGGGGACATAGTGGGGGTGAGAGAGAGAAAATAGTTCCATGAAATTAGCAGTGGGAGGATTCAACTCAGACAGTCAAAAACATGGGTAAAGAAGAAATGATCCAAGGGTAGGATGGACAAAAGAATAGGATAGAAAACTGTCCAATAAACAGCATGTAACAGAGAGAGACAAAGAAAGTCATCCAATCATTATCAAGGGGCTGGCCCAAAGCCCACTCTATGTGGTATTGTATGCAAGGCTGCTTCAGACAGTCAGCTTGTGTTAATTTAAGTTGTCTATAGCAAAACGTCTAAACCTGTACTACAATTCCTTATAAGAAATCTGTAGTAGACCGACCAGCTAAGGAGGTGGTTTGAATCGCACTCCCTTGCCGAAAGCAATGGCCCAGTAGCAGTATGAAGCTGCAAGGAATTTGCACAATGTAATAGGTTAAAAAAAACAATGAAGTGAAGGGAGGGACAAGGGAGCTGACACAGGTGAGCAAGGGGAAGGGGGGGTGCTGCTAAGTGTGTGGGGACATAGTGGTGGCAGGAGGGAGAGAAAGAGAGAGGAAATAGTTCCATGACATTAACAGTGGCAGGATTCAACTCAGGCAATCAAAAACCGGGGTAAAGAAGAAATGTTCCAAGGGTGGGACAAAAAAAAGAATAAGATGGAGAACTATTCAATAAACAGCACGTTATTGGGACAGACAGAAAAGCCATCCAGTCATCAGCAAGGGACTGACCCAAAGCTCACTATAGGTGGTATTGTATGCGATGCTGCCTAAGTCAGACAGCTTATGCTGTTTATTTAAGTTGTCTATAGCAAGGCCGCAAAAAGCACTGACAGAACCAACAGAGTTGAACAATTTTGATCTCCACCTCAGAGCTCTGCTAATTCCGAGCCTCTACTTCTCAATCAATCAATCAATCAATCAATCAATCAATCAATTAGTATTTGTATATGCAAATAATCACCTGTGAGGGTATCCAGCGCTGGGTAGCAGGGCTCAGTCGAAAAAGCCAGGTCTTAAGTCTCTTCCTGAATTTCTCCAGCGAGGGTGATGTCCAGAAATGGAGGGGAAGGCTGTTCCAGGACTTGACGGTGAGGTAAGAGAAGGAACGGACTCCGCTGGGGTTTTGCAGGATGCAGAGGGTCTGTGCAAGTACGAGGGTGGAGTAGCGAAGGTCTTTGGATGGTTGTTGGATGTTCAGGTGGTGGTTGATGTATGCTGGTCCTAGTTCGCGGAGGACTTTGTAGGGTTGTGTCAATATCTTGAATTGGAATCTTTTCTGGCCAGGGGAGGTTCCTAAGGTATGGGGTGATGCAGGTCTGTTTAGCCAGGTTGAGGATGAGACTGGCCGATGAGTTCTATATTGTCTGTAGTCTTTTGATGAGTTTGGTGGTGGTTCTTGTGTACAGTGCATGACGTAGTCCAGACGGCTGGTGACTAGGGCTTGAGTGGCGATGGGGAGCCATTTGAAGAGTCTTCGGAGCATGCAGAGGGTGTGGAAGCAGGCAGAGGCGACGGTGTTGATCTGTCGCTTTATGGTGAGCTTGTTGTCCAGGATGATGCTGAGGTTGTGGGCGTGGTCTGTAGGTGTAGGAGTGGATCAGAGTTTGGTAGGCCATCAGGTGTCGTTCCAAGGGGAGACATTGTTGCCAAAGATCAGCACTTCGGTCTTGTCAGTGTTGAGCTTCAAACAGTTGGTCTTCATCCAGTCGGCGATGATCTGCATCCAGTTGTGGAAGTTGGTCTTCCTGGTGGACGGGGTCGACTGAGAGCGAGAGGATGAGCTAGGTGTCATTGGCGTGGGATATGATGTTGAGGTCGTGGGTTCTGACGATGTTGGATAGAGGTGTCATGCAGGTGTTGAAGAGGGTGTGGCTGAGGGACAAACCTTGCAGGACACCACAGATGGTGTTCTTGGGTTCTGAGGCAAGGGGAAGTAGGTGGATGCTCTGGGTTCGATCCATGACTAACGATGCGATCCATCTGAGAGCATCTTCCTAGATCCCGATGTGGTGCAGTCTCTTGATGAGTGTGTGGTGGCATACGGTGTCGAACGCTGCAGAGAGCTTGAGGAGGATCAGCGCCGCCGATTCTCCTCTGTTGAGGAGGGTGCAGATGTCGTCCATGCTGGCGATTAGGGCAGTATCAGTGCTGTGGTTGGCGTGGAAACTGGATTGGGAGGTGTCAGCAGGTTGTTTCTCTCTAGGTATTCGGTAAGCTGCTGGTTGATGGCTTTCTCGAGGACTTTGGGGGGAAGGAGCTGTGCGATGGAGCAGTAGTTCTGGAGTTCGCTGAGGTTGGCGGAGGGTTTTTTGAAGCGAGGTCTGACTTCTGCATGTTTCCATGCATCGAGAAAGGTGGCTGTGGTGATGGATGCGTTAAGGATGGTGGCAAGTTGGTGACTGATATCCTTGCCTCAGAGATTGAAGAGGTGGTATGGGCAGGGGTCCATGGGTGCTCCTGAATGGATGGAGATGATGATATCTGTCATGTTCTGTGAGCTGTTCCCAATCGGTGAGTGGCTGATCGGGAAAGGCTTCAGTTGGAGTGAGGAGGATATGGAGGTCAGTGGGTTGAGGCTCACAGTTCTTGTAGATGCTGGATATCTTGTTGTGGAAGTGGTCTGCTAGGGCGTCACAGAGTTCCTGTGAGGGAGGGATCATGCACTTAGTGGCTGTAGGATAGGAGAACTCTCTGATGATGCTGCAGAGTTCCTTGGTGTGGTTGCCATTTGGCAGGTCATCTTTTTTGCATCTGAGTCGCTGGTGGTATTTGTTGAGGGCTGACTTTAAAGGGGCTTGGTCTGTGGTGTCTCCGCTGGTGCACCTTCTTCTTTCCAGTTGATTGCAGCTGTGTTTCATTGTCCTGAATTCTGGCGTGACAAGCTGGCTTGTTTGGTAGCTCTGCGGGTCTTGGCTTTCTTGATGGGGGCAACTTGGTCGGCGGTGTTGGTGATCCAGGTGGTGTAGTTCTGGACTGCTTGTTACAGGTTGATTGTGGGGTCAGGCTGGCTGGTGTTGAGGGCGTCCATCCATTGGGTCTGTGTCACTTTGTTCCAGCTGTGGAGGGGGCTTTGGGGGGGCTAGTGGCAGAGCATGGTTATCCTGCGATGGTGAAGTGGACGATGGAGTGGTCGGTCTGGGTGAGTTCTGTGGCATGGCTGTATTTGACTATCACTGGCCATGAAGATTGGGTCCAGTGTGCCCTGCTCGGTTTGTGGGGTCGGAAAACAGCTGGGTCAGGCCAATGTTGCCCATGCATTCCAGGAGGTTGGTGAAATTGTGCCTCTGGGGCTGTCCAGGTGGAAGTTGAGGTCTCCAATGAAGATGTAGTGCCTGGACTTGATGGCTAGTGGGGCGATGAAGTCGTTGATGGTGTCGCAGAAACTAGTGCATGGTCCTGGGGTCTGTAGGCGAGGTGCCTCTGATGGTCGTTCTGTTGTCAGTGTGAAGTTGGAAATTGAGGTGCTCCATGGTCGGAGTGGTGTCATCCTCAGTGGTGGTGCAGTGGATTGATTCTTTGTGGATGATACCGCCATCCTCCATGTTGGTTAGTGCGGTCTCTGTGTGTCATCTTGTAGCCATTGGGTGTTGTGGTGGCGATGTTGGGGGCGAGAAGGGGTTGAACCAGGTTTCTGTGATGAAAATCATGTCAAGTGTGACGGTGGAGATGGTGTCCCAGACATCGGTGGCGTGTTTGTAGGAAGATCGAGCATTGAGTAGGAAGCATTGGAGTGGTTACATGACACCAAATGCCACTGTCTACATGTGGAATCTCTCTCCATCGAGCGAGACATCATCTATGCCTTATAGAGCATGTCCTTATTTCTGTAACTGGGAGAATATTGTCCTACGTCCAGCATTATACTGAACTCAGGGCTGTGAAGTGGCCATGAGCTAACATATGGATGCTATACAAAACACAAAGAAATTCACACCGAAGTAAACAAATACATTTCTAAGTGTCACATGAAATGCCGCGAATCTCATAGGTCATCAGATAGGGTCTTGTCAGATTAGTAAATTCTTTGTAATCACAGTATTTTTAAGGAAAACAGACTCCTGTTAATGGACATTAACATGCACAGGCTGAAAGAATTCTCCAAAGGTTTATATAATCTAATTATGGTCTGATAAAAAGAATACTGATTAAAGAAACTAATCTTTACTGCAAGTTCACTCTGCTTGGACTACCTTTGAGAATTCACCATCATAAAAGCCTGTCCATTTATTGAACACAACAAATGACTCATGACTCGTGAAGCTTTGAATCTGCGTTACAAAACATCAAAACAAAGAATGATTCAATGTATTATCCTCTTATCAATCAATTAGCAGTCTTACCATATAAGAGTCAGTATTTAATCCCCACTTACTAATAGTTATTTATTGCCTATTGATCACAAGCAGAAACATTTAGGTTGCAAAATGCATTGCTGTTTTTCTTCATATGAGGCACTCTAGTGTTGCATTGTATACATGGTCCGGTGAGTTTGATTTTGAAGTCTTTTAGGGGGTCATGTCGGGTAGGGCAGATGCAAGAATTCTGCCACAAACCCGCGGATTCTTAATCTGCCTCAATCACAGTGGGAGAAGAGCTGATACATGCAGGGCCGGCTTTAGGGCAGTGCGACTGGTGCGGCCGCACTGGGCGCTGACCAGTGGCGGGGGGGGGGGGGGGAGGTGGGTGCTGACCTCAGTGGGGGCGCTGTTTTGAGTAATAACTTCTGATTGGAGAGATGAGGGGCACTTTTGCCTGGTGGTACGAGCAAATCTGAGGAGGCAGTAATGGGTATGGGGGCGCCAAAAATGATTGTCGCACCGGGCGCCACCAGCGCTAAAGCCGGCCCTGGATACATGACAGTTCTGCCATCGGAAATGACTCTGTGTTAGCCCATGTGCCATATGAAGCCAGCTACAGTGTGTCGGAAGCCCCACCCCATTTAGGAGCCAAAATGTAAATACGATCATATTCCCATTTTTGTTTCAAGAGCAATTTCTTTTCAAGGCATTAGATGTTTTCTATGAATGCAGACTCAAACTGCAAAGTGTTTCATTTGAAGAAGCTTGATTTTCATCCTTGTATGTATTTATGCATGAAGGAATGAATGAGTGTGCATAAAGCTCTCTGGTACCTATATGGGTGTCCTACCACTATAGTACAAGAACCAACAGGAAGAGAAAGAGGAACTTTAAAGTTTGAAAATATATGTTTTCAGTGTTTCCATAATTGAACATGGGGGATTGTCTGTCGAAGATGTAAGAGTAGGGCACTCCATGCCACTGCAGTGAAATAGGGAATTGGGCCTGACTCCATCTATACTTCTTTTGACAGGTAGGATTTTAGCTGGGCATCTAATGATGTTAAAAGGCATGCAGGAGTGAGTTTTTGAGGGCCATGTGAGCTGGGGCCAGGTGACTGAAAAGCCCCATCGAAGATACAGAGATATTTGAAGAGACACCGACCGTTTTTCAATTGGAAGCCAGTGGATTTATTTAATGCGATGAGAAATGGGCAAAAACATGTTGATGTCTGACAGACGTAGGGCAGTAGCATTTTGGATCAGATGGAGACGGTGGATGTACTTTGAGGGAGATCCAAGTTGAGCGGCAGTAGTACAATCTGCTAAAAAGAGTGGCCTGTGTGATCGTTTTCTTCTGGTCTAAAGGAAGGAGGGTGAGAATTTTCTTAAGCACTTTGAAAAGCAACTAAAAAAAACTTGGCGTAGCTTTAGATATATGTTCTTGGAAATTGAGTTTTACGTCACTAAGGATTACCCAGATATTTCAATGACTGTGATGGCGTAGGAGCCAAGGCAAGTTCTAAGTGCCAATACTTGGAGTCACAGCTGGATGGTTTGCCAAAACCCAAAAATTCTGTTTTGGATAAATTTAAAAGTTGGGGTTATTCGACATCCGTATTTCAATCAAGGTCAGACATTCATTAAACAGAGGTTAAGTGAGGAACATGTCACTTTCCAATTTAATAATCATATGTATGGTCAGTAGAGCAGAAGGACTGAATAAGTACCACAACGGTGGTAAAATAGATGTTGAACAGGGTTAGCTGAATGTAGAGCCTTGTGGCAAACCAAACCTGATGCCTTTGAAGTCAGACTGAAAATTGGAAAGCGAGACTGGCTGAGAGCAGTCAGTCAAGAAGAATTTAAATAAATTGAGGGAGGGTTTCAATCGCACCCCTGCTGCTAAAAGACATGGAGGCTGGTTTATGGTTGTTCCAGTTTTTAGGTCGAGCATCAGTGATGACCTGTTGTATCTCTTTGTGTGGCTTTGGCAAATCCACCAATTGCCATTGGTTCTTTCTTGTGCCATTCCAAAATGATGGCTTTCTATTGGCCCATTCCTCTCAATTCTCCCTCCTTCCAGTGCTTGTTTCAGCGGAGTCGATTTCACTAAGTGACTGCTTTTGTTGGCCATCACAGCTTCCTCCTGCACAGCACGTGTGATGGCCCCTCCTCCCCTCTGGGCATCGCAGCCTGAAACTGTCTGGGTGGACTTTTGATTGGCACAGGGATTATCGCAACACACACGATTTACTTTAATAAACAATGCATTTTAACATGCTGTTTTATATAGCGCTAACTCGACCGTAAAGTATCAGAGTCCATTACGTGAGCATCGCAACACACACAACTTACTTTAATTAATGCATTTTAACATGCTGTTAATAGTGCTAACTCGACCGTAAGGTATCAGAGCCCATTAAGTGAGCACCAGTTGCTTTACAAGCGGACACATTCATTTTTAGGCACAGGGAGATACCCGATTTGCCCAGAATCACAGGATGTTTGGGCGTTGGTGCCGAGACTCGAACCGGGTTTCCCAGCTTCGAAGTCCAACGCTCTGCGGCTGCCCGCAGCCCCCGCAGGGGGCCACCTAAAAGGGCGGCACTTTAGTGCCATTTGGGCACTAGCACACCCCTCACTAGTGGTTGGGCACCTGTTAGGAGTCCGCTCGCCGTGGTGCGCTAAGGGCATCACGTCCGGTGCGCCGAGGTGGGGTAGGGTATATATGCCTCCCCCGCCCTTCCTGGCGTCCTCTGTTTCCCAGCCACGCCATCTCACGTGTGTCTTAGGTAAGTGGTCTTTTTTCAGACCTCATTGTGCTTCGGTACACCACACACATGGTGCCTTTGCAGACCTCAGAGTAGTTCTGTACGCCGCCCACAGGTGTGTCTTAGGTAAGTGGTCTCTTTTCAGACCTCAGTGTGCTTCGGTACACCACACACACACATCTAAGGTAAATGGTGCCTCTGCAGACCTCAGTGCACGTAACCCACACCATGCACACATATTCTAATCTTAGCAGATAGGAAGGTATTAGGGGGCAACGACCTTATTCCCATGGGGAGGAGGGCACTATTACAAGCCATGAAGCCTGATTTGGGGGAAATCAGCAAACGCATGGGACAATGTGAGCTCTGGTGGTCTGAGATCATCCCTCGCAGAGACGGGCACGGGGCCAGGTCCAGCGAGGCAGTGGAACATTCCCGCAAGAGGGTCAATGGTTCTATGCGTAAGTTCACAGACCAGAGGGGTCTGGGTTTCATCAGACACGAGCTGATCCTGGCTAATGTCAAGGGATACTTTGAGATTGATGGGGTCCACTTGTCTCCAGTGGGGATGGACCTGTTCCTCCTGGACTTGCAGGAGGCCTTGGAAATGGCAGGTTGCAGGTGACTATACAGCTGTGTTGGTGGGGGGGGCTCTGGCACCGACGGGGGCCGCCTCCAGAGCTGTGGCGGAGTTACAGGGCGATCTGGAAGCAGACGGGTACAGTAAGGGTACCTCTGCGCGGCACAATAGGGGTGCCAGAGCCAAAGACCAGGAGCCTCAGGGCAGGTTCCTGGAAAACCGCGACGGCGCCCCGTTTGTCCTTCGGGCGGTTGGGGGCCTGACCAACCGGGGGTTTGCCCTGCTTCGCTCCGCCCTGAAAAGGGCGTGAGTAACAAGGGACCAATGTGTCACGTGATCCGGAGGAGGATCACCAAAAGGTGTAGCACTGACTGGGTGGCCCACAGTGCTGGCTCATCAGGCGGGCGGGGCAGCATAGGTTGGTACAGCTGCCTGCCCTTGGATCGCCCGTAAGATAACCCACCATATTGCATACTTTTGTATGGAATAAACCTGCAGCAATATTTTCCATAACAAAAGTTGTCTTGTGTATTTATTTATTCACGCATGCTCAGACTGTGGGTGGGGGAAGTTGCCGTAATGGCACTATAGTGGTACATGTATAAATTGCAACTCTTGTTGAAGTGCTTCTGTTCTGACAGGTGAGGACGCCACATCGCAGTCTGTTACAGCCTAAAGCTGTCTGGGTGGACTTTTGGTTGGCACAGGGATTATCGCAACACACATGATTTACTTTAATAAACAATGCATTTTAACATGCTGTTTTATATAGCGCTAACTTGACCGTAAGGTATCAGAGCCCATTACGTGAGCATCGCAACACACACGATTTACTTTAATAAATGCATTTTAACATGCAGAAGCTCGTGACCAAGAGCAAAGCCTTGAAAAACTGTGAGTGCCTCTTGTTGTCCGTGCCAAGAATCTGTGGCCACTAGCAGAAAGGGGGGGGTCGGTTGCGGTGGTTCGTGTGCAGTATTAAAGGATGCATGCTGCTGCCGTGTGGAGCCTGGCACAAGGGCTGTTACAAAAGTGTGCTCGTAGGGCAATCTTGGGACACGTGTACTGGAATGTGCTGTACTAGCACTTCTGTTGGTGTAAACAGTCTGCCTTTATAAGCGCATGTGCTGAAACCTGACACTTGGGTCAGTCCGGGTCTAACTGTACCTCCTTGTGTATCCTAAGCTTTGACGCACGCGCCCCCTGTTTGTTTTCCTGTAATTCCATTTTCATGTGCCTAGAACCAGTCCCGTTTTGCCAGATGTGCCTTATAAGCAGTGTCTGCGCTGTGTGGAACTCGGCCACTAGTTTGCCCTGGCGTGTGTTTGCACGACTCTCTTGCAGCGCTGGGTGGAAAGCATGTGTGTGCACTAGGATGAAAGTCTTCTTAATTGCCCCACGGGGCATGCAGGAGGGCACTGGAGTTTGCCATGCGATTTATACCTGGAGGCCAGCATTGCTGCCTGTAAGTGAATTGTGCAAAAACAACAGTTGAGGGACAGAATGCAGAACAATGTCATACATTCACCCCAGTACAGAGATCTGGGCCTAAATCCATCGTTTTTTTACTCACCATGCCATTCCAGTTTGAACCCAGCCATATGCAAATCAGTCTTAACCCTGTGCCACATGGGAACAGTCCAGCCCGAACTGCCAAGCCAGGTTCTCTCTGGACTGGAAACAAGCATCCTAGGACCGGTTTCGGGGTTTCACCCCTCTTCAGCCAGGATAGCTTGATTCCAGTGGCATGGAGAGCACGGGACCCACGTCTGGGCATACCCGTCCCACTCGGGGTGACAAATGCAAAAACAACAGTTGATGGACAGAATGCAGAACAATGTCATACATTCACCCCAGTACAGAGATCTGGACCTAAATCCATCGTTTTTTGCTCGTCATGCCATTCCAGTTTGAACCCAGCCATATGCAAATCAGTCTTGACCCTGTGCCACATGGGAACAGTCCAGCCCGAACTGCCAAGCCAGGTTCTCCCTGGACTGGAAACAAGCATCCTAGGACCGGTTTCGGGGTTTCACCCCTCTTCAGCCAGGATAGCTTGATTCCAGTGGCATGGAGAGCACGGGACCCACGTCTGGGCATACCCGTCCCACTCGGGGTGACAAATGCAAAAACAACAGTTGATGGACAGAATGCAGAACAATGTCATACATTCACCCCAGTACAGAGATCTGGGCCTAAATCCATCGTTTTTGCTTACCATGCCATTCCAGTTTGAACCCAGCCATATGCAAATCAGTCTTGACCCTGTGCCACATGGGAACAGTCCAGCCCGAACTGCCAAGCCAGGTTCTCCCTGGACTGGAAACAAGCATCCTAGGACCGGTTTCGGGGTTTCACCCTCTTCAGCCAGGATAGCTTGATTCCAGTGGCATGGAGAGCACGGGACCCACGTCTGGGCATACCCGTCCCACTCGGGGTGACAAATGCAAAAACAACAGTTGATGGACAGAATGCAGAACAATGTCATACATTCACCCCAGTACAGAGATCTGGGCCTAAATCCATCGTTTTTTTGCTCACCATGCCATTCCAGTTTGAACCCAGCCATATGCAAATCAGTCTTGACCCTGTGCCACATGGGAACAGTCCAGCCCGAACTGCCAAGCCAGGTTCTCCCTGGACTGGAAACAAGCATCCTAGGACCGGTTTCGGGGTTTCACCCTCTTCAGCCAGGATAGCTTGATTCCAGTGGCATGGAGAGCACGGGACCCACGTCTGGGCATACCCGTCCCACTCGGGGTGACAAATGCAAAAACAACAGTTGATGGACAGAATGCAGAACAATGTCATACATTCACCCCAGTACAGAGATCTGGGACTAAATCCATCGTTTTTTTGCTCACCATGCCATTCCAGTTTGAACCCAGCCATATGCAAATCAGTCTTGACCCTGTGCCACATGGGAACAGTCCAGCCCGAACTGCCAAGCCATGTCTGAACTGGGGTGGTGGAGTGAGCTAAAGAATGATGATGGATTAAACCCAGATCAGTTGACTGGGGGTGAGTGTTTGATTGGCTCAAACGTTCCGTCCATCATCCCCTTTTGTATCGCTTTGGTCGCCCTAAGTTGGCGGGGGTATGCCCAGACGTGGGTCCCTTGCTCACTTTGCCACTGGATTCAAGCAAGCCTGGCTGATGACGGCTGAAATGCCAGAAACCGGTCCTAGGATGCTTGTTTCCGGTCCAGGGAAGACATGGCTTGGCAGTTCGGGCTGGACTGTTCCCATGAGGCACAGGGTCAGACTGATTTGCATATGGCCATGTCTGAACTGGGGTGGTGGAGTGAGCTAAAGAATGATGATGGATTAAACCCAGATCAGTTGACTGGGGGTGAGTGTTTGATTGGCTCAAACGTTCCGTCCATCATCCCCTTTTGTATCGCTTTGGTCGCCCTAAGTTGGCGGGGGTATGCAAAGACGTGGGTCCCTTGCTCACTTTGCCACTGGATTCAAGCAAGCCTGGCTGATGACGGCTGAAATGCCAGAAACCGGTCCTAGGATGCTTGTTTCCGGTCCAGGGAAGACATGGCTTGGCAGTTCGGGCTGGACTGTTCCCATGAGGCACAGGGTCAGACTGATTTGCATATGGCCATGTCTGAACTGGGGTGGTGGAGTGAGCTAAAGAATGATGATGGATTAAACCCAGATCAGTTGACTGGGGGTGAGTGTTTGATTGGCTCAAACGTTCCGTCCATCATCCCCTTTTGTATCGCTTTGGTCGCCCTAAGTTGGTGGGGGTATGCCCAGACGTGGGTCCCTTGCTCACTTTGCCACTGGATTCAAGCAAGCCTGGCTGATGACGGCTGAAATGCCAGAAACCGGTCCTAGGATGCTTGTTTCCGGTCCAGGGAAGACATGGCTTGGCAGTTCGGGCTGGACTGTTCCCATGAGGCACAGGGTCAGACTGATTTGCATATGGCCATGTCTGAACTGGGGTGGTGGAGTGAGCTAAAGAATGATGATGGATTAAACCCAGATCAGTTGACTGGGGGTGAGTGTTTGATTGGCTCAAACGTTCCGTCCATCATCCCCTTTTGTATCGCTTTGGTCGCCCTAAGTTGGCGGGGGTATGCCCAGACGTGGGTCCCTTGCTCACTTTGCCACTGGATTCAAGCAAGCCTGGCTGATGACATCTGAAATGCCAGAAACCGGTCCTAGGATGCTTGTTTCCGGTCCAGGGAAGACATGGCTTGGCAGTTCGGGCTGGACTGTTCCCATGAGGCACAGGGTCAGACTGATTTGCATATGGCCATGTCTGAACTGGGATGGTGGAGTGAGCTAAAGAATGATGATGGATTAAACCCAGATCAGTTGACTGGGGGTGAGTGTTTGATTGGCTCAAACGTTCCGTCCATCATCCCCTTTTGTATCGCTTTGGTCGCCCTAAGTTGGCGGGGGTATGCCCAGACGTGGGTCCCTTGCTCACTTTGCCACTGGATTCAAGCAAGCCTGGCTGATGACGGCTGAAATGCCAGAAACCGGTCCTAGGATGCTTGTTTCCGGTCCAGGGAAGACATGGCTTGGCAGTTCGGGCTGGACTGTTCCCATGAGGCACAGGGTCAGACTGATTTGCATATGGCCATGTCTGAACTGGGGTGGTGGAGTGAGCTAAAGAATGATGATGGATTAAACCCAGATCAGTTGACTGGGGGTGAGTGTTTGATTGGCTCAAACGTTCCGTCCATCATCCCCTTTTGTATCGCTTTGGTCGCCCTAAGTTGGCGGGGGTATGCCCAGACGTGGGTCCCTTGCTCACTTTGCCACTGGATTCAAGCAAGCCTGGCTGATGACGGCTGAAATGCCAGAAACCGGTCCTAGGATGCTTGTTTCTGGTCCAGGGAAGACATGTCTTGGCAGTTCGGGCTGGACTGTTCCCATGAGGCACAGGGTCAGACTGATTTGCATATGGCCATGTCTGAACTGGGGTGGTGGAGTGAGCTAAAGAATGATGATGGATTAAACCCAGATCAGTTGACTGGGGGTGAGTGTTTGATTGGCTCAAACGTTCCGTCCATCATCCCTTTTGTATCGCTTTGGTCGCCCTAAGTTGGCGGGGGTATGCCCAGACGTGGGTCCCTTGCTCACTTTGCCACTGGATTCAAGCAAGCCTGGCTGATGACGGCTGAAATGCCAGAAACCAGTCCTAGGATGCTTGTTTCCGGTCCAGGGAAGACATGGCTTGGCAGTTCGGGCTGGACTGTTCCCATGAGGCACAGGGTCAGACTGATTTGCATATGGCCATGTCTGAACTGGGGTGGTGGAGTGAGCTAAAGAATGATGATGGATTAAACCCAGATCAGTTGACTGGGGGTGAGTGTTTGATTGGCTCAAACGTTCCGTCCATCATCCCCTTTTGTATCGCTTTGGTCGCCCTAAGTTGGCGGGGTATGCCCAGACGTGGGTCCCTTGCTCACTTTGCCACTGGATTCAAGCAAGCCTGGCTGATGACGGCTGAAATGCCAGAAACCGGTCCTAGGATGCTTGTTTCCGGTCCAGGGAAGACATGGCTAGGCAGTTCGGGCTGGACTGTTCCCATGAGGCACAGGGTCAGACTGATTTGCATATGGCCATGTCTGAACTGGGGTGGTGGAGTGAGCTAAAGAATGATGATGGATTAAACCCAGATCAGTTGACTGGGGGTGAGTGTTTGATTGGCTCAAACGTTCCGTCCATCATCCCCTTTTGTATCGCTTTGGTTGCCCTAAGTTGGCGGGGTATGCCCAGACGTGGGTCCCTTGCTCACTTTGCCACTGGATTCAAGCAAGCCTGGCTGATGACGGCTGAAATGCCAGAAACCGGTCCTAGGATGCTTGTTTCCGGTCCAGGGAAGACATGGCTTGGCAGTTCGGGCTGGACTGTTCCCATGAGGCACAGGGTCAGACTGATTTGCATATGGCCATGTCTGAACTGGGGTGGTGGAGTGAGCTAAAGAATGATGATGGATTAAACCCAGATCAGTTGACTGGGGGTGAGTGTTTGATTGGCTCAAACGTTCCGTCCATCATCCCCTTTTGTATCGCTGTAAGTGAATTGTGGCACGTGGTCATGGTGGTCCATTCTAGTAGTGTGGCTATGGTGAGCGAATACCAGGGCAGTCGAGGTCTCCGGGGCTGGCGCCAGTGCCTGTGAGTCTCTTGCAGCTGTTCCCACAGCCTTGGGGGACAAAACAGTAGCTGTGACAGGTGTTTGTAGCTCTTCCTTGGGTTGGGTGATCCCGCCCCCTCTCCTCCATCACTGTCTCATCATTGGGCAAAGCCAGGCCATCCATTGGGCCCTCTGAAGCTTAGAGGAGGGACGGGGCAAAAATCGCAGCAGGTGTTCTTCCAGTGATTTCTTATCAGTGCCCCCAGTGAGGAGGAATAGAGTAGTACTCCCTCCCCCCCACCACCACTCTGAAAGGGTTGCATGAGGCTCTGTTGTTCAGTTAAGTTAATTTATTGCTTTTGGCAACTGGTGCCTTTCTCAAGTGGAGAAAAGTAAATAGTAGAAACATAAAATACACACTAAAATGGAAAATGAAGAACACAGAGGGGTAGAAAATGATGCAGTAAAATACAAACTGTTGGAAGTTCTAGTGCAAGATTTAGATGTTCATTTAGTTTCATGGAACATATGCAGTAATGCAGCGGCTGTCAATCACAGCACACGTCTAGCAGTGCAACCTTTTCTAAAGGGGTGTGGAAGATTCCCTTAATATAACTAAAAGTTTTAGGAGGAAAGGGAGACATCTTTGCTGTTTTGTCTCCAAGTGCCTCAGGCCATGCCTAAAGGTTCACAGATGTTGCAGTGTTGTGGGCTTCGACTTCTCAGAAAATCGAGTAAATTGCTGACCTCACAACCTACCCCCACTCATTCAGACTGGTTTCCCTAGACAACCACTGGTACCTTCCTTACGTATTGCAGGTATTGTGCTGAAACAATAGTATGACCCACATATTTTTGTAGCCAAAATAATGTTTTTGTTCCACAGTGCATCGAATGACTCTTTGGACATAGTTCTGGGCACCTTTTATTATATCTTGATTTTGAGAGTCACTTGCAAGGTACCAAATTGACATCGCTAATAAGCGGCATGGACAACTAGCAATATGCCTTAAGACATTTCCATGCTAAAAAGATAGTGGCCCTGGCCCGTATGTTGCTACATATTCAAAGAAGCCTCGCATGGGGTGAAGTATGATTCGTCCTTCTCATTATTCCCTAAGATGGGAAATTGTGTTTGTATTGTTCTGCTGCAAAATTGTGTTCCTGTGCAGATTGCCGAGGGGTGGGGGTGAGCTGCTGGGCAGAACTAGCAGGGAAGATGATTGGTGGGTCTTGTTTCCAATAGCATATTTTGTTCAATCTATTATCAGATGAGGTTCCGGATTTCTTTTATAAGAAGGAAATGGTTCTCTTCAGTGTAGACGCTGAAGTCTTTTATGCTGTGTTTATAATCTTAGCTCTTAGCTCCCTAATTTCTCCTAATAAGGTAGAAGCCTCTGTCTTTGGTCTTGTAACTGTAAGCAGTGGCAAAACCTATTGTCTATCTGAAACTCTGGTGGACTTACAGGATGGGAAGCATTAGAACTGACTGCTTCTGCAGGCTTGGTGACTGTTGTTCACTCTAGTTGTTGCCCTTCCTGCGTTCCATTTCTCCCATCATGCCCCCCTTTTGTGGGCGGACTGCCATGTTGTTCCTGTTTACATTGCACATGCTTTACTTAATCTTGCATTCCCTATGAGCGTTTGCTTTTTCCAGGATATTGGTTTTTAGGTCTCGCCTAGCGACGCAGCGCATGTGCTGCTCGCCTTGGCGAGACCTATAGTCGTCGGTTTTGCTAGCGAAGGGGGACAGGAGATGTGCACGCACCCGGACAGGCATGCACGCACGCGCCCGGACAGGCGATGTGCACGCGTGTGGCTTGCGCGACAACGCGCGCATGGCACGCTTGCGCTTTCACTTTCCCACTTTCATTCAATGCCGCTGCTATTTGCTGGAAGGATAATTGATTGCTAATTCTATTTGCTGGAAAGGATAATTGTTTGCTAATTCATCCCCAGCTCCGTGTTTGCTCTCCCATGAGAAGACTGTCCCCGTTTCCGTTCCAGCACTTCCGTTTTCCTCTATAAGCAATGCCAAAAGGCGACAACATACATTTATTAGGTTTACTTTGAAGAACTTGCTGTGATGGCATTTGCCCAGGACCAGGAGGTTGGAATCGATCCTCTCTGTCCTTTCTATTTGTGCCAGGATTCTTCTAATACAGCTTATTTTTCAAATATACGACTACGAATCTTTACAGAACTGTCATAGCTTGAGTCACACTGTGTCAGCACACAAAGAGTGAGAAGGGAAATGACGAATGCTGGGAAATGTGGCAGTCCAGCCTCGAAGAAAGAAGCCTCAGTGGGCAGAAGGCAGATAGTAATATGTGAGACCGATTATAGGCCCAACCTGACTCCACCTTTCATCCTTCTGAGGGTCGCAAAATGAGTACTATTAAGTTTGGCAGGAAAAGGACTCTCAAACACCATTAGAGAATTGTGTTTGTGATGTACGATATGAAATAAATAAACGGCTTATGAAACCGAGTATGCCGCAACCAGTTGTGCATCAATTCCAGCTCTCGTGTACTAAGCAGAATGGCAGTTCTGATAATTAAAAAACAAAACATTACTTGGAAGCTTAGCGATATTGGTACCGCAAATCACAACGCAAGGTGACTTCCTTAATAAAAATACTTACATTACACCAACAACCGCTTGAAACGTCGACCCAGCGGCATACCAGGAAGCGCATCTTCGTGTAAAGTGTGTTTGTTTAGCGCCCCGTTTAACAATGATGAGAGGAGCGCGGCTGTGCACTGCGTTTGTTCGGAGCAACAGAAAACCACCATCGGTGGAGCGTGGGCTACAGGGGCTTTCAGACCAATAGCCAGACTAGCGAAGAGCTGCGAGTTACTACAGGCAATAAAAACAAACAGTGGAAATAGGTGTCCTAACCATTGGCTGGCTATGTTACTGTAGCAAAATGTGCACTTCTACAGCGCATAATTCAGCTTTGAGGCACTTCACAGGTTTTGTGACAGGACTCCATTTGTAAAGCGCAAGGCTGCCTATTTTAATGAGCTCAGAAAGATAAATTCTGATCCGGGTGAGAGAGGATTCAAGCTACAGAGCTGCAAGTTGCACTCATCTCTGCAGCACAGGCATGAGCCCAGAGAACCTGGTTCTCAGCCGTATCCCCAGTTCCAATCCACTTCTCCATCAGGTGGTCGGCCAGAGGCATAAACTGTAGCTTGTTCCGCTCCAACACCCATGTTGCCTCCATCCACTATTCTTCTTGATCTGGTAATCTCCCATTGACCCCGACCCTCTTCCTACCTTCACTCCAGCTTCTTTCGCAAGCTTTCTGACTGCACATCACTTCTCTTTCTGCCTCACTCCTCTTTCAGCCTCTCCCTCGGCTCTCCGCCTCTCCTCTTCTCTCTCCTCCCTCTCTTTCCCTGTGCACTCTATCCCCTTTCCCATGCATGTTACTGCAACCTTATGTATGCCAGTTCCTCCGCAACTGTCCTGTGAATGCCGCCACTTGAAACGTTTCAAACTGGCCGGTGCTGGTCTCCAGGCCCCACACAGCGGCATCCCTCTTCCCAGGGCTTTAAGTGGGATGAAAAAACTGGGGGGTCTCAAAGGGGCGTGGTCAATGTAATTAAGGGCGTGGCTTAAGAACATGTAAGCTAAAAATCTGTGCTTAGCACAGAGTGCCGCCCGACTTGTATTTTGCTGTTTCTGCGTTTTGCATCCAGATATATGATACAACAAGTCACATCATACCTACAAGTCAGGACTATTGGCTTTGTCAATGGTTGCTAGTTGCATAAGATAAATAAGCAGCAACTATGGCTTGTATATAATATTGAAAACACTTCCACTTAAAGCCCTGGTGGTGACACCACGACAATGTTGCTGCTCCTGAGATTCAAAAAGAGAAGGGAAATCCAGAGAGAAAATGACTCTCTTTAAAGGATTTCCCTTCCCCTACAACGCTCAGCACATCGATGTGCCTGCTGTCACTGCAGTCCGGAAAAAAAAAAACGGACCGCCTGTGCCAGGGCACAAAACAGAGCCCGATAGAGACCCGTTTCGAGGCCCCCTTAAAAAAACTGCCGGTGCTCAGACCCGGTGAGACCCGGCCCACTTAAAGCCCTGCCTCTTCCACAGGGTTTTTAAGTGGAATGAGAAATCTGGGGGGTCTCTCAAAGGGACGTGGCCGATGTAATTAAAGGCGTGGCTTAAAAACACTTAAGCTAAACATCTTTGTGACGCCCGACTGGTATTTTGCTGCTTTTGTCACTGCATCCAGATGTATGATACAACAAATAACACTGCACCTACAACAAACCAGGACTATTGGCTTTGTCAATGTTTTTTAGTTGCATAAGATAAATAAGCAACAACTATGGCTTTGTTGTATAAAATTTTGAAAATGCTTCAGTTCTGAAATGAGGAGACTGTGAAAGAACTATAACGAGTCTCTTTGAAGCTACATCAAAGGCAGCGAAGGGTGGCACTGCAGTGCTGCAGCGTTACGATTTGTTTTTTCACCCTGAGGGTGAGTGCAAAAATGGAGAGCCCAACAGGGACCCATCTCAGCCTCTGCTTTCAGTGGCGTAGGAAGGGGGGTGCGGTGGGTGCGGGCCGCCCTGGGTGTCATCACTGAGGGGGGGGGGTGACAAAATGGCAAAAATATGTATTTTAAACAATTTCTTTTGCCATTTTGTCAAGCCGGGGGTGACAAGAAATTTTCCGCACCGGGTACCACCTGACCTTGCTATGCCACTGCCTGCTTTTTAGAACTGTCGGTGCTGAGCACCGGCAGGACCCGGCCAACTTAAAGCCCTTCGCTTCCACCATATACATGTCCTGTGCATGCCACTCCTGCCACGGTTGCCCCTGCATCCCATGGCATGCTGCCCAAGTCCTCTGCACGTTTCTGGCCTCCTGCACTATTCCTGTTGCCTTGATCCTTCCACCCTGTGCGCTTCCTTCTGGTCTGTACCTGCTCCTTTGGTTGCTCTTCCGCTCCTACCTGTGCTCTCAGTACACATACCAGGTTTGTGGTCTCAAGCGGCGTTCATGGCATAACCTCTGTGCCCTGGAGAAGCCAGGGTTTCCTCCCAGTGCTTGTATGCTCGGCCTTTTGTATAGGCACTCCTCATTCTATGTAGGTGCACTTTGTTCTTTGAATGCAGTCCAAGCCCTGTGCATGCTACCTTCACCGTGAAAGCTACCCTTAGTATGCAGGTGGCCCTGCTTATGTTCCCTATACCCTCTGTGTAGTACTGTATTATATGGCCAGCTTTCATACAGCAGATTCTGCTCTACGCATGCTCACTTTGCCCTGTGCTTGCTTCTCAGCTGGCTCTGTCTTGTGCATGATCTGTACATGCTATTCTCCGATTTTCACAGCGTCCGCTCCTATTGGTACTACCCTCCACCACCTTGACTGGTGGCAATGCATTCTGGTACAGTGCTGTGCCTACCTGGTGCTCTCCACTACTATGTGAATGCTTGTTGTCAGGGCTTTAAGTGGGATGAAAAAACAAAGGGGGGGTGGTCTCTCAAAGGGCGTGGCCAATGTAATTAAGGGTGTGGTTTTAAAACATGTAAGCTAAAAATCTCTTCTTAGCTTAGTGTGCCGACAGACTTGTATTTTGCTGTTTCTGTCATTGCATCCAGATATATGATACAACAAGTAACATCCTACCTCCAACAAGTCAGGACTATTGGCTTTGTCAATGGTTGTTAGTTGCATAAAATAAATAAGCAGCAACTATGGCTTGTATATAATATTGAAAAAGCTTCCACTTAAAGCCCTGGTGACACCACGACAATGTTGCTGCTCCTGAGTTTCAACAAGCATTTGCAATGCAATAGGTCTCGCAGTTGTGAAAGTTTGAGCTATTGGCATTGTAAATGGCAATGCCTTTTATTTACGTGTTGGTTGCGAGACCTATTGCATTGCAAATGCTTGTTTTTCCAGTCAGCATTTTACTCTTTTCTAGTACATAATTTGAATTGAGTCGCATACAAGTGTTTATAGCGGGGCACAATTGGGTTGTAGCTGAAGGCAGTGTGAGTTTCTCTCAGTGGGACAATGTGGGGTTCAGTGGGGGAGAGGATGTAGCACCAAATCAGCACCACCGGTCAGCGTCACTCAGCACCACTTCTACATCGCTCAGCAGCACCACTGAAGCATCACCTGAGCATCCTTCAACAACACCTGAGCACCACCACAGCACCGCTACACCATCACTTAGCCCCAGCGCAGCACCATTTCAGCACCAGTAAAGCACCGCCTCAGCACCAGCGCAGCACTAGTTCAGCACCACCTCAGCACCAGTGCAGCACCACCTCCACATGTGTGCAGCACCAGCTCTGCACCAGTGCCGCACCACCTCACTTGCAGTGCTGTTTATGGTCGTTCCCCCATAACAAAAAAAAGCTATAGCAAACACGCATTAGAACAGACAGGAAGAATTTTACAGCATTGCAAGAACAAAAAAACTAGAAGACATTTGTTCTGTTAATTCTTTTTTTAATTGGGCCGTTTAGTTCTACCTAATATCTTCTTGGTTTTATGTAAAATAACAAAAATACACGGCTTTTTTATTATAACTTTTCAACATGCTGCACAGCAGCCACACTGCTCTACACCATATCTTATAGACATTGGCAAAGCCAATAGCTCTGGCAAAACACTTATAAGGTCCCAAAGGCGAGACCTATTGGCTATGCCAATGCTTGTATATCTTTGTGTCTCCATCACAGTTTTAGTTTCATATTAATGTTTACAGTTCTTATACTCAATTTAATTTCCCTCGCTCTATCAACTCCATGTCCGATGTAAATACCCTTCTTCCCACTTCAACAATTTTTGGGAAAGTTACATGTGAATCCCGTAACAATTATAAAATCCAAGTGCAAGCCAAAGCCTTCAGCACCCTGATAGTCTAAAGACCTTGCTAACAATAAGCTATCAATCTGCAGAGAGGGAAGAAAAATAGAACTCCTGAGGATCCATTGATACTGAAGTCCGTCCGTTGAACACAAAGGCAGCTCATCAAAACAGCCAATGAAAAGTACAATACCAACACCTTCAATGAAGCCACTGACAGAAGAGAAAGAAAACACTGTTAAAGGCAATCTATCACTCTATCAACTCCCTCTGCACCCACCTGTTCCTCACTCCACAGAAAAGTGAAATGACAACCTCTTATTCAGTGTAAAAATACAGAAGATCCACCAGCACATCAACAACACTAAGACTGCTTCATCTCTTACACCCAACCCGCCCCGTAGAATTCTGCAAATGTCAGTCTCCAAAGCTCTATCTCTTTCAGATCTCACTGACGTTCTCAACTCCCTGAAAGTCATCGCTTATGAAGACGATGTCTTACCATCATCCTTCATGGAAGCTCTCTCTGGAGACGCTCTCTTACCACTACTTACCCTTGTCACTTATTCAAGGTATCTTCCCAGAACCTCTCAAGACAGGCCAGATCCTTCACCTCCTAAACAAATCTCCACTAGGCCCTGTTGATCTTGCCACACATCTACAGTACCACTACCAGTCTGACTTCAGATCACACCGAGCACGGAGACTGCTACCTTACACATGGTAGACAACGTCCTCAAACCCACAGATGAAAATGACCCTCTCTCCTGATGTTTCTGGACCTCTCAGCTGCATTCGACACAGTTGATAAGCCCAACCACATGCATACACTAGGGTCCTGAAAAGGGTTTACTGGCAATGTCCTTCACTGGTTCTCCTCCTACCTTTCCAACCAACACCAGTTTGTTGAAATGGGCACCTACGGATCATAAAACATCCCCTTCACGTGTAAAGCCCACAAGTGTTCCATACTGGCACTGGGTATAATAGTGGCACCCTCAGAACATCTCATCAGAACACTGCTGGGCCTAAGAAGATTAAGAAAAATGAATGCCCTGCTGTATGAAGCAGAGAGACTGGATCTGCTTGCTTTGAACCCCGGATCCCAGAAGTGACTCAAACAATCAGCTGTTAACTTGTCGTGCTCTATTTTTTTTTATTGGTTTGAGATTTTTCTTGTGTTGTGTTTTCAATTGATTACTGTTTCAGTGCTGCATAAATATTTTACATATTGCCTGTAAGTTAAGCCTGATTGCTTTTGTGCCACGCTACCGGGAGGCTTAATCCTAGGTTTATTTGGTAACTTTTCTGGCTCACCCTGAATAGGATTGTGTTTATTACTTGACTGAGGCTCTCACCCCTCTCAACTAATAACCCAATTTCTTACAAGGATTTATCCAGGCTTCACTGGCAGTTATGACTCTCCCTTGCTATCTCACTAATAAGTAAATGAGAATACTACACTTATGAATTACTTGTTTATTTGTATCATTCATGATGATGATGATGCTCAGGTTTTTATTTTTTATTTTATGCTAAGACACTGTTAAAGATTCAGGCAAACAACAGACCCTAACCCCTAAACCTGCAATACTACATATATGTCTATATTGCAAAAAGTCATGCCTGCTGAGATTGTCATAGGTTCCCACTATATATTTAACAGTAGAAAAAGGGCCATCCAATAATAATAAACATTTTACCAATTTTAAATATTTCAGAATGTTGCCAGGAATGTGCACTTATTTTGCCTTTCACTTCAAATTGAGCTATCCCTATGGACTTTAACACAAATTCAAGAGTAAACAATGTAAAACAGTCAACATTTGTCTGAAAGGCTTATTTCTATCTTTAGCTATCACAGAAGACCCGGAAACTCAAGTGGTCCTGGTACGCCCGTAGAACACCAAAAGATAAGCACATCACAGCTTAATAACTTGATAAACTGTTCAGGAAGACTTAGGAAACCATACAGTGGGGGCACTCGTGGGGGGTGATCTGTTGCAGCTTCTGGCAGTCCTAAGCCCTCTTTGCTCCTTTTGGTGCACCACCAGGAAAAATTAGCAAATTATGGAACAAGTTCCATTGGTTTATGGGGCACATTTTAGTGCCTTTCCATTGATAAGACTGCAGTTGTCATAAACTTTTACCTTTTCTTTTTGTGTGTTTTTTTCAGCCTTGTTTGATGTGCCTGCCAGCTGGTGGGGACCTCGGATGGGTGCCCTTGCCTTCCTGGACAAACACACCAGCAGTATTATTGAACCACAACACAGACGTTCAGCTTCTCCACCAGCCAGCACTCCAGTGGAGCACAGTGAGAGAAAGTTCCAGCTCAGCTTGCCAGCATGGGGAGCAGGGTATGCAGGACAGAGTGGGGATCAAGACACCTTAGTGCTATCACTGACCTGGGGGCCTCCCTACTCACAGAGCCACTGCACATGGGCCCTATAGTTGCAGCTGAGGTTTACTCCTCTTATTTTGGTGATAATTTTAATGAATGTGTGGGCTTGCATTAAGGTCTCCTGGGTGATGTACATCCTAACAGGCTTCCCAGAGGTAAAAAAACAGATCATGCTTGGAAAATGTATTGCTGCTGGGAGTGCCTCTGGCCACAGGGTACCCATGGTAAGGTTCCAAATTGCTGCATTCAAGCAGATTAATATTTCTCTAATTTCTCAGATTGCTTCAGTTTTGTTGTTCCTTGGACCTGAAAGCCCGCTCGAGCCACCAGGAGCGATTTTAGGGGCCTTCTTGGCTTCCAATATTTCAGGATACTTTTCTCTGAGGCCTGTGATATCTTTCAACAGTCTTTCCCCTACAGCTCCACCCTCTTCGAAAGCAATTAGCTCCTGGGACATAAACATGTCCTCCTATCCAGCTATGTTAGTCCCCTGAACTGGACTGTTCTTGGCAGCAACACCCCAAGGTCATTTAGGCAGACCACCATCCCTGACTGCACTCTCCAAGCCCAGCACGACTCCAAGGGGCCCTGTGTGCTCAGCAGGAGCCTGTAGCACCTCTTACTAAGGCACCCACAACAAGACCAGTCCATAGAAATGCTAGGGAAGAGCTTTCATTCAAGGTCCCTACAAAGTCCACACTCTACTGGCCTCAACAAGGAGGTGAAGAGCTTGTGCCCATATCCGACATCCAACAACAACCCAATGATACAAGTCCAGAGTGGACCCCTTCACTCCAGACTTGGATGTATCCATGTACGCAATGATACATGTGTGCATAAAAACTGAATCAAATCACTGTTGTCAAAAACACGTGAAAAGACCTCTCCATCAACCCGAGTCAGAAATACGTGGTCAGACAGGCCCTGCGACCCAGGCCTAAGGCAACTGATTGGCAGATCACAGGTGGGGTGACACACAACCAGCAGAACAAGCATAAAGTTAGGTGCCACATGAAGTTAGGAACACTCAGCCAATCAGGACAAAGCACACACTGCACATGCAGTAATCACGCGCTCCTCATGTGCGACATCTGGACACGTTACTCACCGGCCCTCATTGTGTCCACGCAAGGTTGAGACCCACCTGCCTTTGTTGTCAGGTGGGAGTAATAGATGACTCCATGACTAGGCCCACATTCCTCTTCCTAAAAAGGATCTGTGATTTGTTTTCTGATGCTCCAAGAAAGGTATATAATGGCGCTCAAATCAATTGTGTTTTTAGTCAGTCCTCAGACCCGTTTCTGTATGCTGTACTCCCGGCCGCAGTGTTTAAATTAAACCAACTGTTCCTGTTTTGCTAAACACATCTTGTCTTTATTTTTTCAAGGTAAATTCATTTTCAAGCAACATTTTGGCGAGCCAGCCAGGAGAGATTGATGCTTTGAACTCAACTGCATACAAAGGAAAGGACCCCGCCTGGACGGTTTCATATCTTTGCAGCAAGAAAGTGAGCAGGCGCCACAATTGATTGAAATTCCATCATGGAGCCACCGTCAAGTGGGTAAGAGACTAGATCTGATCCTTAGTCCCAGCATTTGCCGTATGGCAAACTAAGAAGTACAAAAATGGAACCTGAGTGCCCTGCCACTGACAAAAATCTGGCATACTGCCTATTTTATGTGTCCGAACTGAGAAGTCGCAAGGTGGCCTCGGAGATCACCTTTTTTGGATAGTCAGCATGCTAGGAAAGGTGAAGGTTATTAGTCGCTTGGACTGCTGGGTGTGACAGAGATGGTACGCTTGTCCCCTAGGTGTGATACGGGGCGAGGCCTCACCGCTTGGACCACTGGGTGTGATATAGATGGTACGCACAGGCCCTGGGTGTGATATAGGGCCAGCACCTGATCTTATTTTTTTTATCCTAAAAGGGGTTTCTCAGTGCTGCCAGTTTTTTATTACTGTTGGTATCTGACCCCTAGGTGTGATATAGGGTGTAATTCTGACATTAAGGAAAATCTGGACCTTGGAGATTAGATGTAGCTTGTGCTTGGCCAAGAAGGGCCTGTGGTTGTCCTCATTTTCACGTAAATTGTTGTTGTCTTTGTCTTGGAAATGATATTGACAGACTATTGGGCTCACTTAGTCCCACGTACCGCGCAGAGCCTCCCCTTGTCGTCAGGTAACGATCGCTAAGGAGCGGGCTAAGGGTATTTTGGGACAAAGTCATAATTTTTTCTCTGGCAAGTTCTTTCTCTCTTTTTCTTCATTGTAGTTATTAATTGGTGCATTATGGATGTTGTGGTACTGGTAAATTGTTGCAACTGCATTTTTGTCTTGAGTGTCATGTTTTGGTAATGACTCAATGTGCTTATGAAGGAGTTGCCAATTCTTACAATTTTTATTCCATATCTAAATAAGAGTCTGCTATTTTGTCTGCTAAATTCACACGTTTTGCACTAACAATTGCACTTTCTTTCAGGTTGTGACCCTTCATATGCATCTTTTGTTTGTGTTTGTGAAATGTCTATTCTGATGCATCTGTATATGGCACTGAGCTTGTAGAAGTAGTTGTAACCAGTAGTCCCTGTGTATTTATTTCCCCACGATCAGAGAAGAACTTAACATTACTTAATCCAGAGAAGCTAGAGTGTATCAGTCCCCTAAAAACGTTCCCAGCTTAACATGGAGTCGCCACTAAAGCACATGCAAACGAGGCCCCCCAACACAGGTTTATAAACTTAGCAAGTATTGCAAAGAATGGCCCGCACACACTAACCCCTGGCCAGAGGGGGTAACCTTTGACACTAACATAATCGAACACACAAGAACACACATTCGGATCAAATGCATAGAGCAAAAGAAGCCAGAAGAAAGGCACTGTTAGAACTATTTGTCATCTTCAAGGAGGCCCAGACCGGCAATCCTATGCCAAAACCAGCAAGCAAGGCATCTGCGCCTCCTCCACCTTATGTAGGAATGGAGGTGCTCTCCCCAATGCCTGCCATCACAAACTAGCTTATACCAATCCACCGGTTCGAAGGAGCTAGAGTGCCCCCTACCCAACAGTGAACTACAAAATCTAAACAGAGGAGGCCAACAGGTCAGCAGACCCAGGCAATCCCATCGACACCCCAGTCCAGTGCTACCCAAATCTCGATGCCCCTGTCTGTTGCGTTCAACCTACTGAACCCCAGCGGCGTGGAGAACGTGCACTCCCACCCGCCCGGGTGAACATACTCGGGTGACAAGGAGATTCATAACAGTCCTGGACAGTGACAGAAGTGGGGGTGAGGAAAGAGGTCCCAGTCCTCCGGGATTTGATGAGAAGGGGGGGGGAGCAGCAGGGTATGCTCAGGCATCCGAAGGGACAACAGAAAGCGAGTTTGAGGGCAAATTCCTACCCAGAAGAACAGCACCCAGCTCAGAACGAAGGAGGCAACCCAGGTGGGGGTTAGAGGAGATGATGGCGGAATTAAGGATGGAGAGAGAAGAGCTCTCACCCTGGGAATGCAATAAGAAAATAGAGCAGTGCCCTCCACCTGAGGAGCGTGGGGGTAGGTATAGAGCACCGCTCTGAGAAGAGTCCGAGGCAGAACTAGAGGGGAGGCTTCTGCCTGGGGCCCGAGCATCACCAGATCGTCAGTACAGGCGAGGAGCTGACCAGGTGATAAGGGATGAAGGTAGTCTAGTACATACTCCATTAAAATGCAGGAAAAGCAACATGACACCCTTGCGTGCGCACGAGGAGAGCAGCGACAGAGACGTCCTCTAATCCCCCGAATGCACGGTATACAGAAACTGACCCCCAGGGAGATACTAGCCAAAGAGGAAAGTAAGACCTTCGCACAACCATTTTGCCACCTGCTAGCCCACTGGACTGAAAGGGAGGGCCAGTATGATAGAACCTGGCTGAAGGATGGATCCTTCAAATCAGAGGACATAGCCGTTGCGGAAGACTGTATCTGGCACGGAGGGGGAGATCCCAAGTGGAACTTCCCCTACATGCAGGATCGCCTAAGAAGATGGAACCGCTATGTTAGAGAGAAACCAGCGGTGCTACCTCAAGCCAAAATGTGTCTGCTACTGCAGAAGTAAATGCAAAAACAACAGTTGATGGACTGAATGCAGAACAATGTCATACATTCACCCCAGTACAGAGATCTGGGCCTAGATCCATCGTTTTTTTGCTCACCATGCCATTCCAGTTTGAACCCAGCCATATGCAAATCAGTCTTGACCCTGTGCCTCATGGGAACAGTCCAGCCCGAACTGCCAAGCCAGGTCCTCCCTGGACTGGAAACAAGCATCCTAGGACCGGTTTCGGGGTTTCACCCTCTTCAGCCAGGATAGCTTGATTCCAGTGGCATGGAGAGCACGGGACCCACGTCTGGGCATACCCGTCCCACTCGGGGTGACAAATGCAAAAACAACAGTTGATGGACCAAATGCAGAACAATGTCATACATTCACCCCAGTACAGAGATCTGGGCCTAAATCCATGTTTTTTTTGCACACCATGCCATTCCAGTTTGAACCCAGCCATATGCAAATCAGTCTTGACCCTGTGCCTCATGGGAACAGTCCAGCCCGAACTGCCAAGCCAGGTCCTCCCTGGACTGGAAACAAGCATCCTAGGACCGGTTTCGGGGTTTCACCCCTCTTCAGCCAGGATAGCTTGATTCCAGTGGCATGGAGAGCACGGGATCCACATCTGGGCATACCCGTCCCACTCGGGGTGACAAATGCAAAAATAACAGTTGATGGCCCGAATGCAGAACAATGTCATACATTCACCCCAGTACAGAGATCTGGGCCTAAATCCATTGTTTTTTTGCTCACCATGCCATTCCAGTTTGAACCCAGCCATATGCAAATCAGTCTTGACCCTGTGCCTCATGGGAACAGTCCAGCCCGAACTGCCAAGCCAGGTCCTCCCTGGACTGGAAACAAGCATCCTAGGACCGGTTTCGGGGTTTCACCCCTCTTCAGCCAGGATAGCTTGATTCCAGTGACATGGAGAGCACGGGACCGACGTCTGGGCATACCCGTCCCACTCGGGGTGACAAATGCAAAAACAACAGATGATGGACTGAATGCAGAACTATGTCATACATTCACCCCAGTACAGAGATCTGGGCCTAAATCCATCGTTTTTTTGCTCACCATGCCATTCCAGTTTGAACCCAGCCATATGCAAATCAGTCTTGACCCTGTGCCTCATGGGAACAGTCCAGCCCGAACTGCCAAGCCAGGTTCTCCCTGGACTGGAAACAAGCATCCTAGGACCGGTTTCGGGGTTTCAACCCTCTTCAGCCAGGATAGCTTGATTCCAGTGGCATGGAGAGCACAGGACCCATGTCTGGGCATACCCGTCCCACTCGGGGTGACAAATGCAAAAACAACAGTTGATGGACCGAATGCAGAACAATGTCATACATTCACCCCAGTATAGAGATCTGGGCCTAAATCCATCGTTTTTTTGCTCACCATGCCATTCCAGTTTGAACCCAGCCATATGCAAATCAGTCTTGACCCTGTGCCTCATGGGAACAGTCCAGCCCGAACTGCCAAGCCAGGTCCTCCCTGGACTGGAAACAAGCATCCTAGGACCGGTTTCAGGGTTTCACCCCTCTTCAGCCAGGATAGCTTGATTCCAGTGGTATGGAGAGCACAGGACCCCCGTCTGGGCATACCCGTCCCACTCGGGGTGACAAATGCAAAAACAACAGTTGATGGACCGAATGCAGAACAATGTCATACATTCACCCCAGTACAGAGATCTGGGCCTAAATCCATTGTTTTTTTGCTCACCATGCCATTCCAGTTTGAACCCAGCCATATGCAAATCAGTCTTGACCCTGTGCCTCATGGGAACAGTCCAGCCCGAACTGCCAAGCCAGGGCCTCCCTGGACTGGAAACAAGCATCCTAGGACCGGTTTCGGGGTTTCACCCCTCTTCAGCCAGGATAGCTTGATTCCAGTGGCATGGAGAGCACGGGAACCACGTCGGGGCATACCCGTCCCACTCGGGGTGACAAATGCAAAAACAACAGTTGATGGACCAAATGCAGAACAATGTCATACATTCACCCCAGTACAGAGATCTGGGCCTAAATCCATCGTTTTTTTGCTCACCATGCCATTCCAGTTTGAACCCAGCCATATGCAAATCAGTCTTGACCCTGTGCCTCATGGGAACAGTCCAGTCCGAACTGCCAAGCCAGGTCCTCCCTGGACTGGAAACAAGCATCCTAGGACCGGTTTCGGGGTTTCACCCCTCTTCAGCTAGGATAGCTTGATTCCAGTGGCAAGGAGAGCACGGGACGCACGTCTGGGCATACCCGTCCCAATCGGGGTGACAAATGCAGAAACAACAGTTGATGGACCAAATGCAGAACAATGTCATACATTCACCCCAGTACAGAGATCTGGGCCTAAATCCATCGTTTTTTTGCTTACCATGCCATTCCAGTTTGAACCCAGCCATATGCAAATCAGTCTTGACCCTGTGCCTCATGGGAACAGTCCAGCCCGAACTGCCAAGCCAGGTCCTCCCTGGACTGGAAACAAGCATCCTAGGACCGGTTTCGGGGTTTCACCCCTCTTCAGCCAGGATAGCTTGGTTCCAGTGGCATGGAGAGCACGGGACCCACGTCTGGGCATACCGTCCCACTCGGGGTGACAAATGCAAAAACAACAGTTGATGGACCGAATGCAGAACAATGTCATACATTCACCCCAGTACAGAGATCTGGGCCTAAATCCATCGTTTTTTGCTCACCATGCCATTCCAGTTTGAACCCAGCCATATGCAAATCAGTCTTGACCCTGTGCCTCATGGGAACAGTCCAGCCCGAACTGCCAAGCCAGGTCCTCCCTGGACTGGAAACAAGCATCCTAGGACAGGTTTCGGGTTTCACCCTCTTCAGCCAGGATAGCTTGATTCCAGTGGCATGGAGATCACGGGACCCACGTCTGGGCATACCCGTCCCACTCGGGGTGACAAATGCAAAAACAACTGTTGATGGACCAAATGCAGAACAATGTCATACATTCACACCAGTACAGAGATCTGGGCCTAAATCCATTGTTTTTTTGCTCACCAGGCCATTCCAGTTTGAAACCAGCCATATGCAAATCAGTCTTGACCCTGTGCCTCATGGGAACAGTCCAGCCCGAACTGCCAAGCCAGGTCCTCCCTGGACTGGAAACAAGCATCCTAGGACCGGTTTCGGGGTTTCACCCTTCTTCAGCCAGGATAGCTTGATTCCAGTGGCATGGAGAGCACGGGACGCACGTCTGGGCATACCCGTCCCACTCGGGGTGACAAATGCAAAAACAACAGTTGATGGACTGAATGCAGAACAATGTCATACCTTCACCCCAGTAAAGAGATCTGGGCCTAAATCCATCGTTTTTTTGCTCAACATGCCATTCCAGTTTGAACCCAGCCATATGCAAATCAGTCTTGTCCCTGTGCCTCATGGGAACAGTCCAGCCCGAACTGCCAAGCCAGGTCCTCCCTGGACTGGAAACAAGCATCCTAGGACCGGTTTCGGGGTTTCACCCCTCTTCAGCCAGGATAGCTTGATTCCAGAGGCATGGAGAGCACAGGACCCACTTCTGGGCATACCCGTCCCACTCGGGGTGACAAATGCAAAAACAACAGTTGATGGACCGAATGCAGAACAATGTCATACATTCACCCCAGTACAGAGATCTGGGCCTAAATCCATCGTTTTTTTGCTCACCATGCCATTCCAGTTTGAACCCAGCCATATGCAAATCAGTCTTGACCCTGTGCCTCATGGGAACAGTCCAGCCCGAACTGCCAAGCCAGGTCCTCCCTGGACTGGAAACAAGCATCCTAGGACCGGTTTCGGGGTTTCACCCCTCTTCAGCCAGGATAGCTTGATTCCAGTGGCATGGAGAGCACGGGACGCACGTCTGGGCATACCCGTCCCACTCGGGGTGACAAATGCAAAAACAACAGTTGATGGACCGAATGCAGAACAATGTCATACATTCACCCCAGTACAGAGATCTGGGCCTAAATCCATCGTTTTTGCTCAACATGCCATTCCAGTTTGAACCCAGCCATATGCAAATCAGTCTTGACCCTGTGCCTCATGGCAACAGTCCAGCCCGAACTGCCAAGCCAGGTCCTCCCTGGACTGGAAACAAGCATCCTAGGACCGGTTTCAGGGTTTCACCCCTCTTCAGCCAGGATAGCTTGATTCCAGTGGTATGGAGAGCACAGGACCCACGTCTGGGCATACCCGTCCCACTCGGGGTGACAAATGCAAAAACAACAGTTGATGGACGGAATGCAGAACAATGTCATACATTCACTCCAGTACAGAGATCTGGGCCTAAATCCATCGTTTTTTTGCTCACCATGCCATTCCAGTTTGAACCCAGCCATATGCAAATCAGTCTTGACCCTGTGCCTCATGGGAACAGTCCAGCCCGAACTGCCAAGCCAGGTCCTCCCTGGACTGGAAACAAGCATCCTAGGACTGGTTTCGGGGTTTCACCCCTCTTCAGCCAGGATAGCTTGATTCCAGTGGCATGGAGAGCACGGGACCCACGTCTGGGCATACGCGTCCCAATCGGGGTGACAAATGCAAAAACAACAGTTGATGGACCGAATGCAGAACAATGTTATACATTCACCCCAGTACAGAGATCTGGGCCTAAATCCATCGTTTTTTTGCTCACCTTGCCATTCCAGTTTGAACCCAGCCATATGCAAATCAGTCTTGACCCTGTCCCTCATGGGAACAGTCCAGCCCGAACTGCCAAGCCAGGTCCTCCCCGGACTGGAAACAAGCATCCTAGGACCGGTTTCGGGGTTTCACCCCTCTTCAGCCAGGATAGCTTGATTCCAGTGGAATGGAGAGCACGGGACCCACGTCTGGGCATACCCGTCCCACTCGGGGCTGCAGAAGGGCATGTCATGGGCCATCTATGTGCGATGGGCCCAGATGTCTAAAGATCGGCCCAGAACCAAACTGCCGACATTGTTGGATGGGGCGGGGAAATGGTTCTCATGTTTTGAGAAGAACACTGTGGTAATAAACCTAGTGATAGGTGATGTCAAAGTCTACCAAGCAGTCTCATCAGAGAGCAGACTAACACGCTGTTCGGCTGAGCCCTCATCCCAGCAGTCACGCTGACCAACACCGAGCATGACGGGGCCGCATTCAATTTGTACTGGCAACCAATATGGATGGTCCTGAGAGAACTATTCCCTGACTGCCCAGATGTAGGAGGATTGATGGCAGAAAGTATGAAGCCTGGGAAAACCATGACTGAATTTCTAGACAGAATGATAGAACAGTCTGAACAGAGACAGGACAGTACCGATATGGGTTCCCAGGTCACATTCTTCTATAACATCCTCAAAAAGGGGCTGCCTACCGAAATACAGAGTGGATTGGACAGCATAGTAGAATTAGACCCTGGCGGGAGATACAGGCCCACATATTACAATATTACAGTAAGAAACAAGAAAAGGACAGGGAAAAAACCTTATCCATATTAGAATTACCCTTAAGTTGTGATAAGGATAACTCGAATCAGGCAGTTGAGTCTTCTAAAAAACCCTGGGATAAACAAAAAAATAAAGAAAAAAATAAGTTATGAGGTGGATCTACCCAACCGGAGTCCTCTGAAAAATGCTCTCATTTGAGTAACCATGAAACAATTAAACAGCCTGATAGCTATCAGTACACTGATACACGTCATTCTCGGTCCTTTCAGGAAACATCCAAAAAATGCTTGGAGAGAGAAGGACAATCAGAGCGTAGATAAGAAGAGTATGTGAAACTGGAAAAAGGACTCACAATGCTCATCTGACATCATCATAAAAAAGGAAGAGAAACTTCCATAACAGAAGCCTCAATTCAAGAAGAAGAAACTGGCAGCGATTTCCCTTAAATATGCTACAAATATTGAGGATGCTGCTTTGGAACGAGAGTGGGCGCTGACTCTGGTAGACAGCGCTGGTGGCGAGAGCAACTAATGATTTTGTTCAGGTGGAAACACCGGATCAGAGAGTTAGCTCTCCAGGTAGATTATATGATTTGGACATCCAAATTGAGGGGGTTTTACCCTGTGACGTTAAAGTCCTGTTTTGGGAAGGATTTAACACTAACGTATGACATTCTCTTGGCTGAGAGGGACTGGCCACCTGAATTTGTCAGAAAAGTCCCACAAGGGGAAGACATAATAATACCGTCCTTCTCCATCCTCGTTCCTGAAGGAGTTAAACATGCGTATGCCACGGAGTGGACCCTTGTATAAGCCCCGGCATTATACCGCAATCATGTAGGCTGGGATCAAGATTCACCATATCGTGTAATACCTTTAAGATCCAGGCGCACATGCAACCACAATATACCATTAAGCATGAAGCTAAATGCCCAGTTAGAGAAGTTCTAATACAACATGAATATCAGGCCTATTTGAGCCTTGTATCTCACCAATTTACAATCCTTTGTTTCCAGTACCAAAACCAGATAATTCATACCGCTTGGTCTTAGATTACAGACGTTTAAACAGTCACACACGCACATTTGCAATACAAAATTCACACAGCATTAATAATCAATATTGTGCACTAAAAATATAAAACAACTTTTTTTCAATTGGCTTTGTCTATAAAACATAGCACCTGAAAGCATGGATCTAACTGTGTTAACTGCGCTTGGGTCACAAAAAGTATTTTGATAACTCACTCAGGGGTATAATAAAAGCCCAGGCTTGTCTCGGCCCATGTTACATCAATTTTACAAGAAACTGATCCATAAGCATGGTCCTATGTCGATGACATATACCTTATGGATGATGACTTAAATACGCATCTATCCAGAGTATATTGCATTATGGTGGGATTTGCTGAATTTGGCTACAAATTCAACTTCCAAAAAACAAATATTGCCTATCTTTGTGTCCTGTTCTTGGGATACGAGTTATCAAATTAAAGCAAAAGCTTAGTGCCACATTTCTTAGAGAAATGTGCACCGTTACAACCACCAAAAACTATAAAGAAGCTACAATCACTTTTGGGCTTTCTCAACTTGGTGGAAAATACATACCAGTTTATGCACAATGGGTAAAACTGTTTTATGAATTAAAAGGCCCAGACTTCTCAAGTATACATTGGACAACAGAACATACACAGATTTTGAGATCAGTGCAAACTGACATGCTTGCTTCTAAACACTCACATACATGTCTTAACACCACAAATTTGGTGGTCCGCGCAATTGCAGAGGACACAGGCTACACATATATAACTTTCAATGAAGGTGATACTGTACCAATTGCATATAAATCCCATTTATATACCAATACAGAAATATGTTTTGCACCTACAGAAAAAATATTGACTGCAGACCAGATGGCTGCTGTAAAGGAAAGATCATTGGCTCAGGGGAAACGCATAATTGTAGTGACTACCAGCCCAGCCTTAAAGGCTGTCACAAAGGCCTACGTTCCAAACGCAAAAGCCTTACATTCTAGATGGATACATTGAGCCATCTCCTTAACAGCTACTGACGTAGACTGTCTTTGACCCTGCACTACAAACACAAGAACACCTACAATATAAACAAAAATACTGTGTCCACTGTTGTTTTGCCTCTTGACCAGTACGACTTCATTGTCTATACTTAGGACTTTGCCCAGACCGCAGTTGGAACTAAACAACGATACTATGCCGTTTGTGCAGTGGGTAGGGGAAAAATGTGGGATGGAGTCTTCCAGCCTCTAAAAACATTTACACATTCACTAGGTGATTGCACTGCACAGCTGGCTGAACTCAAAGCTCTAATTCTGGCACTAGAAAATACTGATCCTGAATTCCCCACACTATTGGTGTTTGATCTGTATTATTGTATCCAGTCTTTCAGTGCACACTTACGCTATTGGTGTCAGAATGGATTGAAAGACTCTAAAGAGAATACTATCCAGCACAAGCCACTTTGGGGAAAGGTGGCACATGTTAAAGCATGTTTGCCACAGGCTCATGTAATTAATACATTGAGTCATATTCCCTTGCTGATAGGTGGCGACTTCAATTCAGTGTGAGATGTGGTGTTGGATCAGTCGTTTCTGCCCCTGACGTGCACCATAGCTGTGCCAAATGCACAAGCACTGACCGAGTGGCTGGCCCATTGGTTTTTGGCTGACATATGGCATACTCTCAACCCAGACGTGGGCATCTACTCATTCTATTCTCTCGTGCATGGTCTGCATGTAAGATTGGACCACATAGTGGGGTCACACAACCTGCTTCCTCCTGTTACAGGGTCTGATCACAATCCCCAGCTCTTGCAACCTAAATGGGAAGGGGGTCCACCACCCGTCCCCACCTGGAGCCTTCAGCCAGCGGCACTGGAGGATCAGGTGTTCTGTGCATCCCTCGGGGTTGCGACCGCAAAATACTATGAGGTAAACGATGGCTCCACAGGTGATACACTCCTAGAATGGGATGGTTTTAAAGTGACTACTAGGGGACATTGTCTAGGACTCACTTTTAACATTCGTAAACAACAAAGCAAAGCACTTAGCAAAATAGAGCGCCAGTTACTGCGATACAAAACCAATGTGGCTGCGGACATAGGGGACACACAGTGCTTAGACGAGTTGCTCAGCAAGCATGGAGACCTATTGGAGAGGCTTAGGTGCCACAACTACGCGGCGCACTCCGCACGCACGCAACATCAGACAGGGCCGGATCGGATGCTTGCATGGCTTTTCCGGCAGGAACAAACTCGCCTACCTATATATTCTTTGCGCGACTACATGGGGCACATGTTATATACACAACACAAAATACATACAGCAATGACGCGACTTTATGCAGCTCTCTACCAGTCCTCGGGGCGCTGTGACGGGCAGCAGCTAAGCACCTTCCTAGATTCAGTAAGCCTACCCAAGCTAATCTCCGAGCAGTGCGAGACATTAAACACACCAATCACCCTTGATGAAATTTGTGACGCTATCGCGGCACAGGCAACAGGCAAGAAACCCCGGGCTGGATGGGCTACCGGCCAAATATTATAAGGCGTATGCTGCAACACTGGTCGCGCCTGCACGCCCTTTACACCGCGGCACTGGAAGAGTTGAAACTCCCCTTGTCGATGCGTGAAGAGGGCCTAGTGTCACTGCTGAAGCCTGATAGGGACCCCACAGACTTAGGCACTTATAGACCACTAGTCCTACTGAACGTGGACTATAAGGTGCTGGCGAAAATCCCAGCTGCCCGGCTGGCGCCTATAGTCACACACATAGTCCATGTGGATCAAAGCGCTTTTTTAGAGTCGCCACATATTCTGCGTGTCATTGGCCATACTCAGGTTGTCTAATATTAGACCTGGAGAAGACTTTCGGCTCCCTGGAATGGGAGTTTCTGTTTGCTGCCCTAGCCCGATATGGCCTTTGCGAAACGTTCATCCGTATGGTTAAGCTACTATATGAGGAGCCGATGGTACGGGTAAGAACAGGCCCATATATATCTGAGCCTATCTTGGTGAGAAGAGGGACCAGGCAAGGATGTCCGCTGTCCCCGCTCCTCTTCTCCCTAGCCATAGAACCACTGGCAGGGGCCATCTGTGCTGGGAGCAGACTGGGGCATCCCGCTAGGGGATGGCACACACACGATCTCACTGTATGCAGACAATATCCTGGTGTGCATTAGAGATATCCGATCATTCTCTCCACAACTAGCACACACCCTAGGAGACTTCACCGCCTTGTTAGGGCTCAGAGTGAGTCAATGCGGCGAAGTCATGTTTATATCCTTTCATTGATACATGTCAGGACCCGATGTATATACTTAATGGGGTACGCGTACAATGGTAAGCCGACACCATCCGCTACCTGGGCATACAAATATATAGATAGCAGGCAAACCTGCTGGACGGCAACCTGGGCAGATCATTGATGGCTGTCTGCTCCCAAATATCCCTTTGGGGCACGCTCTCACTGTCAGTAACAGGCTGGGTGGCCCTCACAAAAATGGTGATCCTTCCACAGTTCCTATACTATTCACAAATTTTCTCTTATACATCCCCCGCCCCTCTTTCTTGCCCTAGAGGAGACAATCAGAGACTTCATCTAGGGTAGCTCTCGGCACCGGGTAGCTTTTAAGAAACTCTACCTGCTTACAGACCAAGGAGGCCTAGCATACAGCAACCATACAGTCACCCTGGTCCCTAGCTACTCTGACTAAGTTGTTTAAGCCTTGTGCGAAAGCGAAACCAGTGGAGCCTCTGCTGCTCTATGTGGCATACAGATGTTATCGCAGGACCCTGTAAATCACCCGGAGCCGACGACCAAACACACCTGCCTTACCGCTGAAGGGCACACCTAGGGGAGGCGCCATAACCACGGCAGCTGAACTACGTAGTTAGCGTGAGGCGGGGATTCAGGACATGGGAGACTTGTATCAGGAAGGTACCATAATACCTTACGCTACACTAGTTGAGTAAGACGGGTTACACCCAGGCCAATTCCTGCTGCACCTAGTCACTAAATGGGGAGACATGACCAGAGAGCCCCCAACACATCTTACAATCCAGTACTTGCAAATGATGGGGCGAGGTGGACATGTCATGCAATGGTTTGCCATTTCCCTTAGACATCACAATGCAGTCACACTGATACCACTGCAACTTCCCTGGGAGGGGGACCTGAACCACCCACTCACGCACTTCGAATGGGCCTCGGTATTAGAGAGTCCTGTGCATATCCCCAGGAATATGCGCTTCTGCCAGATACAATTCTATATTATGTTGAGGGCGTACCTCACTCCAGCTAAAATCAATCGATATTTTAGCCGCGTTGACGCTACCTGCACCCACTGCCACCTTACAGATCAGACCTGTTGCACATGTTATGGGAGTGCCCAAACCTTTGGGGATACTGGAGAGTGGTAGCAGACTCCCTCTTCCACTGCACGGAACGCATTCTTTCCTTCCAGTGGGAGACCTATATCCTAAATCTTTACCGTAGAAGTAAAAAACATAGGTGACATCCCGCTTCCTAGATCTAGGACTTGCAGTAGCTAAGAGGCTGATCACTAGGAAATGGAAGGCCTCTGAGCCCCCTCACATACTGGCGTGGAGGCACTCCATGCTGACATGGGCTAAAGCGGAGAGCGTTGCACTGCGTCGGGAGGACACACTGGGAATTCGTAAGACCCCAATCGCTACAAGCTGGGATGCGATATTGAACGAGCTCCAAAACATTCATAACACCAATATGGACACGCTGCCCCCACTGACAACAACACCTCATGCGTGCACTGGGGGAGGAATGTAGGCTCTGATGAGGATGTAGTTACGGGTTCATGGCGGGCAGGCACTCTCACGCTCCATCTGAGGTGGGTTCTAGGGCATTCACCAGACTCTCCTCACAAACAAAAGCAAAGGGGACACATCGATATGGGGGATCAGGAAGCGCTCCAGTTCAACACACAACCACCTGTTATGTTTTACATTGTCCCGTTTCATTATTATCTGCTTCCCGTTAGCAGACTACTACACAGTCAACTCTTACTGGGTTGACAAACACGATGCACTTAGATACTGAGGGGCCGATTCACAGAACTAATCTGAGACAAAATCCTAAACTTACTACTTCTGGTATTCATAGAAGGCACTTACGATTTTTGGTATTCACAGAAATCACTTACGACTCCTGGGCCCAATTCACAAAAGTAATCTGAGACAAAATCCTAACTTTACGACTTTCAGTATTCACAGAAGGCATTTAGGAGTACTAAAGTTAGGATTCCTAACTTTACTACTCCTAAATGCCCCAGAGACAGGCTATAGGCACTAAAGGGCCAAGGCAGGAAAATGCCAACTTTATAAAAAGTTCATTTTCAAAATTGGAATTTAAAATCCGACTTCACCATAAGTTAGGATTTTCTATTACAATTCCACAGACGCCAAACATAAACTAGTTATCTGCTTCCATTTGGAAATTACAGATTATTAAATGCAATAAGGTAACCCCAGTGTTAGGCTACAGGAGAGGTATGCCTTGCAGTAGTGAAAAATGAATTTAAGAGTTTTTCACTGCCAGGACATGTAAAACTTACAATTACATGTCCAACTGTTTAAATACATTGCACCCTGCCCTGAGGGCTGTTTAGGGCCTACATTAGGGGTGACGTATATGTATTAAAAAAAGCTTTGCAAAAGGTTTATTTTGCCAGGTTTAAATGACAGTTTAAAACTGCACACACAGGCTGCAATGGCAGGCATGAGATATGTTAAAAGGGCTACTTAAGTGGGTGGTACAATCATTGATGGAGGCCCACTAGTAGCATTTAATTGACAGGCTCTGGGCACATGTAGTGCCATTTTACTAGGGGTAAATTAAATATGCCAGTTGAGGATACGCCAATGTTATAATTTTTTAAGTAGTGAGCACATGCACTTGAGCACTGGTCAGCAGTGGTAAAGTGTGCAGAGTAAGCACTTTACCACTGGTTAGACGGAGGTCAGTGCATAGAGTCTTGTGGCCAACAAAAAAAGGCTCAGCTACAGAATGCAAAAATCTGAAGGAATATCACACAAAAGATGGTAATTTCCAATAAACACACACTGCTATTTTGTCAGCAGCACCTTGCGTTTGAGATGCTTCTTTTGCAATAACAGTGTTCTTTGAACATGTCTTTCAAGTATCATGCATCGCAGGTTAGCCTAACGCATTTAGGAACATTTTATGCTTCCCTGCAAGGCCTCACATTAATCATGCAAATCAGCTGAAAATCCACCATCTGGCAAGTGATCCTCTTCTCTAATAAATTCAGTATTTGGGCTTTGTGACATGGAGCCCGCCCCTACTGGCTGCAGGCCAAACAGAAGAGGGGTCATGGCACAGAGTTATAGTAAGCAGCACTGTCTCTCATGGTTGGTCAAATTAGTTTATGCCTCTTCCTCCCCTGTTGCTGATTGGGGGATGCTGCACTGATGTCTCACCATCAGTGTGTGCTGTGGTACTCGACTTGGATGCTGGAAGTCAGCATTTTCTCTTGGCAGGGGAAGGCTAAGTCACTTCTGGGACCAGGCAGCACATCTGTTTTCCACTGTTGCTCAGGTGAGCCAAAAGGTCTAACTGCTAATGGCACTCTTTCTCGATATGAAGGAATGTAGTTCTTGTATAATGCATTTTTTTTTTTTAAACAAACTTTATTAATTACCATTAAACAGTCGGTATGACTAGCCATGCTATGAAATCATGTATTAATGATACATGTCATAGTATACAGTATTGGGATACATGCCATATTCATCAATAGCGTCAAAATCACGGATATCGTTCGTCAGGCATCTGCCCAGTACTATTCCTCTATTAAGCATTCTGTAAATGTTTAACAAAGCTGCTAACCAACATACCCCACCCGCCCCTCCTCCCACCTCCCACTCTCATTCTGGCAACCTCCACTGTTTGTGCGTGTATTATTGCGGCCTATTCAAACAATCAGTGATCTATAACTTTAGTAATTGTGGTAATTAATTAACCTGTCGTAAACTGTATGTCTGTGTGTTACAACTATGTTATGGACTGCTGTACATTTGGGGTGCTAGCTATGGGATCCATGTCTACACCTTTGAGGGCTTCTAGCATAATATCCCATTCCATGGATATCGGGTTTTTCTGTAATCCCCTGGCCTACTCCCGCCGTAACGCAGCGCTCTCAGCCCCGCCCCAAAGTAGCATTTCACTGTGCCAGGTGTATCCAGTAGGGGGTTTCACTGACTTCCATCGCATAATTATGGACCGTTTGGTTATAATTAGGGTGAGGTCCATGAATCTGAGCTGCACTTTCTGTTTGGTCGAACGTTTACGTCGCCCTAGGAGACACTCCTCTACCGCGTCCCCCACGTGTATCTGTTTGACTGTCAGTATGTGGAGCCGAATTGACTCCCAAAAACTTCTCAAGCGGGGGCATGCTCATAGCATGTGGATTAAGTCAGCCTCGTCCAGCTGGCATCGAGGGCAGCGATGTTGCGCATTTGGGAACATCTGCTGTAATCGCCGTGGTGTGAGATAGGCTCTATGGAGTACCATACTTTGTATGAATTTAAACTTTGCGTTTCGAGTCACTTTTTTGGGGTACTCCAGAATTCCAGCCCATTCCCTGTCCGAGAGCTCCCGTCCAATATCCTCCACTCATGTGGCTCGTAAGTCTGTAAGCTCTACCACAGCGTGCGCCCGTATTCCTACATATAACCATTTGACAAGGTGTCGTCCCCTCCCCATGTAATATAGGGCCTTAACCAATTCGTGAGTTGGGGGTTCGTTTCTCTGGGAGGCCCAGTGCTTCCTGACATATTGTAATAGTGCGGCATGTATCAGGTACAAGTGATCTGGCACACCTGTTTCCCGCACAAAATTCTCGTGGTCCATTAAAATTCCATTGTTAAATAAGTCCCCTACCGTGTCGACTCCTTCATCCAACCCGGCCCCTATCCTGCGCTTTGTGAGACCACCACTAAAAAGTGGGATTCCTACTAGCAGGATGTGCATGAGGGTGGCATCGGGACGTGTATTGTAGCACTGCCTTCCAGCACAAAAGTGCTGTGCGCAACAGGGGTGGCACGTTCGGGGGAATATTACATTGCAGTAGTAGTAATGTATGTAGAGTACCTTGGTCAACATCACGCACCGTGTAGCCTATCTCCTGTAAGTTGCGACCAGCTGTCCAGTAGGACAGCGATTGCAGCTGACTCGCATAATAATATGCTCTAAGGTCCTGTACTCCCAACCCCCCTCTGTTGGACCCCAGTTGCAGTTTTTTAAGGCTTACTCTACGCCTTCCGGCCCGCCAGAAAAAATCTGAGAGTATAGTGTCTAGAGTTCTGAAAGTAACGGGAGGTACTACGATCTGTAGGTTGGTAAAGAAATATAAAAGCCATGGGAGGACCACCATTTTCGCTACTTCCATGCGGCCCATTGCAGAAAGGGGTAGCGTAGTCCAGAAGGCGACTCTCGAGCGTAATGACCTGATCACCCTGGTAAGGTTGCCCTCTAGCATGTCCGTGTGGGACCGGTATATGTGTATGCCGAGATATTTGAAAGTGTGCTGTGCCACCGGGAGGGAGTATGGCCCGAAGTTAACCTCCTCTGGGCGGTCACCTTCTCGGAAAAAGAAGGCATTAGATTTTGCTGCATTAATGGCGAGACCCGATATTTGTTCAAACCTATAGAAAATGTCAGGGATGGGGTCCAGCAACCCCAGGAGGTCTCGTATGTATATTATTATGTCATCTGCATAGGCAGATATCAGATGTGTGGAGTTGCCTATCGGGACTCCAAGGTGATGAGCCTCTGAGCGTAGCCTATGTTGCCAGTGGCTCCAGCGCAAGAATAAATAATAGTGGCGACAGGGGGCACCCCTGTCGCGTGCCCCTAAATACCGAATATTCGCGTAAGTGTCCTCCCGTGCGAACTCTCGCGGTGGGGGCCTAGTACAGTAGACGTAGTCATCGGAGGTACCCCGGGGGCAATCCAAATTTCCCTATAGCTTTGAACATGTAGTCCCACGTGAGTGTGCCGAACGCTTGCCGAAGGTCTAGCGCGACACAGCCCGCGTTTGTGTAATGTTCAGGGGTGGTTGCCATGATGTGGTGCAGTCTCCTGATGTTTAAGGATGTGCTGTGTGCTAGTAGGAACCCGCTTTGATCTATATGGATGAGCTTATTTAAATATGGAAGGAGCCTGTTCGCAAGTGTTTTGCTTAGTATTTTATACTCTGTCGCCAGTAGAAATAATGGGCGGTATCCGGACATGTCTAACCTATCCCTCCCTGGTTTGGGAAGTGAGACCTAAGGCCTGCGTTGTGGTGAGGAGGAGGTGGCCTAGTTCTAATTACCTATTGTAAAGGTTCTCCAATTGGGGAATTAAAGCCTCAGCATAGGTATAAAAAAACTCGGCCGGAAGGCCGTCTAGTCCCGGCGCCTTATTCCGTGGGAGCCCTTTGATAGCCACTTTTATTTTGGCTTTGGTGATAGGGCCTGCCAGCGCCTTTCGGGACTCTGCAGTGAGCTGCTTGTAGGGCAGGCTGTCTAAGAACGTGTCTATGTGGGTGTCATCTATTGGATCTGGTTTGTCTTATTGTGTAGCATAATACAGGCTAAAGGCTTCGTTTATATCTTGCTGAGTAATAGCTGTGGCTCCCCTAGGTGTTGTAATTTCGCTAACTATAATGGACGGGGGGTCATCTCTCAATATTCTGGCCAGCAGCGTCCCCGATTTGTCTGCGTCTGTATGTTTTAGGTGAGTATATGCCCTATTGTCTATGACCCTGAGGGACTCTAGTAGCTCCGCATGCTGGATACGCGCCTCTTGCAGGGGGGCCTGTTTTTGGGGATCACTCGCTGCCTCCTGTTCCAGTCCATTCATCTTGTTCTCTACCACCATTAAATTTTTTCGTATTTCTTGTCTGGAGCCCACCGTAGCGCTGATTGCGGTGCCCCGGATAACTGCCTTAAACGCATCCCATTCGGCTGAAATGGAAGATGCAGTGTTACAATTCTCTGCAAAGTAGTGCGTGATAGTGTGAGCCAGGGTAGTGCGGAACACAGCGTCTTCTAACATTTGGGGCCATAGCTTCCACGTGGGTACCGGGGTGGGGATTCTGCCCCAGGTGAAGGTAATTTCTAGAGGGTTGTGGTCTGAGAAAGTCTTAGCTAAGTATGTGGTATGGGTTACTTGTGTAGCTATTGTTAGTGAGCAGAGTATTCTATCGATTCTCATGTGTAGTTGATGGACTGGAGAATAAAAGGAATACTCTTTGTTTGACAAATACCTCAGTCTCCACACATCGCTCAGTGCCCACCCATCAATCCATCTACAAAGGGCCTCTGCTTGTTTGACGGTTCCCGCTCCATGTAGGGGAGGGTGTGAGCAATCGAGCACAACATCCATGACCGCATTACAATCCCCCCCTTATAATCCACGGGTACACTTCCCATCCCGTTAGTACCTGATTGAGCCCTACAAAGAATTTATCCTGATCAAAGTTTGGGGCATATATGTTACCCAACACAATGTGTGTACCATCGAGTGTCCCGTGCAGAAATATGTATCTTCCCTGCGTATCCGTACGCCGTTCTAGTTCTATGAGCGGGACCCCATGTCTGATCCATGTCGTTGTTCCCCTGGCAAAGGCAGAGTAATTGGTAGAGAAGATTGGCCCCTTCCATTTCTTACGCATTTTCGCCGCTTCCGGTTCTGTGAGGTGTGATTCCTGCATAAACACTATCTGCGCCTTGCGCCTGAGTAATTGCGCATGTACCCTATGATGCTTCTGTACAGACCGTAGACCCCGAACATTCCAAGTGATTAAGTTGTAGGAGCTAAGCATGTGTGGCACGCAGTGAAGATGGAGTTAGCATTACAGGTGTTAAAGAGAGACCACAATCCACAACAGGACATCAGCTTTGTGCCAGAACCCCAAACCTCCCCCTGAACTACTAATACAAGGCCCGGTTGGTAAACTATACCGAACCAAACAAAAAACACAACATGTGTAACTGTGCTGCATTTACATGGTGCGTTCGCAAATAGGGGGTTGTCGCTCCCGCCACCCATGGTGTAGTAACTACTTATATACGAGCTCAGGTGAGCCCAGGGCTAATATACATTCTGATACATTGCCATTTAGATCACATAAAAAGGATATATGTTACGCTGTTGAATTGTATGCCACAACCCACAAGCTTAATGTTCATCTGGGCGATCAGGATAGTGTTTCTTGTGTTGCATCAGTCCAGTAAACCGTCTGCCGTTTGGGGCGTCACCCTGGGGAACAAAGCCAGGCTGCTCTCAGAATGCAATCGAACTGTGCTGCCTTCTGAGGATTCAGAGGCCGTATGAAGCGCACAGTCTCTGAACGTGGTCGCTGTCTCAAAGGCTATATCCATGCTCCGTTGTACTTGTTCCTGTGTTGGGCTGTGTTACTGTGATTTCTGTGCTGACTTCACGTTGCAGCGCGACCGCCTGCCCTGCGTACGTCCAGGGCTGTTAGGTAGACTCTGGGAGGCGGTTCCAGGCAGCGAGGTTGGATCCATAACTTCAATCCATTCTTCTACATCTTCGGGGCTCTCGAAGAAGTATGTCTTTTAGTCATGTATGATTTTCAGGCGGGCAGGGAATAAGAGCGCATATTTAAGATTCATGGCTCTTAGTTTCTTTTTTACAGCCATGAAGGAGGATCTTTGTCGCTGGACCATGAGGGTATAATCTGGATACAATGATATTCGGCAATTTTCAAAATGTATCTGGGTCCGTTCTCGCGCTTTCTGGAGCAGCACGTCACGATCCCTATAGTTTAGGATTCTGGCTATCAGTGGTCGCGGCGGAGCACCCGCTTTGGGTCTCCCCTAGGTATCCTGTGGGCTCTTTCCACACAAAAGCAGACCAATAGTCCGTCAGGGGTCAATGATCTCGGAACCACTACTCCACATAGTTTGCGGTGTTTGGGCCCTCGCTGCGTTCCGGAAGCCCTATGACGCACACGTTGTTTCATCTGGCCCTTCCTTCTGCATCCTCTACTCTGTCCTGCAGGCCTGTGACCTGTTTCCGCAGTTGTTGAATGTGCAACGTGTGTTCCTTGTGCTGAGGCAGGACCTCGTCCAGAACCAGACTGTGGGCCTTCACTGTGTCTGCTCAATGGCCTTTCTGGACTCCCTGACCTCATGCAGTATTAGATCAAGTTTGTCCGAGGGGGTCTCCTCGTTTGTGGGTGGTATACAAGTGAGCGAGGGTGGGATCACAGAGTGTTCTGGCTCTTCCATTTGTTGTGTATTACTGGTGGCCGCCTCCGGCAGCTTCCCTTTGGGGCATCCCATGTTTCGCAATGCACTCCTTTCCTACGGTCGCTGTTCTCAAGGGAGTAGTAGCCCGGCCTTTGACCGTTTCCGTATCTCGATGGCGGTCATCCAGGCCTGCTGTGCCAGGGCGGGTGATTTGGCTGCTCGCTCAAGGCAACACGCGGCACTCCTCCGTGTATCCCTTCGGCTCTCCCAGACGGTGCATGCACTAATTTGCAAATGAACAAAGATCTACCTCACCGTCGGACACAGTGCTCCTAGATTCAGGCGTTCAGTACCTAGGCCCCAACAGAGGCACCCTCAAAGATCAGGCCGGTTGTTATGATCGGCGTACCCTCTCCGACGGGCTGGGGGGAGAGTAGTGGGACCTTATTGAACCCCAGCGGGAAGTCAGTTGTGGTGCCCCAGTCCCTGGCTCCCAATAGGGTGGCCTCAGCTGCCTGCACTGCTAGAGGCCCGCAAGATGTTGCATTAATATTACCGTAGTACATGTGCTAAGGCAGGCCTCAGTATCTTCTCAGTTGTCACGCCATCCGTTCCCGATCCACTCCTCCCCACAGTGATCCTGTGCAGGCAGGTGCTCTATTCCCCTAGAGCTCAGGCTCCCGGGATGTGGTCGTTGCAAGACTGGCTCGTTATAGGCAGCCGCTCTCTCGCTCATTCCAGCCGTCGGCCTCCCAATCCGTGCCGAGGCTCATGAGCCGTGCTGCATCCGAGCGAGCTGGGGGGGGTCAGAGATGGATGCCGGAGGTAATTAGGGCCAAGTCTCCCCACCCAGGCGCTCTCACCTGGAGTGTTGCGCGACTCCCTAGAAGCCGAGCTCCCACATCGCAGTCGGAAGATCAGGCCCCAGTGGGCCGCACTCCGGGCCGCTCGTCTCTGCTGAAGGGGTCGGCTCGTTCGCGCCGACCGTCGCCGGAGTCCCACTCGGCTGTTAACGTGCCTCCCCAAAGGTGCTGCAATCCCGGTATAGGGCACCGGACGCGTGCCGCAGTGCTCCAGGTTCGGGGGCCGTCCTTGGGAAGGGCCACAAGGATCCAGTTGCCGGGCGCTATCCTCGGGGCCCCCAGAGTATATCACCACCCTCCGGCGGCTATCACGAGTCGTGGGTAGGCAGCAGGGGCGTCACTTCCCTCGGTGTTCTCTGCGGGGTCCCGGCGTACACTCGTTAGGACCCACTTGGCCCTGCGGAGTTTCCGGCCGCACCCAACTGGCGCGATAGCCGCGGATTAGGCCTCACGTCGTGGATCTCGCTCCACGCTGGTGGTGGCGGCCATTTGATCAAATTGCACGCCTGGCCGTGTCTCACCACTGCGCCGCTCCCCCGAGCGGACCCTGATGGGCCCCTGTGAGTGGCAATGTAACTGGATATCTCTGCCCGGGCTCGGAGCTCCTCTAAACAACGTTCGCCATGTTCGGCGGTTAGCCACGCCCCTGTATAATGCGTTTTACAGTGGAATCATCTATACAATACATTTGTGTAAGAGTCCCACGGTTTAAACCAATCATGTAAAAAGAATGATACCGTTTCTGAAATCACATTATTCAGTAGTATACCACAGATTTGTATAATGCAGTTCCCATCCCTGGTGCCCTTCAGACACCTAAATTGTTAATACAAATGTTGCTACATAATATACAAGGGCATGTTCTCATGAGAAGAAACCGTGGTTGCAATAGGTGAGGCCTTAGGAGCATTCACTCTCAGTAAAACAGTGTGCTATAGAACTCTAAAGAAATTAAACCTCAGTCTATACTTGGGAAAGTAACATTACACCTCAAAACAGTGTTTACAAAGTTGCTTGCGCATGAATAGTGTGTGCTGGGTGAAACAGAAGTAAAAAAATGACAGTATGCTGAAAGATGGCTACAAGCAAAGTTAGACATCTTAAAGTCGAGGACTATAATAGCCATTGTTAGAATAAATGCAATTTGTCCAATATACATTTATCAAAATAATACTCCTATGCATTAAAATCTGTATCACTACTGGACAGCAGCATCTCGTGACCATCACTCAGCGCAGTGAGAGGCAGCTCTTTGAAGGACACAAAGTAATTCTCAGAGATACGGCTAAAACGTCTTTCATGGTGAGGCCTATGATTGGGGGAACATAGTGGTGGGGGACAGAGAAGGTTAACAGTAAAGCAATCCATGGTTCACCTGCTGGTATGTATCAAAGGTATATTAGAGTATACTCTCATTTTCATGACAATGAACAACTGAGCGGCTCATTGTCTGATCTGAACTTGACGGTGATAGCACAGAAAGAGTCCAAAATTTAATTTTCAGTACTAGTACTAGTGTGACTTACAAGAATGGGTTCCAACTCCACGCCAAATTCTTCTTCTAGACAACATCTTTGCCACCGTTTTTCAAAGGAAGCTATATCAAATCATATTAATTGACATCAAAATTAATCAGTTCTTAAGTTTATTCAATTAGAGTTTTGAATTGGTTTTGAAAACCTTTATCCTCATAAAGAGATTAGTAAAATGTTTTCATCTTTTTATTAAATTATTAAGTCAGATAAAATCAGTTTACAGAAAAGTATCGAGAGAAATATGGTTAGTCATTAATAATGCAAACATGATGAGCATGTTCCATAGAGGAATTAATTCCTATTCTAAATTAAGGTGCAGAATTAAAAGCTAAAAAAACCCATAAAGTGTTTGAAAAAAGAGTGAGATCAAAGGAGCATGAAGTTCAAAATCAAATTAAGTAGTTGAACTCCCCATAAGGAGCAGTTCTTGAAACTTGGCCAAAAATCAATATCCAAATAGCATCAGCATCCAGTTGCATTAGCAATCTGTACAAATAAAACCTCAACAGGGAAATATGGGGCAACTGATGCAGTAGTAGCTACAATCGTCAAAAGAGAGTGGCCACCATTTAACTAGAACATGCACTAATATAAAAGACAAGAACACATGTAAACAACATTGTTGCAGGCTAAATCACTTCTGCTCAATAGAAAGACATCTTTTGATGGCGAGCAGGCTTTGTTCTTCTTTCACACGAAAACGCACATGAAGTCGACAGTCTACTATCAAATATGTAACAGACATCACTAAACATTTGTTTTTCTGGAAGCGCTAACCTTGGTTCCCAGGGAAGCTTAATGCAGAGTCTATTCTATTATTTATTCAATGTTTCACTAGGTTACAATATCCTATACTAAATACAGAAACGTTTACTTGAAGATTTCTAGTTAGGTAATACTTTTTGTATTTCTTGTAAGTAAGAATTATTGTTAAAATATGCGAGTCTCTATTCAGTTTTCTATGAACACGAGATAGATAGGAAGCTTGGTGCAAGCGAGAATATGTAGCTCAAGGAAGACAATACATTTATAAAATTGGAACATTCTGTAGTTATGACAAAGATTCTAAGCAAGTCACATTAAGGTCAAGCTATCAAATACATTTGTGCTTAGTTGTGCAATTTGTAAAGCTTCTGTTTGTTAAAAAGAAATCTATCCGTGTCCTACCAGTGAATATGGCTGCCTTATGCATTTTGCACATTTCGACTACGTGTATTTTTACAGTGTGTTTTCTCATAATGTCAAAGGCAAATTATCAGCTTTGTCAATTAATTTAAATTTAAAAATTCAGCTTTCCCTACACAGTGAACATAAAAGCACCGCTTTAGTGATATAAATGCCAGTGCTTACATGACAGACTGAAACCCTGTGCTCCTCCACTCTTTCTGACTCTTACCAGACGTAGATGCAGTAGGAAAGTGCACAGAGTCGGCTGAAGTACTGGTGACAGGCTCCTTACAGAAGCTTTGCTTGGTCTTAAGCTCTGACATGTCAGTGAATGATTGACTAGGTTAAAAATTGCTGCAGCTCTTTGAAGACCCATCTACGAAAGGTTATTATTGTTACACATAATCTCTTTACACGATATTAGTGCTTTGCTCAACTTATGATAAAGTGTCATTTGGAGTGTCCCAGATATGGGAGAGGTTTTGGCGTTATGGCTAGATCTGGCCACTTTCGGACTGGGGAACCAGGTTCCAGTCTGGGCGTCAGTTCAACAGCATGTGGTTTTTAGCAAATAACTTAGGGGCATATTATCAAGGGCTTTATCGCCGCTTTAGCGGCACTTTTTGCCGCTAAAGCGGCGATATTTTTAACGCCCTATTAGCAAGCTGTCGCTAACAGGCGTTAGCGACAGCTTTCCGGCGATAGCGACCGGGTTTTACATCGCCTTGCATGTCAGCGATAATTATCGCTAATGACATGCAAGGTAGGCGTTCCCAACTAAAAGCGACAGAAAACAGTCGCTTACATACCTATCGCCTATTAGCAATACCCGCGAAGCGATAAAAAAACGCGCGCTAATCCCCGATTAGCGCTTGTTTTTTAGAACTGATAAAAACTTGACTTAGCAATGAAAGTCAATGGGAGGTGGATTGTAAGGTTAAGTACCAGAATTAGCGATAGGATTTTATCGCTGGATTTCTCGCGTTAAAGCTGGGTTTCGCCGCTATCGCTGGATATTTTATCGCAATGGAGATAAACCTTGCTAATAGCATGTTATTTCCGCGGTAATATCCAGCGATAGCCGGCGATAAAAAAAGGCGCGCTAAGCAAGGTTTGCGATATTTATCGCATGTTCTTGCTAATATGCTCCTTAATCTCCCCGTTCCTTAAAAAACATTAATGTATCCTTGTGTAATGTAACTGGTGCTCACGTTAAGTGCTCTAAACCTTTGGGTTGAATTTGCTCTATATAAGACTGCAAAAAAAAAAAGCAATTGGAGTGTCGCATACAAAAACATGGCAAATAGGAAATGTCACTCATAAGCAAACTCAAAACTAGGCAGCTATGTTTGTAACATGTTCTTTTCATTGAGATTTGCACTTCATCAAATGGCTAAAATAATTAAAATAAACCCTTCACTTGCAGCTAGAACCTTGGTAGTGTCATCATCTTTTATCAGTTCATCTGTAAATGAGGTCCTTAAAATTTTAAGTCTAATGCACACTATTCTTTTAAGATGATTGTTCACCCAGGCAGATGTCTAAGGTCTACTAACGCCAGGTTGATGCTGGTACCAAGAATTCGAACCCTGAACTGGGGAGGTCGAAGTATAAGCTACTGTACAGCCAAACTCTGGAATACTCTCCCAGCAAGTACAAGAGCGGCCAATTCCCTCATCTCCTTCAGAAAAAATCTGGAGACCTGGTTGTTTAACTAATTTCATCTTCTAATTCTTTTCTTCTCTTTCTGTCAAGGCTATATTAAGGTCCAGCGCCAAGACACCTTCGGGTATTCGTGCGCTTTAGAAATCACACTAACATAACATATTATCTCTGTAGGTTAAAGCTTACATGAAGGGTAAACCTGATGCATTTTTTTGTGGTAAGAAGGCATTCCACGGAGCACTAACAATGAGATGCTGGTGACCATGAATCCTGTATAATTTTTTTTGTTGCAGTTTTATATAGCGTGAACTTGACCCGAAGGCATCAGAGCACATTACATGAGTACCAGTTGCGTTACAGACTGACACATTCATTTCTAGGCACGGGGAGATTAAGTGATTTGCCCAGAATCACAGGATGTTTGAGCCTCCCGCCAGACTCGAACCTGGTTCCCCAGCTTCAAAGTCGGCTGCTCTAGCCGTTAAGCCACATCCTCTCATTCCATTCTATAGTTTGGGATGCCCAGTTTTTGTTGGCTACACTATTGCAGCTTCAAACTTGTAAATGTAGCTGATTTTGGATATAGCCCAAAATGGGAACCTGAATAGCCACCCCCGCAGCACTGAGGGCAATCAGATAATTCCTCAGTAATCCCCTTGTGTTTTTAACCAGACAGAAAGAGCAGAATTCAACGTCAGGTATTGAAAATGGCTGCCAGCCTGTGCTTTGAGATTTAACGGCTCCACATAAGCAACAAAGGGTTCAGCATAGCCAAAACTTCACATATGACTCCTCCCTTACCTTTATGCAGTTACCCAGAGGTTTTCAGGGGAGTTCTTCAGGCTGGAATTAGGTGGGAGACATCTGAGAGTCAGGTATGATATGTACAAACAAAAAGGTCACCGCCACAAAGTCTGTTTGAATCCTCTGCCAAATTCAGCTACTCCAGCTACCTCCATCTACAAAGCACCACAAAAGACTTCCACCCTATGATATCTTTATTGAATTGTATCATTGCTGTCCTGGGTTCCTCACTACAACTTTTGTCTACAGCAGTGTAGTTCTGTTGCCCCACCTAATTTCCTAATTTTCTTCTGGTGCTCCCTGATGTGCTTCAGAGTTGGTTTTGTGTAAGTGTGGGCGGAGCAGGCATAGTGCCTCTACGCGAAGTTCCAGGGAGTTGGAAAACATGCGCACTCACAAGACGTACAATGTAGGGGTTATCAGTGAAGAAGGACGGCGAGGAGGAGGAAGGAGAGCGACCAAGGTGAGGAGGAGGCTGCCACGGATGGTAAGTGCCTTTTTAATTACTTTATATTTACTTTGGGAGGGTGGAGGGGCCGGCTAACTACACTCCGCCACGGAGTCGTAGTTTTGCCTAAACTCCGCGTTCGCAGCGGAGTTGGCAAAACTATGTAAACTACGCTGGCGGAGCATAGTTACCCGCCCAGGTTTAGTTTTGTGTCAGTGTTGAAATATAGAAATTTTCTTAACATCTCTGGCCAGCTCAATCTAATCCAATCTAACCCTTTTCACTACTTAGGGGCCAATTCCGATCCGGGTCGGAAACCGTACCGACCGACATGGACTGGGACAGAATTCCGACCGACGCGTACACGTGCCGTACGACCTGCGAAATACGATGCGTTTTGTACAAAATACAAACGACTCACACGGAGTATATTCAGTCTGACCGAAACATACGGAAAACATTGTCTCGCTCGTAAACGGACCCGGAACACTTCCGACCGACACGGACCTTGATTAGTTTCGACCGACACGAACACGCGCCGTACGACCTGCGAAGTACGATGCAATGCGTGTGTAATTAATCCGACTCGCACGGAGCTCAAGACGTAAAACTGAAACGTACGGAACATAGGGAATAGCAATGAAAGAGCCCGTCGTGCCCGACATGTACGCGAACGCTGCAACATAGCACAATGTAGTGTGACCGACTCGGATCACCCCCCAATTGACGCTACAAGCATCCGTTCCAGTCAACTGAACGAAGCCGTCATGCTCCAAATAAATCAACTAAAATAGACAGAAAAAGGACAAACAAGCATTGACAAAAAAAAAAAAAAAATATTCAAACTAAGACACACCCACAACTCCACCTATATAAAGGGCCAAAATCCATACCATGATCCTTTGCAAATTCAACAGACCTGCCAGCAGAGAGCACCACTACACTGCACTGAGACATACACCCACAACCCACCCACTACAAAACCTGCACAACACTAGCACATCTCAAAAAGCACACTCACAAACACCCAGCATTACTTTTACTCACTCACCCTCATTCTCACACCCACACCCACATCAATCTCCACCACCACCCATCACCATGCCCCCAAAGAAGAATCCAAAGTTCACCGATAGTGAGTTGGAAGTCATGGTAGATGAAATCCTCAGAGTAGAGCCACAGTTATTTGGTGCATTGGTCCAACAGACCCCCCTGTCCCAGAAAACAAAGATGTGGGCGAGGATTGTGGACAAGGTGAACGCACAAGCAGCTTGCCTGCGCACAATGGACGACATCAGGAACAGGAAGTACGACATACGCAGGAGGGTCAAGAAGCTCATTGGCAAAGACCATGCCGTGAGCCAGCGCACTGGCGGTGGCCCTCCTGCCAAACCTGTGCATTTCACTTCCTGGGAGGAGAAGGTGCGGGCCATCCTCCCACCGGTGGGCATCCATGGATTATCCGGAATACCAGAGCCTGATGAGTACACAAACAACTAATCTAAATTGTGAGGCAATAGCAATCCACACCCACAGACATGAATGTCAGGGGGTCAGTGAAACTATTCACTGTCATCAAGCCACATCAACCCCAAGCAAAATATCCTGTGATGTGTCTGCCAGTTAGATCAACACAATACCTGCAATGTCCCATGAACATGTAACTATGCCAATACATGTACAAACATACTGACAAACACAGCAAGGATTTGGCTCCAAACAACAACAAACACTGTCAGCCATCTTCCTAGCACAGTTACACTCACTCCCAGGGAAGCAGAGTCCCAGGAAGGAAGGTATAGTTTGCTGGGAAGGTGGGTGTAGCCAAAAGCATGATGGGAGTCTTAGTCACAGCCCAAAGTCCACATCCCACATGGCCCAGGAATATCCCCATGCACCATGCTCACCTCACAGGGAGTGGAAAAGTACTGCCAAGGTGGCTGACACTGGCCTCTGCTGTGGGGAGCACAAGGCCCTGCTGGGAGTAGTGCTCAAACAAACACCAGGCCCCACTGTCTGACACCTTGATTGTGAAGTCTGACTCACTGTCAAAGAAGCATGGTTCATGATGGCCTATCTGGGCTGTGGCTGTGGGGGAGGAGAAGTGCTAGTTCCGACACCATCCACCAGCAGGCCCTATCACACACACACACACACCCCCAACACCAAACACCACACCTGGGACTAAGCCCAACCTGAGACTCAAGGTAAATCTACTTCCAAGATGCCTGACACTGGACCCTGGGGTGAGGAGCACCAATCCATGGTGGGATCTGTGTTCAAAATCAGATTTTAACTAACAACGTACCTGAAATGTAACAGGAAAGTTCACCATTCGCAAATGTATTTAAATGTAGCACAAACTCACAGCAAGGCAATGGGAACCATACACCAGTCACATGCAGCAGCCATCTTGTCTGCACACATTCACTACCAGGAAAGCTGAGTCACAGAAAGGAAGTTTGGGTCTGCTTGGAAGGTGGGTGTAGCCAAAAGCATGATGGGAGTCGTAGTCACAGCCCAAAGTCCACATCCCACATGGCCCAGGAATACCCCCATGCACCATGCTCACCTCACAGGGAGTGGAAAAGTACTGCCACGATAGCTGACACTGGCCTCTGCTGTGGAGAGCACAAGGCCCTGCTGGGACTTGGGCTCCAAAAAACAACAGGACACCACTGTCAGCCATCTTGCCAGCACTGCATCACTCACTCCCAGGGAAGCAGAGTCCCAGGAAGGAAGTTTGGGTTTGCTGGGAAGGTGGGTGTAGCCAAAAGCATGATGGGAGTCGTAGTCACAGCCCAAAGTCCACATCCCAAATGGCCCAGGAATACCCCCATGCACCATGCTCACCTCACAGGGAGTGGAAAAGTACTGCCAAGATGGCTGACACTGGCCTCCGCTGTGGGGAGCACAAGGCCCTGCTGGGACTTGGGCTCCAAAACACAACAGGACACCACTATCAGACAACTTGAACATAAACTCACTGTCATGGAACCATGGTCCATGGTGGCCTATCTGCTCCAGGGGGGAGGAGGAGTGGTACCTCAGACTACATCTACCAGCAGGCCCTGTCACACACACCACTCCCACTAACACAAAACAACACACCTGTGTCAGGCACGGGAGTGCACTTGTGTCTCAATGGCCATGTAAGTCAATTAATCAATACATGAGCTGTTCATGCACACAGCTCTACGTGCACATAAAAATGCATCAAGCTTCAATGAAAATGTTCTAAACCAACATTGGCATCTGCCTGTGACAACTGAGGACAATGCAATGCACATACACTCATCATGAAGCACAGTAGCAACTTTAATGTGTGTGATACGTTGATGTGTGCTGAACCACAACATACATTGTGTGTCTCTTCCATCCACAGGTGAAGCTGGAGAAACTGCAGGGACAGGAGAAGAAGAATCCCAGTCCCAGACTCTGTTTGAACCTGAGCTTTCCAGTGTGGATGCCTCCCAGTCCTCTTCGGACGACGATGAACGACCTGGCCCCTCCGGTGTGGATCAGCGTGCAGCACCAGCAGTTGTAACATCAGCACCCCCTGCCACCACTCCTGCTACATCTGCGAACACCCAGATGACCCCTACCAACACTGACAGCCCAAGTCAACATAACACCGAGGGCACAGCAACACAGGGCACCCTGGAAGTGGCGGACAATACCACCAGTGCCAACACAGAAGGAGGCCCAGTGTTGTCTGTGCCTGCAACGGCAGGTCATGCTCGTGTGGGTAGGGGTGGTGTGAGTGGGGGCAGGCTGAGGCCACGGCCTGAACATGGTGCTGCACCGCAAGCTGACCCACAGTTGGGATGCATCATACAGGCCTATCAGGCATGCTCCGGAGACTTTGGCCAGGTAGTGGGGTTCCTCAGGGACATCAAACAACAGCAGGCTGAACATCATGCCAGATTGGACTCCCACATGTCCCGGGTGGAGACACACATGTCCCGCATGGAGTCCAAAATGGACAAATTGGATGGACTCACGGCGTGCATGGGGATATACTGACATGCCTCCGCCAGATTGCAAACAACATGTCCACACCTCCCTGTGTGCCCACTACATCTGTTGCCACTACATCTGCAACTGCCACAGGGAGGGATGAGGACTCTGGTGGAGAGTCCACCGAACCGCCCCAGCCTGCACCTGAGGGTCCCCCTAAAAAGAAGAAGAGGGGTCGTCCTAAGAAGGACAAGTGAGAGCCAGCTGGCTATGCACATCCCCCAGGAAGTGAACACCTGCTCCTGATATCACCCATTGTGTGCAAAACGTTCACCTTGTTGACTGCCACCCAACTCTCCCACATGTGATGGAGGGGCTACGTTGGAACAATGAATCAAATGACTGTGGACTTCACTCTGGAAAATTCATCTACCAACACTACCAACTCCTCTGTGAACTTTGGATTTTTATTGCACTGTACAGCACTTTCTACCACGTATACCATTCACACACATGTATGTAAATAAATCATTAATAACACAATACTTGCCTCTGTTGTAAAGTAAACTGGGTTTCTCACATAGAGATGACGCAATGCTAAAGAAAGACTGTGCATGTAAACTACTACAGCAATGTAAACACAGTTCTGTTACTCATGTTGATGTGAGACATATCAGAGATAGACACCACTAGGTCAACACAACACTTATTCACTATGCCCATCATACTCATTGCCTCCAACATTGTGAACTGAAAATACACAGAAACACAGAGGCTGTGGCAATCAGGCCACAGGTATAGTATGCCAAAGATTGTCAGATGTGTGGATACAGAGGAAGCACATTACAAAGTGGTGCACACCTTTATTACACATACACAACAAGTGAACTGACTGACAGATGCAAGGTATCCTCACATGACAGTGAGCAAAAAGTAACCCAGAGGGCCAGACATGCCAGGACTGGGTTGTATGGGATGATGCATACGGGTCCCATGAAAGGTTGCACTCTGTGACCGGATTGTGTATTTTTGGAGGTCACATGTCACCAGACAACAGCCAACGGACCCTGTGAAGGACAGACATACAACAGTATTGTTATCACAAAATGACTGCATACATCTACAATACACATTACATACACAATTCCCAAGATTTGTGTTAAAAACCTATGATCCAGCGGTCCAGCGCCAGGAACCCTGGACCTCCCACTACCCATCGCTACGACACCACCACCCTCCTCGCACTCAACCCTGGAAGACTTAGAGAATGCCAACAGGCCTCGCCGAACACGACCCACGGCCAGTTCTCCTGCCTCCACTGCCGCCAGACCCTCGCCGCCACCCCGGCCTCCAACACCGCCAACGCCAGCACCGGCGACACCCTAAAATGCATCCTCCTCAATGTACGCTCCGTACACAAACACACCATGGAAATCTGGAACCTACTCGACTCTCTTTCGCCCGACATCGCCTTCTTCACAGAGACCTGGACCAACGCATCCTCCGCCCCCGACATCAGCACCGCCATCCCAGACGGATACAAGATCCAGAGGAAAGACCGCCCCAACCACCCAGGAGGGGGCCTCGCCATCGCCCACAAGATCACCCTCCACCTCACCACCTCCAGCGAAACCTTCCCCTCCGCCGAACACCTGCCCTTCAAGATCCAGACCACCCCCAAAGCCACACTCCGAGGAACCCTTGTCTACGGACCCCCCGGCCCCGAACACCCTTCGCCACCACCATCACCGACTTCATCGCACCCCACGCGATCGCCTCAACAAACTACATACTCATTGGAGACCTGAACTTCCACCTTGACAACCCCAGCGACCCCAACTCCACTATCCTTCGTGACAACCTCGCCAGCATCGGACTTAAACAACTCGTCAACACACCGACCCACAGAGCAGGACACACCCTCGACCCCATCTTCGCGGCAGGAAACAGCGTCCATTTCAGCCACACAACGCAGCCGCCATGGACCGACCACCATTGCGTACACTTCGCCATCAACAAACCCAAGGCACCCAAACCAGCCCCACGCCCACCATGAAGGAACTGGAGCAAGGTTACCGACAAGCAACTTAACTCCACCCTCACCCGAGACAACCACACCTGGGCACCCGACGCAAACAGCGCAAACGACGAAGCCAGAGAACTCCACACCTGGATCTCCAACTGCACATATGAGCTCGCCCCGCTACGCAACCCCGACAGACAACCCCCCAGGAAAGCCGCCTGGTTCACAACCGCTCTCCAAGAAGCCAGACACACCTGCAGACGCCTGGAGAAGAACTGGAGAAACACCAAGACAACCGAAAACCACACCACCTACAAGGATGCCATGACGGACTACCACAACCAGATCAGAGCCACCAAAAAGAACTTCATCCACAACAAAATCCTGGCCAATTCCACCAACTCCAAGGAACTTTTCAGTGTCATTCAAGAATTCACCAACCCATGCAGCGAAGCCACAGACATCACCCCATCCCAAGACCTCTGCGACAAGCTTGGAACCTATTTCCAAAACCTCAACGACAACTTCATCGACCATCCACCAGGTGCCACAGACGGCCCCCCAGAAACACCAGCCAGCCCACCATCTCCAACTGGACACTGATCACGGCCGAAGACACCGCCTCGACCATGAAAAGCATCCACTCGGGGGCCCCCACCGACCCCTGCCCCCCTCACATCTACCACAGAGCCGTGGCCGCCATCGCACCCAAACTACAGCGCACCATCAACACCACCTTCAAAACAGGCACCTTCCCAGACGACTGGAAGCGGGCAGAAGTCAGACCCCTGCTCAAGAAGCCCACAGCTTACCCCACCGACCTCAAGAACTATCGGCCCATCTCGCTCCTCCCCTTTGCAGACAAAGTTGCAGAGAAAACAGTCAACAGGAAATTGACACGATTCATTGAAGAGAACGCCGTCCTTGACCCGTCCCAATCCGGATTCCGAAGCAACCACAGCACAGAGACCGCCCTACTTGCCGCCACAGATGACATCCGCACCCTCCTGGACCAAGGCCACTCCGCAGCCCTCATCCTACTCGACCTATCAGCGGCCTTCGACACCGTCTCCCATCGCACACTAGTCGTCAGACTAAATGACGCAGGCATACAAGGAACAGCCCTGGACTGGATCCGATCATTCCTCACCGGAAGAAGCCAAAGGATCAGACTCCCACCCTTCCTCTCCGACCCCACGAAAATCACCTGCGGAGTCCCACAGGGTTCATCATTGAGCCCCACCCTCTTCAACATTTACATGGCCCCTCTCGCAGCCATCGTCCGAAAACACGGCCTTAACATCGTATCCTACGCCGACGACACCCAGCTCATCCTATCCATCACCAAAGACCCCACCACTGCCAAACTCAACTTCCAGAAAGGAATGCAAGACGTCGCAGTCTGGATGACCAACAGCTGCCTGAAGCTCAATGCCGAGAAGACAGAAGTCCTCGTCCTCGGTACCACCCCTTCTGCATGGGACAGCACCGTGTGGCCAACCGCCCTCGGAAGCCCACTTACCCCCTCAGACTACGCCAAGAACCTCAGCATCGACCTCGACTCATCACTCTCCATGAACCGACAGGTCAATGCCGTCACCTCCAGCTGCTTCAACACCCTCCGCATCTTCCGCAAGACCTTCAAGTGGATCCCCCCTGAGTCAAGGAAGACAGTCACCCACGCACTCATCACCAGCAGACTGGACTATGGAAACGCACTCTATGCCGGCATCAACAAGTCCCTACTCCGCAAACTCCAGACAGTACAAAACACCGCCGGCAGACTCGTCCTCGGCATCCCCCGACACGAACACATCAGCCAACACCTACAAAGTCTCCACTGGCTCCCCGTGGAGAAAAGAGTCACTTTCAAAATCCTCACTCACGCCTACAAATGCCTACACAACAACGGACCCAAATACCTCAACGACAGAATCAACTTCCACGTACCCAAAAGAAACCTCCGATCTTCCAACCTCGCACTGGCCGAAACCCCGCGCATCCACAGAGCCAGAGCAGGAGGAAGATCCTTCTCTCACATTGCAGCCAAGACCTGGAACGAGCTACCGGCAGACATCAGACGCGCCCCCTCCCTGAACACCTTCAGGAAGACCCTCAAGACCTGGCTCTTCGGCTAAACAGATCTGCGGACGCCCCCCCTCAGCGCCTTGAGACCCTCACGGGTGAGTAGCGCGCTTACAATTCCCTGATTGATTGATTGATGAATCATGTCAACACTGTTTGGGAGAACATACTAACTCGAAGGACACATCAATGCAATGATCATGTCAAGTAGCATCCAGCCACACGTATGCACCCACATTGCACCACATAAACACATCTCTGGCAAGGGAAAAACCTAGACAACTGATCACTGCATACTCACAATTATGAGAACAAGTTGTTGATGAGCTGAGTCCAGACATCCCTCTCACCCTCATCGTCACTCGCTACATGACCCAGGCCTGGATCCTCCCCTGCTGGCGGTTGATGGTCATCATCATCTTCGATGAGAGGCACCTCCTCCCTCACTGCCATGTTGTGTAGCATGCAACACACAATAAATATCCTGCACACCTTTTCAGGTGCATATTGGAGGGCCCCTCCTGTCTTATCCAGGCAGCGGAATCTGCTTTTCAGGAGTCCAAATGTCCGCTCAATCACTCGCCTGGTCCGCCCATGTGCTTCATTGTAACATAGCTGTGCTGGTGTGACTGGGTTTCTAAGAGGTGTCAGCAACCACGGCATGTTGGAGTATCCAGAGTCACCTACATACAAACAAACAAACATGTCATGGGTCAGGAAAGAGCGTTAAATTCCAAAATCAAAAAAATTACAAGGCAAACAGAGATTACACACCGACAAGCCAGGCACGCTGGTTCTGCAGCTGTGACATCATCTGTGGGATCCTGCTATTCCTCATAATGTAGGCGTTGTGTGCAGAACCAGGGAAACGGACACAAACATTTGATATTGTCATGTCCAGAAGACATACCACCAGGGCATTAATGGAATGGAAATGTTTCCTGTTTCTGTATGTCTGCTCATGTGCGTGTGGTGGTACCAAAGCCAAATTTGTACCATCAATTGAGCCTATAACATGTGGCATCCTTCCCAGTGCTTAGAAGTCAGCCTTTATTCCTGGCATTTGTTGTGGAGTTGGAAATTTGATGTACCTGTCCAGATGACACACCATTGCCTTCAAAACATCACGTAGCACACAGCTGAACATGGTCTGTGACATCCCACCAGCACCAGCCACAGTGTATTGGAAGGTTCCCGTGGCAAAGAAATGTAGGGCTGCCATCACCTTCACCTTGGGGGTCAGAGCAGTAGGATACGCCCGTCCAGGTTGTAAATGTGGGGCCAGCTGCTCCGCCAAATCCTCAATAAGTGGTCCTGTGAAGCAGTAACGTCGGATGCAGTCACGTTCATCATCCATGGTTGCAAGGTCTGGGAAGGGTCTGTGGACATTTGCCCTCCTGCAGTATATAGGGAATCAAAGAAAGATTGTCAATTCCCCTACATATGTGGCAATGACCATGCAAAATGGCACATGCTACATCATATCAAGACACAGCTGAGTAAGGTCTGCGCAATTCAGCATGGACACATATGCCAGCTATGTGCCCCTTACCTAACATTTCAGCTCCACATGGTGATACAACAAGTGCTATGCTATGTTGTTGTCAATCTATGGGCTCTGTCACAGTACATCTGAACAAATGTCACATACCAAACACACACCTCAGTGAGTAGTGAGGATAGATGTGTTGGCAAAATGACAGGTGTGTGTAAGTTACACACACAGGGATCATGTATTGGCACATGGACACAGTCAGTATGTAAAGTATGATGTACATGTACCAGCATAACCATTAAACACCCGTGATGAGCTAACAGGCCTGTTTGCAGTGCAGACATGGATGTCTGTGACACACAGACACAACAGCAACTCACATGCCCAAATCAGATGGATGTTGGAAAGGATTAACATCTCACAAATACAATTAGGTCCATGTGCGTAGCACTATACACAAATACTCAGGATGTACCCCACAGTGCAAGCTCAGGAACACCCTGTAACACACAGTACATATCATGTGCAATTTCATGTGTATGTAACATGTCATGAGACAAAGTGCCCCTGTAACTGTGCCCATGCCACGGGTGTTGGTCAGCAAAGTTCACACTCACAGTAGTGAGGTGCATCAGACACAATGCCTTTTTGTCACCATGTAACATAGGACATCCTGGTAGTGTGTGCCACATTGTGCAACATCAAATATGATATGTGTAGACATGTACCCACACATGTAATGAAGCCTGAAATGTGATCACATGTACTGTGTGACAGGCTGTCAGTGTGTTGAAGAGCACCTGAATCCCTGCCAAACAATTTAGGTTGGCATCCTTTGGCCATTGACTGGAATGGAGACATACGCGGGTGTGATTTCGCTAAACGCGTCGGACACTTAGGGACCGAGGCGTACGCATGCATTGTACATTGAATGTAATGGAGACATACGCGGGTGTGATTTCGCTAGACGCGTCGGACACTTAGGGACCAAGGCATACGCACGTATTGTACATTGACTGGAATGGAGACATACGCGGGTGTGATTTCGCTAGACGCGTCGGACACTTAGGGACCAAGGCGTACGCACTCATTGTACATTGAATGTAATGGAGACATACGCGGGTGTGATTTAGAAAGACGCATCAGACAGTTAGGGACCAAGGCGTACGCACCCTTTGGCTATTGAATGTCATGGAGACGAACGCGTGCTTGATACGTTTACGACTCGTGTGCACACAGATTCCGTTGGCTCACTGCAACAATGTTTCAAAGTGAATGGTGTCATGATGCAGAATATTTGAACAACGCGGCAGGCATGTCCAATGCGTTAAATGGCATGGATTGGGCGATTTTGGATAATGCGAACGACTCTGACCTATGTCTTTGACCGCATCTAACAGATTCTGCCTCAGGAGCATGGGATATAAGGCTGTTTGGACCCCAGAGACTTCACTTGCCTGCACTACATGCTACAGGATTGAATCTCAGAACACCACTGCTGCTGTCTCTGCATCCTCTGTGTCCTGCAATGGCACGTACTGTGGAGAGAGCACCATCATTCACAGAGGAGGAGAACCAGGCCCTGCTGGACAGCCTCCTTCCACAGTACTGCTAGCTGTATGGGAAACCAGGGGAGCAGGTGAGTGTAGAGTCCAATGCCTTTTCTATTGTACATGTTATCTGACTGGTACTACTGCAATTGTGAACAGCAAGGGCAAGCATGCACACTCAGTAAGTTTAAGTCTCAGAGTGTTTTGATGCATGTACTGTACTTGTGCAGTGATGAAAATGGGTAGTTTGGCATGTTTGGGGTTTCCAGGCACTGTTTTATGTTGTGAATGCAGGCTTGCACACAGGACAACTGCCCATGACCATAGTTGCACTACCTGTATACATCATATGCACTGCTAATTACATGTATGTCCAACTGTGTGATTGAGAAACATGGTGCATGTGTAGTAATGGTGTCTCACATTGTCATCCTCACAGGTTTCTGCCCATGAGAAGCAGGAAATTTGGCAGACCATCGTCCAGGCAGTAAGATCGGTGGGGGTCTTCAGACGCCGCATCCGCCACTGCCAGAAGAGGTGGCAGGACCTTCGTGGCTGGACCCGACTGATTGCATGAGTCCAGCTGAAGCTGTCGCCTCCTCCCAGGAGGGGCGGACGCCGGACCCTGACCCCCCCACATGCTCCGGATTCTGGCGGTGGTCTTCCCAGACCTGGATGGGCAGTTGAAGGCCAGACAGCAGCAAGGAGGGAGTAAGTCCATGCCTTTTAGGTGTATTGTGTATAACCTGCAGTTTGCACTCCTTCAGCCTTGTTACACTCCCACAGTCTGTCTGTCTGCTCAGACAAGTACCATGTGGCTACATTTGGTGAAGCCCCATTCTCATCTGATGACTAGGTGTGTCCCTTCCCCTCTTTGACATGTGTCATTTGGGTTGTGTGTATTTGCTGTTGTCCAAGGGATTGTTGAGGGCCACATCTGCAACAGGGGCATTGAATTGAGCAACATGGGTGAGGCTATTGTGTGACATGTGTCAGCACATTGTTTGATAAATGACCTGTGCTCTGTGTGTGCTCCCCATATATGTACAAATTGCTGTTGTGAGTCAGCATAGGAGTGTGAGGTATTGACTACACACCCATGGAGCAGACATGACCAATGTTGAGGCCTCAGACAAATGATGTGTATGAGTGTAACAAATGCATAGTCACCTTCATGGTGCTACCAGTAATCCCATGTATCACATGGCCCATGGACAGGTATGCCTACTCCGGTCATCTGAGACACTCTGGCCTCCTAATCTTGGGTGTGAGCCAACACTTTGCCCATTGTGAACGTATTTATCATGTGTCTGACTCTGTGTCATGGTGGACTGCCATAGATTTTTGTGGTTCATAAGTCTGCTATATGTTTGTCATGGACAGACATCGAACATGTGGTTAGTGGATCTGCACACAGGGCAAAACATATGTGTGTAGACTCTCGACTGTGCATAATGGTGGGTTGAACTGATATGTGTAAACAGCCTTACTATGTCCCGTTGAGGCCCTTATGTGTTCAGGTATCCATAGTTGTTGACTCACAAACTGAAATGTGTAATTTTCATAACGTGGCATTATCAGATTCTCTCACATGTGTGTAGCATGTGGTGACCATGTATACATGACCACTACCGGAGTTCCATTCACAGTGCGAACATGAGTGTGGCACGGTGCTGACTGTGGAGTCGGCATGCACTGCCCCGGGGACAGGAGTCAGTACTGACTGATTGGCCAGACAGGCCTGTGGCCTTGTGTTTCACAGTAAAATCTGGGGCATGCAGTATTGGAACTTGTCTGTTGTCCTGCAGCCACACTGTTGTATCTTTGGGTTTCAAGACATGAGGCCATCATGGTGTCTGGGAAAGGAAGTATGTTCATCATATCAACAATGAGTTCGACCACACAAATGCTGTCCCAAATGCAGAGTCAGTGGCCTGAGATGAGACATGTGTGTAATGTGACACCTGACAGTAACCATCAGATCAGATCAGACAACTGGGTAATCAGTGAATGCCTGCCCATGTGATGACTGACATCATACATACTATGGAGTGATGGGTCCATTGCCAGCATGTCTACGCAAAGCATGGTTTACTGGCAGACTGATAAGTGCCAGGTTCACATATCTGTATTCAATTTAGCTGTTGCTTTTGAATGATGCCAGGGCTTGCACAGTGATGTGTTGCATTTAAGGTCATGTGTCCAGCGAATACAGGTGACTGATGTGATTCTGTTTCTCCTCCTTGTTCACAGCATCATCGGCAGATACTGTAGGGGACAGCTCCACGGACCGAGAGGAGGCGCAGAGCCAGACTGGTTCCAATGTGGAGGAGTTGGAGGGACCCAGTGGCATGGAGGGTGAGGGGAGCCACACCGAGGGCCAGTCAGCAGCAAGTACCTCAGCTGAAGATCGCTCCAGCTCCAGTGAGGACTCCCTTGTGGAGGCGGGTGTGACAACACCACAGAGCACAGATAGCGAGTCTGTCCCCGCCACCACCACCATCTCCACCCTCCCAGTTGCTCCCAGCCCTGATGTCCGTGGAGCCTCCCATGTTAGGGAGCATGTCTCCTTCAGTCCAGGCACCACACCCCCTGCACCTGTCTGCCCTGCTGCCCTGAGTGTGGAGTCTGTGGACTTGCTGAAGCAAATCCATGTGGGGCAGACATCGATGCTCAGTGTCCTCCATGCTCACACTGGTCTATTGACACAATTGGTGTCATTCATGGAGGGCAGCTCAGCAGCCATGTCTCCCCAACAGTGGATCAGTCAGTCCATGGCCTCCTCACTGACGGCAGCAGTGTCCCTCCTCCAACAGTCCCTCACCCCACCTACCTCTGCCCTATCCACAATCCCCACTACCCTACCGGACGAACGCACACTCACACAGGCACCTGCACGCACAACAACGGACACAAGCAGCACACGGCAAGGTCAACCAAAGCAAAAACGCACAAGCACGCACACTCAGGGGACTGATGGCACACACACAGGGGATAGGGTACAGACACACAGACAGGCAACCACAACCACTCTGCAGTCCTCAGATACCTCTCCCTCCAAAACCCCTTCCCTTGACTTACCTGCAACCCCCCCTTCACAGAAGCTCTTCCTCTGTGAGCTTGGCCTCTTCCCCACAGATACATCAGGTCCAACTCACAAGGGGAAGAGGAAGCCAACACAGCCAGAGGGTAGACCCACCCACCCCCGCACACCCTCCCCCAAGAGCAGGGACACTGAGGCCCCCACGCGCAAATCCCCCAGGACCAGGAAGAGCAAGACCCCACCACAATGCCGCACTCCCACCACACAGTCTCTGTCATCCAGCACCCAGGCCACCACTCCTTGGGTTCTCACGCCACACCCTGCCCCAGGTTCACCCACACACAGGTACAACATCCCCAAATTGATTAGGCCCTCCCCCCTTCCACCCCAACCTCACCCCCTCAGCCTGTTCCTACGACTGCGGTGGAGACCGTGTCCCCCCATCTGACCCTCACACTTCATCTGAGCCCCAGACAACACCTTTGGACATTGGCACTGCAGTGGAGACCCCGTCCACTCCGTCTGACTTGGGCACTGCAGTGGTGACGGCGCACACTGTATCAGACACATCCACTGCAGTTGCCACTGACACTCCTGCACCCACCACACCTACCCTGCCCCCTACTGCTATCCCCTGATCCTGTCCCTGTGGTGCCTGGACTGCCCCTATGTATGCCCCTTCAAGGGGAGATGTCCCCTGGCTGTAGCAGTGCAGGCAAGCAATGTGTGACGAGTAGTCATATGTCACAAGAAATCCAGACAATTGCAATGGACTGGCCATTGGCCTTTGGATTTATCATCGTATCAAACTGTTCATTTTTCGAAAGCTGAATAAAGCTAAAGTTTGTTTTTGTCTAGTTTTGCATTTAATGTACATGATGTTGCTGATGATTGTCATTAAGTTGCTGATGCTATTGTGTTTGTTGTAAATAAGTGATTTGGTGATGGGATGGACTGCATGTGGTCCATGGTATATGTGTCCTATTACGGTATGTAGCCATGTCATCCTTTGCTGCAAATTGAGGTGGTCATGATCAGAATTACTTGGCACAGAGAGTGTCACCTTCTTTTCACAACTTCACATCTTTGGCTTACACTGTTGCACATATGTTGGGCTCAGATTTGTGCACATTGTACTTTTTCCAGACTGTTGGACCATCTACACTGGACATGCAGATTGTCACGTCAATGATGAACAAGTGATGTGTGTCTTCAGTGCAACTTGCTAGCCATGTGTTTTGATGTTGTGCAGATGACTTAAGAGTCACTCCTGTACACAGGTTGACGTGACCAGAACCTTCAGGGTGTCGTAATTGTTGTCTCAGTGACCAATTTTTATGCTGACATGACTTAGCCCTGCACAGACAACGTTTGACACAGCTGACCTTACACATGAGTGGTGTCACCTCATGACAGTGTGTTCTTCCGTGACATTGACTGGGTCCATGTGGTGTGTTATGTGAGCATGTCTCTGTGGGTAACCTTCCCTGTTTCTACACAGCCTATATTCCCTTCAGATGTTCCGGTTTGTGATGCTTGCTGATTTGTCCTGTGTTTATCCGACGTCTTTGAAGTAGGTTTTCTGGGATGTAGGTGCATGGTAGAATACTGGTCCTTCGGGTGTAGTCCGTGGGTCTGTTTGATGTAAGGACCTGGAATGTGGGCAAACGCACATGGGACAGATTCAGGATTCACCACGGCACATTTGTGTTTCACACATCAGGTTGTTTTCACTATGTGGTGTCTTTCTGTGACTGGGTCACCTGTATGTGTGTGTGACTGCTCACGCTCATCATATCCGAAACTTCAATGTCGTGTGCTGTCAACATGTGTTCTTTGTGGGTCTCCTAGGGCTCTTCATTGGTCTGGGACTGTGACAGGGATCCCGATGTGTCAGATACATTTCACATCATGCACATGTAACTCATACTATGCATTGTGGAAAACATTCACAAGGGTTGTTGACTGGCCATGTGTGATGTGTTTGTATACCTTGGATCCTCCCTCCACCCCTGGGATTGTCATAGGTGCATGTGCAATGTCACCAGTCCATGTGGGCTTAGCTGCTGCACATTGTTGCAGATCAAGGTGTGTGGTGTTGAGAGTGGGCATAACTGAGTTATCTCATGTCTAGGCCCCTACCTACATAGTGACCTTAAATTACAGGCCATGCACAGTGATTTTTCTGTGTGAGTGTGATGGAAGTTTGTCTGTCACGACATGACAAGGTGCGCACATGTGACTGTGCTCCACAGTATGGGTTACATCCAAATTAGCCATCACAGAGGGATTATCATACAGGCTACTATCACCACAATGTAGGGTCCTTGTGGGTACTGATGGAGTGGGTCTGTCTCTTGCTGTGTTGGTTGGTGTTCCGGCCAGCTTATGTCACATGAGTCTGTTGTGAACCCAGTCATCTGACAATGCCTGATTGCCCACATAGAGATACCCAATTCCTGTGTAACTTCTGGATTGCACTGTGTACACATATGTCTCATTGGAGATCAGGCACACATCATGTGTATCTTACTATCCTGGGTACACTGAGACAAACACACAAGTTGTGTTCGATATGCAGTGTGAGGCTGACTGGTTGTGTTTGTGCATCTGCACCCATGCATTGGTATAGTTTTTGTGGGCCATTGGCTGGAAGTTGGTTGTAGGTTTTTCATACTGTCCCTGGGACTCCTACCTCATCAGTCTGCACATTCATCATGGTTAGTGTGTCCCATTGCTGCCATGGTATGGGTCTTGATCAACAAAAAGCTGCAGTATACATATGATTCCTTAGTATGTGTGTCTGTTTGTGTGCATATGTGTGTATGGATTATGATGGTCACTACTTACATTGTGTATTTGTCCATTGGAGGCATTGTCAGCCCCCATGTGCGATGCTTCTCTGCACATGGCAGAGGATGTTTAGTCAACACAGAAATCTTTCACTCAGCAGCTCAATGTTTGTTAGCAACACAACCACTACTTTGCCACTACATTGCCTGTGGTGTTACGACCAGGAATCATACATGGTGGTTTGCAGATGCGGGTGAATTTGGGCCTGCAATCACCTTTTGGTCACTGTAGTGGAGTGGGCTTAAAGCCCATTACCACAATGACCATGATATGCAGGAGTTTTGGACCCCACACTCACCTTTTGGTCACTGTGGAGAGGGGGGTTTTAACCCCATTACTACAATATTCATGTTGGGCTGGTGTTTTGTGCCCCGGACTCACATTTAGGTCACTGTAGTGCGGGGGGGTTGAACCCCATTGACACAGTTTTACTCAACATGCTTGGGGTTTGAGCACCACATTCACCTTTTGGTCACAACTGTGATGGGAGTTACAGTATGTGTTCCCTTTCAGTGTCACTGTTGCATGCAGTTCACACACAATACAAAAGCTTGCCATGATGGTAGGGAGGGTGTGTTTGGCCTACAACCGCTATGGGTGGAAATGCTAGTGGTGTTAGCCATCCCCCACCCTATGAGTAGGTACTACTGGTAGTGATGCCCCCCCCCCTATGATTGGGGAGTGCCGGTAGTGTTAGCCATCCCCCACCCTATGAGTAGGGACTACTGGTAGTGATGGTACCCCCCCTATGATTGGGGAGTGCTGGTAGTGGTAGCCATCCCCCACCCTATGAGTAGGGACTATTGGTAGTGATGGTACCCCCCACTATGATTGGGGAGTGCTGGTAGTGTTAGCCATCCCCCACCCTATGAGTAGGGACTACTAGTAGTGATGGTACCCCCCTATGGTTGGGGAGTGCTGGTAGTGTTAGCCATCCCCCACCCTATGAGTAGGGACTACTAGTAGTGATGGTACCCACCCTATGGTTGGCGGAGTGCTGTTAGTATTAGACATCCTCCACCTATGAGTAGGGACTACTGGTAGTGATGGTACTCCCCCTATGATTGGGGAGTGCTGGTAGTGTTAGACATCCCCCACCCTATGAGTAGGGACTACTGGTAGTGATGGTACCCCCCTATGATTGGGGAGTGCTGGTAGTGTTAGCCATCCCCCACCCTATGAGTAGGGACTACTGGTAGTGATGGTACCCCCTATGAGTAGGGACTACTGGTAGTGATGGTACCCCCCTATGATTGGGGAGTGCTGGTAGTGTTAGCCATCCCCCACCCTATGAGTAGGGACTACTGGTAGTGATGGTACCCCCCTATGGTTGGGGGTGCTGGTAGTGTTAGCCATCCCCCACCCTATGAGTAGGGACTACTGGTAGTGATGGTATCCCCCTATGATTGGGGAGTGCTGGTAGTGTTAGCCATCCCCCACCCTATGAGTAGGGACTACTGGTAGTGATGGTACCCCCCCTATCATTGGGGAGTGCTGGTAGTGTTAGCCATCCCCCACCCTATGAGTAGGGACTACTGGTAGTGATGGTACCCCCCCCCATGGTTGGGAAGTGCTGGTAGTGTTAGCCATCCCCCACCCTATGAGTAGGGACTACTGGTAGTGATGGTACCCCCTATGATTGGGGAGTGCTGGTAGTGGTAGCCATCCCCCACCCTATGAGTAGGGACTACTGGTAGTGATGGTACCCCCTATGATTAGGGAGTGCTGGTAGTGTTAGCCATCCCCCACCCTATGAGTAGGGACTACTGGTAGTGATGGTACCCCCCTATGGTTGGGGAGTGCTGGTAGTGTTAGCCATCCCCCACCCTATGAGTAGGGACTACTGGTAGTGATGGTACCCCCCTATGATTAGGGAGTGCTGGTAGTGTTAGCCATCCCCCACCCTATGAGTAGGGACTACTGGTAGTGATGGCACCCCCCCTATGATTATGGGGTGCTGGCAGTGATAGCTATCTACCCCCTATGGGTTAAGTAACGCAGGTAGTGTTGACCATCCACCCCCTATCGGTTGAGGCTGCTGCTAGTGCTAGGCATCTGCCACCAAATAGGTTGTGACTGCTGCCAGTTATTGCTATCTACCCCCTATGGGTGTAGAACTTACCGTCTGCGGGGTACGCGTCGATTCCTGTTGTTGTTTAGGTCATAGACGTACAGGACAGGGATGACATGCGCGATCGGATACATGGTTTGTTTGTCTCATAGCCGTGGATCGTGTTGTGGCGCAATTCGACGCGAAGAGACTGCTGTTCCGGATGCTGGAACGTGCTGTAAGTTGCGACCAGTTCGGCGCGTAGGAAGTACGCATTGTACTTGCCCGGCCAGAAACTGCTGTGTAAATGCTTCCGGTTGACTCGATTTCAGTGTTTCTGGTTCTGGCTCGTACGGAAAATGTTGCTTGATTCGGAGCGTACGTGTCGGTCGGGATTTGGGCATATTTGCGCATCGTACTTCTTCGTCCGGACGGACCGGCTCCCGGAACGATTGGGCCGGAAGGTAACGCTACGGACAGCTCTCGGAGGGCTGTCAGACCCGGATCGGAATCGGCCCCTTAATGTGAGTCCCAGGATACAGGAGGTCTTTTTCATTTCAATGCAAAGTAGGCCTGTGTGTCCTCTCAGTGGCAGAATAAAGAATGATCACGCTTTTGGCCATCTTTTAGAATGCCTCAGCTAGTGTGGTGTGCCAAACATAGCATTTCCCTACAACATGGCAGATGGTAGAAATAAGGAGATGAAGAGCAAAAGATGCTAAAGCTGGTCCAAAGAGACCCAAATTTACCACCACTACTCAAATTACCACTAAAATCGAAGGGCCTGATTTAAATGTTGGTGGTATGTATACTCCATTGCAATGGCGACATGAAGGTCCGCCCAATAGTTTAAATGCGGGCAGACCGTCCTTTTGGGTACCTCAGTGACTACTCTCTCACTGCCATAGCTAAACCTCTCCAACGAGAAATGGCCAATCACAATGGGTGGACATGTAGCCATATGACTCCAATGGTGAGGGGAGCATTACTTTGAAACTAAAAAAAATAAAACTGTTTGGTGCAGGGTTGCATCATACTGATGCAGCCCTGCACCAAACAGCGATATACATTGACAGGAACTGCTGTGACAGCTGTTCCTGCCAATGCTTTATACATGAACGCTTGCATGGTGCTCATTTATATATTTGACAAGCACTTGATCCTTCCGTCATGGGGTGGAGTAATTTATACTGAATCTCTAGACATCACAGTCTTGGACATTCGAAACTGAACAGGCACTCTGAGAATATTTAGACTTCTGGAAGGAGAGGAAAACTTAGCAAACTTCTGCTCAGAGTTCCTCAAAGCTTGAATCCCTCGTACATTGAACATTTCTTTTACGAAAGATTTGGAAATTGAGAGAGCACACAGAATCCCTTCTGTTCAAATTCTTGCGGATTTACTTAAACCATGAAATATCCTAGAGCCATGAACTTTAGATCTTGGGGTAAACTTTACTTCTGCTCAAGAAATTCTAGAAGTTTTTAAAACCTTCTGCGAAAACTTGTATCAACCTGATAACCCCATGAATTTTGGAAGCTTCATAGATTTTTTTGACAAACTTTTCCTCCTAAAAATGTACAAAAAGTCTAAAAACATCTTAACAAACCTATCTCTCAGACTGAAATATTAAAAGCTTTTCAAGATTTGAAACTGGGGAAAGCACCTAGCCAGGATGAATTTACGAGTAAGTTCTAATAAGGCTTATACATCCTCTCTCCTGACACCATTACATAACCTCTTCTCACACTTTTCCAAAAATAAAAGCATTCAAGGCTCTGCCTCTATGGTGACAATAGTTGTAATACCAAAAGAAGTCAAAGACCCCTTAGAAATCGAAACCTATTGCCCAATACCACATCTAAGTATTGATTGTAAATTATAACTAAAAAGCTTAGACTGGATAAAAAGATGGTGGAGTTAGACTTCCAGAGTTTCAAAATTATCAATTGGAATTCCTAGCTAGACAAGGCGCACTGTGGTTCCCTTCAACTATTCTTGATATTCCATAGTAAAGGACATTCACATGAGATTATTCGACACACAATCGACACTCTGCGCACACTAGACAAAGAATGAATACCCAAAATACCTGATTCGGAGTCTGCTTCTCTATTGTTGAATAAACATGTCAATATTGATGGTAGGAATTAACCTGTTTAAAAATCTCTTTTATTGATTTATAACTCAAACATAACCTTTCCAACAAGGACTTTTACATCTTCTTCAAGGATCACTGTCATAATATCGACGACAACAATATCGACCTACCAGAATATCGTGTCAAGAATATCGATGTCCAGAATATCGACATCCTATCTACAACATGGTAAGTACAAAAATATCCCCCCAAAAATGTTGTTTAAAATATCGAAGTTAAATATATGTTTTTTTTTTAATGTTAAAAAAATATCGTAAAATAAAAAAATACTAATAACTTAAAAATAAATTATTTTAATTTATTTGTAAATGTCAAAAATTATAAATATTAAATTTAATTTAAAAAAATAAACATACATATTTACAATTTGATATATATATATATATTTACTTTAAAATAATTAATAAATAATATTTTTATTTAATTATAACATATTAGAAATATATCAAAAATACAATTAAATATATATACACAAACACCTGTAACATAAGTATTATAAATAAAAAATATATATTATAATTTTAATATATAAAATATTAATTAAATTTTAAATAATAATTTAGTACAAAAGTAGGGAATCTGTTGGATAGCGGAGGGGTAAAAATTACTATTCCCACTCCAGTGAGTGCAACAGTAGGGAAAGTGTTGGATAGCGGGGAGGTAAAAATTACTATTACTATTCCCACTCCAACGAGTGTAACAGTAGGGAAAGTATTGGATAGCGCAGGGGTTAAAATTATTTTTCCCACGCCAGTAAGTGCAACAGTAGGGAAAGTGTTGGATAGCAAGTGGGTAAAAATTACTATTCCCACTCCAGTCAGTGCAACAGTAGGGAAAGTGTTGGATAGCGGGGAGGTAAAAATTAATATTCCCACTCCAACAACTGTAACAGTAGGGAAAGTGTTGGATAGCGGAGGGGTAAAAATTACTATTCCCACTCCAGTAAGTGCAACAGTAGGGAAACTGTTGGACAGCGGGGGGTAAAAATTACTATTTCCATTCCACTGAGTGCTACAGTAGGGAAAGTGTTGGATAGCGGGAGGGTAAAAATTACTATTCCCACTCCAAGGAGTGCAACAGTAGGGAAAGTGTTGGATAGCGGGTGGGTAAAAATTACTATTCCCACTCCAGCGAGTGCAACAGTAGGGAAAGTGTTGGATAGCGGGTGGGTAAAATTACTATTCCCACTCCAGTGAATGCAACAGTAGGGAAAGTGTTGTATAGCGGTGAGGTTAAAAATTATTATTCCCACTCCAACGAGTGTAACAGTAGGGAAAGTGTTAGATAGCGGAGGGGTAAAAATTACTATTCCCACTCCAGTAAGTGCAACAGTAGGGAAACTGTTGGATAGCAGAGGGGTAAAAATTACTATTCCCACTCCAGTGAGTGCTACAGTAGAGAAAGTGTTGGATAGCGGGTAGGTAAAAATTACTATTCCCACTCCAAGGAGTGCAACAGTAGGGAAAGTGTTGGATAGCGGGTGGGTAAAAATTACTATTCCCACTCCAGCGAGTGCAACAGTAGGGAAAGTGTTGGATAGCGGGTGGGTAAAAATTACTATTCCCACTCCAGCGAGTGCAACTCTAGGGAAAGTGTTGGATAGCGGAGGGGAATAATTTACTATTCCCACTCCAGCAAATGCAACAGTAGGGAAAATGTTGGATAGCGGAGGGGAATAATTTAGTATTCCCACTCCAGCAAAATAATTAACATTAATTAATAAATAATTAATTATTAAAAAATAATTTACCTCCCACCATATTCCCCTATAAACAACACCACCAATATTGTAAAACATTACAAAAATTAACATAATTAATTGGCAATTAATTAATTAACTAATAACAATTAACAAGCAAATTAAAAACAATCACTAATAAATTAGTTCACACAATTAACACTATAAAATAACTTTCTTTAAATAAATATTATAGAAAAAAATAAAACTTTTTTTAAATTAAATTACTTCCCACCCTACTCCCCTATCAACGCACAACACACTCTTAAAAAAGACACAATTAACATATTTAACAATTAATTAATAATTATTAATAACCAATTAATAAATCATTAATATTAATTAATAAAGATTATTAATTAATTAATAATAATTAAATTACTTCCCACCCTATTCCCCTATAAACCCACAACCCGCTACGGAACTAAAACACAAAATGTTATTAAAAAATAATTAATAACTTCTAAAAATTATTAATAAATGTATTATAATTAAATTACTTCCCACCCTATTCCCCTATAAACCCACAACCCGCTACAGAACTAAAATGCTACATTTAATTAAAAATTATTAATAACATAAAAATTATTAATAAATGTATTATAATTAAATTACTTCCCACCCTATTCCCCTACAAACCCACAACCCGCTACGGAACTAAAACACAAAAAGTTGTTAAAAAAATTCATAACTTATAAAAATGTAACACATATATTAAAATACAAAAGCAATAGTTACACAAAAATATAGAACACATACATTTAAATTAAATACTAACATACATAACACTAACTAAAAAAATGATATTTTTAACATCGATATTTTAAAAAACGATATTACTTACCTTCAACTCGATATTCTTGTCGACGATATTCTGACTGTCGATATTCTGGCATGACGATATTTCAACATCGATATTCAGGTAGGTCGATAATTGAAACTCGATATTTTGTCTGTTTACCCTTCTTCAAGTTGAAAGCAGCAATAAGGAAATTGGAGTATATTCATAATTACCTCGCCTTAGCGCAAATGAGACTGCGTATCCTGCACAATGCATATTGGACTCCCGTGAAGCTCCTTAGGTTAGGATTAGCTGATTTAAACCTCTGCTGGAATTGTAAAACAGACCCCGGGATTTAGTACTCATGCTTTTTAATTGTAAACTTATTCTCTCATTGTGGCACCAAATTCAAACAGTGTTAGAGAATATTTTTGAGACTTCAATCTAAGTTGAGGCCATTAGAGCTCTCTTAGGTATCTATGCCTCTCCATTTCTATTGACCCTGAACACTGCTCCAACTAATTAATCTCATGCTGGCCATAGGACCGAATTACAAAATCGATCCTTTAAGAATGGAAAATCTCTCAAAATAGTTTAATTCCATACTCACATTTACTATCCTTCTCAAGAAAAATGTGGAGTGCTCTTGATGTGTACCTACAACAGAATAAGCCTCTTTAATTATCCCAAGACAGCTTTGCATACTTTCTTAAATAAGAGCACCACCAGCTCCTTGTTCTCACCTATATATGTCTCCACGATCACGACCAAGATTGCTACCTGTTCCTTCGCCCAGGTGTCTCTATACCCCTCTTTTCTCCTTTTGTGACTCTCCATTCTTATTTTCCCTTGATATTAGTAAAATAATGTTTTTCTTGTATTTGCCAGAAGGAACTTACATTAAGGTTCCTATTGTTATGTTCGCACAAACATTATTATTTCGACTTAACATTGCCATTTGTTGGTTTACCAGTATCATTTAATATGGTTGATTAGACAGTATGGAAAAATATTTATATTTTTGATACCTCTTCACCTTGATGAGGAATATATTTGTTAAGCATTGTCCTCTATCACAGTGTATCACATCGAATATATGTGAGACAAATCCTTTGTCCCTCTTATACTTGTACTTGAGCTCAATAAAAGTTTTGAAATGAAAAAAAAGCTTCTAAATGCAGCTTTATATCTACCAAAGAAAGACGCAAATTAACCAAACAAGCAATGTATGGAATAAAGAGATTATGCATAGCTTCCTGTTTGTGAGTGTGAACAGAATCTTTTTCTTTGTTTACATTCTGTTCTAAAACGTTGTTAACATAATTAAAAATACATAAGGCTACAACCTCTAAATTATTTTAGGAAGCCTATATTTTAAGTAAAGATTCTAAGATAAAACCTTTTCCCTAAATTAAATGAATGTTTATTGTCACAATGCTACACGTATGTGTTTAGTCCAGGGCACACTTGCTAGAAAAATAAGCAGAGAGAGCTAATTGTGTTTGGAAAAGGTGACTTCTGGGTTACCTTGGGTATCTACGTAAAACTTGTCATGGACCTATTTGCTTCTTCCAACTCCGGGGACACTTAACTTTATCTGCGAGTCAGAAAAAATAAGAACTAGTTTGATAATGTATCAAATAGTTTCAAAACAATAAACAGCCTAAAACTCATAGGCTCTGAAGGAGCTGAGTCTTCAGGTTCCAGATCTGCTTTAAAACCTCGAGTCAATGGTATTTTTTCTCAGCGTGGGGGGAAGAGAAATCATTAGCGAGTCAATCAGTTCAATTGCGATTTGCTAGGACTCTTAAGAATCACAGACTACCAAATGGGGTTAGTTGGTTTATTACAAAGCCATAAATAACTGAGCATACAAACATCTCAAGATGAGGGTGTAGAAAAGCCAAATCTACGAATGAAAGTATGGCAGTGCAACATGCACAAGATAATTAGCTCAAGAATCAGGATACAAAAGATCAAGGAACAAATGTCCAAGTTTCCCTCTATCAAAGGTTCATGGGAATAAAGCATTAATCTATCTCTACACTAGCACTAACGTGACATACCAAGTTAAGCATTTTGCGGGGCAGGATCAATTAAGATGTCAGTGTGTGGAGTCTTCTTCAGAAGTCTCCCCGCCTTAGTTGGGTCAAGCAGCATGAAGCTACTAGCACAGAGCTCGTTCTAGCATGCTCTCTCTCTTGTGGCAGAGAAGAAGTGCCGGGGCTCTTTCCTTAGTTACCATACATCAATAGCATAGGTGACTTCCCAGGATCCTTTACGGGTCATGTCGTCTGGTCAGGCCACAACCTCGTAGGTACTTTTTCACTGGGCAGCGATGCTCCTGAGCGGTGGTGAGATGATCTTGATTCCCAGGCTCTCTCCAGTGAGAAAGTACAACAGATCTCCATAACAGTATCAACGCTCAATGTATCCCCTTCTCTCCTTGCCTAGCTCCTAAAACAAAGACATTATTCTAGCTAACAAGAATGCTTTTTCCACCTGCAACAGAAACGTTAGAAAGACGTTTTAATGCGAGAGCTTCCAGGGAAAATGCATTTCAGGCCTACAAAATTCAGCTAACATAAGAGAAATGGAACATGAACTTTATGAAGTTATATACAAATTGAATCTAGTACAGTTAATAATTTCACCTACATATAAAATGTCACAATCAATAAGCACATTCAATAATGAAATAGTTATCTATGGAACAACACGTGCGTTTCAGTTAATATTCTCTGCTAGTTACATTAATTTTCCACATTATTTTTTCACGTATTCTACATTCTGGTAACCCTGGGCGGAGTTCGCGGAGTTGCACTACGCGACCCTAAGCGAAGTGCAAAAAAAACTCCGCTGTACTACGCAGAGCTACGCGAGCGGCGGAGTACGATAGAAAAATGCTGTTCGCGGTGATTGCACAGTGCCGGATGCTTGTCCGCACAGTGCAATCATTGCGGACGGCACCATGCACAGTGCAAGCGGTCCCTGCTTTCCTCTCCTGCCGCTCGAGTTGATTTTTACTCAAGCGGCAGCTTTCTCAACGCGAACGGGCAGTTTCTCAATGCGAGCTGTCGCGAGCATACGCGACCACTCGCAATGAGAAACCTGACCCCCCGCGTTGAGAAATCTCACCGGGATGTTGATTTTCCACGCTCACCAACTTGATGTTGACGATCGCGAACGAGGAAAAATCTCACCGGGAGGTTGATTTTCCTCGCTCGCGGTCGCCAACTTGACGTTGACGAATGCGAGCAAGGAAAAAAACTCTGCTACGCAACGCGAAGCTGAGTTTTTCGGAACTCCGCGATCTCCGCGTAACGCGGAGTGCAGGAAACTCCGCAAACTCCGCGAGCGGAGCGGAGTTCACCGCCCATAAACACATCACGTTCATGTTATCATGTTACAAGATTCTAACACTTAGGCTAACACAACAAAAGATTATATGCTGATGCAGACTACACGTGGGATTATAATGCACCCCTACAATGAAAAAAAGAATTTATCGCTACATCAGCTCCAATCCCAAAATTGTGGCTTTGCGGAACCAAATAGACTTCATCTGCCTCTAGCTTCTTCAGTGACAGTGTGCCCTTTAAAACCAGTGTGACAAACCCAGGCACCCTCGGAGACGTTGACCCTTTCACTGACTCAGCTGCTCGAAACATTTTCACTACACACTGTATTAGGTACTCTATGCCCCTTTTAGTGATAGGGTGCACTGTCTTTGTTTGCGCCATGGCACACCTATACACAGGTGCGCCAGGCGCAAATAAGGACAGTGCACCCTATTACACCGAATGTGCTGCCTCAGGACAGCCGCAAACTCATGCATCACCCAGGTCAGCGCCTTCAGTGAAATATGGATCATCTGTTTCAAAGCGACTCCATGTTTCACAGTGTAGGCGACAACCCGCTTGCTCCTTAAGGAGGGAAAGAGAGAACCCCATGCAGACAGGTGCAATTAGTGACTGCACCTGCACCTACTAAGGGCATGCTTGACCCTGCACGAGCGTCCATAATACAGTAGCATACAACAATGTATCAACAGGTACTAATCCAAGAAATTATTTGCACAAAGTAAAGTAATTACATAGAAAAAAGAGAAACACCAAGGATAGATTATCACGGTTTGTATTCACAGTAGGAACAAGAATAAATTGGATCAATAATGTTACTCCATAGATGTACAATCGATATGAAGTGGACACATGGTGCTAGTGAACAAAAAATGTGAATGGCGGATGTGAAAGAGTGAAAATAACAGTGAGAGGGCATTCATTTAAAATGCTAAAAAACATGAATACTGGAGAAGACAATTTTACTTAAGCATGCTAAGTGCCAAAGGCCATAAATCCGCTGGTTCGTATCGATGGCGTTTCGACCTGTATTGCGTCAGGTCATCAACCGGATAGAGATTGCACAAATTAAATTTGCATTCTGGACGCAGTCTTGCATCAGGCGTGTAGGTTGGGCACTGTGAACCATGGCCCGGGGGAAGAAAGGTGACCTCACAATGAAGTAAGAGGTCAGTCCGTGGAGTTAATTCCAAAGGTCAAGGGACCAGGAAGTGTTCCAAGTGCTACAAAGCAGCACTCGCTACCCTGGAGGCTTCATGGATCGACGGGCAATTTTCCCACAGGCCCTCTCCACCCCGTCAATTGACACGCCAGGTCAGATGATCAATGTCCATTTTACCACAACGCGGTTTGCTCGCACAAACTCCAGCACCTCTCCTTAGCTGCCGTTAGACTCATCGCAAAGCATCTATTGTCACACATTGATTAGGTTGCTTGTGCGTATTAGTGTAACTGATTGGTACACTTCCTGGTCCCTTGACCTTTGGAATTCGCTCCACAGACCTGCTTCACTGTGAGGTCGGCCTTCTCCAACCGAGCCACGGTTCACAGTGCCCAACCTACACACATGCTACAAGACTGAGTCAGAAGCAAAAAGAACATATGATGGATGGAATGCTGAACAATGCAAACATTCACCCCCAGTCAACAGATCTGGGTTTAATCCATCATTTTATTGCCCACCACACCACCCCAGTTTGGACCCAGCCATATGAAATCAGTCTTGATCCTGCTCCTCATGGGAACAGTCCAGTCCGAGTTGCCAAGGCATGTCCTCCCTGGATCGGAAACAAGCACCCTGGTACCGGTTTCGGGGTAAGATCCCTCATCAGCAAGGCTAGCTTGAATCCAGTGACACAGTGAGCACAGGACCCACGCCTGGGCATACCTCTCCCACTTAGGGTGACAAAAGCAAAAAAAACATATAATGGATGGAATGCTGAACAATGCAAACATTCACCCCCGTCAACATATCTGGGTTTAGTCCCCAAAAATGTTGTCCACCCTGCCACCCCAGTTTGGACCTAGCCATATGTACATCAGCCTTGACCCTGCTTCTCATGGGAATAGTCCAGTCCGAACTGCAAAGCCAGGTCCTCCATGGCTTGGCAGTTCGGAAACAGTACGGCAACAAGCATCCTGGGACAGGTTTCGGGGGTAACAGCCCTCATCAGCCAGGCTAGCTTGAATCCAGTGGCGCAGTGAGCACAGGACCCACATCTGGGCATACCCTTCCCACTCAGGGACAAAAGTAAAAAGAACATATAATAGATGGAATGCTGAACAATGCAAACATTCACCCCCGTCAACATATCTGGGTTTAATCCAAAGTTTTTTTGTCCACCATGCCACCCCAGTTTGGACCCAGCCATATGCACATCAGCCTTGACCCTGCTTCTCATGGGAATAGTCCAGTCCGAACTGCCAAGCCAGGTACTCCCTGGCTTGGCAGTTCGGAAACAGTTCGGAAACAGTTTGGCAACAAGCATCCTGGGAAAGGTTTCGGGAGTAACATCCCTCATCAGCCAGGCTAGCTTGAATCCAGTGGTGCAGTAAGCACAGGACCCACATCTGGGCATACCCTTCCCACTTATGGACAAAAGCAAAAAGAACATATGATGGACAGAATGCTGAGCAATGCAAACATTCACCCCCAGTCAACAGATCGGGGTTTAATCCATCACTTGTTTGCCCACAATCCCACCCCAGTTTGGACCCAGCCATATGCAAATCAGCCTCGACCCTGCTTCTCATGGGAAAAGACCAGTCCGAACTGCCAAGCCAGGTCCTCCTTGGCTTGGCAGTTCGGAAACAGTTTGGAAACAAGCATCCTGGGACAGGTTTCGGGGGTAACAGCCCTCATCAGCCAGGCTAGCTTGAATCCAGTGGTGCAGTGAGCACAGGACCCGCATCTGGGCATACCCTTCCCACTTAGGGTGACAAAAGCCAAATTAACATATGATGGACAGAATGCTGAACAATGGAAACATTCAACCCCATTCAACAGACCTGAGTTTAATCTGGAGTTTGTTTGCCCACCACACCATCCCAGTTTGGACCACTGCAGCCTGACTTTAGAAAGAGACATAAGACCCAGGCACTGTAATACTGGGACATAAGCTTTACACCGTGAAGTTCTGTGCCTCTCCTCTGCCTAGCATCACCAATAGAGCCTAATGCAACGGATCTCCTCTGACCAAATATGCATTACTGTATCACCTGCTCCTCAGTAACACATTCAAGACTGCCTCACATGGATGTGAAAGACAAGCGTGCTGGTTCATTCGCAACCGTGATGAGTCTCCACAAATGAAAGAATGATGGATGTCTCTATGGCAGCGCAGCTGCATGCAAAATCCCAGGGGCGAGACTCAGGGCTGAAAGCGAGGCTTGGAAAACGATGCGTTCCAAGCCTCATGGAAGAAATGTAAGTTACAGCACGGGGAGAAACAAATTATAGACACCGGATCCAATGGCGAACGAAAACTTTTAAGCCTCCTAACAGAAAAGTCAGCAGTTGAAAAACAAGCACAGTGCTAGACGCTGCAGGCAAAATCTTTAAAAAAAAGTCCCACAAAGCGGATAAAAACAGGACTTAAGCAGCGGGATACTGGTAAGAAGAACACACAAAGAGCAACAGGAAATAGCATGTTATAACCAACAGAAATGAAGGAAAAGTAAGTGGCAAGCACACCAACCAATGAAAAGCAACAGCAGGAGGGAAGCCCCTTTGAAGAATTATATTAACAATAGATTTCATCGTGCAGGTGAAACCTAAAAAGTTACCAGTGCTTGTATACTGGGGCAGTTTACAACTTGGAAAGACACTCTGTATAAGTATTTTGCAAGGTATGGAATATTGAACAGATTTGAGCTTGCTGCAGACAATGTTTGTTTTAGTATCAAGGAAATCAACAGTACAGACCAGCCCACTAGATCATAAAACAGGCTCACAAACAGTCAGAAATTGGCCCACACACTAATCTGTCAGACTAGCCCGTCGGGCACTGTCTGACTGCCCTGTAGGCCAGTTCAAATCTTCTTCCTGTTAATTTGTTATCAGTGAATCTGGTTCCAGCACACGGACCAGGAAGTCACGGTTCTCCACACAGGCTTCACCCTAGTAATGCGATTAAGAATTACTGAGGGAACAGCATAGGAACTGTGCATGCTTGTTGCATGTGGGCAGGTTAATTTACCTACATATAAAACCACTTGTAAAACAAGTTTAAACGCTACCCTTAAAAACTGTATAATGTCTCTGGTGTGAATTTCTTAATTAAGCAGTGAGCCGAAGAGGGGAGGGATCTGGGCAAAGTGAATACCCCTCTGGGAGAACATGGCATGTGTTATATTATCAGACCAGCAAGCCTTTTGCCTAATATCAACAGGCAATAGGGACAAGGCAAACATGTAGATATAAAAGATAAAATAAGATAGATTGTTGTCGGGTTGGGTTGAGCTCAATTTTAGCTCTGCTCTTTGGGGCAATGTATTATATAAAAACTGTTTGAAATTTAAAATAAAATGTAGGTTTCAAGCGATGACATTTACCTTGGCTGCACAAGCTACCTTGAAAGGCATTGCAACTCCTATAACAATAATAATAGTTAATGTTCTAAACACATTGAATTGCCAGAATAACAGGTGTACTTTTACCTAAATTAATGGTACACTTTTTTCGACATCAGAACCTTGAAAAAGCTTCAGATATTAAAAAAGAGAAGGATGAAAGGTTGAGTCGGCCACGCTGCAGATTCAAACTTGCAATCTGCTGATGTTTAGGAAAGCTCTTGCTGCAGCAACTATCTGCGCCATACAGACTACAGCTACTCTCCGACTCTAAACTTGCCCCGCCAAAAAGTAACACATTCACTGCTACAGAAAAATCTGTTACAATTGTAAATCAATGCAACATGTAGACACAAATCTGACACAGCAAGTGCAGTACAGAGGCAGTTTATTCTTTTGTTACAAAATACATCCAAGATGCCACTGCAGAATCACCGAAAACACAAAAAACATGTCGCCATTTAAAAAACTCAGTCATATTTCCCAATACAGACAATTTTGATGACAAAAGAGGGACAGAATATATAGACAGAGTTATCTTACATTTTCAGGGTGTGATGTACAAAATGTGACTGGTTGGTCAAGTCAAGAAATATTACTGAGTTGCATTTCGTGTGCGTGGAGTGCCACAAAACGTACACGCAAACCTTAGATTACTTTACGCTTTGCCGAGAATGTGTGTTTTCGGTGCAGTGCATACTATGTCCCGTATAGACGCCCTAGTGTAGACCCGTTCGTACATGCCCTAAAATGGACATATTCATATTTACCCTAATATGGTCATATTTGTACTTGCCCTATTATGGTCATAGCCGCATATGCCCAATTATGGTCATGACTGTACATGTCCTATTATAGTCATGATTCCTTATATAGGCATGATCTTTCACCTACATTGGTCCTCGCTAGTACACAACGTGCTCTGAGGGCTGAACGTTATCTACCCTGTGGTTTTGAATACAGCAGGGTTTTTCCCAAACACAGGCCCACACTGTACTCATCAATTATGCATGGCTCTCTAGGAATACACCACCTGCATAATATGTATGTACAAAGTTCACCCCTGACGTCTTCCTCATGTCTAACGACAGACCAATACAAACCATACTGAGGATCGAGACTCTTTAGGGTATAAATACACCACATCTTGCCCCGGTAAGATAGAGGGAACCGAGACTTCCATGCTGACACACTGACCAGAGACGCTGAGGCTCCTGCATGCAGTCGCTCCAGCTGACAGCGGTCTGACACAGCCCTTGCGGGGTGTCCAACTCGAGACCAGGACAGGGTCCCACACTCTCTCTATTCAGGTATGGGGGTTAGACTAAATCCTAGAAGGATTCTAGGCTCTTAGGCTTTAGACCTACACATATGCTAGGTACTCTCAGGTACATCTAGTTAGGCATCGTAGGAGTACGCGCACTTTCATAATGCTTTTATACTCATGTATGTATCCATGATTATTGCAATATGGTAGAACTGTTCTATCCCTTTGCTTTTATCGTACTGCTGATAATATATCTCTGCTATTGTATGCTGGTTTCTGCAGCACATATATTTTACACTAGAATAACAACTGTTCAATAAATACTTATTGAAACTCCCGACTGTTTATTCTGTGTAACTCTCTGAGACAAACCGAATAAGTAAGCACGAGTGACTGAGCGAAAGGTAGTACATTGTTTCCACGATTCTGAGGAATTTGGGTTGTCATGATCTAAGGTTGCCAGAAACTAATCTCTCCCCGATAAGAGGAGATTCTAGTGGCACTGTGAGCTAACTAATGCAAATCAGGCTAACATACGCGGTGGGGTTGCACAGAGCCAGTCTGCCACCAAGCCTACAGTTTATGTTATCCAAACGCGCAGGTCCTGCATGGGTACTATAGCAACTACACGACATGGCGCCCAACATTGGTTTGGTACTTATTTAACAGTAGAATCTGAGTAGTTCAGTCGTGCTATTCTCAGAGAACCTACTCACAAAACCCCAGAGACGTCTGGAGTGGGTAGGCACAAAATCTGCCGCAGCTGTGTAGTACGAAAACACTATTTATTGGCTGTTGGTTAATCAAGCTTGAAGGACATTTAGTTCCTAAATTGTGCATAACACCTCATTTTAAGTTTCCTGAGAACACCTCTTCCTCCAAACATGACTGGTTCAGGGGATGAGAGAGCTGACCTGAACGTTTTAGAGGGAGAAGAAGATCCTGAGGATGCAATACAGATTGCACCAAAATTCAGAAGGACAGTCACCATAAGACTATTAGAAAATGGCTTACCAGCCACGGGTGGCATAGTAGTTTTCGTGATTGAGGCACACGAATCAAACAAAACAGAGGTATTCTATTCATGGGTTACATTCCCAGCAGCAAATGCCATAACAAATACATTTCACTACTACATAGCAGGAAATGCACCAAGGGAATATATGCCCCGTTTGAGGACATAGAAATTCCACTCACCTACCAGGAACATTTTTACTGGTTTAATGGCGCCCTACCCCACGTAGGACAAAGAGTAAGATTAGGCCCGCTCGAAGGAGACGGGGCCACATGGCCAATACTAGCGGCTTACACACCGCATCCTGACATTGGAACAATGCCACAGCCAGAATTACTCGTTCAACACAGAGATTTAATTAAAATCTACAGAAACCTGACACAATTCGTCATGAGGACTTTAACAATCCAACCTGCACCAGCAGGTGCAGCAAACAGTACTCCAGCTCAGGGTACAGGAAATAAAATTACTCCTCAAACATTACACGCAGTAATGGGCAAAATGCCCACAAAACGCGAACAAATACCATTCTGGATAGCTCAGAAAATAACTCAGCTTGAGACGGTATTCCCGAATACTACCAGCTAGAAAAACACAGAATTCTAACAATCTGCTTGCCCATGGGGATCACACCACAAGTGGAGGACTGCACCTCTTGGGGTTCAGTCTTTGCTGCCATATATACCAGAACACATGGTATCCCGTCATTAGCAGTAATACCTGACGTATTGAGACAGATACAAAATGAGTACGGAGCAGAACCTGCCCTTAACTTAGGGATGAAGTTACTAAATAACTTTGACCAGGTATCAGCCATAATACTAGCTAATATTAAAGGGGAAGCAGCTTCAGTGGCGATCCGCCAACGCCTAAGGGAGTTCAGTCCAGAGGATCATCAACACGAACTACCCAAAATAATTGAAACTGCATATGCAGAATTAGGCAGAGACAGTCTAGGTGGGAAAGCATTAAAAACATGACTAGTGGGCAGTCCTGAAAAGGACACTACAAAGCAGACACCTACTTCTTCTAAAAAGAAGTGGGAAAATAAAAAACAACAAAAGTCTAAAGACAGCATATCTCAATCCAGAGGTAGGTCTCCTCAACAGAAGCCCTCTGAAAGGAGGTATAACCTCAGGAATAGGGATAATATTAAAAAACCTGACAGATATCAGGATACTGATACTCGTTCCTCTCGTTCTTTTCAGGGTTCATCAAAAAACTCCGAGAGGGAAGGATGGTCAGAGGAGCGTACAAAGTCCAGAGACACGCAACGCGCTGCGAACTACGCACCTAAAAAGAAGATAAACAAAAATCAAAACCTCAGTTCAAAAGAAGAAGGTAGCAGGTCTCAAGATCAGACATGCCCAGAATTCTGAGGACACAGCTTCTGAACGGGGAATGGGCTCTGGCGATGCTAGACAGCGCGGCAGAAGTAACGATAGCTCGCCAGAACCTGAAGGAATTTCTGGTGATAGCGGAGTTGAGTGAGTATATCACGGTGGAAACACCTGATACTCGGGTAAGTGTCCCACATAAGTTACATGAGATAACACTCCGGATGGAGGGGGACAAGCCCAGAAAAGTTAAAGGTCTCTTTTGGAAAAATCTGTCATCTGGTTATGACATTCTATTAGTAGAACCAGACTGGCCGCCAGCATTCGTCATGGAGTGCCCTAGGGGAGAAACTGTAATTTTTCCAGCCTTTTCCGACCTCGTTCCCATTCACCTAAAACATGCATATGCGCAGGAGTGGGCGGTTGCCCTAGCTCCAGTATTGTATAAAAATCATGTTGGTTGGGATGAGGATTCAACCCACCACGTGATCCCGTTAACAGTTTCCCCAAATGCTCAAAGGCAATACCCTATAAAGCAGGAAGCTAAAAAACAAGTCAGGAGATCCTAGATCAACTAGAATACCAGGGGTGATTGAAAATTGCACTTCACCTATGAACAATCCTTTGTTTCCCTAATGAAATCTGACAACAAATATCATTTAGTTTTGGATTACAGACATTTAAACACTTGCACAAAGACATTTGCAGTTCAAAATGCACACAGTGCCGCATTAATGAATAACATTGTGTGCAAAAATACAAAACAACACTAGATATCTCAAATGGATTTTTCTGCCAAAATATAGAGCCTGAAAGCAGGTATCTGACCGCATTCAGTGCGTTAGGGTCCCAGCGACAATTTTGTCGACTAGCCCAAGGGTATAAGAACAGCCCCGGGGTATTTTCAGCACGAGTAACAGAGTTACTCCAAAATTTGGATGAAGAAGCATTGTCCTATGTGGATGATATTTATCTGACGGACGATGACTTACCGAGGCACTTAACCAGGGTGAGCACCATTATTATGAGATTCGCCTCTGAGGGCTATAAATTTAATTTAAAAAAATCAAAAATTGCCCACCTCAGTGTCCTATTTTTAGGGTACGAGCTGTCAAGTGAAGGAAAAAGCCTAGCAGCTAACTTTTTAGAAAAGTGTGCGCTGCTCCAACCTCCAAAATCTTTAAAGAATTTACAATCAATTCTGGGATTCCTAAATTTTGGTCGAACATACATTTTGGATTACGCAGAAAGAGTAAAACCTTTCTACGACTTAATAAAACATGATTTTTCAGTCAGACAATGGACACAGGAACATACAAATATCCTGCGTTCCCTACAGGAAGACATGATAGCTTCTAAACATTTACAGACACGCGTAAACGCACAGAACTTAGTGATCCGAGTAATAGCCGGTCAATGCGGGTACACTTATTTAACTTTTAATGAAGGTGAAACAGTACCAATCGCATACAAATCGCACCTGTACACAAACACAGAACTGCGTTTCACTTCAACAGAAAAAATTCTGACAGCAGTGCAGACCGCTGTAGCAAGAGAAAGAGCTCTGGCTCAGGGTAAACGCACAATTGTCGTGACCCCAGTACCAGCTTTAGAAGCTGTTACAAAAGCTAGCATTCCAAATGCGAAAGCCTTACATCCCAGATGGATACAATGGGCTAATTCTCTTACTGCAACGGATGATGAATACAGATTTGATCCAAGTTTGAAAACACAGGCATTCCTGCAATACGAACAAGAATATCCTCTACCAAATGAAATTTTGCCTCTAGATCAGTATGAATACATTATTTACACTGACGGTTCTGCTCAACCAGCCATAGGGAGTAAGCAAGCTTACAGCGCGGCGTGTGCGATTGTTAAAGGTCGCATGCACGATGGAAAGTTCCATCCGATTTGCACTAAAACGCAATCTCTAGGAGACTGCACGGCTCAGTTGGCAGAACTCAAAACACTTATACTGGCACTTATAAATACGGATCACAAATTCCTCACACTAATTGTGTGTGATTCCTTTTACTGTGTACAGTCGTACAATGAATATCTACATCATTGGGAACAAAACAGGTTCAAAGATGCAAAAGGTGGCACAATTAAGCATAAAATACTATGGGAACAGGTAGTGGAGTTGAGAAACGAACTACCAAGGGCTCACATGATACACACACTGAGTCATCAGCGTGATGGCGTTCATGTTAAAGGGAATTCATTGGCTGATGAAGCCGCAAAGGGGGCTGTTTGCACAGCTTCCGTAGCTGCAGTTACTCGTTCAAAAACTAGAGTTGACGGCGAGATAATGGTAGCTGTCAATGCTTCGTGCAAAGGCAGCACAGCAGTACCAAAAAAATGTCCACTCAAGTACTCCTACAAGTTAAATGCACAAAACATTCCATATGCTCAGATTCCTGGAGTGGGGGATAGAGTAATACCAAATATGGATCGTAGGCAAGGCTTAATTCTAGCAGCACACGAGGGTTTGGGTTCTGTGCATACAGGCGTTACAGCGACTATTTCTTTACTGAAACAGCGCTACTGGTGGCCAGGGTTAACAAAGCAGACTAAAGACTATGGGGCCGATTCCGATCTGGGTCGGAAAACTCTCCAACCGAGCCGGATCCGGAGAGATTTCCGACCGAGCCGGACTCCTGCAGTCCGACCGAGCGAGTACGATGCAGCCGCATGTTGCCGGACTCGATTCGGTCGGACTCCCATTGAAGTCAATGGGAGCCAGTCGTACGATGCGTACATGGGCTCCCAGTGACTCAATGGGTACGTTGCGCACAAGGGGGCCCCCTGTAGTGGGTACGCGTTGGTGCCATCCGCACCGTACACGCATGTATAGGGGGGACCCTTGGGTCTCCCTGTGCTCGACTCGTATGGCTACGGGTGCAGGGGGGTCCGGCATGGACCCTCCAAGTCCAGCTCTGGGAGCTTTTTCGAGCCGGGCGCTCCGACTCGATCCGGCTGTCCGACGCGTCCATCGTACTGGCTCGGTCGTAAAACGTCTCCATTGCGCGCCACGAATCGAGTGCCAACGAGTCGGACGGAGAGGGTCGTACACGGAAATGAGTCGAACGGCGATTTCGCGTTCACTCGCATCGTACTTGCTCGCTCGGACGACTGTACGAATCGGTCAGAAACAAAGCCTCCGACTCGGATCCGGTAAAGCCGAATCCGATTCGGAGCCCTACCGACCGAGATCGGAATTGGCCCCTATGTCTTGAAATGCGACATCTGCCAGCAGATGAAAGGTTCCACCGTTACACGCCCATGCGCAGACACCATTACTGAAATCAGACAAACCTCTCGCATTTGTGTATTTGGACCACTGCGGACCCCTACAATCTGATGGGTCCAAGAAATATATCATGGTTGCAGTGGATTCCTGCTCTAGATTCCTATGGATTTGGCCTCAGCGCTCGGCTGACGCTCGAACTGTTATAGAAGATTTGCGAGTCTTTATCGGCACATACGCAGTTGGCACGTTACATTCTGACCGTGGTCCGGCGTTTAGCTCTCGGGCTTACAAAGAGGCCATGGAAGGAATGGGCGTAGCATTGCGGTACTCCTCTCCGTACCATCCCGAGGGAAATTCTGTTGTGGAGAGGAAAAACCGAGACTTAAAGCAATCTTTAACAGCTAGGGTATTAGGCAAGGGCGGTAGATGGGTCGATCACCTTTATGGGGTACAGCGAGCGATCAATAATCAGCCAAGAAGCTCTATAGGGGGTGTCACTCCTTACGAGGTCCTATTTGGGACAAGAATGTGGGTACCTGATCTTGATTGTGAAGGCACAGTGGCGGATGAAAAACCATTTGATATCCATGATCGTTTGGCTGTTTTACAGGATCTAAATGAATCCAGTACACAACAAAGTAACGTGCTCCAGAAATAGGCCGCCACTGAGGAAATCAAGGCAGTAACGGCAAGACCTGTCTGGATCCCATAAGTCGGGAATCTGGTCAGAGAGAAGATTGCTGACAAGAAAGAATTTGGGCCATCCTACAGAAAGCCTGTACCGGTCCTTGCAATCCAAGGCACAAGAACTGTACTTCTGCCGCCTCTTGCCGGGAAAAAGGAGAAAAGATTTGTCTCAATCGACTTAATCAAACCACACTATGTGGCCGATACTAAACAGTAGGCCACGTGGACTCCACAGTAGCAGACGCCCTGCTCTCGCTACAATCCAAGAAGTTCAAACAGAAAGACTCATCACTTTTGAAGAGCCACCTGTACGGAATGAAGGACTAAGCAACAATGCTATGGAACTCGTTCCACTTCAACAAGAAGAAAACCAACTTAACAACCAAGTTGCAATCAGACCGACTACAGACATCTACGTCAACATTCCTCATCAAGAGCAAAATCCAATTTCAACAAATCCCGATGCAATTCCAACAATTGATCGAACTGCTTCTGGCTATTTCATGAACTTTGATACGTTTTCACTGGATCCAAGCGAGCCGGAAACGACGCCAGCCAAAACATCACACAAACAGAAACTCACTGACTTTTTCAATCAATCAGGGAATTGTAAGCGCGCTACGCACCCGTGAGGGTCTCAAGGCGCTGAGGAGGGGGGGTCCGCAGATCTGTTTAGCCGAAGAGCCAGGTCTTGAGGGTCTTCCTGAAGTTGTTCAGGGAGGGGGCGCATCTGATGTCTGCCGGTAGCTCATTCCAGGTCTTGGCTGCAATGTGAGAGAAGGATCTTCCGCCTGCTCTGGCTCTGTGGATGCACGGGGTTTTGGCCAGTGCGAGGTTGGAAGATCGGAGGTTTCTTTTGGGTACGTGGAAGTTGATTCTGTCATTGAGGTATTTGGGCCCGTTGTTGTGTAGGTTATGTTATGTTATAACAATTTGTATAGCGCACTACTACCCATAGGTGTCTAGGCGCGTTGCGGACCACATACTGAAGCCGGAGACTAGTTTTTAAAAAGCCAGGTCTTAAGGTGTTTCCTAAATTCAAGCAGGGATGTAATCTTCCTAAGAGAAAGTGGAAGCGCGTTCCATATTCTAATGGTACTATGTCTAAAACTCCTACCCCCCCAGTTAATCGTTTTAACTCTGGGGTATCAAATGCCGCGGACAAATCTAGTAGGATAAGGGCCGCCGATCCTCCCCCATCCAAAGCGGTTCGGATTTCCTCTGTGGTCTTTATCAGGGCTGTCTCAGTGCTGTGGCATGACCTAAAGCCAAACTGACTGTGATCTAGGATATTATTTTCTAGAATATTATTGGAGAGTTCTATATTTACAATCTTCTCCAAAATTTTGGCCGGAAGCGGAAGCCTCGCAATAGGTCGATAATTTGCGGGATCCGTTATTTCTAAATTGTTTTTTTTTAGTAGTGGTAGAATACAGGCTTGTTTCCACCTATAGGCATTTGTAGGCGTGAGTGAGGATTTTGAAAGTGACTCTTTTCTCCACGGGGAGCCAGTGGAGACTTCGTAGGTGTTGGCTGATGTGTTCGTGTCGGGTGATGCCGAGGACGAGTCTGGCGGCGGTGTTTTGTACTGTCTGGAGTTTGCGGAGTAGGGACTTGTTGATGCCGGCGTAGAGTGCGTTACCATAGTCCAGTCTGCTGGTGATAAGTGCATGGGTGACTGTCTTCCTTGACTAGGGGGGGATCCACTTGAAGGTCTTGCGGAGGATGCGGAGGGTGTTGAAGCAGCTGGAGGTGATGACGTTGACCTGTCGGTTCATGGAGAGTGATGAGTTGAGTATGATGCCGAGGTTCCTGGCGTGGTCTGAGGGGGTAGGTGAGCTTCCGAGGGCGGTCGGCCACCAGGTGCTGTCCCATGCAGAAGGGGTGGTACCGAGGACGAGGACTTCTGTCTTCTCGGCGTTGAGCTTCAGGCAGCTGTTGGTAATCCAGACTGCGGCGTCTTGCATTCCTTTCTGGAAGTTGAGTTTGGCAGTGGTGGGGTCTTTGGTGAGGGAGAGAATGAGCTGGGTGTCCTCGGCATAGGATACGATGTTGAGGCCGTGTTGTCGGACGATGGCTGTGAGGGGGGCCATGTAAATGTTGAAGAGGGTGGGGCTCAGTGATGAACCCTGTGGGACTCCGCAGGTGATTTTCGTGGGGTCGGAGAGGAAGGGTGGGAGTCTGATCCTTAGGCTTCTTCGGGTGAGGAATGATCGGATCCAGTCCAGGGCTGTTCCTTGTATGCCTGCGTCGTGTAGTCTGACGACTAGTGTGCGATGGGAGACGGTGTCGAAGGCCGCTGATAGGTCGAGTAGGATGAGGGCTGCAGAGTGGCCTTGGTCCAGGAGGGTGCGGATGTTGTCTGTTGCGGCGAGTAGGGCGGTCTCTGTGCTGTGGTTGCTTCGGAATCCGGATTGGGACGGGTCGAGGACGGTGTTCTCTTCAATGAATCGTGTCAGTTTCCTGTTGACTGTTTTCTTGAGGTCGGTGGGGTCAGCTGTGGGCTTCTTGAGCAGGGGTCTGACTTCTGCGCACTTCCAGTCATCTGGGAAGGTGCCTGTTTTGAAGGTGGTGTTGATGGTGCATTGTAGTTTGGGTGAGATGGCGGCCACAGCTCTGTGGTAGATGTGAGGGGGGCAGGGGTCGGTGGGGGCCCCCGAGTGGATGCTTTTCATGGTCGAGGCGGTGTCTTCGGCCATGATCGGTGTCCAGTTGGAGATGGTGGGCTGGCTGGTGTTTCTGGGGGGCCGTCTGTGGCGCCTGGTGGATGGTCGATGAAGTTGTCGTAGAGGTTTTTGATCTTGAGGTGGAAATAGGTTCCAAGCTTGTCGCAGATGTCTTGGGATGGGGTGATGTCTGTGGCTTCGCTGCGTGGGTTGGTGAATTCTTGAATGACACTGAAAAGTTCCTTGGAGTTGGTGGAGTTGGCCAGGATTTTGTTGTGGATGAAGTTCCTTTTGGTGGCTCTGATCTGGTTGTGGTAGTCCGTCATGGCGTCCTTGTAGGTGGTGTGGTTTTCGGTTGTCTTGGTGTTTTTCCAGTTCTTCTCCAGGCGTCTGCAGGTGCGTCTGGCTTCTTGGAGAGCGGTTGTGAACCAGGCGGCTTTCCTGGGGCGTTGTCTGTCGGGGTTGCGTAGCCGGAGAGCTCATCTGCGCAGTTGGAGATCCAGGTGTAGAGTTCTCTGGCTGCGTCGTTTGCGCTGTTTGCGTCGGGTGCCCAGGTGTGGTTGTCTCAGGTGAGGGTGGAGTTAAGTTGCTCGTCAGTAACCTTGCTCCAGTTCCTTCGCGGTGGGCGTGGGGCTAATTTGGGTGCCTTGGGTTTGTTGATGGCGAAGTGTATGCAGTGGTGGTCGGTCCATGGCGGCTGCGTTGTGTGGCTGAAATGGATGCTGTTTCCTGCCGCGAAGATGGGGTCGAGGGTGTGTCCTGCTCTGTGGGTCGGTGTGTTGACGAGTTGTTTAAGTCCGATGCTGGCGAGGTTGTCACGAAGGATAGTGGAGTTGGGGTCGCTGGGGTTGTCGAGGTGGAAGTTCAGGTCTCCAATGAGTATGTAGTTTGTTGGAGGCTATCGCGTGGGGTGTGATGAAGTCGGTGATGGTGGTGGCGAAGGGTGTTCGGGGGCCGGGGGGTCTGTAGACGAGGGTTCCTCGGAGTGTGGCTTTGGGGGTGGTCTGGATCTTGAAGTGCAGGTGTTCGGTGGAGGAAGGTTTCGCTGGAGGTGGTGAGGCGGAGGGTGATCTTGTGGGCGATGGCGAGGCCCCCTCCTGGGTGGTTGGGGCGGTCTTTCCTCTGGATCTTCTATCCGTCTGGGATGGCGGTGCTGATGTCGGGGGCGGAGGATGCGTTGGTCCAGGTCTCTGTGAAGAAGCGATGTCGGGCGAAAGAGAGTCGAGTAGGTTCCAGATTTCCATGGCGTGTTTGTGTACGGAGCATACGTTGAGGTGGATGCATTTTAGGGTGTTGCCGGTGCTGGCGTCGGCGGAGTTGGAGGCCGGGGTGGCGGTGAGGGTCTGGCGGCAGTGGAGGCAGGAGAACTGGCCGTGGGTCGTGTTCGGCGAGGCCTGTTGGCATTCTCTAAGTCTTCCAGGGTTGAGTGCGAGGAGGGTGGTGGTGTCATAGCGATGGGTAGTGGGAGGTCCAGGGTTCCTGGCGCTGGCCGCGATCGGGTCGCGGTCGGGCGCGGGCGGACTTACCTGGTGTCACCTTGGATAGAACTATGGTATATCACTGGGATTTTATTTTTTCTTTTCTGGCTAGGTTTAATAATAACTTTTAGTATGCTTATTAATGGACGATACCTCCAGCAAAGCTCTACAGCCCAAAGAGTCAATTTGATTTTAAAACCACACCAGTCTTCACATCGTGAACCAAGAGACTTTTCTTCAGTGAACGTCACAGCAGTTCCTATACCGGACGGTATAGTATGGGACAAGATTGATTATGATATATTTGGTCCGACTGAACTTTTAAAGCTTAAACATGTATTTAAAATTTCTTTAAGTGATATCGTTACCTCCAGTACATTTTCTGATGATTGGGACACTGAAACTGTAAATGCTATGATGTCTGAATTAGAAAAAACTGCAGCATTTCCGAACAATGAAATGTTGGAAGGTACTTCAGACTATGATACATTGTACTGTTACCAACATTATGGTCATCACTTCTTGCATAAATCTATAACGCCTAGAAATGTATTTGCATACCACCAGTGGGAACACTGCCCAACTCCTCCAAAAGGTAGTTCGCAAACTTTTGCACAGAAATTCACATACTTTTCAGGGTTCAACACATCTGACCGAGGTCATTTTATTACAAAGTGGCAATGACATCAGCACAGAAAATGATGTTGACTAACACCAAACAGATTTACTCTACTTCCTTTATGGCCCAGTTGTCTACACAGGGTTTCGACCTATGGAAGGACACTATAGATTTAAAATCAATCTGGGGTTCTAGGGACTGGCAAGTCCAGGGAACAGAAGCGCTTTTAGAGCATACCTCATTCCACAGCAGATCATATTTCTGAATGAAACATCCTGTCTTGGACTAGCCAAGAACAAGGAACTGAACTCACCCGGGTTTCCTACACCATCACAGATGGGTGGGGGGGCAGAATTCAACTACACAAGGGGTAGGATTAGATGACATTCTCCAGTACAACAGATCAGATCCTGATTGGACGAAATGGCTGATTTGGCCCATTGACACGAACACCTGTCAACAGAGATTTATGAATACAACCGAAGGGTTTAGTATCCATAGGCCAGATCCACGCTATGTACAGAGACATCACCCGGGGGTAATGACATCCTATAGTGTTGGGAAGTTGTGCCTTGATTGGCTAGAGACCTCAACACTCACAGAAGTGAAGCACCACTTGACCTTACTAACACCTGACATGGATCTTAGAGATTTTCTACTAAGACCCAGGAAACAACGTCAGAAACGTTTCATATATGCAGGCCTTTATGCCTACTATAATGAGACCTTGAAAATATCCCAACAAGAGGCCGCAGAAAGAGTACGGGAAATAGACCGTATTAACCTAGACAAGGCATTAGCTGTAGTGGATAATGGGTTAACAACTTTGACCTCTAGGATTTACTCCTTAGGCAACATTGTGTCTTCGGCAATCGACATATTAGAACAAGATTTGGCCTTGTTACAACACGGGCAATCACAGTTATGTTCTATTATGATGCTAAGCTGGACGCTACAATCTTGGCGTGCAGGCTATGTGCCCTGGCATTTTATAAACACCACGTCTCTGTTTTCAGAATACAATCTAACTGATAAACAGACAGAAATGGCACAAAGGGGAGCCAAATATACAATGCTGCGTATTGAGAAACTGGAAAGGTTACCATTCACTGTAGCAGAATTACCATCAACAGAATGGCTAATTCATGGCCAAATCACTCTGCCGGTCACTACGTTTCAGTATCAATATTGCCTTGAGCAAAGGCAGGCAGGCACATATGAAAAAATGGGTAAGGGTTATATTAAGGAAACTTGGGAGTTACCATATAGATACCGATGCTGGAATGGGGATCGAGAAGTGTATCTGAGTGGTACAAACTGCAAGAACGCTTTAAGCGGTTCTCTCATGTGTCAGGATATTTCACTACACGGAGCCTGTAACGGTTCAGTAGCAAACCTATCATGTCACATGACTGGGACCCCAGCTGCCGTGATCACGCCGGTTTTTGAGCTGCTCTCGAATGGGAGTTACTTGATGCTAAATGATCAAGGTTGCTGTGGGATGCTTCCGGGCGTCGCATATCTGGTCACTGTTAACTCCAGGGTTACTTGCTGTATGCAAGTATTGTTTCCGCCACTGAACACAGTCAGGGAGGTGCCGTTATGGCCTTCACTGAATGTTTCTTTCATACAATTTGATACTCTGAGCAGACTGCAAGCCATGCTTTTACAGCAACCCTTGTCCTTAATAACCCTGGGCAAAGCACTACGCTACGCTCGCGTAGTTTGCAAAGTTTGCGCTACTTCGCACAACGCGAATTGCACGTAGCACAGTGCAAACATGCGTAGCGTAGCGTAGTGCAGCGGTCATTTTTTGCTTGCTTGCGGTCCTCAAAGTCAAGTTGGCGACCGCGAGCAAGCAAAATGACTATCCCGGCGAGACTTTTTCCTCGTTCGCGATCAGCAACATCAAGTTGCCGATCGCGAGCGTGGAAAATAAACCTCCCGGCGAGATTCTCAACGCGGGAGGTCAGGTTTCTCATTGCGAGTGGTCGCGTATGCTCGTGACCGCTCGCGATGAGAAACTACCAGTCCGCTTTGAGAAGCTGCCGCTCGAGTAAAAATCTACTCGAGCGGCAGTAAAAGACAGCTCACACTATGCAAGATGCCGTTTCAATGATTGCACAGTGCGGACAAGCATCCGGCACTGTGCAATCATTGAGAACTAGCGCACTACGCAGTTCGCGTAGTGCTACGCGTAGCTCGCGTAGTGCGAACTGCACTTTGCGTAGCTTTGCGTAGCGCTACTTCACGAACTACGCCCACCCTTAGTCCTTAACCTCCCCTCGAGAAACCTATGAACTTCAAGTTGCAAGGACCTCGACTGAGATACAGGCGCTTATAAGTACAAACTGCCCCTTACATTTCATAGAAATGGTGGGACGTATCTTCAATATGTCTGATACGAGCGGTATTGTACACCTATTTAAGACCATAGGGTCAGGACTGTTAAGCACCTTTCAAACAGTCCTCGCAGTAATCCCAAATTGTATACACTCCGTATTGGGAAGCGTATTTGGAGGACTCCCGCTTATCCTTTTTCTGATTGCAGGGGTCCTATTTATAATACTACTGCTATGCAATGGACGGCCCAATTCCCGAGGGAATGGCGAACATGCTCCTGGAGCGGAAATACCGTGAACGCATGGTACAACTTCTGGGCATTTCTTGCCTGCGAGAACTCAATGCCTCCTGGTTTCTATCCTTTCGACCAGTCTGGGTAGACTGCATCTTACCTGTTCTTCGATGCCTGTTTTGCGGAGAACAATGCACGTTGGATCTTTGTCTAACGTTTCCATCAGATGCGCCTCCGGACACGGATGCAATGCTGGACCCCATAAAGGCCCATGCTCTGCGTTGTCCCCAGCGGCTTCCAATTCTGATGAACGCATTCCTGGAGAATCCACAGGTGCCATTTGCTCCTGCTGGGTTAGGTGACTCCTCCTCAGGACCCAGGTAACAACTGCCGCACAAGCTGCCGCAGCACTGACTGTTGGCAGTGCTACATACCATCTATGTGCGATTGACGTTCTCTGTGAGGCGTTGGATTTGTCGTCTGCAGTAGCCAACACCGATAATGTTGTGCTTCCCAGCCAGGACACCTAATGTCGAATTGGCTCATCGCGTCCTGGGAAAGAATTTGGCTCCTCCACTCGTTCTCATAATAAACGAGCAAATTTGGAACATTTCCTAAATTGACACTTCCGCTTAAGTGAAGCATGGCTTTCTTTCGCTTTGAGTGAAGCAACTTATATAGAGAAACAAAATAGACATTCTTTTAGTGCCAATTGGAAATAGCTAAATTATTAACATTTTGGGAAGAATTTTTTTTTTAACGATTTTTAAACCATGTTTTTACTTGCTTTTAAAATGTTTTTAAATTGTCCAGATTTTAAGTATGGTCATTGTTATCCAATTCGGGAGAGGAGTGGGTGTTATGTCCCGTAAAGAGGCCCTAATGTAGACCCGTTCGTACATGCCCTAAAATGGACATATTCATATTTCCCCTAATATGGTCATATTCGTACTTGCCCTATTATGGTCATAGCCGCATATGCCCAATTATGGTCATGACTGAACATGTCCTATTATAGTCATGATTCCTTATATAGGCATGATCTTTCACCTAGATTGGTCCTCGCTAGTACACAACGTGCTCTGAGGGCTGAACGTTATCTATCCTGTGGTTTTGAATACAGCAGGGTTTTTCCCAAACACAGGCCCACACTGTACTCATCAATTATGCATGGCTCTCAAGGAATACACCACCTGCATAATATGTATGTACAAAGTTCACCCCTGACGTCTTCCTCATGTCTAACGACAGACCAATACAAACCATACTGAGGACCGAGACTCTTTAGGGTATAAATACACCACATCTTGCCCCGGTAAGATAGAGGGAACCGAGACTTCCATGCTGACACACTGACCAGAGACGCTGAGGCTCCTGCATGCAGTCGCTCCAGCTGATAGCAGTCTGACACAGCCCTTGCGGGGTGTCCAACTCGAGACCAGGACAGGGTCCCACACTCTCTCTATTCAGGTATGGGGGTTAGACTAAATCCTAGAAGGATTCTTGGTTCTTAGGTTTTAGACCTACACATATGCTAGGTACACTCAGGTACATCTAGTTAGGCATCGTAGGAGTACGCGCACTTTCATAATGCTTTTTATACTCATGTATGTATCCATGATTATTGCAATATGGTAGAACTGTTCTATCCCTTTGCTTTTATCGTACTGCTGATAATATATCTCTGCTATTGTATGCTGGTTTCTGCAGCACATATATTTTACACTAGAATAACAACTGTTCAATAAATACTTATTGAAACGCCCGACTGTTTATTCTGTGTAACTCTCTGAGACAAACCGAATAAGTAAGCACGAGTGACTGAGCGAAAGGTAGTACATTGTTTCCACAATTCTGAGGAATTTGGGTTGTCATGATCTAAGGTTGCCAGAAACTAATCTCTCCACGATAAGAGGAGATTCTAGTGGCACTGTGAGCTAGCTAATGTAAATCAGGCTAACATACGCGGTGGAGGTGCACAGAGCCAGTCTGCCACCGAGGCCAGAGTTTATGTTATCCAAACGTGCAGGTCCTGCATGGGTACTATAGGAACTACACGACATACTCACTCCTGACATTACATTGTGTGCGTGTCTGTCTGAGTCCACAAGTGGGTCAGTAGCTTGAACTGACTGAGAGTAGTGCCAGCACTCTATACAGCTTCATTGTCTCACCTCCCAGGGCAAAAGTGATTGGAATGCTGTTCCTTGAATGCAATAGCAGGAAGCCAGTGCTGTACAGCCACCTTGTTTACACTGCATGCCACACCCGGGGCCGGGGCTCAGGGCTGAAAGCGAGACTTGGAGAACGATGCATTCCAAGCCTCGTGTAAGAAATATAAGTTACAGCGCGAAGTGAAACAGAAAGAAGAGAAACAAATGAAAGACACCAGATCGGACAGCAAACGAAAACTTTTAAGCCTCCTAACAGAAATGCCAACAGTTGAAAAACAAGCACAACGCAAGCGCTGTACAGGCAAAAGCTAAAGAAAAAGTCCCACAAAGTGAATGAAAACAGTACTTGGGCTGTGGGACATTGATAAGATGAACACACAAAGAACAACAGGAAATGGCATGCTGCAACCAATAGAAACAAAGGAAAAGTAAGTGGCAAGCACACCAACGAATAAAAAGGAAGGTCGGGATATAAGCCCCTTTTAAGATTTATATTCACAATAGATTTCAAAAGCACAGCGCAAGCTCTGTGCAGGCGAAACCTAAAGTAGGACATGTGTACTTATGTTTTACATGACCTGACAGGGAAAACTGCTAAAGTTGTGTTCACCTGTAGCAAAGCTATCTCTCCTAAGAGACTAACAATGTGTTGTCATATTACAATTAATAAATGCTAACATCTGTTTAGGAACAGATAGAGAAATACTTCTTCCACTCCTTTGAATTGTAATTTTAAACTCTCTTTAATGGTAAATTCTGATTTTAAGTTACTATTTTGAAAAGGATCTTTTAGAAAGTTGGCATTTCCCTGCCTAAACCAAGTGTGCGTTTTCTAACAGTGTCCTGGGTCCCATAACTGTGATAGCTCTCTTGTGGTATGATGTGTAAAGGTCCCTGGGTGTGGGAAAGGGTGTTCCTCTCCTAAACAGAATGGCATGGGGGGTTGTAGTCAGCCTTTTCTGAACTGCAAAAGATAGCCTGGTGGCTGTGCCCACCCCCTTCCTGACTTTTGCATCTGGCTGCTTTGTCACTAGAAATGCAGCTGTCACCTGGGCCTGCTTGCCCTTTTTTGTTACCCTAGACAGTTTGAGCCAAACCAGGGGATAAGGAAGAACTGACCAGAACCAGTTTAGTGGTAGACAAACAGAGTGACCCCCACACACAGGCTGGCACTGGGTATAAAAGTGACACCCTCAGAACCTCACATCAGAACTCTCCTGGATCTGTGGAAGATTCAGAAGGAGGACTGCCCTGCTGTCTGAAGAAGGAAGAAGGGACCTGCTTGCCTTGATCCACAGGGTCCACAGAAGTGATTCCAAGGATCAGTTGGCTGACCTCCTGTTTGACCTACAGGGACACAACAAGACCTGCTGCTGGCCTCTGCTGGAGAGAGTCCTTATCCCGAAGACGTGCCCCCCCAGGTCCAAGACCTTTGACAGGTGTCAGAGTGCACGCCACCTGCTTTAAAACTAAGCTATTGGTGAAAATCAAGAAGTTGGGCTTTGTAACAGCAAGCATCCTTCTCACGTCATCAGCGATCGCCTCATCTCCCGCCAATGCGAAGTTCGGAGGGTAACGTGCTCTTTGTGCCAAACAGCAATCGCCTGCATCTCCCGCCAACGCAAAGCTCCAATGGTGACCTGCTACACCGACAATAATCTCATTGAGGCCCTCTCCAACGCAAAGCTCCAGCTGTGGATCCTTGCATGGATTCATACAGAGACAATGTAAACTCTTTACCAGGATGAACCTGGTCCCTGTATCTGACCCGTGCTCCATTGTGGCCGGCCTGAACTTGTGACTTTGACCCGGTACAGCGCAAACCAAATAGCCGTGAGTGGCGCTTTGTCTTTTTTGGCGATATTTTCAGATGAAAATTTTAAAATTCATAATTCCGGTTCTACTGACTTGGACTTTTGTCATTTTGGTGTCATATTTTTTTTTATTTTATTTACTCTATTTGTTTAAATTGGTTTGGGTTTTTACTTGTGTTATGTTTTTACTTTATAACTGTTTCAGTGCTGCATAAATACTTTACATTGCCCTCACAGTTAACCGTGACTACTTTTGTGGCAAGCTACCAAAGGTTAAGCACAGGTTTATTTAGTGACTTTTGAGGTTCACCCTGACAAGGATTGTGTTTATTATTTGAAGTGGGCCTCTCATCTCTCTCAACTAATTACCCAATTTATCACATCATCACACACCACCACAGAAATCTTGACTGGCTGCCTCTAAAACAATGGATCACCATATAAACTCTCTGTCTTACATGTGTGTGTATCAATGTCTCAAGAATCCACATACCTACCAGACAAAAACAAAATGTGCCCCCTTCCGGCTACTATGTTCTAACAATCTCAACCTCATCTACAATCACAAATCCAAATGCTAAGGAGATAAATAGTTCTCAGTAGCCAGTAGTTCCACAGTCGCCTGTGGAAAAGCCTTCCCATACTTCTCCAAACTCCATCAACATCCTCAATTTTAGGAACATTTGAAAACCTGCCTGTACCAATTTAGCTGGCCCTTCATTCTTGTTTCCACCTCCCCCTTTCTCTTTTTTGCTTATAAGCAATTTGGTCATGCAGTGTGCTCAATACGAATCAGTATAATTAAAAAATGATTAAACACGTAAAACTGCCATTTTTACTCTGCAATTAATATGTGATTGGTATATTTTTTTTAATAAAAAACAGATAAAGATTCTGATGTGTTCGATTTCTGCTTGTGCTTTAGAGCCAAACAATGAAATTGCATCCTTCAGCTCACTGCAGACATTCCCATCTCATTGAATGTAGAGAGTGTAAATTATAGGCAGTCTTCACTGCAATTAGGGGCTTTAGAAATGTCTCAGTTACTTACTGGTAATCTTCATTACTCCTACTCTTGCTTGTCCCCGTCCCATTCATTACTAATGAGGTGAATTCACCTCCCATGACAGAAAGAAGAACAGGAAATGCTTGAAAAGTGTTCCCTCCCCCACAGGCATTAGCCTATAAGGGTACGCTTTAACCTAGCATTCCACCTGGAATACCAAGCTCCCTCAACAGTTTGAAGGTCTTGATGTCCGGGAGGGCGAGAGGGACATAATGAATGGGATGCAGACAAACAGCATTTAGGAGTAAGGAAGATTACAGGTAAGTAATTAAGCAATTACCTCCATGTTCTTATGTCGCCATACCATTTATTACTAATGAGGAATACCAAGGCGGTCCCAACAAGACCACTTGTCACAAAAAACACCCCAATGCCTAGTCTATTTGTTTAGAGGTAAAGATTCAACCTCTAGTTAAGTACCCTGCTGGCACAAGCAAACAAAAGTTTTTTTCTTTTTTTGTTACACCCTCACCCACTCTAGTAGTGGTATGCTTCATCATCGGGTCTAATCCTGGTCCCTAAAAAACAGGACGGGCTTGACCATATTCCATGGAGCAATTTGGATATTGTTCCTGGCGGGGTCGTAATCAATAAAATTACCCCAAACAACCAAAGTACCCCTTTGTTTGTGGTTGTTTGGGTATGGTTAAAAATTATTACATAAAGGGGATAAGGATATAATGGTCCTAATACCCTATACTTGTTGACCTGTTTCAGCTTCTATATTGAAGGACACTTGGTTCCAGGCCTTCCTTCAGGACGTACTGGTTGTGTTGCCCAGGTACATACGTTCAATCACTCATTTCATGCAACAAATACAAGCATTCATACTGGAGTTACCACTCACCTAAAAACACGCAGCCTCCGCGCCTTGATTCCTGCATTGGAATAAAGATATATAGCACAAGAATGATTGGCAGGATGATGCCATGATACAAATGGTCTTTATTCATCATTGTACATTGTTGCCGATTTCGGTGTATCATGCTCAGTGTTATGACCACACAACTCAAGTATGCATGCATACATGCAGTGACAATTCACTGTAAAAATGTCTCCAACTTTGTAAATGCAGAATTTTTTGGCTTAGCACTAGTTTGTGGCCGTCTTTTCAGCATCTTGGTTCCTGATTTAAAAAAACACACAAAGTTTGGGTTTTGCATGCATTCGTGCACTCGCTATTCCTTTTGTGATTTTATTAGCTTAAAGGGTAGACTCAGACCCAAGGTGATATGCGTAGGACACTAATGCCACACACAATATATGTGAACATCGTGAATACACTCAAAGCACCATGCATTTATAGGTCATAAGGAGTGAGGTTCAAGCTTTGCACGTCTTTATTTTAAACAAGAACTCACCCCACCCACTTGCAAATTTTTAAGGCCACGTGGGAGGAGAGGGGAGCATGCCCCATTAGTAACAAACTATATTTAGGAATCCTGTCAATCCACACAGGGAGGAAAGAGAAGAGAAATCCAGTAAATGAATTCTGCTTAAGGTATATCCAAAAGGATTAGGTAAAAAGGAAAAACCATCTCAGAAAGAAATTAAACCTAGCGGTCGAGAATTTCCACCTACTTATAGGCCCACATCTCCAACCAACTCTACAGCTGCCTGTTAGTGGAATGCTAGTATTTGTACACTTAGGGGGATATTCTCAAGAACGTGTGTTAACTATCGCCAAAATCGCTAAACGCAACTTCTTACATCGCAGTCTATCGCAGGAAAATAACACTGTGTTAACGCAGTATTCACAACCCGGCGGCACCATGCGATAGCCTCACGATAACGCGACAAATGCCCGCGTTAAAATCAATGTGACGCCGAAAAAATGGAAAACACAAACTCGAAAAAAGTGGCGATGACCCAATGGCGATACAAAAATCTGCGAAAACCAGAGACAGGCCTGCTATTCCCACTCGTCATGCGTGAGAATGCACTATAAGAGATAAAAAAAAGACAAAAAAATGTAACTGCGTAGCACCATGGACACACCCGGACCGAGTGCAGAGGACAACACGAACCCCACAAGCCCCACAGACGACCAGCCAGGAACCCGGGGTCGGGGAAGGGCAAGGAGAAGAGGAAGAGGAAGACGGGATTCAGTCCGCAGGAAAACCGGATCATCGTCACGGAGGTGACAGAACACTACCAACAACTGTTCGTCACCTCCACTGTGTCATCGGCAACACAAACGGAAATATGGCAGTCCATCGTGAACAACGTGAATGCAGTCGGAGTGTCGAGGAGGTCAATGGAGGAGGTCAAGAGGCGCTGGCATGATGTGACAAGCCAAACCAAGCAGAAACTCGCTGCCAACCGGAAGGCAGAAATGGCCACTGGAGGTGGGAGTCCTGCGCCACAGGAGGAGCTGGATGAGCTGGAGGAAATGGTGGCCACAGTCATCAGTGCGGAGACGGCGCAAGGAGTTGGGGGTCCGGACACTGCTTGATATGACCTGACCCAACAGCAACAGGGTGAGTAACCACCAGGGACTGGGGCGACAGGGGGAGATGGGCACAATGGCACACATGCACAATCAAGAATAGCACACTGCACACCCACAATGACTGTGGAACATGTCCCTGATGGCCTTGGCACACTGCAGCACACATAGAAACACCAAGCAGGCCCCCGTCCACCATGTGCACAAAAGGCCACCCCCATCACCAATCTCACAACCTACCCATGCACATGTGCTGAACCCAGCAAAGCAGCGGCTCTGTGAGCCACACTGACAATGCAAGTGACACTGCATGACCAATAGCATGGCTGCAGTCAAAATACATGACATGGTGCACGACACGTCACTGAGGTGTCCCAGTGTGGATAACATCCTCAAAAGAGCAGGTCACACTCTGACACATCCACGTGCACATACAACCCCTGACGTCAACAACACATCTGCAGACAAACAATGCACAAGAGTACAAAATCCGTCCAAGAGCACAAATGACCCAAGTCGCCAACATCTCTGCACCGTAAAAGCACACAAGTCAAAGGCACACCGCCTCAAAGGGATAATGGACCGCTAAATCAGAGCTGCAGGGGCGACTCTCCTACAATGCAGCACACACACATAGCAATTACAGCACATCAACATTGACGACAATGTGGTACAAAGTGCCACACTAACACCACAGAACAGAGGACACAACTGGTGCCGCATGTGCGTAGAAAATGGCCAATCACATCAGGCATAGCAGGAAACTGTCAGATGATAATGTACGAGTACAACCTCACATCCGTCATGGAGTCGGAATGTCCACTGTCCCCCATCAAATACCCAGCTCCTCCAAAACAGTCACAATGTACATTGTCATGCAGTCAGTATGTAAACATGTATAATGCGTGCATATACATGTAACACAATGTTAACCTGCATCTCCCCTTCACATTGCAGAGGGACAATCTACACCTCCTGCAGAGAAGACCAGACATCTCTTCAGTGATGAGGAGGAGGAACCCCTGGCCATCTGCTCCGACACCCTCCAACGGCTCGTGGACAGCCTCCGCACCCCACCTCCAGGAGCAGGGCAGCCCAGCTGCATCGAGGTGATACCACCCCCTGCACAGACCACACAGCAGGAAGCACCCACCACCACGGCTGGCTCCCAGCACCTCACCAAAGAACACATGGCATTCCAACGCCGTGTGTCAGACTGCCAGAGGGGGCTGGCCCAACAGGTGCGGTGGGTTTCGACCTCATGGCAGCCAAACTAGATGCCATACGTGGGTGTCTAAGTCCCATCAGAGACCACTTACACTCCCTAACAGACACCCACAGTCCGCTCCATGCCCTACAACAATCCTTGGCTGACCTCACTGGAGCCATTACTCGGATACAAGAACTATCTAGGCAGAGAGGCTCCAGCGACGACAGGACAGAGTTGGCACAGATGCGGAGGACAATGGAGAACATGGAGCGGATGCAGGCAGGAAGGATGGCTGCCACGGCTGAACACCAGCGAGATGTAGCTGGGATCTACCATGCCCTGCAGATCCTCATCTTGCCATTGCTGCCACAGAGCTTGCCCCAGATGACTGCTGCAGGAACTTCGACACACACATCTCCGCCCCCTGATGTGTCAGTGGCACACAGTGATGCAGCCATACCACCTCCGCCCCCTGATGTGTCAGTGGCACACAGTGATGGAGCCATAACACCACCACACACACCTGGCACACCTGACAGAGAAGACAAATCAGAGGACGAAGATGTGGACGGTAATGACTGTGTCAAAAAGGAGGTTGTAGCATTCATCCCCCGCCATATGGCCTGTTTCTGCTTGGTACAGCCCTCTGCATCATGCCCTGGTACAACACCTTCCACTGTCCCCCAAAACACTCTGCGACATTCACCTGGACCCCGACATGGACTGCCATATCTGCTCTGGTTACCAATGACACAGCAAACAGGCTGCGGACTCAACCCTTCCTCTTCCGATTAACTTGTCATTCCCTAAAGGACTCTGTTTGGCCCTCCACTGGGCAACCATGTATTGTGGGGTGTGCATGGCCATGTACTGCTCCAGCTCCGACACTCCACAGGATGTGAATAAAACATTCCTAATCACACAGATGTGTCATGTCTATGTTCAATCAAGTATAACAGTATGTATGACTGTAGGGACATTGATTGCACAAAAATGTACACCCTGGGAAATGACATCAATGCACATGTTTGACCGTGACACACATGGCCAATTAGATGACTGTGAAGGTGTGAACTAGCTGTGGCCTCATTGATTATGAACAACAATCTCGCAACCCCACAACATAGCCCCACATCCATGTATTAAATAGGGCTGTGTGTAAATATGTCAAAGTCGGTAGGAGGCCTAAAGTAGTGTCCCACATCACATGTGACAACAGAACATCTCTTCGCATACCTACACACACTCAACTATGTGGACACAGCCTGGTTTGATGGAACACATTGATCCACATGGCAAGAAGTTGGACACCATACTCACATTGCTGAAGACACCTAAGCGCACAGGTCTACCAGCAACTCTCCCAACTACAATGTCTGGCTCACAGAGGTGGAGCTGGCAATAGGGACTCACCCCTAAGTGAAATGCGTCAGTCAGTCCCTCCCTGTGTACGGACAATGCACATTGAGGCACACGATTTGGCATGCTAATCAACACTCATCACAGTTGAACACTAGTAAAGCTGCGTACACTTTATTAGCATGTGCGTGTCAGTACAGGCAAGACGAGGGCCACAACATGCAGACCAATGCATCATACACTAACAGGCTGCAAAGGAACATGTAGAGGTGCAAGACATGGGGAGGCACAAATAAACACTAACCATGACGGATGCCGACGGTCTCAGCCCACCTTGCCTTGCTGGACGAGTCATGTGGTGTTTGGCGAATGCTCATTGCACCGTGTCAGGGGACACCACTCACAGCCCATGGGATCTGCATAGTCCTGTACCACCGGACAGCGCTGACTGTCTGCTCTGCTGACAGTGAGCAGGTGAAGGAGTCCAACAAGGTCACATGTAGTACTACATTGCCATGTGTGTACTCTCCAGCGGTGTGTCAGTTTGAGGAATGTTGCCAGGCGCCGCTGTCCACTCACCTTGCACAGCTGTGTGTAAACCCGCAGTCTTGCACGCACATGCATTCTGAGCCCAGGCGAATGCAGCCATGTCCACTGTCATGGTGGGATATGTGTCCATTTCTCCAAGATGCAAAAGGGTGTTGGGACCTGTGCCATGGGTTACAATCTTTTGTGCCTGCAGGAACGTAGTTACTCGTCCATGAAAGCGAGCGCAGCTTCATGGGCAATCAGTTCCTAGAGTATGTTGTTGTCGACTTCAACGAACACGGGGGTGAGCCAATCCATTAGCTGGTCCAGACAGATGTGCTCCGTCCACTCCGTTTCACCAATCCGCAACACAGCCCAATAGGGGAGTGCTTCCATGTGGTCACTGCACACGAGGAATTGTGCAATCTCACATGCCCAACTGCCAGCACATACGCCTAATACCAAGGCATCCCATGAACGGGTATCACGGTTACACTCCTGGTCGTGGGCCAACAGGGGGCGCACACACATGTCATAATCCCGTTCATCTACCGTTGTGTTGGATAGGTAGACATCCATGGGCCACTCGAATATGCATGATCGGCAGTGGAACCAGGGCTGGACGCAGGTGACGTACGCAAGACGGAAGCTCATACGGAAACTGATGCGCAACACTGCCTGTGGCAGTGCCCCCAACAAATGCAGCATTCGGTCACTGTACAGTTCCACGTGACAGGGGTTGTGCATGTGCCCGGGATGTTCTGACATTGCGTTGTTCGCACTCGTAGAACCGGCACTCTTCTGACCTGCGGCTGTTATGTGGATGATATTCCACAGCTCGGAGCAATGAGTCGTATGAGTGTGCAAAATTTGTACGTATGGGTTGTCCTGTACATAAGTGTCAAGGCCGTTCCATGCAGGAGTACCTCGAGCAAGGACTTCTGTGTGTGGGGTGTGGAGACGTTGATCTTTCATTGGCGCCATGTGTAGTGTGGGAGTCGTCATCATCTGCCATAGTATCTCTCTTAGGGGGTGCCTGCCGCATGCATTTCCAAGGTCGGGGGTGCAGATGTCCTTTCGCCTTCTGTATTGAGACAAAGGGTCTTTCATCCCTAATGTTAGTCAGACTACTGCTTGTATCCTGGGAATGTGATGTGGCTTTCGCGCTGCAATTGAGGCTAGGCCTTGGGCTTATGGTGCACCAAAAGAGATGAACACACACAACAGTTGCCATGTATGAGCCAAGACCCCGAGCGGCCTTGCACTCCTTGTGCAGTCCCTTCATGCGCGGACGCCCTCCGGCTGCATGCAACATTGTTGATTGCGGGCCGTGTGGCGCAGACACTGCAACAGAGACACACGCATCAGTTGGTTTCCTGTGCAGCCCAGATATGAACCACGCCCAGAGGCCAGGGATAATTGTTCACACCCCTACGCTGGCCTGGCGTACGCCGAGCCAGCACACTCGGCTTACGTATAAAGGGGGGGACGATGACGCTACGTGTCCCAGTTCTTCCCCACTGCCTGAGGTGACATGGCTGCGTCCGCCTGGCCGATGACGAGACTCAATCATTTAGGGTCCATGACTTGCGTTGCACGGAGTCGGTGGCACCGGTTGCACTGCGGCCGGCACGGGCCTACCGCCACAGGACGGTGACTTACTGTGCACTGAGGTAGGGGCACCTAAAGTGCTGAGTGGGTGTGCAGCCTGCGATGATGACGTGTGCACTGATATGGTCTCTGCCATTGCAATATCAAGACCCAGAGTCAAGTGTGCGCCTGGTGGACCGCAATGTAGGCCTGAGCCAGCGGACAGCGCGGGCCTACCGCCACGTGGCGTTGCCTCGCGTTTCACAGAGTTAGTGGCACCTAGAGAGCTGAGCGGGTGTGCAGCCTGCGATGATGACTTGTGCACTGATATGATCTCTGCCATTGCAAAATCAAGACCCAGAATCAAGTGTGCGACCTGGTGGCCCGCGCTGCGGGGATGCGTGATGTGGAGGCTGCCACGGTCGCGGGCCCCGGGCTTGGAGCTTGGAGCTTGCACCGGGACGTGGTGGGCCCTCTTGGAGACACGCCGGTGGCGGAAGGTGAGCAGTTAGGCCTGGGTGCGCAGGGGCGGGCAATCCCCGCTGGGCGGCGGGAGGGGCTGGGGTGCAGCAGCCTGTGTGCGCAGGGGCGGCCAAGCGATGTTGCCATGTGCAATGATATGTACTCTGCCATCATTAGCTGGGGACTCTGTTTCAGATGGGGGACCTGGTGGCCTGCAGTGTGAACCAGCACGTGGTTGGAGACACACCGGTGGCAGCAGGTGAGCAGTGTGGCCTGGGTGCGCAGGGGCGGGCAATCCCCGCTGGGCGGCGGGAGGGGCTGGTGTGCAGCAGCCTGTGTGTGCAGTGGCGGCCAAGCGATGTTGCCGTGTGCAATGATATGTACTCTGCCATCATTAGCTGTGGACTCTGTTTCAGATGAGGGACCTGGTGGCCTGCAGTGTGAACCGGCATGTGGTTGGAGACACACCGGTGGCAGCAGGTGAGCAGTGAGGCCTGGGTGCGCAGGGGCGGGCAATCCCCGCTGGGCGGCGGGAGGGGCTGGGGTGCAGCAGCCTGGGTGCGCAGTGTAGGCACTGTCTCTCCCTGTCCCTCTCTTCCTTTCACTGTCTCTCTCTCTCCCTCTCTTTCTCTATCTTTCTCTCTCTTTCTCTCTCTCTCTCCCTCTCTTTCTCTATCTTTCTCTCTCTTTCTCTCTCTCTCTCCCTCTCTTTCTCTATCTTTCTCTCTCTTTCTCTCTCTCCCTCTCCCTCTCTTCCTTTCACTGTCTCTCTCTCTTCCTCTCTTCCTCTGTTACTCTCTCTCTTCTTCTCCCTCTCTTCCTTTCGCTGTCTCTCTCTCTCTTCCTCTGTTTCTCTCTCTCTCCCCTTTCTCTCTCTTTCTCTTTCTCCCTCTCTTTCTCCCTCTCTTTCTCTATCTTCTCTCTCTTTCTCTCTCTCACTCTCCCTCTCTTTCTTTCACTGTCTCTCTCTCCCTCTGTTGCTCTCTCTCTCCTTCTCCCCCTCTCCCTTTCTCTCTCTTTCTCTCTCTCCCTCTCTTTCACTCTCTCTCTCTCTCTCTCTTTCTTTCTCTCTCTCTTTTCTCTCTCTCTCTGTCCTTTGTTGAGCGCATGACACACCTTCTTATCTTCAATTTTGTCTTGCAGGCTGTGACTTACGGTTTGTCCAGAGAAGACCCGCCATGACTCTTCCAATCATTGATGTTGAGTTGAATTTGAATAAATTGATTATTTTTGGAATTCTAAGATGTATGTATGTTTTTCCTTTTTCGGACCACACATGGATGTTGGTTGTTGTACTTGTGTGACATCAGGTGAACTGTTGTGTTCATGAATTTGTAAGGTAGATGTGAAACATCTTTGTTCGGGGGGGGCACAGGGGAGGGGGGCCTGGGTGTGGTGGCGGTGGGTGTTGTGGCCCTCTTGGGGCTCCGGGCTGCATGATCAGTAGCTCCATGGCATCTGTTGTTCTTCAGGTGTGGCTCTAGGTTGGGCTCCCTTTCATGGTGCAGGTTGTCGTCCGACTTAACACCAGGTAGGACCAGGTGTTAAATCCCTGCTACTATCACGCATTATCGCATGTTTTTGCTTCTTATCACCGATCTGGCTGGTCGTTGGGAATGTTGCGTAGTGGTGTTTCCGCGGGTTTTTGCACGGGAACGCCTACTCTGCATCTCATTAGCGTTAGTTGCCGGTGTCAACTGTGGCGATGTTTTTTGCGGCTGCTATCGCAGGATAACTGGCGATATCGGCTGTTAGCACCAGCTTGTGAAGGGTGCGATGAATTTATCACCACTTTGGCTGCGATAAAGTGCCGCTAACTCGGCGATGAGTCCTTGAGAATATGCCCCTTGGTTGTGTGACCCGCCTAATTTTTATTCCCCTGATGTTGTACATGATGAAGTCGGACTTGGCCGTTCTGGCCGTAGCGGGCATCGAGCATTTGCCTTGGAGGCTGGAAGGGTAGGGGCAGGTTTTGGAGTGGTGGGGGTCGGTTTTGCAGCAATGATGCCATATCCACCCCCAGTAACAAAAGCAGCAGTGCTGCGGGCTGGTTTTGTTAAGCAGCATTGCTTCTCACCCCCTTCCTTGGGGCGGGGCTGGTCCGACAAAATTGCCAGGGCTGCTTTGGGTTCCCAGTCCAGCCCAGAAGTCGGACCGAGGAAACATGGAAAAGGCTGTCCCCAAGTTTTGCGCTGTGTAGGGGGTTCTTATCTCCTCTTTGTGTGTCTCTCAGGGCATGGAAAAGTTCAAAATGTATGCATAAAAAGGCAAGCGTGGTTGCTGTCATACCACTCCTACTATTAGTAAATCCTGTGTTTGGATCATATCGGGCTAACATGGGGGAGCACCCATTCGTTTTTTTGGGATAAAAGGGTCTGTGTATGTTCCAGCTAGCTAGAGGAGAACCAGAGGAGACATAGGAAATGTAGTCTCCTACAGGTACAGTTACTAGATGGGGAAAAGAACCATTTGTTTTTGTAAACAAAAGAGGTTATTAATAAAAACGTCCCATCGCTGATTTTCCACAGGGGAAATATTTCCAAAAAGCTTATAAATTGGAGTCATAGCCATGTAACTGGAACAGTAGTCAAAGACATAAGGATTATTATGTGGGAATTCCCTATATTCTCCAATGTATTGATACAAAGCAATTTGTAAAGGACAGTTAGCATACATGCCAATAGCTCTGATTCACCCAATTTTGAAGTAAAAAATTGCTTTATTTTGGCTGTCTCCCGCCTGAAATTGCCTCTGCTTCAATAGAAGTCTCACAATTCTTTTTTTTAAATCTCCCACTTCCCTTATCTAATATGTTTGCATGTATGTATTAGATGTCATCATATCCCAGTCTAGACTAGAGGAGAACAACATTCAAATTAATTTATGATAATGAGTTCAGTTGGCTCCAAGAGATATCATTGTTCAAACCGGATTTAGGAGTCTTCAATCTATATACCCATTGTTGTTCCCTTGCGAATGAGTGTCCTTGCCATATTGTCACTTTGATTTTTTTTTATGACAGTCCTGTGTATAGCAGTGTTTTTGGGATACATGTACAAACCTTTTTGCCCAGTCGCAAATGGGCCGATTCACAGAATTGGCCCGTTTGCAAACACAAAAAGGTTTTTGGCATATGCAAAGCCAAATAGCGATTCGGGAACTTGTTACTGAATCACCATCTGGGTTTTGCTATTTAGCATTAGGAATGGCGTATTAAGGGCGTCCCTTTCTAATAGCGACTCGTTGTGACATGTACGAATATTTTACGACCAAAATAAGGTCGCAAAACATTCGCATTTTACCGCCTACTTCAAGAAGGTGGTAACCCAGACGCAAACAGCAAGGGGTCTCCAGGGGACACCTTCCATTTTCTGAATGGTTGCGAGAATGTTTTTTAAGGTCCCAGGGACCACTGCCTAATCTTAAGAAATGAAACTGAAACATTTTATTTTTATTTTCGAAACGCATCCTGTTTTCCTTTAAGGAAAACGGACTGCATTTAAAAAATAAAGTTGCTTTCTTTAAAAGCAAACACAAACATGGTGATCTGCTGTCCCCAGCAGGCCATCAACCATGTGTCTTCAGCGATTCCCAATGGTTCGCAAATTGCGGCCTACCTCATGAATATTAATGAGGTAGGTCAATTGCGACCCACTGGGAATCGCAAGTGAAACTCAATAGAGTTTTGTACATTTGAAATTGCGATTTTCTAATTGCGATTCGCAATCAAGAACTCGCAATCTCTGACGTATGTACATGTGGCCCTTAGTGACCCTTCTCAATATAGTGTGCTGTTTACTTATTAGAGGATCTTTGTCACCTGATATTACTGCGGTGTTGAACTATCCTGAGTTTAATTTTCATCAAGGTCATTCCTATAAATCGTAATTTGCATGGGCATTCAATCATATAAATCACATTGGTAGAATAACAATTGCCATGAATACGTTGTTCAAATAGTGTTGATAAACCCAAATAAATACTTTTTTGTAGTTCCTTTCATCTCTTAGTGAAGTCAATCATACTTCACGGTAGTCATCCTGGTATTGGATAACTATTGCTCCACCTTTGTTAGTTTATTTTATAACCAAGTGCGTTTTTCACACAATGAATCTACTGCACACTTTTCTTTTCTTGTCAGGTAATGATATTCCAATGTCCTACTGCCAAGTTTTTTACGTCCTTTATTACAGCCTCTTCAAACATCAGTACTTCCAAGGGGACAGAAGATGCTGGAGAGTGGAAGAAAGATGTTTTTCTCAAATAGGTTGAATGCTGATCCATTATTGGTTCTGGCTCATTTAAAAAGAATGCCTTGACCCTGGTATTCTGTCATTTCGGATCTGAGTTGGAATATGTCAGTGAATGCACTGGGAATACAACTGAAGCCCTTATCAAGGACACAAATCCTCTCATCAGCCAGCTGCTCCGTGGACAGATTAACCACCAAATTCACTGCCCGATTGTCCCTTGTTGCGGTTTCCTTGTCCTGCTCTGCATCTTCCCTTTTTCTTGTTCTGGGACGGGTTCTCCCCAGTGTATCCATTTGTCACCTCTCGTGCTACGTTTTCCTCTCCATTCTCCTCTTCCTAAAAAAGGATGGTTAAATTGGAAAACAAGACTTTCAGACTATTCCAGCAAAAAACACCAGTCACAACAAAACCAAGGTGCTGCCAAAATCACAAAGGTTTTTAATGAAAAATGTAAAAGAACAAAAGAGAACCAGGGCAAAGCAGAAACTAAAACCCCAAGGGCCGATTCACAGAACTAACTTACGTCAAAACGTAAAGTTAGTACTTTTGGTATTTACAGAATACACTTACTCATTTTGGTATTCACAGAATGCACTTACTCATTTTGGTATTCACAGAATGCACTTACTCATTTTGGTATTCACAGAATGCACTTACTCATACTAACTTTATGTCCGCACTCGGGCCGGAGATTCCGGCTCCGGCCCGGAGGTGGAGATTCCGGCCCGGAGGTGGAGATTCCGGCCCAGAGGTGGAGATTCCGGCCCGATGGTGGAGATTCCGGCCGGTTGTGGAGATTCCGCCACCGCTCATGTAGCTCGTCGCACATGCTTCCAATCCACATACTGCGGACGCATCGCAGCCGCAGATGTACAATCATACCATGCAGCAGCACATCTACAGATCCTGAATGAATGGTGGTATGGCTCCAGGAACGACCCAGCATATATAGTGAAACAGTGGATTATGGGAGACCCCTCCCTATACACATTTCTATACAATAGATCAGACCCAAAGGATCTTCCCCCTGCTACGAGGGTAGTGATCCTTGCCTGGAGACAGTCTCTCTGCCGGATGGGTTTGTGGGGCTGCATCACCAGAGAAACCCCATTATGGCAAAATCGACTACTCCTCCAAGTTGTGGCCCTCCAGGGATTCACAAACTGGGACTGAATCGGGATCTCATCCTTGAAAACCATAATGAAGGGTCATGTCCTCAAATCATTTCAAGACCTCCAAAAGGTATTCTCCATGCTCCACAATAATTCTATAAGTATCTACAATTAAGACATGCCTTGCACACATTCATTCGAGATTTAACCAATCTTCTGGAATTTAGCCCTCTAGAGGGTAAACTTTTGATGGGCGATCTAGGAGAACACAAAATCACGAAAATCTACCAATACCTGGCCACGAACAACCCCAGTACCTTAGATACCCCAAGGGCAAAATGGGCGACTGACTGGAGCCCCATCTATGATGACGACTGGACAGAATCACTCGAGTCGCCAAGAGGGGCGGCGATCTCAGCCCACCTAAGGCTCATATAAATCAAGTATCTACACAGGGTATACTATACCAAACATAGATTATGGACGATGGGGCTGATTGCATCCCCACAGCCCCGTCATTACCTTTTAGAGAGAGGATGGAACATTCATACATACTATCTGGTCCTGCACAGCTTTAGATCACTTCTGGCGAGGCATCATGTATTGTCTGGCTGAGGTGCTGGTGTTATATGGCCATCAGGGTCATTGTCCACATTGCTAAGTTAGCATGAGCTCTGCTGCCATGATGCTGCTTTTGCGCACGTTACTACATGACTTCGTTTTGCAAGACTGTTTGTGCCCTTCACATGAGAACTTCTCTGCTTGTTCCTGGAGTTTAGTCTGAACACGGTGTGCAAGGTCGATAAACAATGCCCCTTGTTATTCTGTTCTGGTCAGTCCCTAGCATCTAGACAAAACATGCTAACACAGCTGCGCTGCTGGAAGCTCGTGCTTTGATATTACGGGGATGCATGTTGTTCTGACACACACTTGGAGAGGGTCTTTTCCAGGGAGAAGACCTATGCTGTTCCTATGATATAAAACTTCCATCTAGGCACTAAGGTATGGGGTCTGCTGACAAAGCCCAGAGATCTTCCTTTATATAATAAACTTCACCTTACCAAGGGGAGGGTGGTTAGGCCTTATAGTCCTTTTTCCACTGTCTGTATATGATGATATCCCCCTTTATATTCTATGGAATTGTAACAATGCTAATTGTTCTAGGTTTATGCATTTTGCTGCTGGTAGTGCCTCGTATACTGCATTATAGAGCACAATAGTTAAAATAAACATTTTGAACTATAACAGGGACTCTGACCATTCTTATTGTGGACAAGTACGAGTGAGCGAGCGAAAGGGTATGTCTTGCTTCCGCGATTCCTGAGAGAGTCGGGAGTGTTGTGTTCTGGGTTGTCTAATCATTTGTAGCTTCGTGATTTTGGAGGAGAACAAATGAGACACTATAGCTAGTCGGTTTTGAGATTTTGGGTACTAAGGTGGTAGGTTGGTACACCCCTATACACTGAGGTCCTGTTTTCCTGTGCATATTTCTGTGTATGTGCAGAATCCCCGCAACATGGCGTTGCCAACGTTTGGTCTGGTTCTTATCTGCAAGACTCCTGAGTAGTGCTTGTGCTTGTCCACAATTCCCTCACATCTGTTTCCGGAGACAGTTGTGACGGTGTAGCCTCCTATATTGATGTTTTATAGGTTTTTCAAGCTTGAATTTTAAAAGGTCTTTCTCTTTCTTATCAGCCCGTTATTGAGCTGCCACACATAGGTTGTTATTCTCTGCTATTGATTATGGCGGTTGTCATTGCACCGCCTAACCGGGCTGCAGTCACAGCTTATTTGACTCAACATGGGGTCCCTAATGCTGGTGTTGCGCTCATTTTTGTTGTAGAAGCGGATGCAGCTTACCGCTTTGAGATGTTTTATTCTTGGGTTACCTTTCCGGCGGTAGATGGAACGGATAATTTGTTTCAAGAATATACTGCCACGGCCCTTCCTCAGAATTATCGGCCTTATAGGTCTCTTGAAGTTCCACTAACGGCTTGGCAACACCAAATATGGTTTAATGGCGCCCTTCCTCACCCAATAACGCCGGTCCGTTTAGGCCCTTTATCGATAGATAGGGCCACGTGGCCCGTTTTGGCTGGGTATACCCCGCACCCAAATTATCTCACTGCTACAGTCGCAGAGCTCCGCGTATTACATACTTCGTGCATAGAGCTGTTATACAGTTCATGTCGCGCAACTTCCAGGTGGGACCACCTGGCGTTGCTGCGCAATCACCTGGACCTGGTGGTGTAACCATCAGTCCTTTCATGGTTAATTTAGTGATGGGCAAGCGTCCGCAAAATAAGGATGAATTTCCTTATTGGCTTGTTGAAAAATTTGGACAACTCGAAGCTGTTTTTCCAAATACCACTCCTGTGGAGAAACACAGGATCCTGACCATGAGTTTACCAAAAGGCCTAGTTCCCGAATTAGCTGATTGTAATACTTGTGGTACAGTGTTTGTAGCGGTATATTCGATGTGTTTTTTTGGCACCCCCTCAATGACTGTACTCCCTTCCGTGATAAAGCGTTTTCAGGATGAACACGGAGCCGAGGCGGCTCTGGAGTTAGGGATGAGACTGGTGGGGGTGTTCGAAATTGTTTCCGATATGATCCTTGCTAATGTTAAGGGTGATGCTGTAAGCTTGCAAGTGGCGCAACGCTTGGAGGCTGTAGCAGACGCACACAAACACCGCGAATTGCCGAACATTATTGCTAAAGCTTATAAAACCTTAGGGCGCAATAGTCTGGGAATTAAGCCTTTTACTCAACAGCAAACTCAGTCTCAAACTCAACAAAAAGCCCAGACTGATAAAGATGGGCACCCGTTCTTTCCTAAAAAGAACTGGAGAAATAAAAAACAGGGGCAACAACAGCAGGAGCAAGGGTCGCGTGCTGGTTCACCAACACCTGAGTCTTCTGAGCGTACTTATGACTTGCGCGATCGCGTGCAAAGTAAGACTTTTTATTGATTTCAAGTCCCTGATCAGCGCTCTCCTCATTCTTTACAGGACACATCGGACTCTCAAGTCGGTGGTGGGGAGCGCCAGGATCGTGGCAAAGGTCCGACTACACAACAGGGACAAGATCAACCTCGATAGTTTGACGTTAAAGCTAAACAAGAGGATCTGCCTCGTTTTCGACCCCTGTATCAGAAGAAAAAAGTTGCCGCCTTAACAGCGAAGTATGCCTCAGACAGTGAGAACGCGACTCCTAGACTGGACATGGGCAGTGACTCTGCTCGACAGCGCAGCGTAGGTTACCATTGTGCGGGAGGCACTGCGTCCATGTCTGGAGGCGAGAGCAACTGATACATTTATTACTGTAGAAACAGCAGATACCCGGGTTGCCCCCCCGGATTGACTCTATGAGATTGTCTTGCAAATTGAAGGTGATATACAGCGTACAATCACTGCGGTTTTCTGGTAAAATCTTACCTCCTCAAATGACATTTGATTGGTGGAGGCAGATTGGCCTCCACCATTTGTGCTAGCCGCTTCTAGAGGGTGAGGACGTGATACTTTCGAGTTTTTTGCGTTACGTCCCTGAGGAACATGCAAAGGCTTGTGCAGCTGAGTAGACTTTGGCCCTTGCCCCAGCGGTGTACTGTAATCAGGTGGGCTGGGATATTGATTCACCGGCACATGAGATACCAATACGGTCTATGCCACAACCACAACCACAGTATCCAATCAGACGTGAGGCTAAGACTCCCGTTTGTGACATTCTAACTCAGTTGGAGTATCAAGGAGTGATTGAATCCTGTGTATCACCGATGAATAATCCTCTTTTTCTGGTATCAAAACCTGACGGTTCATATTGCATTGTATTGGATTATCGAAATTTGAATAGTCATTATCGTGCATTTGCGGTACAGAACACACACAGCTCTGCGCTGGTAAACAACCTTGTTTGTAAAAAATACAAAACTACACTGGACATATCCAATGGTTTCTACAGTCATAATCTGGCTCCTGAGAGACGTGACTTGACAGCATTCACCGCCGTCAGAAATCAGAAAAAACTTTCGCGCTTGCCTATGGGGTATAAGAACAGCCCTGGGGCTTTTGCTGCGCGTGTTGTGTCTTTGATGCATGACATAGATCCGGATGCGTTCTCATACGTTGATGATATTTATCTGATGGACGACGAACTAATGCTGCATCTTGTCCGAGTCGACTGCATCATTTTATCTTTTGCCGACTATGGATACAAATTCAATTTTGCTAAATCACACATCGCTCATTTTGCGGTGCTCTTTTTGGGCTACGAGCTCAATAATGAAGGTAGGGGGTTAGCCCCCCACTTTCTGGAGAAATGTGCACAATTTCAACCTCCTTCTACGCTGAAGAAACTTCAGTCTTTGCTGGGATTTTTGAATTTCGGTAGGACATACATCCCCGATTATGCCCAGCGTATCAAACTGCTTTATGCGTTGATACAACACACATATTCTTCTGCCAGCTGGCTTCCGGAACATACCACTATTCTACAATCTTTGCAATCAGATATGCTTGCGACTAACTACTTGTTGACACGTGATAATACCACAAACCTGGTGATACGTATAGTACCGGGGACGGTGGGTTTCACTTACTTGACATTCAATGAGGGAGACACAGTACCAATTGCATACAAATAACATTTGTACACATCGGCTGAAATGCGTTTTTCAAATGTTAAAAAGTTTTTGACGGCGGTCCAAATGGCGATTCTGAAAGAACGCTTGCTGGCACAGGGAAAACGCATTCTTATGGTCACGCCTTTCCCTGCTTTAGAAGCAGTGACTAAGGCAAGTGTACCCAATTCTAAGGCACTACATCCCCGTTGGATACAATGGGCTATGTCTTTGACATCGTCTGATGTCACGTTTATCCTGCTCTTCAGACACAGGAGTTTTTACAGTATGAACACGTTCATCCTCCTCCGTTGTCGTTGCTTCTTTTAGATGAGTACAAATGTATCATTTATACCGATGGCTCGGCTCAACTGGCCACCGGTTCAAAACACGCTTATTCAGCATCTTGCGCTATTGTGGCTGGTTCAATTGTAAATGGAGATTTTAAGTCTTCCATAGTGCATACTCAGGCACTTGGAGACTATACAGCACAATTGGCGGAGCTGCGTGCTCTTATTCTAGCCCTTGAGTTTGTTGATCCTAATGTGAATACTCTTATTGTATGCTATTCTTTCTACTGTGTTCAGTCTTTTAATGACAACTTATTCTTTTGGTCTCAAAATGACTATCGAGACTCTAAAGGCAGCGCAATTAAGCATAAAACGCTTTGGGTTCGAGTGGCAGACCTTAAACAGCGTCTGCCCCTCACACAAGTTATACATACTCTTGGCCATCAGCGTGTGGGAGCACATGCTCTTGGTAATTCTTTGGCTGACGAGGCGGCCAATTCTGCAGTAGCCACGTGTTCCGTTGCAGCAGTTACAAGGTGCATGACTAAGATAGATAATGACATTCTGGCAGCTGTAGCTGCTACGAAGGATGGGACTGCTTATCCGCAGGGCTTCCCTTCGAAGTATTCTTATCATTCATTTATCTCCCGAACAAGTTCCTTATGCTAAAATTCCATCAGTTAGGGATCGGCTGATACCCAACATGGACCGCAGACTTGCTTTGATCATAGCCGCACGTGAGGGCATGGCTTCTGCACATGCCGGAGTGTCTGCGACTGTTTCTATTTTACAGCAACGTTATTGGTGGCGTGGTTTATATAAACAAACCCGTAATTATGTACTTTCTTGTGACATTTGTCAGTAAATCAAACCGTCTACGGTCTCACGCCCACCACAAACACAGCTATGTATTTCTAATCAGCCGTTTGGCTGTGTATATCTTGATCACTGCGGTCCATTGTCTTCTGATACTGCATATAAATAAATTTTTGTTGCAGTTGATTCGTGCACTAGATTCCTTTGGGTTTGGCCACAACGCAGTGCTGACGCTCATAATGTCAATAAAAATTTGCCGGTCTTTGTCAGGATGTTTGCCTGTGGCACCTTCCATTCTTACCAAGGTCCAGCGTTCGCCTCAAAGGCGTACAAGGACGCGATGAAGTCAATGGGGGTGCTGGTGCAGTTTTTGCTCCATACAGGCCTAAGGGCAATTCTATAGTGGAACGGATGAACCGTGGCTAAAAGCAATCTTTGACAGCTAGGGTCTTAGGTACTGGCAGGAACTGGCTGGCCCATTTGTATGGAGTTCAAAGTGCACTCAATAATCTCCCTACAAGATCTCTGGGAGGGCGGACCCCATTCGAAATGCTCATTGGCATTAAAATGTTTGTGCCAAACCTTGATGGTTTAGACGTTGTGGTGGCTGCCGCAACCTTTGACGTAGATAATCATTCTACTATGTTACAGGACCTGCAAAAGACCTGTGACAGCTACGCAACTGAACATTTGCCCTCTTCCAATGACACAGCGATGCTGATTCCAGTCACCGGCTGGCTTCCTAAGATTGGAGATCTGGTACAAGAAAAGCTGGAGAACAAGAAAGAATTTGGTCCCTCTTATCGTGCACCGGTCCCGGTTCTTGGATTGAAGGGTACTCATACAGTGATTCTACCACCTTTACCTGGTCGCAAAGACAACAGATACATTTCAGTGGACAATGTCAAGTTACACCGTCTGGCCGAATCTGAATAGTGTAACTCCTGCAGTTTCATGCAACGCTATCTCAATGAATCCGGTGCATTCGTCCGCTTCGACTCATCCTCGTATCGCTGAGGGTGAGACGGAAACTACCATTGACCTTTTACCTGTCCTGAACCCCTCTGTTCCACCGCCGAAGTCGAGTATACTTATCCTGCGGAAGAGTCCCAGAGTGAAGTGCCGAACAGTCCATGTCAACATCAAACTGATGCCGCCCTACCGTCTTTGATGAATATGGGTGCAAGCTGTTATTTTGGGGACCGTGCAAGCTTCTCCTATGACTCTTCCTCCTCGTCTGCCACGTTGGCACTTCCACTGACAAAAATAAGTATTTTCATCTCTTGGTTCAAAAAGACTTACCTGGTCCCACCCTGGACATATATCTGGTTGATACTTATCTTGATTTTTCTCTTCATGTCAATTTGATTCGTGACAGTATTTTTCTTGCTCATCAATGGTCATTACTTGCCAGAACGCTCTGCTGTGAAATTGGTCGATGGAATTCTGGCCCCTCATACATCATCCCATATAATGAAACGTGATCAAGCCCTGGTGAACATTTCAGCTTTCCCAGTTGCAGATGGCATAGTTTGGGATAAAGTAGCATTCAAAATCCATGGTCCGAAGGAAGTCCTCAACATACCATACGTGTTTCGAGTTTCTTTGGGAAACGTGGTAACATTACTTACACAAAACAAACACGTTAAGCCCTGTTTTTAATTACACTCATTGTCCAACTCCTTTCCAGGGGAGTTCTAAAACGCTTAGGGATAAGTTCACCTACTTCACAGATTATGACCCGTCCAATCCTGAATCCTATTTCTTTAAATTACAATTGACGTCGCAATCGAAATTTATTCTAACCCACACTAAGTTAATCTATTCCAATTCCTTTAGATCTGAATTGGCCACACAGGGTTATGATCACTGGAGTGCTACCATTGATTTAAAAACAGTTTGGGGCACTAATGCTTGGCAGGTTCAGGGATCTGAAGCTTTACATCGTGCCTGCCTGATACCGGCGCAAATCTTATTTCTAAATAATACAGTATATCAAACTACTTGCTTTGGCTTGGCAACTGCAAAAATTTAAATAACCCGTCCATTCCATCATTGGCGGAGTATGATAATTAGCGCGCACACACAAATTATTCAATCGATGTTTTGCAGACTCTGTTTCGAAATGGCACTTTCAATGTCTCTGATGTTGACCCTAGCGGTTGGTTGCTGTGGCAAACCAGTTCAAATTCATGCCAACTGCGTTTTTATAATATAACGCCTGGTTTCACACAGACTAGACCGGATCCATGTTTTTCGCACTCACATTCAGTCACCACATATTCGGTGGGTAAATTGTGCCAACAATGGTTGGAACACTCTACCTTATCCTCAGTTAAACAACACTTGTCACTCTTGTCGAGTGACATCAATTTGGCTGATTTTCTTCTAGGTCCTAGGACCCCGAGAACAAAATGATTTTTCTATGCTACTTACAATGAAATATGGAAACTTTTGCAGATTGAGGCAGCAGTTCGTCTGCGTCAAATTGACAAAGCGAATTTGGAAAAAGTCCTTGCAGTGGTCGACAATAGCATTAATACACTGTCTTCACGCATTTATACCTTGGATAATATTGTTTCATCTGTTATTGATATTGTTCAGAATGATGTAGCTGTGTTATATCATGGTCAAAATCAATTACGATCTCTAATGCAGTTTGCATGGCTATTACAGACTCTTAAAATGGGAAAAGTACCTAGGGATTATTTAAATGCTTCCGCTTTGTGTTTGCCATTTAATCTAACTGATAAACAGAGATTTATGTCCATGAAAGACGCTAAATACACACTATTACACATTGAACAATTGGAACACTTGCCATTCTCTGTGGCGGAGACAGATTCAGCCGTATGGTTAATTCATGGGGTTATCTCTCTCCCTTTTTCGCTGTTTCAATTTAAATCTTGCATGAAACATTTCCCAATTGGCCGCTTTGAACCCCTGGGAAGTACGTTTCTTCATGAATTGTGGTCCCTACCTTTCACTTACAGATGTCATCGGGAGGATAAGGAAGTTTTCCTAACAGGGGAGGACTGCCATTCCACATTGGGACACTCCCTAGTTTGCAAACAAGTTAAGTTGCACGGCGCTTGTAATGTTTCCGCACCTAATCTTGCTTGTGTTTTGAAAGGGAGTCCCGTCCCAGCAATAATTCCCGCTTTTACATTGCTTACTAAAGGCAGTTATCTTATTTTGAATAACCACGACTGCTGTGGTTTACGGGCAAGAATCCAGCATATAGTAACAGTTTCACAACGTGTTACTTGTTGTAGCAATGTGCTTTTTCCGCCCCCGCATGAGAAAGTAGATATTTCGATTTGGCCTTCCATTCCGACTTTGAAAACAGATTTCAACAAATTAAGCAGGCTCAAAGCGCTATTGTTTCAACAAGAAGTGGCTCTCACTTCAGCTCGAGAGACCTTCGGATTGCAGGTGGCTAGAACTTCTAGCGAGATTCAGTCAATTCTGAACACGAATCTCCCACTGCATTTTGGGGAGCTGATACATCAAATATTTAATGCGTCTGACATCGAAGGCCTTGCTCATTTTTTTAAACTGGTGGGATCCGGCCTTGTGACTTCTTTTCAGACGATATTTGCTGCAATACCTGCCTTTATTCATTCTATTTTTTCCAGCGTCTTCGGTGGATTCCCATTAATACTGGCGCTAGCTGGTGGAATCCTGCTGCTTCTGTTGCTGCTACGCAATGGCTGCTCATCTTGTGGACCTGCACAGACCAGCCCAATTGCAACTGTACCGTGACCGAATGCAACAACTTTTTGAATGCTTACCACTAGAGACGCTTAGCGTGAGTTATAGACTAACTTTTCGCTTTGCCTACTTCACTTGCGTGCAACCTGTATTCTACTGTCAGCGGTGCCCCTTTTACTGGGCTTGGGATTTATGCTTTCCAATACGTCATGTTCGGACCCGGATTATGACCAGTTAATTGGTCCCTTAGTGGCCCATGACCAGGCCTGTTCTAGGGAGGGACGTATGGCGCGTGCAGCTGCACTTGGAGTCTTGGCTGAATGGGATATCTGTGCGGCTGTGCAGAACCTATTGCGACGGAGCTTCATTGAATATCACGTAAGTTGCCCGGTTATGCTTTTGGAAGCATCTGATTATGAGGAACACGTCTGTTCCTTCGGTCTACTTGATTGGATGGCATCCCTTTTTTCTACTAACGATAACGATGGTCTTTTGGAACGACTTACATTGTTAAGTTCACGTATTTTGATGGATACACCACCTCCATGTTAGTCACGTTTTTCGTGCAACGAAATTTTTTTTTTTATCGAGTCACAATTTCTTTTTTTTTTTCCATTTTTTCCAATCTGGTTTTTTCGTGCGTATTTGAACGCTGCTTACCCTTGAAATCTGTTTTGGTCTTTTCTCCATATACTATGACCTTACCAAGGGGAGGGTGTTATATGGCCATTAGGGTCATTGTCGACATTGCTAATTTAGCATGAGCTCTGGTGCCATGATGCTGCTTTTGCGCACGTTACTACATGACTTTGTTTTGCAAGACTCTGTTTGTGCCTTTCACATGAGAACTGTCTGCTTTCTGCGTTGTCTGCTTGTTCCTGGAGTTTAGTCTGAACACGGTGTGCAAGGTCAATAAACAATGCCCCTTGTTATTCTGTTCTGGTCAGTCCCTAGCATCTAGACAAAACATGCTAACACAGCTGCACTGCTGGAAGCTCGAGCTTTGATATTACGGGGATGCATGTTGTTCTGACACACACGTGGAGAGGGTCCTTTCCAGGGAGAAGAGCTATGCTGTTCCTATGATGTAAAACTTACATCTAGGCACTAAGGTATGGGGTCTGCTGACAAAGCCCAGAGATCTTCCTTTATATAATAAACTTCACTTTACCAAGGGGAGGGTGGTTAGGCCTTATAGTCCTTTTTTCACTGTCTGTATATGATGACATCCCCCTTTATATTCTATGGAATTGTAACAATGCTAATTGTTCTAGGTTTATGCATTTTGCTGCTGGTAGTGGCTCGTATACTGCATTATAAAGCGTGATAGTTAAAATAAACATTTTGAACTATAACAGTGACTCTGACCATTCTTATTGTGGACAAGTACGAGTGAGCGAGCGAAAGGGTATGTCTTGCTACCGCGATTCCTGAGAGAGTCGGGAGTGTTGTGTTCTGGGTTGTCTAATCATTTGTAACTTCGTGATTTTGGAGGAGAACATATGAGACACTATAGCTAATCGGTTTTGGGATTTTGGGTACTAAGGTGGTAGGTTGGTACACCCCTATACACGAGGTCCTGTTTTCCTGTGCATAGTTCTGTGTATGTGTAGGATCCCCGCAACACTGGCATGGGACCTCCCCAAATCCCCAAAACTCATACTATTACACTGCACAGAGGGATAAGGGGGAAATATATATATATACAACACTTACTATTTCTAGGCCTCACGCTCGCCAAACGCGACATCGCTAGACAATGTAAAGCAGACACTCCACCCCACATAGGAGCCTGGAAAAGGGGCATGGACTTCAATATGGGTCTGGAACTCCCAGTTTTCATAGTACGTGGATGCCCACAGAAACACACCAAAATATGGCAAAGATGGGCTGATTTCAGAGGCTTATCACTGGAGCCACACACCACGTTAGGCCAACGATTAGAAGATGAAATAATGTCATACGGGCAAGAACAGAATAATACTAAGCTTGTCATGGCCCCTAATTAAAGGGGATTTTGGGAGGGAACAGGGCACAGAACATAATGTGTGGATGAGCAAAGTTGTATACAAAGCAGGTGGGAAAATTGGTTTCACTGCTGTATCCAAAAATGGAAATGTATGTCTCACTCTGTCCAGATCCTCCTGGTCTGTAAGATACAAAGGTTCAATAAAATTTGTTGTAAAAAGAAAAAAAAAATATCTCCAACACAACAGACACCAACCTCTGCTATGCGGACTTACCTGATCAGTACAGCTGTATACTCTCACTGCCCAGATGCTTCCAGTGAGTAGCTGAGCCCATATGCATATGCGCTAACTGAAGAAATAACCTGGAAGAAGCCCAGCTCCTCCTGCATCACTGTGAAAACTTCTTTTGGTCTCAATAGAGTCAGAAAAAAGAACAGGAGGAATGCTGGTTAGAGTGTACCTTTATAGGCTAATGCCTGTGGGGGAGGGACCCTTTTCAAGCACATCCTGTTCTCTATTCTTTCTTGGGAGGTGGATTCACCTCATTAGTAATAACTGGGATGGGAACATAAGGACGTTGGGATATTGGCCCTTTCTGCTCTTTCTCAGGGGTAAAGCTGCAAGAGGGATGGACACCTTATTGCCACACTGAAATGTATGCAGCAGAATATAGTGATTGCATATTCAAAAAGCTTTGGTGGTGGGTCACAGGATGATGCAAAACTCTTGGTGCCTGCTCCCTTTGCCTCGGGCTAGGCGGCACGAATATAGAGGGGCTCTGCCATTCCTTTCCCCCCTTGACTTGTGTCCTAGGTTATCTTTTCATGAACTGGGGTGGTGGAGTGAGCTAAAGAATGATGATGGATTAAACCCAGATCAGTTGACTGGGGGTGAGTGCTTGCAATGTTCAACACTCCGTCCATCATCCCCTTTGGTTTTGCTATGTTCGCCCTAAGTTGGCAGGGTATGCCCAGACGTGGGTCCCTTGCTCACTTTGCCACTGGATTCAAGATAGCCTGGCTGATGACGGCTGTAAGCCAGAAACCGGTCCCAGGATGCTTGTTTCCGGTCCAGGGAAGACATGGCTTGGCAGTTCGGGCTGGACTGTTCCCATGAGGCACAGGGTCAGACTGATTTGCATATGGCCATGTCTGAACTGGGGTGGTGGAGTGAGCTAAAGAATGATGATGGATTAAACCCAGATCAGTTGACTGGGGGTGAGTGCTTGCAATGTTCAACACTCCGTCCATCATCCCCTTTGGTTTTTGCTATCTTTTCATATGCATAATGGTCCTTGCCAAGCAGGAATCTCATAAGGTTTGTTAGAGTATGGACGCCATGAACTGTTTGTGGTTGGCCATGGAGGCATAACGGGGACTCGCTGTCCCAGGGAGCAACACTCTGCCCTGAGAGAAGGGACTTGGCTGTATTCCTGTGACCCACATAAAGCACTTCATTGATTCCCGTCCCTTGGGTGGGCCCATCTTGCACCCATCATCATCAGGAGGAGCCAGGGCAGGGCCTCCCACTTGGCTTTGGAGTTGGGTGTCCTCTGGTATCTTTTTGCCAAAATAACAGTATTCAGATACATGCTTAAGCAGTGCTCCTGCCTGCACTTCTGTACGGACTATCTGAAGAGGTGGGACTTCATCCCCTAGCTAGTGTGAGGCTTAAGGGGATATAAGATGGGGTGCCTGGACTGTATTGACTCTTGGCCTGTGGCTGGGACGTCATCCCCCAGATCCCCCTTGGAGTTGGAAAGGGCCCCCTCAAGCACACAAGAGGCGGACAGTTTCTACAGCACAGCTGGACGAGGCTGGACTGGGCCAACCCTCCAATGTCCCTTTGTAGGTATTGTCTGACTCTACCTTAATGCTGATTCTGCTTTGCTTGCTAACTGTATTGAGCTTAAGGGCTGTTGATGGTGTTTAGAGATTTGTGTCTTCCTCACTTACCCTTTTAGCCTAGCTTAATGGTTATGCGCATGTACTACAGGCTCTAAGATTTAGTATCCTGTTCCCCATTTTGGTGTTTTTTTAATCTGGAGAGAGATAATGCCTGCTTTTTCACCTTAGGCCAGATTGGGAAAAATGAAGGCCCTTGATGGAGGCTGTGTTATGGACAGGATTGACCACTTGCTATCTGAATGAGAAGAGATCCATAATCCTAATCCCCCCTCTAGTATTAAAGATGTCCCATCTTCCTACATTCAACCTGCAAAAAAGAAAATCACAAATCGCATTCCACATATGTTTGGTGAAGTGCAGACTTGTGCTGCTGTTAAATCTCAGGCTGATATTAGCCAGCCTACCCCTGTTTGTGATCCTGAGGGACTTTAAGGTGCTCAGGATAATACAACGATTGAGTGTTAAAACCAATATTCTACCCTATACCTGGACAAAGATTCATCTGTGGGGACTTGCATGAACCCAATGAATGTGGTTAGCCCAGGGATACAGTCCAAACTGCAAAACTGAAGGGCATAATTGGGATGCCGGGGGATGAAGCTGTATCCGTGAAAAAAGCTGTGAAAGGATTGGAAGGGAGGGTTGGTAGAGTACAGGTCTCAAGCTTAGATAGCCATCTACGGCTGGCCACGATTGGGGTGAAGGGAATATACAAGAGCACAGTCATCTGTACCCTCCGCTCATGTGTCCAACTGCCCCCCCCACATGTTCAGTTTGGAGAGCACTCTCCTTACTTCTCCAACCCCAAATGTCTCATCCAAATGTTTTTTTAATGGCCTAAGCTTTGTGGATATCACCCAAGTAATGCATGGGTAGGTTTTCCACGAAAGGGCCAAGCCTGTGGGATGGAATGGGGGAATAGGTTTACACTCGCCCTTTTATGATGCTTGATCCACAATGGGGGTTCAAAACATTTTTTATATTTGCAAACAAGAGGAAAGGAAATAGGCTGTTGTATATCTTATGCAGGTGCCCAAATTAACTTTTGGGTCTAAACAGGATCAGGACGCATTAATTAATAAAGTTACCTACTGATTTTGTGAGGTCAGACACTGACTCCTGGGGAAGTGACAGATGTGGTGATGGTATTCTTCTTCCACAGAGACCTTGCTGATAGCTTAATGGCTATTGACTTGCGAACAATTTCAAATGCAAACACTTGAATATTGATTAAATATAAAGTCCAGATTGATGAAACAAGCCGGCCATAAGCTCTGCTGTTACTGTCCCGGGCAACGTTGACAGAAGGAAAACTAATGTAACTCCTTGACTAAGCATAGAGAACTTAATGAGATGTAATGGTAAAATGAGACAAGACGAGGTGGATCCAAGGGGCTTAGAGACCAGGATTATGACTTTGCCTAAGGTCTCCTACATTAATGAAGTGGGTCATTCTAATGATTATTGTAATTCTACCTCCGAAAAAGTGTTCAATCAAGAAAAGAGTATGGTAACTCAAAGAGGTGGTATTTAGTAGTGGAGGTCAGAAACCCCACGCCTCTTATAAATTGACCCAGATTATCCAGTCCCAAATTAGACCAATTACTATTAACTCCCCTGAAATCTTGGCAATTAGTTTGGTGCTTCCGTCAGGGTTGTCTTTAAAAAAATTGAATGTGTATAACTGAGTACTAGCACGAAATGCACAGACTAGGGTATTAGAAATGCTAGAGTCTACTCTCTCTGAGCAAAAAGGGAATAACCTACTATTAGTGGCCGGTGATTTTACCTCCACCTTTGAACCATTAACAGCTTACCCCCTCGATCTGACAGCTGAGCATGATAGGCAGTGGAAACTCCAGCAGATTGACCTCCCAAGTGTGAAATGGTCACCCAAAGAAGCCCAGGTGTTGACACTGAAGTTACACTTTAACCTGTGAGCCACCAATGTAAGGACAGCTTCGAATAGGCAAGCTAAAATGACCTATAGTAGACCAGGTGATTAGAGCAGGATTGACAATTTTTCTGTTGATTTAAAACTCTGGCCCTCCCTTCTGGATATGGTAATGGTAAGTTTCATCAATAGAGATGGGCCCTTTCAAAATCAACTGCATCCAAAAGCAATCATACTAAAAAAAACATTAGGTTTTTAAGAAGAACCCTCACCCTCCAACCTAGTTGGGGGCATGCTTTACACTGGGTTCCCAACTAGGGTGCGAAGCATACAAGCTGTGCTTCAACGCCTGATTACAGCGGAGCAGGTTTTTTGTTGTGAAAGTCAGTGAAAAAGGTGAATTTTAAAATTGCCTCTATTATCCCCCTTCTGACCAGGAGGAATTTTAATAGCGGAGTCCTGAGGCAAGGCTAAAAACTCAATGTGGATGTTTATGAGATACAATTGATCATATACATCCTTTGGTTGGTCTACATGTTTCAGCCAATATCATATATATTCCATGGCTTTCTTCAGGACCAGAAGTGAAAAGGCCATATAAATACGGACTCAGTGCAGTGAAAGTACACACACAAAAGGTGTACCCTCTATTTCAAGGGTGAGCCAGTCACTTAGGGTTTTCACCGAGTACGCTGTATCTGTAAGAGAAAATGGTACAATTATCGGTAGTTACCATAGCATAAAAGTAATTCAATGCAGTGTGTGGTGTAGAACAGAAAAAATGATTCAGCACTCCAACATGTAAAGGAATTATTAAATTCTACGAGTACAAATCAAGTGGAAAGAAGAAGAAGCACATCAATTCCGCAGAGTTCATATTTCTTTGTTTCTTTATTGGAAAAATCTTCTTAAAAAACGACCGTAGCCAACGCGTTTTGACCCAGGTCTTCTTCAGGGCAATACCAATAACAATAGTCACTCTTGGTTCATTAAGATTTCTTATTTTTTCTTATTTCATTTCTTTTTTACTTTTCTTTCACTTTCTTCAATTGGCAACTTGGTCCCTCACTCTAAATACGAGTGCCCACTAGACCTCTTATTCTTTTAAGTGCACCAACAAGTTAGATATCGCTTGTTCAATGATTTCTTCGTGACCTATTGCGAATAGTTCATTTCAGTGCAAACATTGGGTTTTAACCCATGTCAGTTTGTTGTCTGTATAAAACGCTCCCACCGTGTAGTCAGAACTCGTATTTAGAGTGAGGGACCAAGTTGCCAATTGAAGAAAGTGAAAGAAAAGTAAAAAAGAAATGAAATAAGAAAAAATAAGAAATCTTAATGAACCAAGAGTGACTATTGTTATTGTTATTGCCCTGAAGAAGACGGTCGTTTTTTAAGAAGATTTTTTCCAATAAAGAAACAAAGAAATATGAACCTGCGGAATTGATGTGCTTCTTCTTCTTTCCACTTGATTTGTACTCGTAGAATTTAATAATTCCTTTACATGTTGGAGTGCTGAATCATTTTTTCTGTTGTAAAGCTATAGGATTTATATCCTAGGAGGTTTAAGGGGGAGTGAGCCTCTGATTTCTTGCACCCTTGTAAGATATTACTATTTCCAATATTTAGATAGGTGCACTTGTAATTACCCCATACCCCTTGTTTTGTGTCTACAGTGTGTGGTGTAGTACACCCACTTCATGTCAACTACACCATAAAATATTCATGCAGAAAGAAATTGTATTCCTGCATGGCACACATGTAGGACTAATCGTCGAGGGTATCTGATAACTTGTGCCTCTTGCTTGTTTACAATCAAAACCATGTAAAATGCACCGCATTAATTTATTTTGGTATAAGCATTTCTCATAGAGCATACTGTGCTAAAGTATATGTGGTAAATCAATGTTTGTACCAGCAAAGCTACTTTACTATGTTTTCATCAAGAGGGTCATAACTCTCTTGTGAGTCTTTCCCCTCCTTCAAATCTCATTGTATGTGATCACTGAGCTATTCTTTAAAAGTTAAAAAAAACACTTCGGGCAGAGAAATGCGTAAATAGTCTGTGATGTGAGAGCTCTTCTAGGAAAATTAATGTAATTTAAGATAGGAAAAAAGTCTTAGGTAAATTGTAATGAACGTATGTGACATGGATGCCAGCGGGGGGCGGAGCCTGAAGTCACACACTAGAGACATAATGAAGATTGTTTCGTAAGTGCCTTTTTGTAAAAGAAAAGTCTCACAGGACTTCGTGCCACCCCCAGACCCCACTTACTTCATCAAGGTCAACCGCCAGTGTTGGTTACCCATTGTGGCCCTGACACGAGATCCCAGAGATGCTCTCGTTCTGGTGTATCCTGCCTAAATAATCCTTGTGGGCCATGACTGGACTTCCTGTCTTGTGCGTACGTACGCATAAGGATGTGGCGAGGGCTCTCCCTATTGGTGGAGCCCGACTGGCCCACACGGTTGTTAACCCTTACATAAAAAGGTCTTTCAGTGATCGTGCTTGTGCTATTTTCTTCTCAAGCGCTGTTTTTTCCTGTTGGAGCAATAGAGATAAGATCGTTTCTGTTTATGTAAGAAAAGATGTTTGTTTAATGGCACCGTATTAGAATGCACAGACAGTGCAGCACTATTGGAACATGTTTAATCCTCCCGTCCATGCAAGGAAGTCAGAGGGTTCGCTCCCTATTGGTGGAGCCAGATCGACCCCCGCGACTGTTAACCCTTGCATGAAAGGGTCTGTCAGCGATCGCATTTTTGCTATTTCCTTCTCAAGCGCTAGGTTTTTATCTGAGCTCTACGGCTTAAATCGTTTCTGATTTTATAAGTAAAGATGTTGTGTGGGAATGTACAAACAGTACAGCCTCAATGGAACATGTGTGAACCTACCAATAGGCATCAATAAGAATATCTATTGCTTACATCCAGGATCCAAGAAATAAAATTTAAGTCTTATCACTCAATTCTCAGGAGTTGTTAACTCGATATGTGAAGAATATCTATAACTTACATTCAGGATCCAAGAAATAGGGCCTGATTCACAAAAGTAAACTTAGACCAAAAGTCTAAGTTTAGACCTGAAGTCTAAGTTTAGACCAAAAGTCTAACTTTACTACTACTAGAGTTAGAATTTAGGTCTAAGTTTAGACCAAAAGTCTAACTTAGACCAAAAGTCTAACTTTACTACTACTAAAGTTAGACTTTTGGTCTAAGTTTAGACCAAAAGTCTAACTTTACTACTACTGAAGTTAGACTTTTGGTCTAAGTTAGACTTTTGGTCTAACTTGGAGAAAATAGCTCAACAAGGGGCTCCTCTGTGAACATTTTTAAGACAAGTTAGATAGGCTGCCATTAATGGTAGGAAAAATGATCTCCAGATAAAAGATATTATTAGTTAAATACAAATGTTTGGTAGAGTATGCACAGTGTATTGTAGAAGTTAATACGGAGTGTAACAAAAGTCTAACTTTAGTAGTAGTAAAGTTAGACTTTAGGTCTAAACTTACACTTCAGGTCTAAGTTTACTTTTGTGAATCAGGCCCATAGAGTTTATATTTGATTGAAATCAATACTTATCACTCAATTCTCCGGAGTGTGAAGTGAGGACCACCCAAAATCACTGGAAAAAAGGGGGGGGCTTTGGTATTGTTACATTGTTGTTTTTATGTTCCTAGTAATGTATGTGCTGATTGCATAAAGGAGCATATCAACTGGTATTAACCCCTTCGATGCGCCCGTCGGCCAACGGCCGTCGCGAGCACTACCTCCGTAGTGCTGCGCACGTCCGTTGGCCGACGCGGCCCCGCCCACTCAATAAAACCGCCGCCCCGCGGCGGAATTGCCGCCGCGGTTAAGCGGTTAAGTGTGTTCCAGGGAATGTTGTCGTTCAGTCCTCTCTTATGTGTGGACAACAGGCACACCCATCTCTGCTGTTTCTCCAAGAGTCACCCATGCATATTTTTTTTTTTTGTCGAGTGGAGTGTGGAGTTTTATATAGCGCAAACTTGACCCAAAGGTATTCATTTTTGTTAGGCACGGGGAGATTAAGTGATTTGCCCAGAATCACAGGATGTTGAGCGTCATTGCCGAGACTTGAACCAGGTTCTCCAGATTTGAGGTTGACTGCCCTGGCCATCAGGCCACATCCTCTCCCCAAGATTCTCTTGGGTTTTTTCCAATTGTTCAATATTAGCCCATTTCAGATCACTAGTTGTGTGTCCTGCTTTTAAAAAGTGGTTAGCCATTCTTGTTGTATTACGGTTGCATCTTATGTTACTGTGATGCTCGTAGATTCTCACCTTGATCTTTCTACTAGTCATCTCAATATACCACAGACCACAAGGTCAGGTGATCATGAATATCACATTGGTTGAATTGCAATTGGTATGTTTTCTTAGATGCCAGGTTTTATCCGGTTCTAAATTGAGAGTTTTAGTGGAGTTTGTCAGGTGATATACACTGCAGTTGCCGCACGGAAAATATCCTGTCACGTTAGGCAAGCCCCATTCATTGGTTCATTGGTAGGCTGCTCAGGATGTTTTTTAGGGCGAGTGGATACCAGGCAGTCTTTTAGGCTCCTTGCTTTTCTGAAAGAAAACAGGGGTTTATCCCAATTCACTTTGCCTGTTTGCAGTATATGCCAATGTTTATTAATTACTTTAGTCACTTTGTTTGACATAGTAAATTGTGACACAAGTGAGAGGTATCGTTGTCTCGGTTGTAGGTGATGCCTCGAGAAAAGCGTCTCTGTTTTGGTTGCGTGTGCGATTTTGAGAAGTTTCTATAATTTTGTCTGGGTAGCCATGGTCCTTCAGTTTGTTAGACAAAGTTGACGCTTGAATATGATAGTCTTCCACTTGGCTGCAGCTTCTTCTGAGATGGAGGAATTGTCCATAAGGTAAATTCTCCTTCAGTGACCTGGGGTGGAAGCTGTCAAATTTCAGTAGGGTGTTGCTAGCTGGAGGTTTGTAATAGGTCTTGGTCATCTTAATATCCAAGAATGTGATGGGTATTTTGTCCGAACAATGGGTGAATTTCAGGTTCCTATCACACTTGTTCGTCCACTCTAAGAAGAGAACCCATGTCTCTTCTAATCCATGCCAGATCATCAGTATATAATCTATATACCATTTCCAGAATGTTATCCTTCTTTGAAAGGTTTGTTGACATTTATTATGTATGCTTATTCAAATTCAAAAACATACAGGCCAGCCACACTCCGGGCAAGGTGCTGCCCATGGAAGTGCCATAAGTTTGTAAGAAGAGGTCCCCTTCACACTCAAAGAAATTTTCTTTTAGTGCTAGTTCTGCACATTCAACAACAAAGGATTTTGGAGTTTTGACGTCCCATGTAGCTCCCTCTAGGGCATTTTTAATGACCTTGATGGTGTCATCCTGGGGGAGACTCGTGTAAAGACTTTCAATATCCAGGCGGACCAACAGGGAGGCCTCTGGGTCAAAACTAATGTCTTTTAGTAGATTCAAGAGATCTTTAGTGTCTTTTAGGTAGGTGGAGGTGTTCTGTACTAAAGGCTTTAGAAAGAAGTCACAGAAGCATAACAAGGGTTTGAGGAGGGACCCAATCCCTGACACACTAGGGGAGGAGGGATTCGATTTTTATGTATCTTAGGTAGTGTATAAAAGTACAAGATTTTAGCATTCCCGGTGAATAGAAGCCCTGCCTCTTGTTTGGAAATGAATCCCCTTGTCTCTGCTTTTTCAACAAGAAGTTTAATCTTTTTTTTTAGTTCCTCTGATGGATCTTTTTGAAGGGGTCTGTAGTTTTTGTCATCTTCTAAAAGTCACCTACATTCTCCTCTGTAATCTTCCTTGTCTTGTAACACCACTCCTCCCCCTTTATCAGCTTGTTTTATGACAATGGTGTCATACGCTTGCAAAGCTCTTAGTGCTGTCAGTTCATCTTTGCTCAAGTTATGGAATGTCTCCTTGTCCTTGGTTTTTTCTATCTCGTTGAACACAGCTTGTTCAAAGGCAAGTAATTCCACTGGAATTGCATTGGGAGGGGGACAGAAGGAGGATTTTAATCTATGGCCTGTATCCCCTTTGTTTTCAGAATCTTCAACAGAATCATGGTTCTCAAAGAAAGCTTTCAATTTTAGTTTCCTGTAAAACTCTGATAACTCGCAATGGAGTTTGAATTTGTCTAAGCATGCTGTGGAAACGAAATCTAGACCTTTGTTAAGAACTTTTTCTTCAATGGGTGTAAGTGTGTGTGAAGAAAGATTGGTCACTAGACACTGTGGGTACTTGATCCTGGTTGGGGATCTTTGGATATGTTCCTGGTGTAGGCTCCTACAGCCGTCTCCTCATCCCAGTATACCTGGTTTGTCCCTCTTCTTCTGCCTCTTCCCCTTCTGCCCTTCCCTAAAAAAGGCAACTTCTGATTATGTGAGAGAAAGGGTGGGGGGGGGGGCTGTTGAAAAGGAGGATTCTATCCAAACATCGGATACGGTTGAGGTGGATTGAAAGGTCCTGGGAATCCCATTGGGCCTGGGAGTGGATCTTACTGCCATTGTTGTGGCTGTAGGAGAGTAGGATCTGCTTCACATGGGTACCCCCACTTTTTGCTGATGCTTCACTGGTTTTCGACATTAGTCTGGCTGGGGCCCTGCTATTCAGAACCCCAGCCTAGCTGTTTCCTCTTTAAAAGGGTCTCCATGTGCCTTAGGCACATCACTGATTGGGATCTGGAGTGCCCTTGTAAGTCCCTAGTATATGGTATACTATGTACCAAGGGCATAGGTACCTCAGAGGCCTGCCAGGGGCTGCAGCATGTATTATGCCACCCCTGGAAGGCCATCCAAACTGACACCACAGGTCTGCTACTGCAGCCTGGGTAAGGTGGTGCATGCACCCCTTACTGTGGTATAGGTTACCTATATCACTAAATGCATACACACATATAAACCTATAAGTCACTCCTAAGGCAGGCCTTATCAATCCTAAAGGCAGAGTGCATGGTTCCTATGTGAGAGGGTGCCCCTGCATGAGCAGGGCCCCTCTGCAGCGTGCGGAGACCATCTCTGATGCTGTTTGTAGTGCAGCCTGACCATATACTCTTAAACGCATTATATCCTCGCGGTAAAATGCTAACTATGGAATGGCTGCACCTAAACATGTCGTGTTTGGTGTCAAACATCTTGGAATACTACCCCCCGCCAATTCTGGCGGCGGGGGTAGCATTCCACCCTTCTAGAGGGAAAGGCATGTTAACTCTGACGAGTCCGGTAACTTCTTTCCAGAGCCCTGGCATCACAAAATGGATGCTGCTGCCACAGACACGAGTCTGGCCTCCTGCTGCTGGACGAAACTCCGGCAGGGGAGGCCTGGACAATAGGTTTCCTGTCCCAGGGAGGTGTGACCACCTCCCCAGACAGGACAATGTGTATTGGGGCTGGGCGGGAGCACTTTGGGTGCTTTGAAGTCCTGCACTGGGGGCACATTTGGTGTCCCTGTGCATACCCCAGTTCAAACCGGATCAGGGGCTCGCAGCCCCTGCTTTGGCGCGAACTGGACAAAGGGAAAGGGGTGTAGCCACCCCTCTGCCCTGACCCACCCATAGGTGGGGCCACAGAGTAGTCCATCCCCTATTTTTAGAATAAAGGTAGGAACCCAGTCCTTAGGACTTTAGATTATACCTGGACGAAACTCTGAAACTGAATCCTGGACCTTCGACGCTCTACTCATGATTAGAGGACTGAAGAATCTCCCTTGGGGTCAAGGAGTGACTCCCCTGCTTGGCAGGCACCAAAGAAGCATCTGTCCGGTTCGCATCACTGAAGCTCCCGTCGGACGCCGAAGTCATCGCATCACCAGAGGTGGATTCTCAGACTTCCCCGAGGCTACCCTGAGTCCCCAGCAAAGCTGAGGCCCGTGGCTATCGTGGGTGACTTGAGACCATGACCCCTGGACACCGAGCACACTTGCAAGTGCACCATCTTCTGGGTCTCCCAAGAAGTCGTGCTTTGGGCTCCGAGTAGCCCTAGCTTCCAGCACCACCTGCACCGAAGATCACTGGCCCCCACTCCACAAGTGTCCTGTAAGCCAGCTCCACGTGCGGCGTCACGAGGCTCCTTCGCGGTCGCTAGCCCGTTGGCTAGTAGCCCTTAACGAAGGCCAATCTTTTCTTTACTTGGCAGTCCTGGTTGCTCCAGGCCTGCCCTCACTTACCCTCGCTGGGTGAGTTCCCCAGACCTTGCTGGTCTGCATCATCGACGATCTACATCTTACTCGAGACTTGCCGTTGCCAAGGCTTGTTGGGTCCAATCTGGTCGCCGACACCTCTGCACTCGACAGACATCGAGCAACAGCCCGAATCCTGCTCCTGGTCGCCGACAACGCCTCCCGGACCTCGTGGCTGAAGAGTCAAGACAACCGTCAATGAACCTGAAGCACTCGACATCGGTGGGCATCTGTCCATCGCCTCCCCGGTCACTGGCTAGTGACCCAGACTCTGTCCCCTCTGCTTTCAGGTTCACCAGAACTCCGATCCACTCTTGGATCCACCCGGACACTTTTCTCCTGGTCGCCAGCAGCACGTTGCAGCAGATCGCCATACGAAACGACGACGAAACCCGACCCCGAAAGGCACCTATGCACCCGGCTTCCCTGGGTGAGGTAACACGAGTACTCCGGTGCTCCCGTGGGTAGAGACTCTTCAAAGTCCTAGATCTCAAAGGGTTTTGTCCTAGTCCTCTTTTAAGTGTCCCTTTCCTCTATTTTCCCGATCCCGACTTTCTCCATAGAAGTTAACGGCGTATCGCGGTTGTGTATTTACACTGCACGCGTCTCCCGTGGGTCCCCTGTGTCACTACCTTGGGTGGTTCCTTGTGGTCCAAGCACTTCTAGAGGTTCTAGGCCTAGTGTCTAGTTCAGTCGTGGTTCGCATACCACTTTATTGGTATATGGTTTGGTACGCCCCTAGGGCCCAAACGTGTATTTGTGCTATTACTGTGATTTAAGATCTTATAACCTATGTACTTCGAACTCTAGCCTCATAAAGAGACTAGAGGGGTGTGTTTAGTAATAAATACATATATTTTGAATATATACCTGGTGTGGTGCTCTTTCATTTGGTCACTCAAGAGATTATAGACTGGTAAAACAAGCTGCTTTACATTCCTTCAAGACTTAGCCTGAAGGCTGCTCTCCACAGCTACCACTAGGATAGCTTTCAATAAGGTTGTCTTTAACCTACCTACCATAAGAGTCGATTTGGACTGGTGCAAGGTGCCCACTATAATTAGTGGACAGCATATGCCAGGCCAACTTCTCACATTGGTGTGCAGCGTGTGGGATTCCAGCTTGCTATTGTTTTACCAGATAATCTCAATTGAATTGATCAACTGAAAACCACTAAAGGTACCTAAGGTACATATAATTTAAGCTTAGAATAGCAGTAAGTTCTACTGAACTTAGAGTTGTGTGTTAAGGGATAGCACAACCCTTTCTACAATTCAAGAGAGTTTAGTAGGCCACACTAGAGTAGGTAGTGCATACACCACACCACACTAGTAATGTCTTTAAAAGCAGGATCCAAAGATGCCTTGCAGGAAGCCATTGAGCTTCCACCCTCCAAGTATGATACACTCCCATTCTTGGAATTGAGAGCTTTGTGTAACGTGAGGAAATTAAGGACAGGCCAAAGTCCCACCACCCAACACCTCCAGGAGTTGTTGGTGGCTTATGATCTTAGTAAGTCCTCAGAGACTGAAGGGGTAGGAGCAGAGGGTGGGCCAGCAGATGAGGAAGGGGCCAGGGGTACCACTACCCCCAGCCCCCCTCTGAAACTGACCAGGAGGGTGACAATGACCCTGACCTGGAAAACCCAATCCCTTCTGGGGAAGATGAAGATGAGGATCTAGAGAACCACACCTTTGTCCCCCAGGAAGGATTATGAGTGTGCTCAGAAAGTCTAGGTCTCCTTCTCAGGAGTCTAACCACTCTGGCACCTCAATAGGGAGCTCTGTTTCTTCTCACAGGAGGGAATCCTCTCATGAGAGAAGAAAGAGACTGGTCCAGTATGAGGAAACTCAACTAGAGATCAGGAAGAAGCAATTGGCTTTAGATAGAGAATCCCTAGATCTCCTTAGAGAGAGAAGAAAGTTGGGACTAGAGTCCCATGGTGGCAGCCATGTCCCTAGAGATAGGGAAAGGTCCTATGACCATAGGAACCTGAGCAAGATTGTCCCTCCCTACCAGAGTGGGGATGATATCCACAAATGGATAACTGCTTTAGAGAGGGCCTGTAAAGTACAGAAGGTCCCTCAGGAGCAGTGGGCAGCAATCTTGTGGCTCTCCTTTGCTGACAAAGGTAGAGACAAGCTCCTCACTGTTAGAGAGGAGGATGCTGACAATTACAAGGTCTTGAAGAGTGCTCTTATTGATGGGTTTGGCCTAACCACTGAACAGTACAGGTTGAAGTTCAGAGACACCCAAAAAGCACAGACTCAAGACTGGGTAGACTATGTGGATTGTTCTGCCAAGGCTCTGGAAGGCTGGTTGATGGGCAGTAAGGTGTGTGACTTCTCAGGATTGTATAATCTGATAATGAGGGAGCAGATTCTTAATAACTGTCAAAATCAGCTGTTGCATCAATACCTGGTTGACTCGGATCTGACCTCTCCCCAAGAATTGGGAAAGAAGGCAGACAAATGGGTCAGAACCAGGGTGAAGCAGAAGATACAGACCCAAGGTGGGGAAACCAAGAAGCAAGATGCTAAGAACTCTGACAAGGGTGGGGAGAAGGGTAAAGATCAAAAGTCTTCATCAGGCCCCCAAAAATCTTCTTCTGGTGGGGATTCCCAGTCTACCAAGGGTAAAGGCCAAAGAAAACCATGGTGCAAGGTCTGTAAGCAAAAGACCCACTGGACCAGTGATTGCACCAAGTCCAAAGACTCCAGTCCAGCACCCACCAATGCCCCTAAGGCACCTATTCCCCCTAGTACAGTTGGTGGAAGTGCTCCAGCAAAGGGTTTAGTAGGGTTCACCCTGGGAACTGAGTTGGGCTCTGACCTAGTTAGAGAACTGACTCAGGCTGTGTTAGTCTGTGATGGAGGCATGGATGTGCCCTCCTCTATGAGTCCCAGTAATCTGGGCAAGTACAGACAACAGCCTTTAATCAATGGACGAGAGGCTTTGGCATTTAGGGACACAGGGGCAAGTGTCACAATGGTGACACAAGACCTTGTGCTACCTGGGCAAGTTATGCTTGGTGAGATGTACCAAGTGACCAATGCTAGCAATGTCAGAACAGACCATACTCTGGCAGTTGTTAACTTCTCCTGGGGAGGGGTAACTGGCCTTAAGAAGGTTGTGGTAAGTGCAAATCTACCAGTCGAATGCTTGCTTGGCAATGACTTAGAGACTTCTGCTTGGGCAGAAGTGGAGCTCAGGACCCATGCAGAAATGCTGGGGATCCCTGCAGATGTGTTTGCTGTGACCAGGTCACAAGCCAAAATGTCTAGCACTGAACAGGCCTTGGATTCTGGAAGAATGGACCAAGTGCCTTCCAAGAGGAGGAGTAGTAGGGTTAAGGCAGTGCCTTCCCCCTTGGCTCAGGAGGAAGATCAGTCCCTTGAGGGGATGATCTCAGCCCTGAAGAAGGAACTGTCCCAGAGGAACTTGAACCTGACCAGGTTGAGTTCTTGGGGACAGGGGGACCTTCTAGGGCAGATCTGAGCCAGGAGCAGCAGAGCTGCCCCTCCCTTGAACCCCTCAGACAGCAAGCTGCTGCTGAGGCTGCTGGGAAAGCTAGTGGTCCCCATACAGTGTATTGGGATGATGGACTCCTGTACTCAGAGAGTAGAGACCCCAAGCCTGGTGCTACCAGGAGGTTGGTAATACCTTTGAAGTTCAGGAGCTTCCTATTGACCCTAGCCCATGATATTCCCTTAGCAGGACACCTGGGCCAGAACAAGACTTGGGACAGAATTGTCCCTCACTTTCACTGGCCCCACATGTCTGAAGACAGTAAGGAGTTTTGTCGCTCCTGTGTAACCTGCCAAGCCAGTGGCAAAGCAGGTGGCACTACAAAGGCCCCCTGATACCACTACCTGTGGTGGGGGTGCCCTTTGAAAGGGTAGGGATTGACATTGTTGGTCCCATGGATCCCCAAACAGCCTCTGGGCACAGGTTTATCCTGGTGGTAGTGGATCATGCCACCAGGTACCCAGAAGCTATTCCCCTCAGGACCACTACAGCACCTGTGGTGGCAAGGGCCCTCCTGGGAATCTTCTCAAGAGTGGGCTTTCCTAAGGAGGTAGTATCAGACAGGGGTGCTAACTTCATGTCTGGGTACTTAAAAGCAATGTGGAAGGAGTGTGGAGTTACTTATAAGTTCACCACACCCTATCACCCACAATGCAATTGTTTAGTTGAGAGATTCAACAAAAGCTTGAAGGGCATATTAAAGGGCTCCCAGAAAAGCTTAGGCGTAGATGGGACATACTCTTGCCCTGCCTTTTATTCGCATATAGGGAGGTGCCTCAGAAGGGGGTTGGTTACAGCCCTTTTGAACTTCTGTTTGGCCACCCTGTGAGGGGTCCACTGTGCTTGGTGAAGGAAGGATGGGAGTTACCTCTCAAGCCCCCAAAGCAAGATATAGTGGACTATGTACTTGGTCTCCGCTCCAGGATGGCTGAGTACATGAAAAAGGCAACCAAAAACCTTGAGGCTAGCCAGGAACTTCAAAAGGCCTGGCATGACCAAAAGGCTGTTCTGACTGTTTACCAGCCAGGACAGAAGGTGTGGGTGTTGGAGCCAGTGGCACCAGCAGCTCTCCAAGACAAATGGAGTGGACCCCACACTATTGTTGAGCAGAAGGGTGAGGTCACTTACTTAGTGGACCTGGGAACACCCAGGAGTCCCCAAAGGGTTCTCCATGTCAACAGACTAAAGCCATATGTGGACAGGGCAGACATGGGCTTGCTCATGGCTACTGATGAAGGGCAGGAGGAAGAGAGTGACCCACTCCCTGACCTGCTCTCACAGAACCCTGACGATGGGTCAGTTGATGGTGTAGCCTTGGCAGGCAGCCTCACTACCCAGCAACAAACTGATTGCAGGCAAGTCCTCAATCAGTTTAGACATATGTTTTCACTGACACCCAGTCAGACCACCTGGTGCACTCATGAAGTGGACACTGGGGACAGTCTGCCTATTAAAAACAAGATTTATAGGCAACCTGACCATGTCAGGGACTGTATCAGGACTGAAGTCCAGAAAATGTTGGAATTGGGAGTAATTGAGCCCTCAGACAGCCCTTGGGCTAGTCCAGTAGTCTTAGTACCGAAACCTCACACCAGTGGTGGGAAAAGAGAGATGAGGTTTTGTGTAGACTACAGGGGTCTCAATGCAGTCACTAGGACTGATGCCCATCCAATACCCAGGGCAGATGAGCTCATAGATACCTTGGCCTCTGCCAAATATCTCAGCACATTTGACCTAACAGCTGGCTACTGGCAGATCAGACTAGCTGATACTGCAAAGCCCAAAACAGCATTTTCAACCCCTAGTGGGCATTATCAATTTGTGGTAATGCCCTTTGGTCTGAAAAATGCACCTGCCACTTTCCAGAGGTTGGTGAACACAGTTCTCACAGGACTGGAAGCCTATAGTGCAGCTTATCTAGATGATATTGCTGTCTTTAGCTCCACCTGGGAGGATCACCTGGTCCACCTCAGGAATGTTTTACAGGCCCTGCAAAAGGCAGGCCTGACTATCAAGGCCACTAAGTGCCAGATAGGGCAGAGTCAGGTTGTGTACCTGGGCCACCTTGTGGGTGGTGGCCAGGTTCAACCTTTGCAGAGCAAGATCCAGACCATCATGGACTGGACTGCTCCCACTACCCAGACTCAGGTGAGAGCCTTCTTAGGCCTGACTGGGTACTATAGGAGATTTGTCAAGGGGTATGGATCAATAGTGACACCCTTGAATGACTTAACTTCTAAGAAAATGACCAAAAAGGTTCAGTGGACAGCTAGCTGTCAAAAGGCATTTGATGACCTCAAGCAGGCCATGTGCACTGCTCCAATTCTGCAGAGTCCTGATTACTCCAAGAAGTTCATTGTTCAAACAGATGCATCTGAATTGGGGGTAGGGGCTGTACTGTCACAATTGAATGAAGAAGGTCAGGATCAGCCAGTAGCTTTTATTAGCAGAAGGCTGACCCCTAGAGAGAAACGTTGGTCAGCCATAGAGAGGGAGGCCTTTGCTGTGGTCTGGGCTCTGAAGAAGTTGAGGCCATACTTGTTTGGTACACACTTCCTGGTTCAGACAGACCATAAGCCCCTCTTATGGCTAAAACAAATGAAGGGTGAAAACCCCAAACTGCTTAGGTGGTCCATTTCCCTACAGGGGATGGACTTTACAGTGGAACATAGGCCTGTGAGTAACCATGCGAATGCAGATGGACTCTCTAGGTATTTCCACTTAGAACATGAAGACTTAACTGGGCAAGGTTAGTTTAATGTCCCTACGTTTGGGGGGGTTGTGTAGGAGAGTAGGATCTGCTTCACATGGGTACCCCCACTTTTTGCTGATGCTTCACTGGTTTTCGACATTAGTCTGGCTGGGGCCCTGCTATTCAGAACCCCAGCCTAGCTGTTTCCTCTTTAAAAGGGTCTCCATGTGCCTTAGGCACATCACTGATTGGGATCTGGAGTGCCCTTGTAAGTCCCTAGTATATGGTATACTATGTACCAAGGGCATAGGTACCTCAGAGGCCTGCCAGGGGCTGCAGCATGTATTATGCCACCCCTGGAAGGCCATCCAAACTGACACCACAGGTCTGCTACTGCAGCCTGGGTAAGGTGGTGCATGCACCCCTTACTGTGGTATAGGTTACCTATATCACTAAATGCATACACACATATAAACCTATAAGTCACTCCTAAGGCAGGCCTTATCAATCCTAAAGGCAGAGTGCATGGTTCCTATGTGAGAGGGTGCCCCTGCATGAGCAGGGCCCCTCTGCAGCGTGCGGAGACCATCTCTGATGCTGTTTGTAGTGCAGCCTGACCATATACTCTTAAACGCATTATATCCTCGCGGTAAAATGCTAACTATGGAATGGCTGCACCTAAACATGTCGTGTTTGGTGTCAAACATCTTGGAATACTACCCCCCGCCAATTCTGGTGGCGGGGGTAGCATTCCACCCTTCTAGAGGGAAAGGCATGTTAACTCTGACGAGTCCGGTAACTTCTTTCCAGAGCCCTGGCATCACAAAATGGATGCTGCTGCCACAGACACGAGTCTGGCCTCCTGCTGCTGGACGAAACTCCGGCAGGGGAGGCCTGGACAATAGGTTTCCTGTCCCAGGGAGGTGTGACCACCTCCCCAGACAGGACAATGTGTATTGGGGCTGGGCGGGAGCACTTTCGGGTGCTTTGAAGTCCTGCACTGGGGGCACATTTGGTGTCCCTGTGCATACCCCAGTTCAAATCGGATCAGGGGCTCGCAGCCCCTGCTTTGGCGCGAACTGGACAAAGGGAAAGGGTGTAGCCACCCCTCTGCCCTGACCCACCCATAGGTGGGGCCACAGAGTAGTCCATCCCCTATTTTTAGAATAAAGGTAGGAACCCAGTCCTTAGGACTTTAGATTATACCTGGACGAAACTCTGAAACTGAATCCTGGACCTTCGACGCTCTACTCACGATTAGAGGACTGAAGAATCTCCCTTGGGGTCAAGGAGTGACTCCCCTGCTTGGCAGGCACCAAAGAAGCATCTGTCCGGTTCGCATCACTGAAGCTCCCGTCGGATGCCGAAGTCATCGCATCACCAGAGGTGGATTCTCAGACTTCCCCGAGGCTACCCTGAGTCCCCAGCAAAGCTGAGGCCCGTGGCTATCGTGGGTGACTTGAGACCGTGACCCCTGGACACCGAGCACACTTGCAAGTGCACCATCTTCTGGGTCTCCCAAGAAGTCGTGCTTTGGGCTCCGAGTAGCCCTAGCCTCCAGCACCACCTGCACCGAAGATCACTGGCCCCCACTCCACGAGTGTCCTGTAAGCCAGCTCCACGTGCGGCGTCACGAGGCTCCTTCGCGGTCGCTAGCCCGTTGGCTAGTAGCCCTTAACGAAGGCCAATCTTTTTCCTACTTGGAATCCTGGTTGCTCCAGGCCTGCCCTCACTTACCGTTGTTGGGTGAGTTTCCCAGACCTTGCTGGTCTGCATCATCGACGATCACCATCTTACTCGCGACTTGCCGTTGCCAAGGCTTGTTGGGTCTAATCTGGTCGCCGACACCTCTGCACTCGACAGACATCGAGCAGCAGCCCGAATCCTGCTCCTGGTCGCCGACAATGCCTCCCGGACCTCGTGGCTGAAGAGTCAAGACGACCGTCAACGAACCTGAAGCACTCGACATCGGTGGGCATCTGTCCATCGCCTCCCTGGTCACTGGCTAGTGACCCAGACTCTGTCCCCTCTGCTTTCAGGTTCACCAGAACTCCGATCCACTCTTGGATCCACCCGGACACTTTTCTCCTGGTCGCCAGCAGCACTTTGCAGCAGATCGCCATTCGAAACGACGACGAAACCCGACCCCGAAAGGCACCTATGCACCCGGCTTCCCTGGGTGAGGTAACACGAGTACTCCGGTGCTCCCGTGGGTAGAGACTCTTCAAAGTCCTAGATCTCAAAGGGTTTTGTCCTAGTCCTCTTTTAAGTGTCCCTTTCCTCTATTTTCCCGATCCCGACTTTCTCCATAGAAGTTAACGGCGTATCGCGGTTGTGTATTTACACTGCACGCGTCTCCTGTGGGTCCCCTGTGTCACTACCTTGGGTGGTTCCTTGTGGTCCAAGCACTTCTAGAGGCTCTAGGCCTAGTGTCTAGTTCAGTCGTGGTTCGCATACCACTTTATTGGTATATGGTTTGGTACGCCCCTAGGGCCCAAACGTGTATTTGTGCTATTACTGTGATTTAAGATCTTATAACCTATGTACTTCGAACTCTAGCCTCATAAAGAGACTAGAGGGGTGTGTTTAGTAATAAATACATATATTTTGAATATATACCTGGTGTGGTGCTCTTTCATTTGGTCACTCAAGAGATTATAGACTGGTAAAACAAGCTGCTTTACATTCCTTCAAGACTTAGCCTGAAGGCTGCTCTCCACAGCTACCACTAGGATAGCTTTCAATAAGGTTGTCTTTAACCTACCTACCATAAGAGTCGATTTGGACTGGTGCAAGGTGCCCACTATAATTAGTGGACAGCATATGCCAGGCCAACTTCTCACAGTGGCAACTGTTGGAATTCATTCTTTCCTTTCTGTTTGCTCCTATAGCTGTCTCCACTTGATCAACTACTTAGTGAAGAGTCGTCTTCTGAGAAATATGAGTGGTTGTCTAGTTTGGCTGTAGGAGTGTAATCTGGTTCTGCATAGGGATACATTTTTGTGGAAGAGAATCTTTTTTAATCTTTTTGGAACTTGTGTATTTTTGACTGTGTTTGTTTTACCTCATATTCTGCCATTTCTGTGTTTACCTCATCAAGCCTTTTTTTTCAAAGGCAGTGATTGTTATTTTAAAATGATTTTCAGTTGCTTGAATTTCTATTAACATGGCTTCAGATAGCCTTTTGGCTGTCTTAATAATGAGGATAATCCAATCCCGTGTACAGTGCTAAGCAATCTGTGCGCAGTCTTTCCTAAAGGAGGCATCATCCAGAAAAATCCTGGATGCATTTGTGACAATCAAGCCCCTCGGGGTAGTATTATGTGCCTTGAGCCTGCCATTACTGGGTAGTTCAGTAGTGAAACCTGTACTCTTAGGTAGCCCGGATTTGGATTACTTTTTCCTATACCAATAATTGCAAGTCCATCCTGTGCGGCTGTGTGGTCGAGAACATCCTAGCGCTGGAGACTGTTGTTAGATAGAGAAAGAGGTTGCATTTTTACATACCCTCCTACAGAAGTATAGGAATGCAGCAATGAAGGACACTCATGAAACATTGCACCCCCAGATCAGGTATCTTTTAGGACAAGGGAAACAATCCGATAACAACAACCCTAGGATTGTGGCCTGGTGCAATAGCCAAGGATAGCCAAACCGGAGCTCTTAGTTGCAGCCAAATCCAAATCTAGGCCAGAATTGGTGAGGTGCAGGACTCGGTATCGGAGAGAATTGGCCCAAGCAAAAATAGATTGGGAGAGCTCCTTGTGGGGCATTATTTTGATGAAGAACTGACAGCCAAGACAACAAATCTTTTTGGAGAATAGCCGCTATATGTGCAAATGACTCGAAAACGAACTTGGAATATTGTATACAGCCTCAAGATTGAGTAGCCCATTTTAGAAGTTTATATTCATGTGACAGGAATTTGGGGCAGAATGATGTAGTATTGTTGATTGAGCCTGAAATAGGTAACCAAAGAGCCCTTGAATTTGATATAACTGAAACCTTTGCAGCCATTAACTCTTACCTTGCCTCCAGAGCTCCAGGGCAGATAGGATCCCTAATGACTTATATAAGGCAAATCCAGAAGTGTGGGGGGTTATATATTAATCTCCTATCAAATGCAATACTCTCAGGCATGGATATCCCCGAATCGTGGAAACTAGCGGAGATCATCTCGATTTTTTAAGAAGGGGGAATCGAGAATCCCTAGGATCTATAGGCCAACCAGTTTGATCGTCTCCCTGCAAAAGCTTTTTGGCAAACAGGTTCTTGTACATCTCCAGGAGTGGATCACAGAAAAAGATATTCTGTTCGGGCTTTAGAAATACTATCAGCACCATTGACAAGGTCTTTCGATTTATTTGTATATTTTGGAAAGCTGTAGTAATCAACAAAGGCAAACTTGTTTTGCCTTTGTTGACTTATGGACCACTTTTGTGCTGGTCTCCAGGGAACAAACTCTGGAGAGTACTGGAAGCAATGAGTATTCCTACAAATCTATTGGACATTTTGCTGTGATTACACGTGGATAACCGTGCCAATGTAAGATGGGGAGAAGATAGGCAACTGACCAAGCCCATTAGGGTCAAAGCCAACTAGGGAGTAAGGCAGGGATGTGTCCTCACCACTACCCTGTTTTCATTAAGTATTAAGGGTGTGGTGGACTACCTGAATAGAGATGGGTGCAACGTGCCTAAAGTTGGGGAAAGGAGGGTGCCGGCACTCCTCTTCACGGATGACACCCTACTGATTTCAAAGACATCCCATGGGCTCCAACAACTGTTAAACAACTTTAACTCCTTCTGTGATGAGGGGGGATTGGAGCTCAATAGCTCCAAGACAAAATATATGATTTTTGATCTACAGGAATTAAAGCATTGCAAGAGACCCATGCCAGTGGGAAACTATCCCTTTGAGCTGGTGTCAAACGTTTATTATTTAGGTGTAAGACTTTCCTCCAATTCGAACTGGGCATCCCAACTTGAAAAGACGCATAGGTCCCTAGTCCAGCAGACTTCAAGCATAGCTAAGATCTTTAGACGGACGCCATCCAGAAGGGTGGCCCCAGCCTTAGATATGTACAATATTTAGGTCAAGGGAGCTGTACTGTATGGGGCTGAACTGTGGGGATGTATGAATATTACTTGTCAGTGAACAATTGAACACAGGTTTATTAGATCCCTCTTGAATCTTCCTGTGAGTACTCTGTTGGCTCCTGTTTATTTTGACTTTGCTCAAAAGAGGATATCCCACAAAATTGATTAAAGACTCCTACGTTTTTGCCACCGATTGTGGTCTTCACAAGCTCTTGAACCTTTTCGGGTGGGATTAAGAGATCTTATAGTATCTCCCTATGTTGCTAAAATCTCATGGTTGAGATCTATTAAGGCTCTCCTATGGAATTCACAAATTACTGGGTATCACCAGAGAAGATGTGTTTGATCTCTAAAGCCAAGGTAAAAGAAACCTATTGGTAGTTGTTGGACTTGGCCCTTTTTACAGGGTCATCCCTAAACTTTTTGCCTTTCTCCTGGCCTTATTTCTGACATGGTGTTGGTGGTTTTAGGCCTCTGGGCACTTTAGCACTACTGTCCAGTGTAAAGTGCGTGCGCTCTCTGTGTTACATTTGGTAAGGTTGGCCTGCCCTCCCATAGGAATGCATTGGGGATTCCCTGATAAGTGTGTATGTGGTAATTCCTGGGATGAGAGGAGCAGCGTGGTCAAGTTTAGTATGTATGGAATTGTAATAATAAATGCTGCGCAATGGTGGGCGCAGATTTATGATGACTATTTGAGAAATGCCACTTTTAGAAGTTGGCATTTCTGTGTGCTATGTGCCTGCCTGATGTGAATTGCATGTCTGGCTTTTGAGTGACAGGGGCTGGGAGGTGTGTTTGGCTCCAGGAGGGGCAGGGTGAGTCAGGGCTAGGCTGAATGGGTCACTGCATTGGGAGTAGTGGGAGGAGTAATCCCCTGATTCTGAATAGGAATGTGCCCAGCCTGGACAATGCTGGCTCCGCCCCCTGTGGTGTGTCTGATCACCTAGCCCCCACCTGACAAAGGGGAAGAGGTGCCTTGTAAACAAAGTGCTCCAAATCCCCCCTGAACCAGTTGCATCTGGTTCCCCCAAACCCTACACTGCAGACAAAGGAGAGAAGTGGTATAAATGTAGGGGCTGTGACCCCATGTATGGTGTGCTGGTGCTTGCTGGGGCGTGCTGCTGCTGGGGCCCAGGAGGAACCGCCATGAGGGCTTGCCTCCCTGGGCCCAGCATTGCCCCCTTGATCCCTAAGGACTTTTTGGGACCTCTGGCGCCCTGTGAGTGCTTTATTCTAATTCTGCCAAAGGAAAGGAGCACGAGGACTCCGCAGCGCTGAGCTGCAATCTTTCCAGAGGGAATCCCGACGTGGGGATTCCCCCTAATGGAGGGGAGAGAAGCGGGAGCCCACCCCGCATTTTGCCTGCTTAGCGGGAGCCCACCCCGCTTTATGATTATTTTAAATGGCGGGTGCCCACTCCGCATTATGGTGCCTTTTTGCGGGTGCCCACCCCGCATTTGTGCTTTATGTAAAGCGGGTGCCCACCCCGCGTTTGCCGAAGGAAATCACCGCCACGACCCGGGGAAGAGGAGCGCCGATCCGGAAGTCAGCCGAAGCTGCCTGACGTTGGGCGGAGCTTCAGCCGCCATGGAGAAGAGGAAGTCCGGTGAAGCAGGGCTCCCGTGTGCGAGGGAGAGCCCCGCGGTGTCAGCGGTGTGGTGATTGCGGCGCAGGGGGCACGAGGCACATTGTCGGTGCCTGCCCCTGCCGCATTGAAGGAGAGAGAGTCCCTGAGGAGTGGAGGCTCTCCTGTGCATACCGCCCGGGACCGGAGGAGTATCCAACAGAACTCCGGTGAGTGGGGATGCATGCTGGCACCTTGCAAGTGCCTATTTCCTGAGCGGCCCCCGCCTAATAGAGGGCCGCTCCAACGAGGGGGCTTATTGGTTGTTAGAGGGCCCAGAGGGGCCCGTGCTTTCTCCAGTTTGGCTATTTTTTTCACAGTTGTCCCGCTTGACAGTGGGCAACTGCAACGATGGGCCAATTTTAGTTAGAGAGCCCCAGTGGGGCCCCGAGGGCACAGTCGTGCCAGGGCCCATTTACTTTGTTCTCAGCTGCACCACACCAGCGCGGGCAGCTGCAACGTTTTTAGCAAATTTGTTCAAAGGGCACAGGGAGTGCCCAGGCCCACGTTCTGCTTCAAAGCTGCACGGCAATTAGCGGCAGCTGCAACGTTTAGGACAACATTTCTTTGGGGGCATTGTTGAATGAGATAGGAGTGAGATACATTCCTCTGCCCCAGCGCAATTGCACGCTTTTGGTTTCTACTGCATTGGCAGCCCTGACATTTGGGACATAGGGCATTTGAGCCCTCTGAGAAGGCCAGTTGGCCAGGGGGACTGTGAGGTTGATTGGGCGCCAGGCCCTAATGTGATTTATGTGGTGCGCAGGAAATGTGATTCATGTACTGTGATTTATGCACCGTGATTTATGCCTCTAATGTGGTTTATGATTCTGAGGTTTTTGCATACTGTGTTTATGCTTGTGAGGTTATTCTCTACCGTGATTTATGCCTCTAATGTGAGTTATGATTAGGAGGTTATGGTCTAATATGTTTAGGCTTATGAGGTTGGCGCATAATTTATGTTACGCCTGATGTGGTACTGTGCATAATATGATTTATGTTGCAGGATAATGCTGAGTACAGTGTTTGCCAGTAATTACTGGTTGTGTTCTACGTTTATTATTGGTTCTACATTTACTATTTTCACTTTGTGATGGTTCTGACAGTGGCCCAATTGGAGGCTGTCAGGTGTATATAATCCCCTGTAAATATTGCCTAGTGCCAGTTGGCACAGTGTATATTGTGTGATTACTATTCTAATGTGTTTATGACAATACAAAGGCTATTTTTATATATAACCTTGTGTGGAGTTCCTTTTGTGGTGTGCCTAGTATGTTGCTGCTGTGTGTGTGTTGCGCAAACGCTTTACACATTGCCTCTGGGATAAGCCTGACTGCTCGTGCCAAGCTACCAAGGGGGTGAGCAGGGGTTATCTTCAGCGTGTAACTCCCTTGCCCTGACTAGAGTGGTGGTTTCTGCCTGGCTTAGGCGCAAGCCCTAGCCAACCAGAAATCCCATTTCTAACAGTAGTTCATAGCTGTAGGAACTGTGACTAGGTGCAAGGGAACGCCTTCCGTAGAATTAATAGACATTAAACCCTGCCCATGGTATGAACCAATTATCGATAAAATTACTCCTTCCCTTGCACCAAAACTCTATCTCCAATTCAGATATAGAACATTAACTACTAAAATATTTTGTAGTACTTGGCAAGTGAATGTAATAGCCGACGACCTCTGCCCCGTATGTCTAGTGGTGTCTGAAACACTGATCCATATCATACTTTTTCTGTCCACATTATTTTCACCTACGAGCAAAGTGGATTGCTCTGCTTTGTAGGAACATGGGTAATAGGCGGCACTCAGAAGCCTTTAGAATACTTAGCACTTATACAAGTAAAGTAGTAGTCTTTACGATGGCTACATTTTAATGACCTTATGGATTAGGCACTCTAAGTGCATTAAAAAAAGTGCTTAACTGATGATGTTCATGCACACAGTCATGCAGTCTATGTAGTACATGGTCGATAGTGGTCAAAATGAAGTGAGATAATGGCCAGGGGATTGCGAATTCTGTAGTTTTCCTCCCCAATTCATGAATTGATTTATGTTGTAACAATATGGGCTACCGCATATTGAGACAAGTTAATGTATGCTGCTACAGTTTCTCTTGAATTTTATAACTTTTGTTTGCAAGGCTTTTGTCCTCCTAATTAATGTGTTGGAGAGATGAAATATTTTGCTCTGGGCCTGAGCTTTTTCATTATACCCCTTTTTGTGGTCTATGACGTATTTACGACATAAGTGCACAGGCACCGTACACTGACATAATTATAATGTATGTTTCTTTGCGTTTTAGTACTTTTATGATCTTGGTGATCGAAATAAAGTTTATGATGATGATGACTTCAAATAACTCAGTTCTAACGTCACATACACACAAAAATAATGCCTCTCGAAAATGCTGTGATAAAATCTTGCTAAATCTACACAGATTGTTTTTATATAACAGGGGCTTGTAAGGAGGTCTGTTTTGACTTCTGTTAATTGTTTTCTTGGGCGGAGAGTGATTGCGTAGGGGGAATAGGCATCATTTTGATGTTACACAGATTTCTGATTTAACAAGTTGTTCAGTTATTATTTAGACACATGCAGCAGGGAGCCAAGGGCAGGGTCGGACTGGGATAGAAACTAAGCCCAGGCATCAAAATAAAAGTGCCCCCCATTAGTGAATTAGAAAGCCAAAAAAAGTGGCCCATGTTTGCAATGTGAGGCAGTTTTGAACTTGTAAAGACATGCTGTACAAGCGTTTTACAGGATATAGAAAACTGCTTAAATTTGAGCTTGCTGCAGGCAATGTTTGTTTTATTATCAGGGAAATCAACAGTAAAAACCTGCCCAGCAGACCATAAAACAGGTCTGCAAACAGCCCAAAAACCCACACACTGACCTAATATACCAGCCCATCAGGCACTGCCTGATTGCCCTGTAGGCCAGTTCGATTCTGGCCACAAACCCAAAAATATGACTTTGCCTTGATCATTAGTCTCCCAATTGTTATTAGCTGACTGCATTGTTTGTACTACAGGGTGTACATAATGAAGAGATGACAGGATGCAGTGTATAACATGCTTACTATTGTGTGCAGGTTCCCCAGGACACACTACACCAAGGCTCATAAGCATGCATATCTTCAGGAACAGAGGAGCATGGAAGCATGGGCAGCTTCTGTGAGCTGCCTGGACAGAATCCTCTTCTCATAAACGGACGCCTTTTGTGAAACACCTGTCTCATGAGCTCGCAAGACTCTCACAAAACATGCCAAAGATGGCAGCCATCTTGAAAAACAGAATATAAGATCCTTGTGGTCATCAAAGGCATCAGGGAACCACAGACGTTTCTTATAAGGAACAGACTTGTGCTTGTTTGTTTTATAAGGAGCCATCCATAGAGATTAGGGGCTCTATAGCCCTTGTTTGCTTCACGAGAGTTATCTATGTAATAATGAACTCTGTTGTACTGTTTACTCTACAAGAATCAGCCACATGGGTTATGAACTATTGCAGACTCCAGTGGAAGTTTATTATGACAAAAGAATTGTTGCATTTTTATATGGTATGCTGGTATCAAAGATACAGAATACACATATGACCAGAGTTAGAAACTAATCTAATAAAGGAACAAACCCTGCCTGGCAACTCAATGCAAAGAATGCGTTAAATCATACATTATAATGCTCAAAAAGTCGCATTATAGCCCAAAAGGATAACAATAAATCTCATAGCTCAATCATTCACATTGTGTTAAAAACATCAAATGTATTCATTTGGTTAACGCATTAGAGTGGTATATTGGTTTTTTAAATAGTATCGAAAATAGGACCGTTGCACAGTATTTACAGCGGTATATTGGTTTCAGAAGTGAATATCACTGGAAACACAAGAAGAGAAGTTAAAAGGCACAGAGTGCTTTGTGGAATGTGACTATTTTGACCACATTTCATATATTTTGCAATAAAATAATCGTATCAGTACTGTGTATACGTTTTCTATAGGAAGATCACGACATTATTAAAATAATTACTTCAAATACCCAGTTTAACATGCGCTGGGGCCGTATGGCAAAGGACATAACCGTGGGCTTCTTTTTACTTAACTGCAGTGTCTAAACCGCATATGTTTAACTGGGAATTTCTTTGAGTTAGCGCTGGAGCTGCGAGACTGCACAGCTCTGGAAAAGTGAGCAGTGGTTGCTTATCTGTTTCCGAGCTCTGCTGTCTTCAGCTCATGCACTAAAATTTCAAGTTCAATGTATGCACTTTGGACAGTGTAAACACATATAAACAGAAGCAGCTGTACCATGCATGAACACACATGTTCATGATACGGCCCCAATCTTTAACACTATTCCCCGAGACAGATGTGTTCAGGGCCAGACTGGGAACTCAAAGCAGACCTACAATTTTGAAGGACCAGCCCCCCTGCTGCTTTTGTTAATGGGGGCTGATATATCAACACTGCTGCAAAACCAGCCCCCAGTAACAAAAACGTCCTCCACCGCTGCAAAATCGGCCCCCATCTTACAGTCTCCTAGGGAAACGCCCAATGCCCTCTACGTCTAGTCCGGCCCTGTATTTGTTCAATCACATCATCCGGTTTGAAGCTGTCAAACCCTATGTAAGGGGATCCACAGGGCAGACAGAGGCAACTGGGCGTCAACAGTAGCAGTAAAAGTTAAAGTTTGTGGATTTATATAGCGCAGCTTATCACCCATGAGGGTATCCAGGCGCTGTCAATGCACACGTGGAGATTAAGTTATTTGCCCAGAATCAAAGGCTGTTGCGCCGATGCTGAAACTCGAACCCGGATCCCCAGCTCCCGAGTCGGCAGCTCTGGCTGCTGCGCCACATCCTCTCCCAAAATAATTTGAACTGGTGTCCGGAAGTCTGTCCTATCACGGATCTGCAAAACTGGGCCAAGTACAACCCTTGGTCTCAGGGTAGCTTGGTGAGCAGTCACAGGCTTTTCAAGGAGTCAGTGTGTGGGGGCACCAGCTCAAAACTCAACAATCAATCAACAGACACAATAACTTCAATGTCCACCAAGTGCTTGCCTTTCTCGCAGCTGTACTAAATACTGCACAAATAAATCCAGTAAGAAATGGCAGTGATCCAAATGATGATTCTCCTTAGTGACGCTACACCCACTGATTCTCCCTTGTATTATCTCCCACTCGAGAGACTCTTGATAAGCTTGTTCCTGCAGCGATTATGGAAGAAGCATGGATCAGCCTCCAGGAAAGATACTGGCATCAACAAGTCAAAAGCCTTTTACATGTTCTTACCCATGATGGTGTAGTTGTTTGGGAGTTTCTGAGTCTCTCGCGCTCGACTCCTGTGAATCTAATAGCGCAGTCCCCTTCCCCCTCGACAGGCAGAGGCACAGTAGTTGGAGGTAGTGTTCAGAAGCCACTTAGGAGACAGAACGTGGCCTGTGTCTCTTCTTACATAGCCGCTCAGGTTCAGTACAGCATCAATTAGTCATCTTGGTGCTTGTGCGCAGGCGTGAACCCAGCTGCTGCAACACCGTCTGGCCGGTGAAATTGATGCTGCCCTAGTTGGGCTGTGTCCTCAAGCTCAAGCAGGTACGGGTCCTGATCAGGCCAATATGATCATCTGGGCAGTAGCGGCCCCGACCGGACAAGATATATTCACAAAGGCAGTTGCAGCCCTGTCGGGGCCGAGACAATCACCAAGGCAGTTACAGCCCCAACTGGACTGTTGCATGCACATAGGCTTTTCATAATTCCTGCCGGGAACCTTCTGAGATACTCTGGGATCCTCTGCAGCTTTCTTTGAATGCTCCCTCCATCTAGGGACATGCTGGGCTTCTCCTCCTGAATAGTCACTGCTTCTGCAGGGCTAGACAGACTCGTTCTTTGTCTGAGCAGGTAGCCAGGCTTACACCACTGTCAGAAAGTACAGATTTCAGTAGATATCTGCTCACTTTTGGGAGGCTGGCTGTCAGGCAGCCACCAGCTCTCGCCTCACAGCAGCCCTTTAGTACTCTGCTGAGCATTTCCTATCTTTGTCATGAATGACTGGGAACTGGAATAGAGCGGGTGGTTTGGATCCCACTTTTATATATATTTTCTAGACAAGAGATGTTGATCTCCAATCTCAACCTTCACAACTGGTTTGGGAGGGTTCTCTTTTTTCAAGTGTCCTTCACAAGTTTCTTTCTAGACGCAGCAATTGAGTGGAGTGATGCTTCTCACAGTAAGTAGCACTGTAATTGTCTTCAAACTGGAGCACCTATTACACAATGAAGTGTGTTTTTTTTCCTACTACTGTACATACATACAGTATGAAAAATAGAACAACTGCACAGTATTTACAGCGGTATAGAAGGATACATTTATGTTGAAACCTTCTAGACCAGGATCTTTATTTAACTTAAGTACCTTTGAATGGAGGAGCCTAGGACCAAGTAGTGGTTGAAGTTTTGTAATCCACTGATATATATACAAAACAAGGATTTGTTATTACCTAACCCTCTTTTTCCAGGTCTATCAAAAATAATACTTTACTGATTTTATTGATGTGTGGTACATATGTCTGAAAGATTGAAGTGTGGGAATGGTTTGGTTTGTCTGAGTGAGTGTGAGTCCTATTGAGTTTGTACGGGGGTCATTGGAACTTGGGGAGTTTCTCAGTGTATCCTTATATGCCACTGTAAATACTGTGCAGTTGTTCTAGTTTTCATACTATTTAAAAAAAACAATATACCACTCTAAAGTGTTAAAGAAATAAATAAATTTGATGTTTTTAACACAATGTGAATGATTGAGCTATGAGATTTATTGTTAACCTATTGGGCGTAATTGGGACTTTTTGCGCATTATAATGTATGATTTAACGCATTGTTTGCATTGAGTTGCCAGGCAGGGTTTGTTCCTTTATTAGATTGGTTTATTCCCCCTAGTCCTGCTGGCACGTTAGCTTTCCTTTGTCAGGGTTAGAAACTACACATGTATTACTAATGAATGATTTCAAGTTACAAATATCACCCTGTCACCTTGAACGCAAACCAAGTACTAAAATGTATATAATAATTCTGAAGGTAGCTCAGGCTGATAAACTTCCTGAGGGTTATTCGGGTGCTATACTGAAATGTAATTGTATTTCAATTTAGAAGAAAAGCAGAGTTAAAAATTGTAATAGATAGTAGAAATACAGAGAGTATCGGCAGGTGCAGCATAGGCAAGGTGAACCATCTATGTTCAAACTATAATTATACTAAAGCTCTCCTTTGCCTTTTAGATATCAACGCACCAGTAGTGCAGGTTAAGTCCAGCTGTGTAACAAGGCATGTGACAATATCCAGGGTCTCGGTTTCTCTCATTTCTCCCATTCCCCTATATTGCTCCACAATCATATTGTTCAGTTCGTTTTGAGTTTTGCGAAGTGTGAAAAATATCCTTGCTCCTACTGGGTCCGATTTCCAAGCGAGGGCTTCCTGACAAGAGACAGCCCCCCTTACGTTCTTGTCCAATGGAGAAAATGATTCCATTTACGCACATCTTCTGAGCCCTATTGTCTACCTAATGAGACACTCCCAGCAGCAACTGTCGAACGCCTAAGGTTATCATTTGAAGAGAATGGGTAAACGTGATCTCTAATAAAAAATTTGCAAATCACACTTGATCCACATTTTTCTAAATTAATGGCTGGAGGTGTTTGTAAGCCAACAATATACCTGACGGTCTCTCTTTCCTGGAGTATCGGATCATGTACACATCAGTGTCTACGTAAGTGAAATTTACCTGCTTCATCAATGTGTTTTTCTAACTTAAAGATTCGTAAATGGGTCACAGTTTTGATGCATTAGTAAGAAAAAAATACCCCAAAACGTTACTTAAAATGAGTCAAGAATAAGATAGTGATGTGGCACAAAACCCCTTTTTCATTGTAGGGGTGCATTCTAATCACACGTGTAGACTGCATCCACATATAATCTTTTGTTGTGTCAACCTAAGTGTTAGGATCTTGTAACGTAATACCATGAATGTGATGTGTTTAGGCCAAAATGTAGAATACATGAAGAATTAATGTGGAAAATCAAATGTAACTAGCAGAAAACATTAACTGAAACACTAGTGTTGTGCAACTGACAATCATTTTGTTATAGAATGTGCTTATTAATCATGTTGTTTTACATGTAGATGAAATATTAACTGTATATGTTTAAATTTCTATATAACTTCGTAAAGCTCATGTTCCATTTTTCTTATGTTAGCTGAATTTTGTAGGACTGAAATGCATTTTCCCTGGAAGCTCTCGCATTAGAATTCATAGTTGAATTTCATGTGCATGTTGTATTCTGTTCTTTCTCACGTTTGTGTTGCAGGTGGAGCAAACGCCCTTGTTAGTTAGAATAATGTCTTTATTTTAGGAGTTAGGCAAGGAGAGAAGAGGCTACATTGGGAGTTAATGCTGATAAGGAGGACTGTTGTATTTTCTCACCGAAGAAGGCCTGGGAATCAAGGTCATCTTGTTACTGTTCGGGAGCATCGCTGCCCTGTGGAAAACTACCTATGAGCATGTGGCCTGATTGTATGTTGTGACCTGAAAGGAATTATGGGAAGACACCTGTGATATTGGAGTATTGCAAGTATGGAAAGAGCCCCACTTCTTCTCTGCCTTTGGAAGAGAGAGCATCTTAGAACGAGCTCTGTCTCAATAGCTTCATGCTGCTCGACCCATTGAAGTGGAGAGACTTCTAAGGAAGACTCCACACACTGACACCTTAACCTATCCTGCCTCGAAGTATGCTTAAATAGGGATGTCACGCTAGTGATAGTGTAGGGACAGAATAATGCTTTATTTTCATCAACCCTCGATGCAGGGGAACTTATACTCCTGTTTCTTGATCTTTTGCATCTTAATTCTTCAATTAATTGTCTTGTGCATTTTGCACTGTCTCAACCTTATTCGTAGATTTGGCTTTATGTTGGTTCCAATGTACTTCTATGCCCTCATCTTGAGGTGTCTGTATGTCCAGTTATTCTTAGCTTTGTAATAAATCAACTAACCTTATTTAGTAGTCTAAGAATATTATGGGCCTAGAGAACTGCAATTGAATTGATTGACATTGTTAATGATTTCTCTACCCTCCACGCTCTCATGCTGAGAAAAAGTACCATTGACTTGAGGTTCTAGAGCAGATCTAGAACCTACGGGCTGGGCTTCTTCAATAATGAAGCTTACTTACCACTGTAGCAAAAAGAAATTATTTTACACAGTTTTGTCCGCTGTGCAGAAGTTGTTTTTTCACAGAGATAGCAAACATATTGATTGAACTGTGAACTAGATTTCTGTGAAAACTTCTCTTATTGAATGAAATCTGCGCGAAAACTCTTTTTTTGTTGGGGGTAAAGATGTTTGTCGTCACTGGAACTTTATGTTTATGTTTTTAGGTCGAGCATTCGAGACCTCTTGTATATACTTTAGTATATACTTATATATTAGTGTATACTTATATGTGTATGTACTTTGTGGGCTCTGGAGATCAGCCCTAGGACTTGTCTGCTTCCGCTTAGGGACTTTGTTTCTGTTCAACTGCCTCTATTTAACTGTCTTAATAAAAACGGACCAGTAGAGGTCAGTAAAATACCAGAATTGCTTTCTGCTGAGGGACTTTCTTTTTTTAATTTTTCTGGCAACTGCCTCTATTTAACTTTCTTGATAGAAAACGACCAGCAGAGGTCAGTAAAATACCAGAATCACTTTAGCATTCTCTAGATTCCAGTCCATAGAAATTGTCTTCCACGAGCACCCGTAGACAATAATATTTTTCCAAATCTTGTATTTTCAGTGATATGACCACCGAAGGCCCTGATTTTATATTAAAAACAGAGCTTTAGACTATACCATTTCCCGGTGAAAGGCAATATTTCTCTCCACGTGTTCCCATACCTGGCGTGTCACGCAGTTTGGTGCTTACTTTCCCTCCATGTTAAAGAACAGTAGATGTTTCAGCACCCAGGCTAATGTGCTGCATTGCTAAATACATATAAGGTCCCAAAGGCGCGACCGATTGCATTGCAAATGCTTGTTTAAACACTTGTGTCTATGACTTGCAATATCCAGTTCTGCACAGACTGCCTCTTCAGTCAGTCTTCTATTGCAGTGCCCCCTCGCATCTACACAGTGCCACTGTAGGGGTCACTGTTTCTTACTTTGAGAGTGTTAGTCCTTTAGACGCCTTTCCGTCTTCTCTGGCATAAAATAAATCTGGATTTAGGGATTAGTTAAATCTCTCGTGACAGAACCCGCACAACAGTATGGATAATCACCCAGGAGCCCTGTTCCCGCCACAGCCCGGGCCGTCTCTGCGTGAGCAGCCTTGAACAACTAAGTACTCTATCGGCTTTTACGTACTGCATCGTCTGACTGCACAGAACCGTGTTTTTGTAAAAACAACAGAATTAGAGCAGTCTTTGCAGACATCACTGCAGCACTCACGCCAATTACGTTTCAATCGGATTTCTAATTACACGTCAGGGGCTGAGGGGCGGGGCCTCCATAACTCCCTGCACGCGGTATCATTGACAAGAGCCTGCGGCTACTAATGCTGCGTGCTGCTCCCTCACAGTATTACAGACGCAGAGCGTGGAATCGGCATTTTGTTCGCATAATTGCGGTGTATGTAGGTCAGGCCTAAAACATGAACCGTTGGCAAAGGGACTTCACTGTAATCAGGGAAGGGGCGCACTGCCCTGTCAGTTCTAATAATTCATAGATGAAGCTCGGCGTGCACAGTTTAGTAAAACGTCCCGGTGGCGGATAAAGAATTATTAAACCCAGTGGCTGAGACTTCACTAATTACTGCTGCCAGTGGAGTGTCTGGATGGGAGCAGGCGTTGACTCTGAGATTTCAGAAGTAAATATAACTGGAAACACAAGAAGAGACGTTAGACGGCACAGAGTGTTTTGTAGAATGTGACTATTTCTATCACATTTCATATGTTTTGCAATAAAATAATCCTATCAGTACTATGTGTACGTTTTCTATAGGAAGATCACGTCATTATTAAAATAATTACCTCAAATACTCAGTTTAAAATGCCCTGGAGCCGTATGGCACAAGACATAACTGGGGGGCTTCTTTCTACGTGACTGCAGTGTCTAAAGCGCATATGTTTAACTGGGAATTTCTTTGAGTTAGAGCTGGAGCTGAGAGACTGCACATCCCTAGAAAAGTGAGCAGTACTTGCTTATCTGTTTTGGAGCTGTGCTGTCTGTAGCTCATGCACTCAAATTTCATGTTCAATGTATGCACTTTAGACAGTGTAAACACATAAAAGCAGATGCAGCTGTACCATGCATGAGTGTTGGACTTGGCCCTTTTTGCAGGGTCATCCCTGAACTTTTTGCCTTCCTCCTGATATTTTTTCTGACCTGGTGTTGGTGGTTTTAGGACTCTGGGCACTTTATCACTGCTGTCCAGTGTAAAGTGCATGTGCTCTCTATGGTAAAGCATGGTAAGATTGGTCTACACCTGTTTGGCTAATTTAATTTACCTGTCAGTCCCTTGTAAAGCGGTATCCCAGATACCCAGGGCCAGTAAATTAAATGCTACTGGTGGGCTTGCAGCGCTGCTTGTGCCACCCACCAAAGTAGCCTTTCAAACCTGTCTCAGGCCTCTGCCATTGCAGGGCCTGCGCGTGCAGTTTACTGCAGCTGTGACGTGGCACATAAAGTGGTTGCCACATCTGTGACTCCCCTTTTACTACATATCAGTCATCCCTAAGGTAGGCCCTAGCTAGCCCTATGGGCAGGGTGCGGTGTAGGTAAAAGGTAGAACATGTACCTTAAGTGTGTGACATGTCCTGGTAGTGACAAACAGCCATTTTGGTTTCTCACTACTGTGAGGCTGCCCTCTCATAGGAATGCATTGGGGATTCCCTGATAAGTGTTTCAGTGGTAATTCCTGATATGAGAGGAGCAGCGTGGTCAACTTTGGTATGTTTGGAATAGTAATAATAAATGCTGCGTAATTGTGTTCGCAGATTTATTATCACTATTTTAGAAATGCCACTTTTAGAAGTTCTCCAGCCGGACAGATATTTTAATATTCAAATAGTTTTCAAAAAATGAACAAAGAACAATTGAAGTGGGACACAAGCCTGCATCCAACTTAGCGAATAGAACGAACAACGTGTAACAGAAAAGGCTCAGGCAGAGTAAGTTGTTTGTGTGTAGCACATTCTAATGTTACAAACAAAATATAGTGGGACACCATTACACATGAGCAATATTTAGTAGAAAAGTGTATATGGTGTACATTGAGTCGACGGCGTTTCGGTCCTTACTAAGCATATTAGGATCATCTTCAGGACATTTGCATTAGCATGCCTGTGTACATTTGCCTGTAATTACAAAAACAAAAGTTGGGATAAAAGACAGGAGAGAAGAGAGGGACACAGGATTAGGTTTGATGAAAATGAGAGCGCGGCGTACCATATAATGCTAGTTGATAACGGAACGGTGTTGATGTAGTCCGTGATAATCCGTGAGTGCGGCGTGCGCGGGTCATACTTGGACTGTGAGAAGGGTGGAACAAAGGCCAAGAGGCAGCCAATCCATTAATGGATTGGCTGCCTCTTGGCCTTTGTACTCATCAGTTGCCTTGTTTTAACTGTATGGTTGGTTTTCACCCCTTGAGCGCCGATTCCCTGTGCACTTTTTCCACCACCCTTCTCACAGTCCACATATGACCTGCGCACGCCGCACTCACTGATTATCACGGACTAAATCAACGCCGTCGACTCAATGTACACCATATACACTTTTCTACTAAATATTGCTCATGTGTAATGGTGTCCCACTATATTTTGTTTGTAACAATAGAATGTGCTACACACAAACAACTTACTCTGCCTGAGCCTTTTCTGTTACACGTTGTTCGTCCTATTCGCTAAGTTGGATGCAGACTTGTGTCCCACTTCAATTGTTCTTTGTTCATTTTTTGAAAACTATTTGAATATTAAAATATCTGTCCGGCTGGACAGCTTCAAATATATCACTGACTGAGTCTATATTTATCGTTTGTATGTATATTTTTCCGTTTAGGGCTCCATTTCCGCCTCTCCCCCGCCTCGTAGAGGGAGAGGCGGGTCCCCAGAGATCACCAGGCGAAGTGAGAAGAGGTCCTGTGAGAGGGGCCTGCCAGGCACACTGTTGGGGCCTGATTCAGCAACCAGGCGAAGTGAGAAGAGGTCCCATGAGAGGGGCCTGCCAGGCACACTGTTGGGGCCTGATTCAGCAACCGGAGAAGCCCCGGTGAGTGGGGCTGGAGGGGGAGCACTGTTGGTACCGGCGGGTACTTGGGCCGATTTTTCCCCTAAGAGGAGCCCCGGGAAGGATGGTCTCCCAAGGCTCTGTTGATGCCTAGTATTGGGCACACAGCTGTACCGCCCGATCGCGGCATCTGCAACGTGGGCGGGCATGTTAGTCTCATAAGGAGACACGGATGAGCTGCACCCTCGCCCCCATTTTGTGTACCGGCTTGGTGGAGCCTGTACCCTGCTGCAGTGGCAGCCTGGTGACAGACGGAAGCGCCAGCTTCCTAGAGCCCTGACTTTTGATGGAAATAGGGCATTGCGGGGAAGCCCTGACGGGTCCCCGAGGAAGGCCAGGTGGCCTGTGAGCACCTGGTGTGCTGGTAGGGCGCAAGGCCCTAAGGGGATGTATGCACCTGGGGAGTGTTACTGAGGTGCATTGCTAATGTGATTTGTGCAAAGTGTCTGTACCAGTAGTTACTGGTTGGTTACTACTTATCTATGCATAACGTGTTCATGCCCAGTCTGTAGGCCTAATGTGTTTATGCCTAACTGTGATTACTGCATAATGTGGGTGATGCCCAATGTGACTGATGCATAATGTGTTTACTGGTTGTTTTATTACTTACCAGGTCTGACGGTTCTGACAGCTGCCCGATTGGCCCTGTCCTGTATCTAAGTCCCCTGTAAAGTGATACCTAAGTGCCAGATGGCACAGTGTACATTTGTGCTTATGTTCTAATGTGTTTTATGGGTAATACAAAGGCTATTTTTACATAACCTTGTGTGGAGTATCTTTTGTGGTGTGCCTAGTGTGTCGCTGCTGTGTGAGTGTGTTGTGCAAACGCTTTACACATTGCCTGTGGGATAAGCCTGATGCTCTGCCATGCTACCAAGGGGGTGAGCAGGGGTTATCTTCGGTAACTCCCTTGCCCTGACTAGAGAGGTGGTTTCTGCCTGGCTTAGGCGCATGCCCTAGCCAACCAGAAATCACATCCCTAGAAAAGTGAGTAGTAGTTGCTTATCTGTTTTGGAGCTGTGCTGTCTGCAGCTCATGCACCCAAATTTCATGTTCAATGTATGCACTTTAGTCAGTGTAAACACATAAAAGCAGATGCAGCTGTACCATGCATGAGCACACATGTTTATGATATGGCCCAAATCTTCAACACTAGTCCCTGAGACAGATGTGTTCAGGGCAGTGGCGGCTCCTCCGCAATGGCGGAGGACCATCGCCCCACTGCCTGGCTCAGAGCCAGCAAATATAAAATAAAATGATGCTCTTGCATCATTTTATGTTACATTTTCCGGGCTCTTTGCCAGCGGTGTTGGGAGGGGCGGGGCCTAGGTATGGGAGGGGGGGGAGGAGTGCTAGTGCACTCCAGTCCCTAAGTGCGCATATGTGTTTTGGCCGGCCGTCTCAGGCCGACCAAAACACACATGAGCACTTAGGTTTTTTCTAGCCCAGCTGCATTGAGCAGCCGGGCTGGAGAAACCCCACAGACTCCCTGGTCTGAGCAGGGCGTCTTCCTGCCTGCTCAGACCAATCCCTGCGCTGCTCTGCAGCATAGGAATTGGATGGGAGTCTGAGTCCCAGGGGCTGCTGGGACCCACGAAGAAGAGGTGAGGCGGCAGGATGGGATGCAAAAGCTGGAGGCGACCGTCGGTAAAAGGTATGTTTTGTTTTTCTTTAAAAAAAAAAAGTATTTGCAAACCCCCCCCATGCAACCTCTCCCGCGTGACCCCACCGGCCCCACTACTCTTTATTTATGGCGGCCGCCGCTGGTTCAGGGCCGGACTCGAAACCCAATGCAGCCCTGGCAATTTTGACGGACCAGTCTCCTGCTGCTTTTGTTAATGGGGGCCGATATATCGGCACCCCTGCAAAACTGGTCCCCAGTAACAAAAACGGCCCCCATGCTGCAAAATCAGCCCCCACCATTCCAGCCTCCCGGAGAAATGCCTGTAACCCGCTACGGCCAGTGCGACCCTGGATGTGTTCAATCATGTCATCAGGTTTGAAGCTCTCAAACCATATGTAGGGGTGTCCAAAGGACAGACAGAGGCAACTAGGCCCCAACGGTAGTAGTTGAAGTAATTTACCACTGGTATTCTGAGGTCTGTCCTATCAGGGATCTGCACACTGGGCCAAGTCCAACCCTTGGTCACAGGGTAACTATGGTGAGCAGTCACAGGCTTTTCAGGGAGTCAGTGTGTGGGGCCACAAGCTCAAAACTCAACAATCAATCAACAGACACAATAACTTCAATGTCCAGCCAAGTGCCTGCCTTTCACTCAGCTTTAATAAATACTGTACAATTCAATTCAGTAAGAAAGGGCAGTGATCCATATGATGATTCTCCTTAGCAACGCTACACCCACTGATTCTCCCTTGTACTATCTCCCACTTCAGGCACTCTTGATAAGCATGTTCCCCCAGCGATTATGGAAGAAGCATTGATCAGCCTCCAGGACAGATACTGGCACCGACAAGGCAAAAGCATTTCACATGTTCTTACCCCTGATGGTGTAGTTGTTAGGAAGTTTCTGAGTCTCTTAGGGAGTTTCTGAGTCTCTCCCGCTCGACTCCTGTGAATCTAATAGCTTAATCCCCTATCCCCTCCACAGGCAGAGGCACACAGTAGTTGGAGTTAGTATTCAGAAGCCACTTAGGAGGCAGGGCGTGGCCTGTGTCTTTTCTCACATAGCCGCCCAGGTTCAGTCCAGCATCAATTAGACATCCTGGCGCTTCTGTGCAAGTGTGAATCCAGCTGCTGCAGCCCCGTCTTGCCGGTGAGATTGATGCTGCCCCGCTTGGACTGTTTCCTCATGCTCGAGCAGGTACAGGTCCTGATCAGGCCAATATGATCACCAGGGCAGTAGCAGCCCGACCTGACAAGATACATTCACAAAGGCAGTTGCAGCCCTGACCAGGCAGTAGCAAGCACTAAGGCAGGTACAGCCCCACCTGGACTGTTGCGTGCACATAGGCTTTTCATAGTTCCTGCCGGGAACCTTCTGAGATACCCTGGGATCCTCTGCAGCTTTCTTTGAATGCCCCTCCATCCAGGGGCTTGCTGGGCTTCTTCTCCTAAATAATTACTGCTTCTGCAGGGCTAGACAGACTCGTTCTTTGTCTGAGCAGGTAGGCAGGCTTACACCAGCATCAGAAAGTTCAGATTTCAGTTGATGTCTGCTCATCTTTGGGAGACTGGCTTCAGGCAGTCACCAGCTCTGGCTTCACAGCAGCCCTTCAAGTATTCTGCGGAGCATTTCCTATCTTTGTCATGAAGGACGAGGAACTGGAATAGAGTGGGGTGGTTTGGGTCCCACTTTTATATATATTTTCTAGACAAGAGATGTTGATCTCCAATCTCAATCTTCAGAACTGGTTTGGGGTGGTTCTCTTTTCAAGTGTCCTTCACAAGTTTCTTTCTAGGCATAGCAATTGTGTAGAGTGATGCTTCTCACAGCAAGTAGCACTGTGATTGTCTTCAAACTGGAGCACCCATTACACAATGAAGTGTGTTTTTTTCCCTACTACTGTACATATGTTTCACACTCAGTACACACTAACAGGCACTTGTCATACACATAGGATCAGAGCAATGTTCTAGACATTTACTTAACAGTCAAATTTTACACAAGAGAGGCATGTAGGCCACAATCTCAGTGACAGAATAAAAAATGTGATAAACAGTCTGCTCACACTACCAGTCATACAACAAGGTATGCTGCCACCACCACTTGACCAAAAGGAAAGTCCAGATAATAGATACACACACACAGTCGTGCTCTCGGGCAGGGGAAGACACTCACATACTATGAAGGGGACATGTGAGTCCCAAATGAAGTATAATAGGCAATTTATGAGATAACATTGTTGCAGGCTATAACCATATACAACATCCCATTCATGTCCAGTCAACAAACATACAGCATCAGCAAAATACCACAACAATTGACTCAGCCACTCGGCATGTTTTGTTTTGAACTTTCAATATTTTGTGTCATATTGGGACATCTTTCCAATTTTATGATGGAGGAAATTCCCTCTGTGGATTATCCCCTGGTCCAACTCTAAATCAGTCTGTTAAATCACGTTAAATTCTAAGGAACTATTTTACAGACTAATGTAGAATCAAGCAGTAAATGAAAAACAGTCATTTTATGGGGAAGTGCACAATGTAGAGTAGTAAATTCCTTCATGAGACACATGGTATTTTTGAAGAGTTTTCTTTGGTGTATTTTCGTCTGGATTTAGTGCTCCCTCTGGAAATCAGTGGGGTTTTCAGTTACCTCCAACTCTAAATCAAGCCCTAATGTTCAGTTGTAAATAAAAATTCTTCAATTTCTGGAGGAAGTGCTATTTCCAGTGAAGAAGCTATCAGTGGGATATCCTCAACCATAAGGGTAGTATGGTGGAGTAAATTCCACTGGTTGAGTTTGTTCTGAATTTAGCTCTTCAATCAGAAACCAAAGGAGTTTCCACTAATGCTCAAATCTAAATCAGGTCAGTGTCCCATTGTATATTCTTTTGCTCACTTTGGAAACAAGCACAGGCAAAATCAATAGACCCCAGCTCCAAACTGCAAAGTTTTGTCTTTTGCCAATGCTTTTTTATTTTCATTCACATGCAAATCATATGTCATGAGGCATGTGCACACATGCGAACTCAAAGCCAGAAATTTTGCAATGGGTATTCTGTTCACCTATTACGAGATGGCTGTCAATGGTATACATGCTTTGTGAAGCAAGCAGCCATGTATGATGTGATGCATGCATGTGCATGCATAGTGATGCATGGCAAACATTTTTAATTCACAGTTCTAACATAACAAATGGCTATTGTAGAATGTTAAATTAATAATAAATAAAAATATATATAAAACATACGCAAAAGAAAAAAGAAAACAAGCAGCCCAGTAGTACTTTGCAGCTGCCAGGCCTCGAGAAGGAAACACATACACTCCCATGGAATGCTCAGTGCAAAATAAAAAAAAAACACTCATCATGTCAGCAGAGAAAAGAAGCAAATCATCCAATGAGGATAATGTGAGACCAAAATACACCTGAGTGGGGAAAACACAAGATTAGGGTAAACAATAATCTAATCAAAAGCAGACACCTAAGATGGACTATAAAGCCACCTATTCTTGAGCAAGGGACTGACACAAAGTCCACTCTAAGCATATGTTATGTATCAGGAGCAATAGGTTTGTCAAATGACTGCTAAAGCTGTTGGTAGCCTAGACCCAAAAATGCAGTAAGCCTAGTGCTTTGTCAGCTCTGAGATAAATCATTAATCAAAGAACATTAATTGCGTTTTGACAGGAACACTATGGCAAGAAAAATCCCAAACCAGTTTATTAAAATAGAGCACATTTTACTACAGAAAAAGAGTTAAAAAAGACAGAAATCCAATGAGTATAACTGGTATTATGAATTTTTAAGTGTAATGTTCAAAATAGCACAAAGCATTGAACGCCAACTGCGGTCATCTAGTTATGCTTGATCGTGACGGGGTTTAAGGGCGACCACGAAGGAGAATGGGTTGCATACAAGGACCAGGCTCGTCTCAGAGAAAAGATTGATCCCCAGACGTAGTCCCAGATTTACTATGATTATTAGTCAGTGTTGTGTCACTTTCATGGAGAAGCCCGACACAAAATTATTTTTGGCTTTTATTAAGCCATGCAGGGCCTCTTTGCATGGCTACGCATGGTTTAGTAAATACAAAGTAATGCAAGACAGCACGTTTCCATGCATCCACCCATGTATTTTGACGCAGACTAAGATTTACAAAGACTTGTAAACCTTGGTTTGTGCCTGTTGGACTTGGCCCTTTTTGCAGGGTCATCTCTAAACTTTTTGCCTTTCTCCTAGCCTTTTCTCTGACATGGTGTTGGTGGTTTTAGGCCTCTGGGCACTTTAACACTGCTGTCCAGTGTAAAGTGTGTGCGCTCTCTGTGTGACATTTGGTAAGATTGGTCTACACCTGTTTGGCATATTTAATTTACCTGTCAGTCCCTTGTAAAGTGGTATCTCATATACCCAGGGCTGGTAAATTAAATGCTACTGGTGGGCTTGCAGCGCTGATTGCGCCACCCACCAAAGTAGCCTTGCAAACCTATCTCAGGCATCTGCCATTGCAGGGCCTGTGCGCGCAGTGTTACTGCCGCTGTGACGTGGCACCTAAAGTGTGTGCCATGTCTGTGACCCCCTATTACTGCATGTCAGTCACCCCTAAGTTAGGCCCTAGCTAGCCCTATGGGCAGGGTGCATTGTAGGTAAAAGATAGGACATGTACCTTAAGTGTGTGACATGTCCTGGTAGTAACAAACAGCCATTTTGGTTTCTCACTACTGTGGGGCTGCCCTCCCATAGGAATGCATTGGGGATTCCCTGATAAGTGTTACAGTGATAATTCCTGATATGAGAGGAGCAGCGTGGTCAAGTTTAGTATATTTGGAATTGTCATAATAAATGCTGCGCAATGGTGTGCGCAGATTTATTATAACTATTTAGAAATGCCACTTTTAGAAGTTGGCATTTCTGTGTGCTATGTGTCTGCCTGCCTGATGTGAATTGCATGTCTGGCTTTTGAGTGACAGGGGCTGGGAGATGTGTGTGGCTCCAGGAGGGGCAGGGTGAGTCAGCGCTAGGCTGAATGGGACACCTGCATTGGGAGTAGTGGGAGGAGTAATCCCCTGACCCTGAATAGGTCTGTGCCTAGCCTGTACAATGCTGGCTCCGCCCCCTGTGGTGTGTCTGATCACCGAGCCCCCACCTGACAAAGGGGAAGAGGAGCTTGGTAAACAGAGTGCTCCAATTCCCCCCTGAACCAGTTTTTGCTGGTTCCCCCAAACCCTGCACTGCAGACAAAGGAGAGAAGTGGTATAAATGTAGGGGCTGTGACCCCATGTTTTTTTGGTGCTTGTGCTTGTTCCTGAACTTGCTGGGGCGTGCTGCTGCTGGGGCCCAGGAGGAACCGCCATGAGGGCTTGCCTCCCTGGGCCCAGCCTTGCCCCCTTAATCTTAAGGGACTTTTTGTTGCTTCTAGCGCCTCGTGAGCGCTATACTTGATTTGCCCAGAAGAGGAGAGCATGGGCCTCGCAGCGCGGAGCTGCAGCCCCTTTTGGAGGGAATCCCGACGTGGGGATTCCCCCATATTTTTGCCGATCGAAGCGGGAGCCCACCCCGCTTTATGCATTCTGACAGCGGGTGCCCACCCCGCGTTTGGAGTTGTTGGCGGGTGCCCACCCCGCTTATGTGCTTTATTTAAAGCGGGTGCCCACCCCGCACTTCCCTGCCGAGAGAAGTCATCGCCGCGGCCCGATCCTATAAACAGGAAGTCAGGCAGCCTTGCCTGACTGTGGGCGGGGCTTAGGGCACGACCGGCGAGCAGGGAGAGGAAGTCCCGCCCGCCGGAGAAGCCATCCAGAGCCCCGCGGGCTCCTCAGACTGCCAGGAGCCCACCTTGCGAAGTGAGGAGAGAGCCCCTGAGGAGTGGGGGCTCTCCTGATGCACGCCGCCTACAGCCGCCGTGTGGAGTGAAGAGAGAGGAGAAGAGCACCAGAGGAGGAGTTCCCCCGCAGCCCTGGTGAGTGGGGGCTTCTCCATTGTCCATTGTTTGTGCCGATCGAGGCACAGTGCCAGTTCTAGTTCCTGAGCGGTCCCGCCAGAGAGCGGGCCGCTCCAACGATGGGGCATATTTGTTTTTAGAGCCCCGTGGGGGTCCAGAGGGCACATTGGTGCCGGGCCTCTTTTTGGGACATTATCACAGCTGCCCCGCCTGACAGTGGGCAGCTGCAACATGGCGCATTTTTGTGTAGAGAGCCCCAGGGCACGGCCTCTTTGGTTATTTCTCAGTTGCGCCGCCGTAGCGGGCAACTGCAATGTTTTGCACATTTGTTTTAGAGAGTCCCAGTGGGGACCCACCCAGAGGGCACAGTGAGTGCCCATGCCTACAGTGATGTTCACAGCTGCACAGCAATTAGTGGCAGCTGCAACGTTTAGGCCAGCGCAATTGCGCACTTGTGAATTCTGCTGCATTGGCAGCCCAAGCCCTGACATTATGGACATATGGCATTTGAGCCCTCTGAGAAGGCCAGTTGGCCGGGGGGACTGTGTTAGTTTGATAGGGCGCCAGGCCCTAATGTGATTAATGGGGTGCGCAGGAAATGTGATTTATGCACCCTGATTTATGCCTCTAATGTGGTTTATGTTATGAGGTTATTTGCATACTGTGGTTTATGCTTGTGAGGTTATTCTCTACTGTGATTTATGCCTCATGTGATTTATGATTAGGAGGTTATGGTCTAATATGTTTAGGCTTATGAGGTTGGCGCATAATGTATTTTACGCCTGATGTGATGCTGATTGCATACTATGATTTATGTTGCAGGATATAATGCTGAGTACAGTGTTTTGCCAGTAGTTACTGGTTGTGTTCTATATCTACTATTTTCACTTTGTGATGGTTCTGACAGTGGCCCAATTGGCCCTGTCATGTGTATATAATTCCCTGTAAATATTGCCTAGTGCCAGTTGGCACAGTGTATATTGTGTGATTACTATTCTAATGTGTTTATGATAATACAAAGGCTATTTTTATATATAACCTTGTGTGGAGTTCCTATTGTGGTGTGCCTAGTGTGTTGCTGCTGTGTGCGTGTTGCACAAACGCTTTACACATTGCCTCTGGGATAAGCCTGACTGCTCGTGCCAAGCTACCAAGGGGGTGAGCAGGGGTTATCTTCAGCGTGTAACTCCCTTGCCCTGACTAGAGTGGTGGTTTCTGCCTGGCTTAGGCGCAAGCCCTAGCCAACCAGAAATCCCATTTCTAACAGTGCCAAAATGGTGCGCCTACCTGACAGAGGCAAAAAGAGGAGAAATATCTTGATTTCCCCTTGTTACTTGCTCTTTCCATGTGTGTTGCATTCTTCAGCACGCATAGAAAGAAGAAAATGCTTCCAAGGTTGTTTTTAATGTAGGAAGGACACCCTCCTGCACAAAAACAATCCTGCCCGTAATGCAGGCACCCTTGTACCATGGTGAAAGGATGCCTGTGTTGCCACTAGGCAGTCTGAAGTGCACTAGCGCAAGGAGAGAGCTGAAGCATGCCACATCTTAGTAGGTACGGTGCTTTTCAGCTCTCTTCCTTTGACGCAACGCAGCACAGCAACCGTGCTTGCTACCTGCATTGTGTGAACTTTTTATAACAATGCCCTTTAGTCTCTGGAATGGAAGTCAAAAATCCTCAGCAGGGCAAGGCAGCAGGCTGTGGCCCAAAAGGGCGCCACATAGTTGGATAGTTGCTGGACAGTCTCAGTGAAGCAGTTGACTTTTGGCGGGAGAACTCTGAGTGTGAGAACTTTGAATTTCATGCCCAATGAAGGTCCCTTGCCAGCTGGATACTTTTTGCACCTTTGCCTAGTAAAATCTTTTACCTTTGAACTTAGTCCTTTTTTGGAGCTCGGGTTCTTCCAGTGAGGCAAGACTGCAGGCTGTAGGCTGTAGCCAAAGACGGCTTCACAAGACAGGATACCATCTCTGCAAGGTCATGCAGAATTACATTTGTTGCTGCAGAGAAGAACGTAGCGGGAGCAGCCTGAATCTTTGACCCGGAGATGATGCACCTTTGTCAGATCAACTTGGCAGGTTGGTCCCAGTCCCCCATTGGTTCTCAAAGCAAAAAGTTAGCAAAGAGTCCCAGGTTTCAGGAAACTGTAGGAGGAGTACACTTTGATACTAGCCAAAGATCCAGGACTTTGGGGACAGCACTTGGTGGTGATGACTCACTGCAGCATAGGCCAGCATCAGAGTCTAGAGCAGGTCCAATTGGAATTGATCAGCTGGAAATGCAGAAAAAGGCCTCTTGGGGCTTGTTTTATCCTTGTAGCCCAAACAGTAGGTCAGCCTTATGACTGTTGGGGCCAACTTCTTTCTCCTGGGTACATGAGCGGGAACAGGGCCAGTCTTCAAGGTTTTTCTCAGGTCACAGACAGCAGGTCCAGTCCTCTTCTGTTCCACAGATCCAGAAGTGAACTGAGGATGCTACTATGAGTGCCACATTTAAGTCCAGTGCCAGCCTGTGGCTGGGGGAAATTCCTGGCCACTCCCTAACCAATGGGATAAAAGTTCCCAGGGGTGATCCTACCCATTCTTGCAGCACTTCCTACGTGTTTTACTATAATCAATCCCACAGTGCCAGTCTTTGGCCAAAACCAACATGGCAGTAACTTTCTTCCCGTGTACATAGCTCTTGTGCCCTCCCTAGATGTATGGCCAGGGGAATGAGCAACCCTTCCCATGTAGTCGCTCAGAACCAGTTCTGGAGCCAGCTCCTCTCTCACTGGGCTTGGTACCTTACTGGCTAGTTGGACACATGAAAGGGGCAGGCCCTGCTGTTAGCTACATCTTCATGTGACTGGGTAGGCCATTGTGAAGTTAATTAAGTTTCTGGGCACAGCCCAAATGGTCATCTTGCCAGACAAACAGAACACCTTTGTCTCAACTCTGGATGCACATATGCATCTCATCAGGGTGCTATAGAGCTCCTGGATGACAGGTGGAAGTTCATGCAAATGGGCTTCAAGAGGCTTTATTGAAGCAACAGGTAACTTTTCTAAAATACCCGTTTTAAAATATTTATTACAAATCCGACTTTGCCAATTGATTGGTCTTGTGATAAATATGTTAAAAGGTCCAAACATAAAATCTTTATATGCTTTTTAAGAGGAGATAGCCAATATTGCATTTAATATTGCATCCCGATGCTTTCCTATGGAAAAACTACCCCTGCTGAAGTAGTTATGAGGGCTTTTTGACTGTAAGGACATGTTTAACATTAAACCTTTACATGTTCCACTTTTAAATATCATGCATCCTGACTTATGCGCATGTAAGGCCAACTTAGGAGTGACTTATTAATATTTAAAAGAGGGTTTAGGCCAGTCAAAAAGGCTTATTTTGGCACTATCGAATTTGCAGATTAAACCTTCACAGCCAGGCTACTGTGGTAGGCCTACAGTCATGCTTACATTACCACTATAGTGGATAGCATAAAGAGTGCTTCAGTCCGTTTGTGATATTTAACTTATAGGCCTCAGGTACACTGTGGGTCCGTATACTAGAGACTGATAAGTAAGTTAAATATGCCAATCAGGGGAATGTAATGTCATCATGTTGAAAGGGGGAACACAGGCACTTTACCACAAAGTTCTACAGCCAGCAAAAACAGTCAAGGTAAAACTCTGGGGTAGTACCACCATGCAAAGGATGGGCATCTCCAACAAGATGACATTATGTTAATAATCTCTAGTAAATATCCAGTGTGTTGCTCTCAGTTGTTTGAGTGTTGAGTGCTGGATGAGCTTCAATCACCTTAAACTCAGAGATGGCAAGACTGAGATTCTTTTCCCTATCAAAACATCAACACTGTGGGACCGTCCTTTTTCACCTCCATCAGTGGGTTCCATGCTCAACCCAGTGACGTCTGTCAAAAGTCTGGTTATTAAATTGGCAAATCAGATAATGGCTGTTGTCAAAACCTTTTCCTTACAGTGCACATGCTGAGATGCATTCTGCATCTCTTTTAGGGGTAGGCGGAGCTCTCGGAGTTCTACTACATGGAATTCCGGGGCGTTATCTAGAAACTCCGTGAGAATCCGTGTAGTTCCGCCTGCGGCGGAGTGCCACCCGGTCATTACAAAACCAACAATCTCTGCCCTGTGGAAGGCTATGAAGTTAAAACCTTTACTATGTCACCTCTTTAGAAAACAAAATGTTGGCACCACTACTGTGTATTGTGTATCGACCTGTTCATTTTTGGTTCCAGTAACTATGTGAAACACCCAGAAAAAAAAGTGTTCCAAGCATTTTAGATGGATTTTGCATTCGCATTCTTCGGTAGGAGCACAATAATGGCGCACAAATGCTTGTCGGCCCCTACTGACCTTCCACTCATGTGATACACAGCGCCTCAATAAATTTAGCACCTCTGGTGGGGCGCTTTCAGTTGTTCTCATTCACTGCCTCACTCTTTAAATTCCATAAAAAAATACATTCTCTCTCAAACCATAGGTACCTATAAAGCTGATGTTGAGTATTTTAAAACTACATGGCTTCTACCAACTTTGTTTAACAAAGATAGCCTTGGAGTTATGGTTTCTGCTCAGGAAATTTTAGGCCGTGTGCATGTGCATTCACCATATAATATCCTTCAGAAGGTGACTCCAGGGACAATGTGCAGTACTAAAATATTTCAGCTGCCAAAATGAGAAGAGCAAAATGATGTTTGTCCGTGCCATGTTTCCTCGAAAGAGGAGGCTTCTTCGCTTTTGTTACGTGTGAAGTTGTTCAGTAACACAGAGCCCCTTTGTTATGGTTGGCGTTTCCTTGCAGAGGGGCATTTGGTGCACGAGCCTGACTCTAGACAAGGAGATGCCATGACAGATTCATCCAGAACTATGTTACAGCGCACATGCCCTGTTTCATAATGCAGATATAAACAAGTTACACGTCACTTGAACCAAAATGCTTTTGAAGTCCAGGGTAACGAGTATCCTGTCAGGAACTGCATAGTATGTACAGTGATGGTGTAGGGTGTTGTTTTCATGATGTTTTTATGCCGTGTGCAACTTATAAGTGTTTGCTTTATTGCACTACCTATGATGTTATGAGCATTGCCTAGTGGCAAAGTGGTTTATGGTTTATGTGATTGTGGTCTATGTGTTTTATATACAATATATGAGATAGTTTTATATAACATGGCGTGGAGTCTCTTTTGTGGTGTATTTGTAGTGTCATTGGTACGTGTGTGTGTTGCGCAAACGCTTTACACATTGCCTCTGGGATAAGCCTGACTGCTCTGTCAAGCTACCAAGGGGGTGAACAGGGGTTATCTTGTGTGTGTGTCACCCCCTTACCCTGACTAGAGTGGTGACTGGCTTAGGTGCTTACCATAGCCAACCAGAAACCCCATTTCTAACAAATGTGTGTTGCAAATATAGCTGCACTGGACATTCACTCTAGACTCCACTGTTGTGAGCTACAGAGTTCATTGTTAAGGAGAGAGAGTGGTGTTCATTTTTGGCAAGTACATATTTTGTGTAACCTTTCTGAGAACTGGCAATTACAAATTTCCTTTGTGCCCCGTACCTTCGGAGACAATTGAAGATACATGTTCAATGATCAAAGCCATTGTGGATTAAAGAAAATAAATTTTACTTGCACTCTGTGTGAAGTCAGAATTTGTGATGAACATCCCCAGCGTGCCTTTCTTCACTATCACAAGACACACAATTGATGGACAGAATGCAGAACAAATCAAAACATTCACCCCAGTCAAGAGATCTGAGTTAAATCCATCATTCTTTTGCTCACCATGCCACCCCAGTTTAGACCTGGCAAATGCAAATCAGTCTTGATCCTGTGCCTCAATTGAACAGTCCAGCCCGAACTGCCAAGCCAGATCCTCTCTGGACTGGAAACAAGCGTCCTAGGACCGGTTTCGGGTTTCACCCCTCATCAGCCAGGATAGCTTGAATCCAGTGGCACAGTGAGCCTGGGACCCACGTCTGGGCATACCCGGCACACTTAGGGTGAGAAAGCAAAAGACACACAATTGATGGACAGAATGCAAAACAAAGCAAAAAATTAACCCCAGTCAAGAGATCTGAGTTAAATCCATCATTCTTTTGCTCACCATGCCACCCCAGTTTAGACCTCGACATATGCAAATCAGTCTTGAACTGTGCCTCATGGGAACAGTTCAGCCGGAATGCCAAGCCAGGTCTTCCCTGGACCGGAAACAAGCATCCTAGGACCGGCTTTGGGGTTTCACCCCTCATCAGCCAGGATAGCTTGAATCCAGTGGCACAGTGAGCCCGGAACCCACTTCTGGGCATACCAGGCGCACTTAGGGTGAGATGGAAAAAGACACACAATTGATGGACAGAATGTAGAACAAATCCTGGCTGATGAGGGGTGAAACCCCGAAACCGGTCCTAGGATGCTTGTTTCCAGTCCAGGGAGGACCTGGCCTGGCAGTTTGGGCTGGACTGTTCCCATTGGTCACAGGGTCAAGACTGGTTTGCATATGGCTGGGTTCAAACTGGAATGGCATGGGGAGCAAAAAAACGATGGATTTAGGCTCAGATCTCTGTACTGGGGTGAATGTATGACATTGTTCTGCATTCTGTTCATCAATTGTTCTTTTGCATTTGTCACCCGAGTGGGACGGGTATGCCCAGGCGTGGGTCCCGTGCTCTCTATGCCACTGGAATCAAGCTATCCTGGCTGATGAGGGGTGAAACCCCAAAACAGGTACTAGGATGCTTGTTTCCAGTCCAGTGAGGACCTGGCCTGGCAGTTCGGGCTGGACTGTTCCCACTGGGCACAGGTTCAAGACTGATTTGCATATGGCTGGGTTCAAACTGGAATAGCATGGGGAGCAAAAAACAATGGATTTAGGCCCAGATCGAGGTACTGGGGTGAATGTATGACATTGTTTTGCATTCTATTCATCAATTGTTCTTTTTGCATTTGTCACCCCGAGTGGGACGGGTATGCCCAGACGTGGGTCCCGTGCTCTCCTTGCCACTGGAGCTGAGCTATCCTGGCTGATATGGGGTGAACCCCCGAAACCAGTCCTTGGATGCTTGTTTCCAGTCCAGGGAGGACCTGGCCTGGCAGTTCGGGCTGGACTGTTCCCATTGGGCACAGGGTCAAGACTGATTTGCATATGGCTGGGTTCAAACTGGAATGGCATGGGGAGCAAAAGAATGATGGATTTAGGCCGAGATCTCTGTATTGGGGTGAATGTATGACATTGTTCTGCATTCTGTTCATCAATTGTTCTTTTTGCTTTCTTCACTATCACGGCATTCTCTTATGGGCCGCTATGACATACAGAATATGCGTGGTGTGAGCCTGCATCACAAGGTCATGCATATTTGGCGGCCATATTGTGGGAAACTTCAGAGTAAGACTGGTAGTTCACTACTAACATGGGACTCAGAGAACTGTACTCTGCCAATGCAAATTATACCTGCACAGTGTCAAATTTGTTCATTACCACATTGATAAACATGGAGCGGACAATGAGTATGGTACGTTGGTAGTGAGAAGTTATAGATGACATAAATGATTCCATGACTATGGAAAGAACAGGCCACAACTGAATTTTCTGCCATCTTCAACAGGAGTCTGATATCGGCAAATTGAGAAAGGCTTTGAAGACCGGGCATTTTCATCAATTACACTAACTTCTCTGTTTATAGCCCTTTAGCTTATAGTCGAATGTTGCGAGTTACTTGTGTTTTTTTGTGCTAGCACCAAGACTCACCTCTAGGGTGAATGTTGCTCGCTATGAGTATGCACTTTATAACATAACCTAACCAAAGTCACAAACTGCTCTCTTGATGCAGAGGGAAAACTCCACAATTAACTTTAGGTGGGCACCTGCCTGACTGTCATAAAAGGGCTTCACATCAGATTCCAAATGTGTGATAGAAAAGAAAATGCATCATAACTTTATGTAGGAAATTGGTTTTTTTGATTGAGGGGGCTGAAGACCCTTCACAAGCAACAACCATAATCCCTGTCAGGTAGATCCACAAAAGTCACAAAATTAGCCTGTGCGTAACCCTCTGGTAGCTTCGTACAAAAGCGGTCAGGCTTAACTTAGAGGCACTATGTTAAGTATGTATGCAGCACACAAACAGCAATAAATTGAAAACACAACACAAGAAAAAACCCACATCAATGTTGACAAATAGAAAAAATGTTAATAAGACTGGGGCAAAGCATCTCCTGCGGACGGCGGGGGGCAAGATGGCCGCTGACCGGCCGTAGCGAGTAGTCGCAGCTAGACCTCCGCCCCCCGAAGCAGTGTGAGCCCGATTGATGGCAGTGGTATGCTTTGCTACACGTACCTTCTGGATCTGCTACTTAATCTTGTGACGGGCCGTGGATCACGCCGACTCTGGAAGCGGAGTCTGACAGCATTGCTGAAATCGGTGAGATCTGAAAGTTGCCGTGCAGTTTGTCTTCCACACCGACGGGCGTATCTCTGCAGCAGGATGGCGCCGAGAACGAACAAGCAACAGAAGGACTCCAAGGATCCGCAGAAGGATCCTGCTGCTGCTGCTGCTGCTGTGCCTCTGACTGGGTCTGTTCGCGGTTCCGCTCTCCCTCGGAGAGCGGCATTGAAGAAGTTGGGAGAGAGCGGGGGGACCGGCAATGGCGGTAGTAGAAACGCTGTGAGTTCGAAGGTCGTCAGCGGAGGGGGCAGCAAGACTCGGCAGCCTACCCTGATGGAATCATTTTTGACTGCACCCTTGGCGGACCCAATTAAGGACGGATCGACGGCACAGACGGGAAGGATTGAAAGCACCCCTCGTGGGGATATAATGTTGCACCCTCCTGCTGGGCAGACTGACAGGCAAGAAGAGCGGAGTAAGGAGAACATGGATGGTCCGGATGGGCGGATTGAGCAGAGTCTGCAGGGGGAACAGATGACAGGCTGCACCGAATTCAATCCACTGTCAGTAAGTAATGCTGGGCCTAGTCTTGAACTGACGGGAGGGAGCAAAATTAAATGTATTGAGCAGGTGTCCGTCCCCCTTGCTCTCACCCTTCCAGATAAACCTTTGGCGGCAGAACTAGCTGAACAAGTACAAACACATGTACCCGCACTCTGTCAAGGGACTAATCACATCAAATCAATAGCTGCCTCACCAGAGGGGGACTGCTTTTTCTCTCTTAATGACGATTCAGATCTGTCACTTACTAGTGATGACAATCTCTCGGATGGCACAGCCTCTGCAGAATCCTCGTCAGTTCAAAGAGCACCAGCAGTCTCAAGGGGTGCCTCCCATAAGAGTAGGTCGAAATATAGAACGACAGTGAGCCCATCTGGAACGGACACTGCCACGGCCCGAAAGCTTACTTGGGACTATTCAGCTACCACCCAGCTCTATCAGGACGATGGTGTAGTAACAGAGACTGGGGGACACAGCAGCCCCGCTGCTGCAGCTCAGGCACCCGCAATGGAATTATTATATACTACACTTAAACAGATGCAGGGGGAAGCCAGGTTGGAGAGCCGAAGGGCGAGGCAAGCAACCAAGAGACTTCAGGGCTCATTAAAGAAAGTTAATAAGCTATATGAGGATATGGCAGAGCGGGTCACCCAGGTGGAGGAACGAACTGGGAGGCTAGAGGATGAGGTCAATAAGTGGCAGACTGCTCAGGCGACGCAGGAGAAGGTAACGGAGGATCTACAATGGAAGCTGGAAGATTTTGAAAATCGCCAGAGAAGAAATAACATTAGACTCTTGGGCCTGGCAGAGAATATTGAGGATGAAGATATAATGGCGTTTGTTGTGACTTTGTTGAAGGGGGCTTTTCCTGATTTGGCCACATGGAACTGGGAGACGGAGGTGCAGAGGGCGCATCGGTTCCCATTGTTTCAAAAAGAGGGCAGGCTGCGGGCCAGCCTGATAGACCCAGGGCAATCCTGGTGTATATCGGTAATTTTCTTCTTAGGCAGGCAATTATAGATAAAGCTAAACCTACTGCTAAGCGTTCATTTGAGGGCAATACCTTTTTCGCCCGCCCCGACTTTTGCCATGCCACGGTTGAAAGGAGGTGGCGGCTCAGGCAGATGATTTCCCCTTTTCAAGGTTTGGGCTGCGAGGCATATTTACTGTACCCTGCCCGGCTTAAAATAATATTCAGGGGTCAAGTCCGGATGTTTTTTTCTGAAGTCAAGGCGCAAACGTACATGATGGAATTGCAAGAAAAGAGGGGGTAAGGGGAGGGTTTGATAGACATCTTTGATGCGCTTATTGGCGCAATGTAATGATTTTTCTCTTTTACTCCTCCCCTGCATTTATCACTTTAGCCAGTATGGCGTTGCAAGGGTTGTATAATTGCTTACTGTTTGGATGCCTGGACGGCCAGCTTGTATGGGATGATGTTGGGGGGATAAAGGGGGAAGCTGCGACTCAGCTGTGAGCTTCAGCTGTCACGCATAGGTCATGCTTGACCTATTTGCCTGTGAGGGGGTGGGGGGAGGTTGGGGAGGGAGGCCAGGGGGCCTAGGGGGGGACTGAGGGAATAGGGCACAACATAGTAAGGCATCTGAGGTATAAAGGGAGTCACATGAGGTGTAACAAAGATATTAAAAATAAAAAAAGAGGAAGCATAAAAAGGAAAAGAAAGGAAACACAAAAGCTAGAAAGGAATCTGAAGGTTTACCGGGTCAGGCAGATCTTTGATGTTCACTAATGTATGTACGAGTCGCATCAATTAATGTTTGTGGATTAAATGACCAGTCCAAAAGACAGCGGGTTGCAGCTATTCTGAGAACAATGCAATTGGATCTCCTATGTTTAGAAGAGACACACATAGAGGGAGCAAGAGGAAGTGTATTGGAGCAGCTTGGTTGTCACTTGATCGCGAATACTAGACAGGGGACGAAGACCAGAGGGGTAGCCATATTGGGGCGATGTGGTAACATAATTATCAAAAGGAAGCTGGAAGACCAGTGGGGTAGATGGGTACTGGTGGAGTGTATAATAAGGGGGGAGACGCTTACAGTATGCTCAGTATATGGCTCAACAGCTGATGACCCGGATGTCTTTGAGTTTCTAGACTCTGAACTTGCCTCCTGGCCTACACCGATTATTATGTGTGGGGACTTTAACATAAATGTGATGGGGGGGGCCTGGGCAGAGTCTGGGGAGCGATATACGGGTCGGAAGAAAAGGACCTTCCAAGCAGTTTACAATTTAGCTCGGAATAACTCGTTGGAGGATGTGTGGTCACGATTTAAGCCTAAGGACCCAGGTAGTACGTATTTCTCCGCTCCCCACCGGGTGGCTGTCAGATTAGATTATTTTTTTGTATCTAACTTATTACTTTCCAGGTGCCGGATTGAGAAGCACCCTCGTATTTTCTCAGATCATAGCCCCCTAGTACTATCAGTTGACATTGGAAGGGGGGGAAGACCTGAGCGGGTATGGTCCTTTGAGAGAGGGTTATTGAAAGACCCAGGATATGTACAGCATATGAAGACGTGGATTGAGGGATTTTGGGATATCAACAGGGGTAGTACTAGGGCAGCAGTCGTTTGGGATGCCTGGAAAGCTGGGGTACGAGGGGAGACGCTGAGCTACAGCCTGCACAGGCAGAAAAAAGAGGCACTTGCAGGGAAAAAGCTATTTCAGGTAGTAGCTGACATTGAAAAGGAATTGTATGATGCAATCCCATCTGGTGTAGCGGTGGATGAAATTCTGTTAAAGTTGACTCTGGCTAAAGCGGAAGCTCAGGAAGCTATAGCTACCAAAGCTGCTGCAACCTTTATAGCAAGAAAGGAGCAATGTTACGAGTTTAGTGAACGGGTTGGGCATACCCTAGCGGTGCGTCTGAGGCAGAGAACAGCATATGGGGAAATTAAGGAGATAGCAGACGGGAAAGGGAACATAGCTGCTGAACCTGAAAGAATACGGGAGATATTCAGACAATTCTATGCTAATCTATATGAGGAAGAACAGGCGAAAGACCCGTGGGAAATCCAAAGGTACATTAATGAGGTTCTAATACAGTCAATCACCGATGAAGATAGGGAGGCACTGGAAATACCTTTGACAGTTGAAGAGATTTATGCCGCTCTAGGAAGCCTCCCTTCTGGCAAGGCAGCCGGGCCGGATCAGATCCCCCTAGAATTTTATAAAGTTTTTCTGGGAATCATAGGGCCAGATCTAGTTGAGATAATACATCAAGCACAATCGGGCAGCTCTGTGCCAGATTCATGGGCAGGGGCGGATATTGTCATTTTTCTTAAAAAAGGGAAGCCACCCAAAGAGCCAGGATCGTATCGTCCAATAACCCTAATGAATACTGATGCTAAAAAAAAATCTAAGTCCATGGCAACTCGACTTAGTAAAATTATAGATAAGATGGTTAGCCCGACGCAGCATGGTTTTATTCCAGGGAGAGGCACAACGCAGCATGTTCGTAGAGTTATAACGCTTTTTGATGCTGCCGAAGTCTCAGGAGAACCAATGGCAGTCATGCTGATGGATGCCGAAAAAGCATTTGATAGGGTCTCCTGGGACTATCTGTGGGCAGCTATGAGACGGTTTGGCATTAGGGGAGGATATATTAAAGCAATCCAGGCACTTTATAAAGAACCGACAGCTCGTCTCAAGGTAAACGGTGGTTATACAGCTCCTTTATTAATCAAACGGGGTACCCGGCAGGGATGCCCATGTTCACCGCTGCTTTTTGCAATCTATTTCGATCCCCTAATCCGGAAACTGGAGGCTAATGGAGCCATCATTCCTATGAGATTTCATGGCTTAGAATATAAAACCCTTGCATATGCTGACGATATCGCCCTGGTTACTCCATACCCGGAAACTGCTCTAGGGGCTATTGAGGTGGGGCCCTAGCCTTTGGTCTAGTTTCAGGGTATGCTTTAAACGGATCCAAAACCCAGATTGTCAAGAATGCAGGAGCAGTGTGTGGGGACAACCGGGTGACTGATTCAGCAGTGTACTTAGGGATTAGTATATCTGCAGATCTGGGAAAAGTCGTAGATAGAAACATTGAGCCAATTTTGACTAAAGCCAAACAGGACTTTGATAGAATGCACAACCTACACCTTTCACTCATTGGGCGATGTAATGTGGTTAAAATGGTCTTTTTACCAAAGATCTTGTATCTTTTTAGGGCCATTCCACTTGCATTTGAGAAGAAATGGTTTTCAGCATTGGAGCATCTAGTCAACAGGTTTATCTGGGCACATGGGAAAACCAGAAGGGCATTACGCTTTATGGCCTTACCCAGGGAAAGGGGAGGGATGGCTGTCCCCGACTTTAGATTGTATTACTGGGCAGCAGCCTTTCAATATATGAGTGGGTTAATTGGTGGGGATGCATTCGATCCATGGGTCAAGTCGGGCTCAATAGATATGTATTCAATCCTGGTTGGAAAAGAGGCGGAGAATTGCTTCCTGAAGTTTACTGAGCCTAGCTATTTCAAGCGAACCCGGTTTAAAACTCTGATGGCTGCTTATGGGATCTGGACAGCATTTCGCAAAAAGACCGGTCTTGGCCGGCTGAATGGCTATACTCAGCTACTCAGGAACCCCACGCTCCCTGCGGAAATCTTTGCAGATTCTATAATGGTTGAATGGAGAAGGTACGGGATCCAGAGTCTGGCTGACATAATGGGGCCACACGGAATTGTGCAGTTTATAGATCTACAGAATGTTTATGGCATTAATAAAAGAGACTTTTCAAGTACCTCCAAATTCGCAGCTTTTTAGGTGGGAAAAAGGGGGGACCAAGTGGATTTGGTAGAAATAATATTATGGAGGTTGTCAGAGGAGGGGCAGACTGTACTATACGAAGGTTTTATTCCGAGCTCACTCTGTTACAAAAGGATGACTTAGGAAAATATGAGAAGAAATGGGCGGATAAACTATGTGTAGCTCGTGCTGATTTTAAGACCTCATTGGAATTAGGTCAAACAACATTATGCTCAGCAGGGCTGCAAGCTCAACAGTATAAGACATTATTTTCTTTATATTATACTCCTGCTAGGATTGCCAAATGGGGGGGACAGACGGGAACCACGTGCCCTCGATGTGACAGTGGGGATGCAGATTTAACGCATATGTTTGCGACCTGCCCTAATCTGCTAGTCCTCCAGAAAGCGATAGAACAGTTTATGGATAGTGCATTGGAAATTAAAGTGACCCTGACACCGTCTATAATTCTGTTAGGTCTAAATGGTGAGGCCTGGCAAGACCCGCAGCAACACTTTATCTTTATGGCAATGGCGGTACTGCGTATCTGTATTTCTACAGTATGGATAGATAAAATACCGCCCACGTTTCAACAATGGCTTGCAAGGCTTTTATCTAGCTTTAATCTTGAAAAGGGATTTATGAGAGGAAAGGGAAAAGAGGGAGGCTGCTGGGTAAACGTATATGGGGACCCATTTACAGATGGAAGGAAGGACGGTCTTAGTCGGCCACCGGAGCTAGGCTCCACTCCCTATGTGTATGTGCCTTTTTCATGGTCTAGTGAGAAGGGGGATCGTCTGGGCAATGTTACTGTTTGGTCCCACAAATACCATTAGACGTTTACTGTTGATGCTCTCTGTATACTCTTGTGTGTTTTCCTATATGGCTGATACCTTCACCATGTTAAATTAATTTTTTTGTATAATCAAAATATGTATAGTACTCAGATGTCTGGTTTCGTTTCTGTATGGTTTTCAGCAAATGGCTGTGTCTGATAAAATATTAAAAAAACAAAAAAAAAATTAAATAAAATTCCATCAAAAATATTAAATCCATTCAGTAAAATCTGAGTTTTGAATTTTTGAAGTTTTAAGTGAAAAATAGCACCTAAAAGATCAAATCGCGGTTCGGCTACAGGAGGTTGATTGGTCCCTGTCTCGGCTTACCTTCGGACTTAAAAGAAATTTCCAAGAAAAGTTTCTGAGAAGGTAAAGTTCAGCGGGGCAAGGCAGCCGACAGTGTCCGAGGAGCCAGCGTTGTTGTCTAGGAGCTGCTGAAAGGAGTTGCGGGGAAGGTTTCTAAATTCAGTCTTTGATACTTTTTTGAAGTCTAAAATCTTCAGTGTGACGTAACTGCAGGCTGTAGCAGCCGAGGGCTCTATGAGCCCGCATACCTTTGGAAAGAGGTCCAGCAGAACAGGATTTGCTGCTGTGGACAAGAACGTAGCAGAAGCTACCGGGGAGTCAGACCGACCGGCGATGCACCTTGGGAGGATTAGTAAGCAGGTAGGTCCTGGTCTTCTGTCGGTTCTCAGTCACTTTTTGGTGGAAAATTTCTCTAAGTCCCAATTTTTACGCTTAGTCAGAAGCAGCACCTTCAGCACCACCACCAAGGACTAGGACTGGAGGAGCACCACTTGGGGGGGTCAGGACTCACTCCAGCAGAGGCCAGGTGCAGTGTTCCTGGTCTCTGGAGGTTGTTATGTCCATGTAGCTTACACAAGAGGCCAGCCAAATAGCCCTTGGAGTCACTCTGGTAGTCCTGGGTTAAAGCAGCAAGGCAGACCTCAAGCTGCAGGGCAGTCCTCTGGGGGTCCAAGGCAGTCCTTCTGATGTTTCTGCAGGTCCAGAAGTGTACTGAATAGTTGGCCTGAGGTTCCAATATTTATACCTGGTGCCAGCCTGTGAGGTGGGGGAACCTCTTGGCTACCCCTCACATCTGGTTCTGGAATGTTGCTTTCTTCTGCTGCCCAGTCTTCAAGTAGATTAGGGTAACCATAGACTTGTGTCAAGGTTCTTTGTGGGTGTGCTGGAGGCAGCCCTTTGACATGTAAGTGGGGCAAGGACAGTTTTACCCCTCCCATCCTGGCAGGGAGGACGCTTACACGCACATTTTTAAAAGGTATGGATTAGTATAAATGGTGATGTACTGAGGGGTACTCGTTAGAACTTAAGTAAAAATTGATTGCACACCATCGGGGAGGGGGTAGAGAAATGAGATAGAGGTTGGATTTGATGGGTAGAATCAGGGGTGAAGGGTGGTTAAGTGAGAATAGAAAGCATGGGTATCCATTATAGGGTAGTATTACACTACGACTTTTAGCGGGAAAACGTTGATTCCGGGAAGCGTCACTAGAGAGAATTAATGTGTAAACAAGCAAACAAGCAGCATTGGGGTAAACATACAGTCTAATTGATGTGTTTTGTATTTGTAGAAAACCCCTGACGAAGGGCCGGATAATTGGCCCGAAATGCATTGGGTAAACTAGATCAACGATCGTGGATATACTTATGTCCACTGTCGTGGTGCAGGATAAGGCCTGGATTGGCATTTTTGCATCATTAAGAGTATAGTGAAGACGTAAGCACCTCTCTTGTGACATGAGGAAAAATATGAAGAATGATAAAATTGGATTACATTGAAAAATGAACTAAATAAAATCGAAAGAAAAAAGGTGAATTCTGTGGCATTTGTTATATGCAATGGAAATTAAGCTGTGCATCCGGATTGGGGTGGTGTTCCACTCCAGGTTCTTGTAGGGTGGCCCATCCTGCCATCTTCTAGTCCCCCTTTGTCTCACTGTCCGGGAGGCCCACTGCCAAACTATTAACAGTCATGTCACCCAGGACACAGACTGCAGGCACAAAATGGTTAGGACAAGAAAATGCCAACTTTCTAAAAGTAGTTAATAAGTACAAGGGAACCCAAGAATCTATACGGACCAAGGGTATTAAGTATTTTTAGGAACAGAGGTCCCTACAGTCAATGAATGGATAACAATGCTCTGGAGACAAGAATAATGCCCAGGAGTAATTAAAAATGGATATGTAGTACACTTGTAATCAAACATGTATATGTGTGAAATATTAACCCCACTGGGGTAATCCTCAACAGGTGTTAAAAACATGAAAACAAACAGGCAAGAGACATTAAATGACCATCAGTTGTATCCACAATGGGGGGTCACTTATTTACATCAAGGAGAACACTACTGCCCCTAGAAGTCATGCACACATATTTAAAGGGTCAGAGTGTTTAAGATCGACGACGTTTCTATCCGTAATTAATGCAGGATCATCATCAGGACTTCAAAATACATGTCTGATTACATTTATTGGTGTGCAAAGAATACATGTCATCTTATGTGTAATTAACAACACCTATCATAGCGTCAGAAGGACAACATGACGGGGTTTAATACACGTGGCCAAACAGAGGTAGTAAAGCAAATATAAGCACAATCCCCAGTGCGGAGAAGTATGTAGCCTCCACGGGTAAAGGTTTCACGTAGAGCAACCCTCAATTCCAGGGTCGGGAAATCGGCAAGTCCAGGGTCGGAAACAGTGAGTCGCTCACTGTTGCGGTCGGAGGCTCCAGTCATGGCATCACTGCATACTTGCCGATTTTCCAACCCTGGGATTGAGGATTGCTCTCTGTGGGACCTTATTCTTGTCTCAAGAGCATTGTTATCTATTCATTGACTGTAGGGACCTCTGTTCCAGAAAATACTTTCTAAAAGTGGCATCTTCGGAATTGTGACTTAAAATCCAACTTTACAATTTAATAGGATTTTAAATTACAATTCATTTGAAATCAAACATGACATTTTTGGACCTGTTCCCAAACAAAAGTTAGCACTTAATACATGTAATAAGGTAACTCAATGTTATGCTGTTGAAGAGATATGCCTTCCGGTAGTGAAAAACTAGTTTAAGAGTTTTTTCACTACCAGGACATGTAAAACTTAAAAACACATGTCCTACTTTTTAAATACAATGCACTCTACCCTGTGGGCTGTTTAGGGCCTACCTTAGGGGTGGCATATATATTTAAAAGCATTTGCAATGCAATAGGTCTCACGTTACTGAAAGTTTGAGCTATTGACATTGTAAATAATAATGCAACACCAACAGCTATAAACAGCCTAAATGTCTGCTGTCATTGAAAGGTTCAGACTGACAAAATCACTGTTGTACTCAATAACATTGATATCAATGAGTCTATCACCAACTGTTGGTGGAAGTGTCAGCTCTCACTGGTTACGACCAATGCCTCTCAGGGTCCCACTTAAATAGAATGATTTGCACATTTTGAGGGCTCTGTTCCACGAACAGCTGACAGTTCTCAAACAGACATGGTAATAACCTTGAAGCCCCACCAACTTAGTATACTTCCCTCCTGAGACAGCAAATTAGTAAATTCTTCATCTCATCAGGAGTTTGGTGAAGAACAGAGTGAATTGAAAGAGCATGAAGAAGCGCCTACCTTCAAAACAAACCTTTACCTGATTTATTGTCCTTGCAATGGAGAAGACCTTTAATAAAGTCCAAGCCGTATACTAGATACGGTAACAATGGGAGCCACTTATCAGTTGCCTGCTGGGGTGTATGATTCTCCAGAAGCCTCCTACTCTGAAAGCAGGAACCTGCACCAGTGAAATAGGGACCAGGCGTGCCTCTTCCTGCAAATCCTTGAATGTGGGTAAAATGCTTTCACTTGGCTCCAGTGAAAAGACAATAGGGGCATATCTACAAGGGCAGGCGATACAATTATCGCCGCTTTAGCGTCCGTTTTCGGACGAAAAGCGGCGATAATTTTAACGCCTTATTAGCAAGGACACGCTAACGCGTGAATCCATGCTTTTCGCCCTTTCTCTTATCGCCCAGCTTTGCATCTCTAATGAGATGCAAAGTGGGCGTTACTGAGCGTACTCCCAGATGGGCTACGTTGTAAATATCGCCGATGTGCACATCGCGATATTTACAAGGCAGCCCACAGGATGATAGCAGACGTTAGATTTTGGCGAAAACGGCCGTTTTCGCCAAATTCTAACGTCTGCTATTATCCCGACTTAGCCATCCCTAACATAGGGGTGGATTGTGCTGATACGACCACAGGGTCGTATCAGCAAGGTTATCGCCGTTTGCAGGGAACATCGCTGGAAAACCAGCGATGTTCCCTGCAAAACGGCGATAACCTCGCTATCTCTGGAATTTGTATCGCCCTGGAGAAGCGTGTTGTTAATAACGCGCTACCAGGGCGATAATTTCCGGAGATAGCCAGCGATAAGTAATCTATCGCTAAGCACGGCCAGTGATAATTATCGCTGGCCGTTGATAATATGCCCCAATAGAGTGCCAATACAACCACTTTCCTCATAATGCCCTAAATAATAAGAAAAAAGTGCCAGCTGATTCACAAGATCAAACAATGACCATTGCTCTGATGCAGAGAGATCCTTTGAACCGCCATCAGAAATAGTCATCTACATAAAACCACTTCATCCCTAACTCGAATACTTGCAACAATATGTGTGGGTCCCTACACCGCTATTGAGTAAATACAGGCTGCATAAACTCTAGAAGTAATAAATAACCAATTCACATAGGCCCGCGCTCTATAAAATGAAAGTGCTTCCAAAGGGTGTTGTTAGATTTGGGGGTCTCTAGTTGGCATAGGTAGGTACCTGTGACAAATAGGGACCCTTGCGTCTAGTCAGGGTAAGGGGCTACACTCCTAAAATAACCCCTGCTCACCCCCTTGGTAGCTTGGCACGAGCAGGCAGGCTTATCTCAGAGGCAGTGTGTAAAGCATTTGTGAACACATACAGTAATATAGTGACAACACTACAGATGGACACCACACAGGTTGTATTATAAAAATAAGTATTTTTATATAGACTTAACACAAGACCAAACGACAAAAATCCACAATACTGTACTCAAAAATAGACTTTAAAGGTTATAAAATAGTTCAGTTCTCTCAAGTTGTAGATGCAACACTTTACTCTCAATGTACCTTAAATGCGTAACGCAAAGAAAACAAAAGGGTCGCAGGGAAGGTGATGCGTCGGTTCCTTACACTCAGGGGAGTGGATGCGTCGGTTCCTTACTGCTGCGCAGGGGAGTTGATGCTCACTTCCTTACTGTGTGGGGAGGTGATGCGTCGGTTTCTTACTGCTCTCCGGTGCGATGCGATGATGACAGCGGCGTCTTTCTTCCTCGGCGATGCGATGACAGCGGCGGCGACACGCTTCTCGTCATTGCGTCGTGCTTCCAGCTCCCAGCGACACGCAGTCTCTCAGAAGGCCCAGCACAGCAGCAGGCACTTCAATTCCCAGCAAGGGAATTCAGGGGGGAGCTGGTTGGTGAAGTCTTGTATCCCTGAGACTTCAGGCAGGAGGCACGCTCTAGTTCAAGCCCTTGGAGATTCTTCTTCAAGTTGATAGAAAGCACACTCAGTCCTTTTCTCCTTTCTTTGGCAATGAAGCAACCACTGCAGGCCAACCCCCAAACACACAGCACAGGGGTAGTCTCCTCCTTCAGCTTCCTGGTTCTTCTCCTCAGCAAAGGTTCGTCTTGATTCCCAGAAGTGATCTAAAGTTCTTGGGTCTGGGTCCCAATATTTATACTACTTTTCTCTTTGTTCTCTGAAGGCAGAGAGGCCTCTGCCTAGTCCAAAACCAGTTCTGGTCAGTCCTGGAGTACTTTGTTGACAAGACTCCTTCTTTCCTTTCACAGTGTAGGCCAGGGACATCAGACACCCCACAGGAGGTGGAGCCAGCATTGTGGAGGAAAGGCACAGCCCTATTCAGGTCCCAGGTGCAACTCCTCCCTCCTATCTGCATGCAGATCTCTCTATTCAGCCCTGTGCTGACTCACCCTGTCTCCTGGAAGCCCCCAGCCCCTGTCACTCAAACTCCAGACAAGGAATACACAACCTAGCAGAGGCAGGCTTGGATAGTTAGGCAAGAAAATACCCACTTTCTAAAAGTGGTATTTTCAAACACAGAATGTTAAAACCAACTTCACTAAAATATGTATTTTATCATTCTGAGTTCAGGCATACTAAACTCGAATTTCTACCTGGTTCCCTGAGTCAGTTAGGATTATAAGATGTAATAATCTAACTGCCCATTCTGGCCTATGGGGAACAGGTAGCCTTGCAATAGTGAAAAACGAAAATGGCTGTAATTCACTATTAGGACATGCCACACACACCAGGGCATGTCCTACCTTTTACCTACAATGCACCCTGCCCTTGGGCCTACCTTAGGGGTGACTAATATGTATAAAAGGAAAGGTTTTGGGACTGGCAAGTGGGTACACTTACCCAGTCAACATGGCAGTACCAGACTGCACACAGGCTCTGCAATGGCAGGCCTGAGACACACTTTACAAGCTGCTCCGGTGGGTGGCACAACCAGTGCTGCAAGCCCACCAGCAGCATTTGATTTACAAGCCCTGGGCACACGCAGTGCACTGTACTAGGGTCTGACAGTAAGCCAAACAAGCCAATCATGGAGTCACTAATCCATACATCAATTTACCATAGGGAGCACTTGCACTGTGGCACTGAACAGCAGTGGCACAGTGCCCAAAAGCATCTAAAACCAGCAAAAGCATAAGAGGCAACAGCAAAAAAGTGGAAGGGAGACCCACGCCAATGGTGCCAGGTCTAACACGTGTCCCCTCAAGCAGAAATGTGGGGAGAACTACCCTACCTCCTGGGAGTTCTCATCACTAAGGCGGAAAAATCTGGACAGACCATCAGCATTGGCGTGTTCTGTACCAGGGCGGTGTTCCACCGTAAAGTCCATCCCCTGTAGGGATATGGACCACCTCAACAGTTTTGGATTCTCACCCCTCATCTGCATCAGCCATCGGAGGGGCCTGTGGTCTGTCTGAACCCGGAAGTGAGTCCCAAACAAGTATGGTCTCAACTTCTTCAGTGCCCAGACCACAGCAAATGCCTCACGCTCAATTGCACTCCACCTCTGTTCCCGTGGAAGTAACCTCCTACTGATGAAGGCTACAGGTTGGTCTAGGCCCTCCTCATTAATCTGTGATAGAACAGCCCCCACACCATGCTCTGAAGCGTTTGTTTGCACAATAAACTCTTTTGAGAAGTTGGGTGCCAGGAGCACGGGCGCCGTGCACATGGCAGTCTTCAGGGCATCAAAAGCTCTCTGACAGGTGTCAGTCCAAACCACTCTCTTGGGCTGCTTCCTGGAAGTCAGCTCTGTCAAGGGTGCAACAATGCTGCCATACCCCTTGACAAACCTCCTCTAATACCCGGTGAGTCCTAAAAGGCTCTCACCTCTGTCTGGGTCTTGGGGGTTCCCAAGTCAGGATGGTCTCAATCTTGGGCTGTAGGGGCGCCACCTGGCCGCTCCCAACCTGGTGTCCCAAGTACACCACGGAACCCTGCCCGATCTGGCACTTACTCGCCTTGATCGTGAGGCCTGCTCTCCGCAGCGCCATCAACACTTCCCAGAGGTGGCGCAGATGTTCTTCCCAACTGGCGCTGAACACTGCAATGTCATCCAGGTAGGCGGCACTGAACTCTTCCAGTCCAGCCAACACCTGGTTGACCAACCTCTGAAAGGTGGCAGGGGCATTCTTCATCCCAAAGGGCATAACCCGGAATTGGTAGTGCCCATCTGGTGTGGAGAATGCTGACCTCTCTCTTGCCCCATCAGTCAAGGCGATCTGCCAGTACCCAGACGTTAAGTCAAACGTGCTGAGGTACCGGGCAGCCCCTAACCGATCAATGAGCTCATCAGCTCTGGGGATGGGGTGCGCGTCAGTCCTGGTGACTGAATTGAGCCCTTGGTAGTCCACACAGAACCGCAGTTCTGGTGAGACACCCGGTGCGGCAGCCTTTGGGACCCAGACCACTGGGCTGGCCCAAGGACTATTAGAGGACTCAATCACCCCCAACGCAAGCATCTTGGACACCTCCTCCTTGATGCAAGCTCTCACCCTGTCAGTCACCCTGTAAGTTTTGTGCTTGACAGGAGGACTGTCCCCAGTGTCTACATCATGGACGCACCAATCAGTGACACTGGGAATCAGAGAGAACAGGTCAGAAAACTGTCCCAGCAACTGGTGACAGTCATTCTGCTGCTCAGGGGTCAGGGTGGAAGAGAGGTTCACTCCATCCACTGACCCATCTTGCTCTGTTGCAGACAGGAGGTCAGGAAGAGGCTCAGTCTCCTCCTCCATTCCAGCATCTGTTGCTAGGAGCATGCCCACTTCGGACCTCTCTAAGTGGGGCTTCAGGCGGTTGACATGCAGGACCCGCAAGGGGTTCCTGGGAGACCGCAAGTCCACTCAAGTAGGTAACCGGACTCTTGCGCTCCACCACCTCAAATGGTCCGGTCCACTTATCCTGGAGCGCACAGGGCTCCACTGGGGCCATGACCCACACTTTCTGACCAGGTTGAAGCTCAACCAGAGTGGCATTCTGGTCGTACCACCGCTTCATCTCCTCCTGGCTGGCTTCCAGATTCGCCTCAGCGAGTTTTCTGAATCTCCTAGTTTGGTCCCTAAAGGCCAGCATGTAGCTATATACATCCTGGGGAGGTTTCCTGGGAGATTGCTCCCAGCCTTCTTTGACCAAACTCAAAGGTCCTCTCACTGGGTGTCCATAGAGAAGCTCCAAGGGACTGAACCCTAGAGATTTCTGTGGCACCTCACGGTAAGCAAAGAGAAGGCATGGTAAGAGGACGTCCCACTTACGCCTCATCGGTTCCTCAAGACCCATAATCATGCCTTTGAGGGTCCGGTTGAATCTCTCAACCAGCCCATTACCTTGGGGGTGGTAAGGAGTGGTGAACTTGTAGGTTACACCACACTCCTGCCACAGGGACTTCATATACTTGGAAATGAAGTTTGTACCTCGGTCTGACACCACCTCTCTGGGAAACCCCACGCGGGAGAAAATCCCCATCAGTGCACGTCCCACCACGGGGGCCGTCACTGTCCTGAGAGGGATGGCTTCCGGGTACCCGGTGGCATGGTCCACCAAGACCAGGATGAACCTGTTGCCCATGGCTGTCTTGGGATCCAGAGGCCCCATAATGTCAATGCCCACCCTTTCAAAGGGGGTGCTGACCACAGGGAATGGCTGGAGAGGAGCCTTGTGCTTCCTTCCACTCTTTCCACTTGCCTGGCAAGTCTGACAGGTCCTGCAATGAGTGTCTGAACTCTTGCGCATTTGGGGCCAATAAAAATGGGTGACAAGCCTTTCAAAGGTCTTGTCCTGCCCCAAATGTCCTGCTAAAGGCACATCATGAGCCAGCCCCAGTAGGAAGGCTCTGAAGTGCTGGGGTACCACCAGCACACGGGCTGACCCAGGCTCAGCAACCTTAGGCTCACTATACAGGAGACCATTCTCCCAGTAGATCCAATGTGATCCAGACTGATCACCTGCTGCCTGGTTTGCAGCCTGCTGCCGCAAACCCACAAGAGAAGGGCACTTGTTCTGCTCCTCACAGAACTCTTCCTGGAGGGACCTCCTTCCTGCTGCCAATGGGTCAGCTCAGGCAGGTCTCCCAGTTCAGCAATCTCTTCCCCGGTAGGCTCCAGGGCATCCCCTCAGGGTCCGCCTCCTCCTGGGCCGTGGGAATCTCAGGGCGGTTTCCCGCGCCCCTACCTCTTCTCTTTAAGGCAGGCACCTGGGCCATTTTCTCAGGCTCCAGGTCTTCTTGAACACCCTTACTGGCTGCCATAGACCGAGTGGTCACGCAGGCCCACTCAGGCAAACCCAACATCTCTAAATGAGCTCTCCGCTCCACCTTAGCCCAAGGGGAGCTCTCCAAATCGTTACCTAACAGACATTCAACAGGCATGGCTGGCCTCACAGCTACTTGAAGAGTCCCTGAGACCCCCCACTCAAAGGGAACCTGTGCCACCTTGCAGTGGCTCTCTGTGTTGTCAGCGGCAACAACTGGGTAAAATGCATTGGGGACTACCTGCTCTTCAGACACCAACCGACAACTGACAGCTGTCACACTGGCTCCGGTGTCTCTAAGAGCTTCCACCCTCTTGCCATTGATGGTCACCCACTACCTGTATTTTTTAGTGTTATCAGGCAGCTGTGTTCTGGGGACCACCTCACAGTCTCCTAAAGAGACAAGGGACATCTCTGCAGGACCCCACCCACCCTGGGCACCCATCTCCTCCCCCAGGGCTACACTAGCCAACTGCCGGGGTGGTGCACCAGTGGGTGCTGTCTTCCCATACAAGGGACATCTAGCATCATAAGAACAGTGGCCTACTAGACCACACTTAAAACAGGTCTTGGGCCCCTTGTGAACAGGCTTATCTATCGGGGCCACTGCCGTTTTCTCAGGGGGAGGCTGGGAACCCTTCCCTTGGTTCCCTTGGGCATTACTTTGGGGCCCTTTCTGGAACTCCCTCTGTTTACCCTTGTCCCCCCACTCTTCTGCTGGGGACCCTGCCCACCTTTGGCGAAGTCTCCCACATGACCCTTCTGGACCCGGGTGCTCACCCAGCGGTCCGCCTCCTCAGCAAGCTTCCTAGGGTTAGTCAGCTTGCTATCAATAAGATGCTGGCGTAGCTCTGGAAAACAGTTATTTGACAAGTGCTCCCATGCAAGCAAATCATAGAGCGCCTCAACATTATCCACTTTGCTACCCTTCACCCAACCATCCAATGCTCTGCAAAAAGAAAGACACATATTCCACCCAAGTGGTAGACTCCAGTTTTCTGCAATTTCTAAACCTTTGTCTATATAGCTCTGGTGTCAAACCAAATCTGGACATTAGGGCTCCCTTCATGTGGGTATAGGACATCTGCTCCTCTGTAGGCAAATCCAACAAAGTGTCCCTCCCATCACTAACAAAGCGGCCCCACAACCCCGCTCCCCAATCCTTCTCAGGGACCCGGTGGGCCAACATTGCAGCTTCATAAGCCCTAAACCACTGACCAATATCCTCATTCTTGTGGAAATCTTTAACGACATCTTTGGGACTGTAGGTTCTTGCTTCTACATGCACTGGTGGTGTGCTGCCACCAGAGGGAGGAACCTCTAACTTCTTGGCCTTGAGTTCCAATTCCCTCAATCCTCTCTCATGCTCAAAATGCATCCTCTTTTCCTCTAAGGCTAACTTCTTCATTTCTAACTCCATCCCAAGCTCTATTTTCTTGCTCTCTATGTCTTTCTGACCATCCATTTTGAGCCTAGCTAGCTCCAATTTATGCATCCTCTCCCTTGCTCTGTCCTCCAGCTCTCCTGGGGACAACCCTTTGGAAGAAACACTGCTGCCCACCCCTGAAGGTGCTTTCCCTCCAGTTGGGCCCACTGGCCCCTCAAGTTGCTCATTTAAATCCTCTACCTCCATTACTGGCTCCTCAGGATGCTCACTGGCATTCCTAGATTCTACCCAGGCCCTCAGCGCCTTCTGGTATTCCCCTTTCCTGGTCAGGCCTTTCACAGAGATTTTAAATTTCTTGCACAAAGCTTTGAGATAAGGCACAGTGTAGGTATCAATTCTCTCTTCTTCCAAAACAATGTCTACAGATACTATGGATGCTGACTTGCTCATGGTAGCAAAAAGACTGGCAGTTCTCAAGAATCAAAAATAGAAAAGAAGTTCCAAGGAAAAATTCTCAAAAAGTATGTGGTCGCGTTATGGTCTGCACTCACTAGTAGTGTACACCAATCACTGTATATGAATCACAAATGCAAGTCCAAATCCTCACCGCTGACCACCAATGTTAGATTTGGGGGTCTCTAGTTGGCATAGGTAGGTACCTGTGACAAATAGGGACCTTTGCGTCTAGTCAGGGTAAGGGGCTACACTCCTAAAATAACCCCTGCTCACCCCCTTGGTAGCTTGGCACGAGCAGGCAGGCTTATCTCAGAGGCAGTGTGTAAAGCATTTGTGAACACATACAGTAATATAGTGACAGCACTACAGATGGACACCACACAGGTTGTATTATAAAAATAAGTATTTTTATATAGACTTAACACAAGACCAAACGACAAAAATCCACAATACTGTACTCAAAACTAGACTTTAAAAGGTTATAAAATAGTTGAGTTCTCTCAAGTTGTAGATGCGACACTTTACTCTCAATGTACCTTAAATGCGTAACGCAAAGAAAACAAAAGGGTCGCAGGGAAGGTGATGCGTCGGTTCCTTACACTCAGGGGAGTGGATGCGTCGGTTCCTTACTGCTGCGCAGGGGAGTTGATGCTCGCTTCCTTACTGTGTGGGGAGGTGATGCGTCGGTTTCTTACTGCTTTCCGGTGCGATGCGATGATGACAGCGGCGTCTCGCTTCCTCGGCGATGCGATGACAGCGGCTGCGGCGGCGACACGCTTCTCGTCGTTACGTCGCGCTTCCAGCTCCCATCGACACGCAGTCTCTCAGAAGGCCCAGCACAGCAGCAGGCACTTCAATTCCCAGCAAGGGAATTCGGGGGGGAACTGGTTGGTGAAGACTTCAGGCAGGAGGCAAGCTCTAGTTCAAGCCCTTGGAGATTCTTCTTCAAGTTGATAGAAAGCACACTCAGTCCTTTTCTCCTTTCTTTGGCAATGAAGCAACCACTGCAGGCCAACCCCCAAACACACAGCACAGGGGTAGTCTCCTCTTTCAGCTTCCTGGTTCTTCTCCTCAGCAAAGGTTCGTCTTGATTCCCAGAAGTGATCTAAAGTTCTTGGGTCTGGGTCCCAATATTTATACTACTTTTCTCTTTGTTCTCTGAAGGCAGAGAGGCCTCTGCCTAGTCCAAAACCAGTTCTGGTCAGTCCTGGAGCACTTTGTTGACAAGACTCCTTCTTTCCTTTCACAGTGTAGGCCAGGGACATCAGACACACCACAGGAGGTGGAGCCAGCATTGTGGAGGAAAGGCACAGCCCTATTCAGGTCCCAGGTGCAACTCCTCCCTCCTATCTGCATGCAGATCTCTCTATTCAGCCCTGTGCTGACTCACTCTGTCTCCTGGAAGCCCCCAGCCCCTGTCACTCAAACTCCAGACAAGGAATACACAACCTAGCAGAGGCAGGCTTGGATAGTTAGGCAAGAAAATACCCACTTTCTAAAAGTGGTATTTTCAAGCACAGAATGTTAAAACCAACTTCACTAAAAGATGTATTTTATCATTCTGAGTTCAGGCATACTAAACTCGAATTTCTTCCTGGTTCCCTGAGTCAGTTAGGATTATAAAATGTAATAATCTAACTGCCCATTCTGGCCTATGGGGAACAGGTAGCCTTGCAATAGTGAAAAACGAAAATGTGTGTAATTCACTATTAGGACATGCCACACACACCAGGGCATGTCCTACCTTTTACCTACAATGCACCCTGCCCTTGGGCCTACCTTAGGGGTGACTAATATGTATAAAAGGGAAGGTTTTGGGACTGGCAAGTGGGTACACTTGCCCAGTCAACATGGCAGTACCAGACTGCACACAGGCTCTGCAATGGCAGGCCTGAGACACACTTTACAAGCTGCTCCGGTGGGTGGCACAACCAGTGCTGCAAGCCCACCAGCAGCATTTGATTTACAAGCCCTGGGCACACGCAGTGCACTGTACTAGGGTCTGACAGTAAGCCAAACAAGCCAATCATGGAGTCACTAATCCATACATCAATTTACCATAGGGAGCACTTGCACTGTGGCACTGAACAGCAGTGGCACAGTGCCTCAAAAGCATCTAAAACCAGCAAAAGCATAAGAGGCAACAGCAAAAAATGGAAGGGAGACCCACGCCAATGGTGCCAGGTCTAACACGTGTGCACAAAAAAAAAAAAAAACAACAACAGGGGGGATATTCTCAAGAACGTGTGTTAACTATCGCCAAATTCGCTTAACGCAACTTCTCACATCGCAGTCTATCGCGGGAAAATAACACCGTGTTAACGCAGTATTCCCAACCCGGCGGCACCATGCGATAGTCACACGATAACGCAACAAATGCCTGCGTTAAAATTAACGCGACGTCGAAAAAATGCGAAACACGAACGCCCAAAAAGTTGCGATGTCCCAAATCGCGAAACAAAAATCAGCAATAACCAGCGACAGGCCTGCGATTCCCACGCGACATGCGGGAAAATGCACTATGAAAGCAGAGAAAAAAAAAAGAGAAAAAAATGCAACTGCGTAGCACCATGGATGCACCCGGACCGAGTGCAGAGGACAACGCGAACCCCACAAGCCCCACAGACGACCAGCCAGGAACCCCGGGCCGGGGAAGGGCAAGGAGAAGAGGAAGAGGAAGACGGGGCAGTCCGCAGGAAAACCGGATCATCGTCACAGAGGTGACAGAACACTACCAACAACTGTTCGTCACCTCCACTGTGTCATCGGCCACACAAACGGAAATATGGCAGCACATCGTGAACAACGTGAATGCAGTCGGAGTGTCGAGGAGGACAATGGAAATGGTCAAGAGGCGCTGGAATGATGTGAAGGGCAAAACCAAGAAGAAACACGTTGCCAACATGAAAGCAGCAACGCAGATTGGAGGTGGGGGACCAGCGGCACACCAGGAGCTGGATGACATTGAGAAAATGGTGGCCACAGTCATCATTCGGGATACGGTGCCAGGAGTCAGGGATCGGGACACTGCTCAACATGACCTGACACAACATCAACAGGGTGAGTACTGACCAGGGACTGGGGGGACGGGGGGAGATGGGCACAATGGCACACATGCACAACTAAGCAGAGCACACTGCACACCCACAAGGACTCTGGACCATGTCCCTGATCCCCGTGCCACACTGCAGCACACATACAGAAACTCAGGGAATGTGTGTTGAAAAGAATTTATTTGCACATGCTGTGCCTGTGGTCATTTTGTACTGTCTCATGATTGCTAATTACTGCCACAATGTGACGTCCTCATGTGAAAAAATTGTCAATGATGTTGTTCCTACGGGCTATTCCTGCTGCAGCTGCAGTGGGGTGTGGTCCACCTGCCTCATCTTCCTCATCATCGTCCGGTGCATCTGGCACTTGTAACCATGGGGCATTGGTGCGTACACAAATGTTGTGCAACACACAACATGCAACGATTATCTTGCACACGATGTCTGGGCTGTACAGGAGCCTCCCACCTGTGATGTCCAGGCACCTGAAACGTGACTTCAACACGCCAAATGTGCGTTCCACGATGCCCCTGGTGCGTTTGTGGGCCGCATTGTACTGCCTCTGGGCCTGTGTGTTCGTGGCTCGGAGGGGTGTCATCATCCAAGGGCAGAGTGCATATCCTTGATCACCTGTGACAGTGCAGAGAGACATGAGTCAATAGTTGGTTCTGCATGATGTGTTGGCAGGCTCACTAGTTGATTGGCGAGTGATATGTGTGTCATAGTGATTCCTGTGTGACATGTACTGCTTGTAGCAAATGAGCGCCATCAATGTGTATTACGTAGCCTCACTGCTGCTCCTCCCTCCCCCCGAGCCTAATCACTTGTGTGCGCTGCGCGGTTGCATCACTTGCACTCCTACGGCACACCATTGTCATGCCTGTCTGCGCATGTCCACAAGCCTGACAACGACACTGTGATGTTGTGCGTTGAAGGTGGGCAGCCACGTGTGTGTAGGCCTATGGTAAGGATAGGGCGGACACAGATGTGGAGTTCATGGCTGGCTGACCTCGCAATGCGGTCGAGGCAACACCTTTGGCTTTTGCTGCGGCAATAGCGATGCACACACAACAGTTGGCATGTATGATCCCGGACCCCGAGCGGGCTTGCGCACATACATTTATCCCTTCGGCCTAGCCCGCACTCCGGGGGCATGTTACATTGCAACTTTGTCCATTGCGGGACGGGTGGCGCCGACACTACAACAGAGACATACGCATTAGGTACTTCATTGGCAAGCCCAACACTTAACCACGCCCAGAGCCCCGGGGTGATCATCCACACCCCTACGCTGGACTGTCGTACGCCAGCCCACTCCGGCAACGCCTACAGGGGGGTACGACACAGCTACATGTCCCAGGTCTCCGCCACTGCCTGAGGTGACATGGTTGCGTCCGCTGTACACAGCACAATGCAATGTGGCAGGGCCCGGGGCCCTCATGCATACACAATGACCACACGGGCACAGTTAGATAGCTTGTGGAACTGGCTACGGGCATGTGCGCCCGGCCCCTTTTATTGCCAGGGTCACATGTCCAGTGACGGCTGTGCTGGATGGGTGTGGGGTGAATGTGAGTCAGCCCTCAAGGAGTGGTTGGTGCTGGCAACAGCAAGGGTCCATGACTTGAGCTGCACGGAGTTAGTGGCCCCGGATGCACAGCGGCCGGCACATAGAACACCGCCACGGGACGGTGACTACCGGTGCACTGAGGTAGGGCCACGAGAGCTGAGCGGGTCCTCGTCGATGTCCAAGGTGAATGTCACGGAGGGTTTTGGGGGACAGTGGAAGGTGATCTTCCAGGGCATGATACAGGGGGCAGTACCAAGCAGAAACAGGCAATATGGAGGAGTTGAATGCTACAGACTCATTTTTGATACCAAGTCAGTATCAGCTACATGATGATGAAGACAGCCCCCAGGCCATAGACTGTCCAGTACACTGCAGACACCAGCAGTGTATGTCGACATGGAAATGTCTGTGGTCTGCTAACTCAAGTCTGTCCAGCACATCCACGCCACACTTGGCGTTGTGTACATTCACATTCATGGGTCACTTGCCTCCTTTGCACATGCCTGGTTCCCACCTCTCCCCACATTCTGCTATTGTGTGGCTGAGGTGCCATGCCGTTGATGGCTTTTGTAGATGGCTAGCCCAGGTTGCCACAGTAAGTTGTGTTGTCGTGTTTGGAATGTGGGGATGTTGGTTGTCATGTTGTATGTGGTTTTGTGACGTGTGCATTCCCAGAGTTGTGAGTTGTATGATTGTGGTGTTGAGGTGTGTGGTGTGTTCCGTTGGTACTTACCGACGAGCAGTGCATTTCCATAGGTGCCATCCTGAAAGCGCTAGTTGATGATGGACTGTCGGAAGATGAAGGAATCATGCACACTGCCTGGGTAGTTGGCGACAACATTGGTGAAGAGTCCCCGGTGGTCCACTATTGCTTGCACATTGATGGAATGCGTGTGTTTCCTGTTGCGGTAATTGTGTGCAGTGGCGGCAGGGGGCACGAGGAGTACATGTGTGCAGTCGATTGCCCCCAACACGTGCGGGAAGCCAGCTATGGCGTAGAAGCCTTGCTTGATCTCCAGCTGTTCCTGCGTAGTGTGTGGGAAGTAAAGTTGCTGGGGTACCAAGCTGATGATGGCATCCAGGACAGGTGTGAGGAACTTTGACAGGGCTGGCGGTGAGACTCCTCCGACTATGGCAGTTGTTGGTTGGAAGGTCAAGAACAAACCATCATCATCCCTGCTGAAAAGCCAGCGTAGAGCTATGCAATAGTATAAAAATATGGCAGATCGGTATTGCCAATAGAGAGGCCAGACTTAGGAATAGCACTTTGTGAGATGCATCCAACAGTATCCAGGAAAGGCAGCTCAGGAGCTGTGAAGAAGTCCACAAAGGCGACCCTCTAAAAGCATGCTTGCGCCTACACATATCACACCAATGTTACATGATAGAGTCACAGCTCAAGATCAAATGTCGCCAAATGTGACTACATAGCCACTGACAGAATGTGCTCAGTTCAGCCCATCATAGAAAATATGTTCTTCATAATTGTGATGTGTGGATAGCGGACAGAAAGCAGTGGCCGCTTTGTATGAGTCTCAGTGCTCCACTGAGAAAGGAAGCACATACAGTGAGTGCTAAGACAAGGTTGTAAACATAGTGTTAGATGGAAACTGGAGCATCCAGCATTCTTACAGAAGATCCAAGATAGTATATGTCACAAACACGTAACTGGAATGGCACAAAAGCTACATGTGAACATAACCATATCGGTCAGCCATTAGGTAATACCCCCAGCACAGCAAGAATGACATACCAAATACAAGCTTCATCATGCTTTGAGCTTCCCACGCACAGACAGGAGTGGCCTGTGCAGGTAAGAGCGGTGGGGCCAGGTAGGGGGGATTCAACAGACGACCACAACGGAAAATTAAATAAATAATTAACTTTCCCTCATCGTCATCTGTAGAAATCCCCCCACCCGGCCCCACCGCCCCACCGCTCTTACCTGCACGGGCTGCTACTGAGCACAGATGTTCATCTGAGCACCACATGCACTGTACACATTAAACATGTAGTATCATCCCAGGATCCCGCTTCCCATCCTGCTCATTGCACACCGTAGAGGGGTCTCCCATCTCTCCTCACCAGCTCTCATGGTATCTGTTCTTGATGATATGAGCACTGCATCTTCAATCCCCATGAGACAGCAGTGGGTTTAAGTGGAACAAGTAATATTTTTGCTGAGGCCAGGCTTCCTTGACGTCACTGTGCATATCATCCTGGTTGTGTTTCTGGTGACAGTACCCCATACGTCTGATCAGGCCAAACACTCCCTGCATCCCATAGAAATATTAAGCGCATTTTATTACTTACCTGTCATGTTAATTGCAGGTGTCCCCTTGAACTGCCTGTGTTTCACAAAAGCATCTTATTGGTTAGTGCCATCCTCTTTGCACTTCCTTCATTTCGAGTATGAAGGTGTTGTAGCAGTTACCTGGACATCCCAGTCTAAATATTTGTGACTGTTGCACTCATAGGTGTGCATTCTAAATATTGAAGTTAGAATATCAAGTGTACTAAATATCAAGGACAGACTATCGTAAAAAATATCGACTTGCAAGTCTAGATTTTCTATACTTAACTCCACATATAGGTACCTACGTGGTACATATATCTTCAAGGTACACAGATGTGGAGTTAGGAATAGTAAATCTTTCCTTCTCTATATGCACTTCACTTTCCATATTTTGTCCCTCGATATTCTTGTATGTTAATATTCAGTAGTGCAATCGCACTCATATCGTTAGTTTGTGGTCATCCACGTCTAGGAGCCATGTAATGATGGGCACAGGGAGATGCTTGAGGAAGAGCCTCAGCATGTCTTCTGCCTTCAGCAATCAACGTAATTTGGCTCCTGTAGACCCCCTTATGCTGATACTTGCATTTTTTTTCCTCTCCCTGATGACTCTCAGTGGTTCATCGTTTGCGAATGTATGCCCAGTTATATCTCCTCTTTTGGTAGAGTTGCAACAGTGCACCTTCAATCTTGACATAAATCAATATCCACTGTCTCCTGGAAGGGGAAGTAAGGGGTCAATCATAATTGGTTACCAGTGTGAATTAATGCAGAGTGTTGTGTGTACATGAGACTGCAATTAAGTCTTTCAGCCACAGTTCTCAAATCTGTCTAATTCTGTCTGGAGACTCTTCTGTAATCCTTCATGGCAGTGTGACTCTATAATCCAGGGTAGCCGGGACAGCGTTTGGAGTACGCTGTGATAGTTAGCTAAATGTTATATGATAGGTGGATTTGAGGCTGGTGTATCCTTGATGATCAAAGTATGTGAAGGAGGATCTATGAAGCTACCATATCATTAGATGTGTGTAGTCATTAGCTTTTACAGTGAGGGGAAAATAACTTCGTAATAGAAGTGTATGCCTGTCTGATCTCATGCACCATCAATGTCCATGGAACGATTCATTGTCCGATCAACTCAGTGGTTTGTAACGGGGGAAGATGAAATTCCACCTGAAGTATTGTGGAATTTGCATCTCACAAATCAATATCAACAGTGTAGAGGATCCCAAATTTATGTTTGTCTTCAGATAGACCAAAAACACAAGAGATTGAGTTATCCCAATACCCAAATCCTACAGTGCTAGTCAGGTAAAGGAATTTGTGGTCTTAGTTTGAAGAAGTGTTCATCTGTGCTTACCTTCACTCCTTTTGTCAGGTAAAACACGTAGATGTGCCGTCACAAGAGAGTTAAGCATCAAAGAAGCAAGCAAAAAACAGAAAAGCAAACTGCAACACTGTGACTTCTGGAAAGCCAGCGAACTGACCATACGAAATCTAGAAGGCATATTTTAGTCACAACAAGGTATGTAAGGTATGTGGACATGGCTTGCTATATTATAGGCAGGACCAATATGCTGATTGGTGCAATTTTCAAGTAACTATACCTTCCACTAAGTTGGCATACACTTATTTTAGGTAATAAATAGGTTTAATGGGACAAATGTCCATCAAGGATTCGTAAAACAGAAAAAATACAAATTCAAATTTAAAAACAGTGTGAAATCGTTAATGTCAAAGGCTACCAGAATTACTATTTACAGATACCAGGTAACCAGTTACCAATTATTAAAATTTGTTTGTTTGATGAAGAACGGAAAACGTGCTATAACCACTACCACATTAAAAAAACACATCTTGGACAACAGCACAATTGTATCACATCCGAATCATGATTGATTGTTGGAAAGTGGATTATTAGTGGTGGCAAATATGCATCTACCACTGGCAATAAGGCCACTGACACAGTCTGGGGCTCAGAATAGGTCTCAGAAAATTATTCCCAACCCTTGGTAGCTTGGTTGCGAGCAGGCAGGCTTAACTTCAGAGACAGGTATGCAAAGCATTAAAAACACCAATTCAGTAAATATTTAAGACACAACACATAATACAAGTTCAACACAAATTTATAAAAATAGGAAATTGTTTTATCTTTAAAATGACACCAAAATGAACAAAAGTAAATGTAGGGAACCGGAGATATGAATTTGTAAAGAGAGTTAGCACTATATAGCACATAGAAACCTATAGCGCCTTTTGGGACGTCTGGTCGTGCTAGAACGGTCAGAGTTTTACCAGTGGACTTAGAAACTTTTCTGGAGCTTTTTCTGCCGGGGTCCCTCGATGTTCTTCACCAGTTAGGGTTCAGTGAGGGTTCGCCAGCTTGCTTTACAGGGAGCTCCTGGTCAAACTCTGGAAGTCGGACCTCCAGAGCTTTTCAGTGGGACTAACCAGCAGGGCAGGCCGGCTCGCGGTTGAAGGTCGCCGGCTTGGCTCTCGCAGTTGAGTCAGTCCACCGCTGGAGCTTTTTTCCAAAGTTGCTCCAAACTTCTGGAACTCCTTCCTGAAGTTCCTCTGGGGGTGCCCAAAGGGTCCAAAACACAATCCAAGAGTCTGGAATCTCCAAGATGGTCCTTGAAAGATTGGGACTTCAGCCTCCACAATCCACTTGGACAAAACCCTTCCAAATCCACTGGATGCACTCCATGCCTGGGATTCTTGATGGTGATGATCCAGGTGAGCTCTGTTAACCTGTAGCCTGCAGGGAGTTCACTATGTATTCCTCTTGAAGCAAGTTAGGTCCACAGGGTTGTAGTTCCAGATTGTACCACAGGCGCAGTCAGTCAGAGTGTGGGGCCTGGTTGGTGCAAATCAAACTTCCAGCATGGACCCTTCTTCTTCTCTTAGTTTCAGACAGCAGATCTTAGACAATCTGCCCGCTCAGATACTTATTCAGTGTTCTCTGGGGTTAACCAGGAGAGGACTCCTGTCCAATGAGAAGCAGGGCAACACCCCAGAGCATCAGCACTTCCTCCAAAGTGTGGCAAAATGGTCTCCCGGAAAGCACTATCCCTCCAAAATTCAACATGGCTGAAATCTCAGCAGAGGAGCAAGAACTAGTTAAACCAACCTCTAATATGGCTCATTTCCATAGCTCTCCTCCCCCTGACATCAGCAAATTCCTTCCTAAAGCCTGCCATCTTGCTGGGTTTAGCGGTGATGGGGTAGATGGACCGGCCATTTTCTGCCTGTTCCCTTCTTCCTTTGAAGCTCGTGGTTTACAACCCCTCCCCCCTGCTCGGGCATTCCTATGTAGCAGAGCACTCTCCTACCAGACAGCTGCTCTCCCCAGGTGCCACTTACCACTTCATCAAAGAATCCCGGCTAATCCTGTTCACTCTGACCAAGTAGGGAAAGCTGAATTTTGGCTTGAAGACAGAAAGTCTTAGAACTTCTTTTCTGTATATTTTAGGATAAATTCAACAATAGCATATTGTTGGATTTATCAATACCATTCTCCTAAGTCCTTGAATGATATTTTTCGGTAATCCTTAGCGACAGTTATGAGTTCATAAACTATTGCAATGTTAACCTATGTGTTTGGGGATCTACAATGGGGAACATGGAAATGTCCAATTTCTCCAGCACCAGGGCCTATAAAACATCTTTTATAAGGACTCTTCTTATAGCTACATGACCCCCCTCCAACCCATGGGACACTTAAGGGAAACTCTAGGGGTTCTGAATATGTAAAACTAATGTAGACCCTCACTCCACAGTGCTCCTAGCACAAAAGTCGATTTTGGAAAGCACTTTACTATAATGGGGGAAGTGAAATGTGCAATTTCTCTATCCCCAGGGCATATAAAACATCTTTCATAATTGCCCTTCTTATAAGTACCTGATCCCCCCCACCACGGGGACACCTAGGGGAAACCCTGGGGCTACTTAATATGCCTAAATATTGTAATTTATCAGTTTTTAAGTGCCCCTACCACCAAAGTCGAGGAGCTTGGACACAATATACATTTAAAAGCAGTTCTGCAACACAGGGCTGCTTTTAAAATGACATCAGGCAACAAAGCTAATGATCTCCCCTCTCAAGTTAGCCTTAAAGGCATCCCAAACTATACCTCGAGAAGCGCTGTACCTATTGATATCAAAATACCCCTGCGTCCAGTTCCTAATATGCTCAACAAAGGCTACGTTTGCCAGCAATTTCCTATTAATTATCCACTTGGGGCGGCATTTGGCAGCCGCTTGGACCTCGACCTCCAAAACCAAAGGACTATGGTCTTAGATTACCTTTGGGAGCTTCCTAATTTCAGTTTTGCTTAAAAAGCCTGCTGTTATTAAGAAATAATCAAGTCAAACATATTTCTGATGGGGGCAGGAGTAGTAGGTATAGCCTGGATCATTAAAATGCTTGTAGTTCCATGTGTCTACTAGGCTGTGGATGTCCATGAGGGATGTTAGATCCCTGTATACTCGAGGTTTTTTCCCTTGGTATTGCTGGGCTCGCCGGGTCTCAACTGCTTGGCGAATGTTGAGATCTCCGCAAATAACCAGCAAGTGCGGCCGAGATGCTAGCTCGACCTCAAGAACTTCAAATATCTTCGCGTCATCTTGATTCGACCCATATATTGCACAAACTGTGAGTCCTGCCTCAAACTCAACCAATGCCCACCTACCATGAGTATCCGAAAGCTAATGCCTAATCGGCCCTATTTGGGGTTTGGCTAAAATAGCCACCCCCCGAATATTAGAACTCTGTAGGAAACAAGACAACAAATTATATCCCCTTATTGCAATCAGCTCCCTTTTATCCCAGGGGATATGTGTCTCCTGCATACAAACAACATCATGGGCAATTGAGCTCACAAACTCGGCCACCTTTGACCGTTTCATCCTATCATTCAGCCCTCTCACATTTACCGAGCATATGGTGATTTTACCCATCTACTTGAAAAACCCCTTGCTGTTCTTAATTGCAACTTTGCCAAATACATAACTACATAGATACATTGTGTTGATTTAATTCCAGCTCTGGTTAGAATTTTTGTTTTGCCCCCCCCCACACTTACAATAACCCCCTGAGCTCCTCCAACTCACCACCGCCCTCCCCTGTCCCACCCAGCCCAACCCTGCCTCCCAAGAGCCCTCTCCCCCCTTCCAACCCTTCCCCCCGCCCTGAGAAGCATTCCGTCCATCAATTGTGTGTCTTTTGCTACCAGACCGCAATGCAGTCTAAAAGGAGATGGATGCAGCACGTGTGACCCGTGAATTATGCATATGTTTCTTAATAGTGATAAAAACGTGAAAAGGAGAGAAAAAGAACCCCAAATACAAAAAAAAAACTAGTAAGAAAAATAAAGGGCCCTAATTCTGAACCCAGTTCTGACATCAAAAGCCTGATTACAAAGATGAATTGGCTACGCATTAGCCCTATTCTTACACTTCTTGCAGTTCTTACGGCTTTGATCCATCTAGAAACTCTTTCGCCTTAACCTCAGAATCAAAGAATCGAGTTTCCCCCCCAGACCACTTTTAGACGTGCAGGGTTAACCAGATAAGCCTGTGCATTTTTATCTTGGACGGGCTTAATCATCTGCCGCAACCGCCATCGTCTCTCGAGCGTGGCATGGCAAAAGTCTGGTCGAACAAAGAATGAGACATCCCCACTACAGCGCTTCGCTTCGGGCCTTGCTTTCTCAAAAATAGCTTGTCTTAGGAGAAAGTTCCCGAGGTAGATGAGAATAGCTCATGGCTTCAAACCCTCCCTGAGTGGTGGCCTTAATACGAAGGGTACTTCGCTGCACTTCTAGTGACCAGTTCCAACCTGATAACTCGGGGAGGGCGATACGTAAGAGTTCCACCACATAGGCCTGACTATCCGAGTCCTCGACCCCTTCTGGGACCCCTAACAGGCGGAAATTGTTACTCCTCTGGCGATTTTCTTGATCTTCCAGTTTCGATTGTATGTCCACCAATTGGGATTCATGAGCCTCCGCTTGTGCCCTAGTAGAAGCAAGATCTGTCTCAATCGTGGCAGTTCTAGTTTCCAGGTCTGTCAGGTGTTCCCCGATGGTAGTTTTCTGACCACCCCTTGGACTTTCCTTACAGCAGTCCTAGCCTTGCGGCTATCTTGGCATGCTTCTTCATGGTGCATTGAGACTGCCTGATAGATAGCGTCCGTCCAGAATAGGGAAGTCAGAGAAACCTGTGCCCTGTAGGGTCCTAGGAGGGGAGCCGGTCGGGCATTCTGTGGGTGTATAGTCCCAGACTAAGTCCTTGCCCACTGAGACTCGCTGGCCAAGCTTCTTGCTTATCTTGCGGGCTGCACAGCACCTTTTGCCCTCTTCTGGGTCGCTGTCATTCTCGCTAAAATTGGAGCAGGTGTCAGACCCATCCACCGACCACTCGGCTGCATCGGACAGCGAGAAAAAGCAGTCGCTAGGCTCCATTTCTGGCTCACATTTGCTAGTCTCTTCCCCCCCATGCTGTAATCCTGGCAGTGAGGAGCTTGAAGCTTGGTCTTTAGCCTGATCATTAGTTACATATACCACTGAGTCGGGGGAATTATGGTTGCATGTGTCAGATGGTTGTAAAATCTGGGGAGCAAGACTTAAAGCACCCCTTGGATGCATCCCAACAGCATCGTTGGCCCCCTCTGCGTGATCCAGGTCCTCCCCAATTGCAGAGAGCCTTTCCCCTGCATTTGATGCACTACCATCACAGTTAGTAATCTCCTCTACCGACATGGGAGCAATTAAGCCCGCCTGGTGTCAGACCCATCCACCGACCACTCGGCTGCATCGGACAGCGAGAAAAAGCAGTCGCTAGGCTCCATTTCTGGCTCACATTTGCTAGTCTCTTCCCCCCCATGCTGTAATCCTGGCAGTGAGGAGCTTGAAGCTTGGTCTTTAGCCTGATCATTAGTTACATATACCACTGAGTCGGGGGAATTATGGTTGCATGTGTCAGATGGTTGTAAAATCTGGGGAGCAAGACTTAAGCACCCCTTGGATGCATCCCAACAGCATCGTTGGCCCCCTCTGCGTGATCCAGGTCCTCCCCAATTGCAGAGAGCCTTTCCCCTGCATTTGATGCACTACCATCACAGTTAGTAATCTCCTCTACTGACATGGGAGCAATTAAGCCCGCCTTTCCCTTTCCCTTGACAAGAGCTGGGTGAAAGGGGGCGCCGGCATACCTTCATCATGATGAGTGGTGGGGAGCACTGCTACCAGATTTTTACCCTCCTGAGTCCGGGGGTTGGACACAATCTGTGGCACATCCTCTGGCGTCTGGAGGGCTGTATTCTCAGTCTCTGGCTGCTCCGATACACCTATTCCAGATTTTCCCCGCACCTGCAGGTCCCATTTCAGGGCTGACCCTTTTAGGAGATCTGCCGCTGTAGGACCGGGCGGACATGAACTGCCGACAGCCCCGCCTCTCTGGCTCCACATCCTGGGTAGATGGCATGCATCGTACGCCTGGCCGTGGAGTCGGTCTTGCATTTTCGTCCCCTTGCCCCGTCTGGGCCGATGCTGCCTGCGAGGGAGGCCGGCAGTTTTCACCTGCTTTGCTCTGCTGATATTCTTGGGCACCATTCCTGTCGACGAAACCGCAGCTCGGCAGAGAGAGCAATCTGAGTGATTGAGCACGGCCGCGACCAGACACCTGAAGGAGGCGAGACTTCCCAGGATCAGCGCTACTCGCGAGCAGTTCCTGGGAGTACCGGTGCAACTGGGAAGGGCTTCGAGAGCCATAGTCATCTTTTTCAGGTTAGTCCATTTGTAAAATATAACCACGGGTCAGCGTGCTGCTGCTATCGGCCACCTACGTGACTGCAATCTTTCTTCCCCTGTGAAGCGCAGAAAAGGCTGCTGGCCTCTAAACTGCCATGTCCTATTATATACTAGGGACTTAAAGGTAGTTTACCCTCTGCTCTATTATGTACTAGGGACTTATAGGGTAGGTCATGCCAATCATAGGGGTACTCTAACCTATAGTGTACCCTAATGTGTGTGGGTTTTTTTACTTTGTTTTCACCATAGTAGTGGCCCTGAGCATGGTTAGGCAGAACCCAGGGACAGTCAGAGCCAGTTACCACCAGTACCAGTCAGCTAAAATGGGGGGTGCCTAGGGAGCAGGATGACTTTGCAACACTGATATTTTAAAAATATAGGTTTTAAAAACTTCATGCAAGAAGTTTTACAAAACGAGCAGTCAATGTGCACATCACATATCGAACAGTTCATTTAAAAAAAGTACTTGCATAAGCCATTTGTATCCCGCACATTTTTGTACCATTTAGTTCTAGAGAAGATTGGATTGCATCCAAGCCGTAATTTGAGATTCTCCATACCCAGTTTGAGATCAGAAAACTGAGTGAGATATGGGGAAACCATCCCCATGACCTAGGGTGTTTAATGAAAAGCTGATAGGTTTCTTCAACAGATAAACCATATCTAACAAGTGGGACAATTTGTGTGCCTACTCTCTTAAAGATTGTTTGGGAACATCACCCACGATTAAGCCGTGCATAGTTTTGATTTTGTTAATCCTTTCGAGCATAGCCCTAGCCCATTTCCTTTCGCTAACACAAATTTCCTCCTAGCAGTGGCGGCCGCTCCATTAGGGCATTGGAGCGCCACCCCACTGCTTTCTCGCAGTGCGAGAAGCAGAAAATAAAATGGTATTTTAAATACCATTTTATTTTCTGCTTCTCGCGCTGCGAGAAAACAGACGACAGGGGTATGCCTGGTTGGGGGCGGGTGGGAGCGTATGCCTGGTTGGGGGCGGGTGGGCGGGTCGGGGAGGAGTGGCTTGCACCACTCTGAGTGCCCTGACTGCTTGGTCGGCCTTGGGGCCGACCAAAGCAGTCATGCGCACTCTACATTTTCTCTATGTAGGCTGCATGCAGCCTACATAGAGAAAATGGCGTCCCTACAGGCGCCCCACTGGCGCCATCGGGGACTCCGCACCAATCACAACGCTGCCATTGCAGCATTGTGATTGGCTTACAGGAGGGGAGGGAGCTGCAGCATGCCTGTAACTGTTCCTGTTCAGGACGCGGGACCCAGGCCCAGGAGCTGAGGCGGCGCGGACCCAGTCAGGTAAGTTTTCTTTTCATTTTAATTTTAAACCCCCGCGCGATTCCCCCCCACCCGCGAGTATTGCGAGCCATGACTGAAGGGTAGTGCTCTTAGGTTTAAGGTTAATGTTTGTGCAAGGCACCTGGATTGTGGAGAATGGGGTTGGGATTAGGTTAATTGAAGGGCGCAGGTTGCTGAACGGATCGGACTCACCTATTGTGGACGGCTTCAGCTGCACCCCTGCGCTGCCTGCATGCGACGAGCAGAGCTCTGCGGGGCCGGGGGAGACCGCCCTGGTGCCTCTGTCTGCTCCTTAAATCCCCGAGCCCTGCCTGCTCCCGTCAGAGCTTGGCAGCGCTCTTGCCTGTTCCTGGAGTTTTGGACCATACACGTGGCAGGGAAGCTCGGTTACTCCCCGCACCGGTTCCTCCTGACAGTCGTGTCAAGACTTCGTTCCCAGCGATGGTTCGCCTCTCACCTCTTCCTAATGCACCCTGTTAACCCGCAGAGCACTGAGAACTCCGTAGGAGTGGCACGGCGAGCAGGGCTGTTTCTACCATTAGGCAAGACTAGGCGGCCGCCTAGGGCGGCAAAAGGGCTAGGGCAGCAAAAGGGGGAAACATTTTTGAATTTGAAGGCAGCAGCACCTGATTGTGAGTGCAAGCGCACCTGCTTGTACATGCTGCGCAGCGCTGAGCGCACCCTAGCATAGTGGTGTGTGGAGGGGGCCGGCGGTACCAGTATGTGGGTCCCCAGGGCCGTCAATCTTGTAGCGCGGGAAAGCGCTACCAATGACAGCCCTGGATCATTTAGCCAGTGACGGTGACTCGCACGTCGCACCACCCTCTCTCTCGGCGCGCAGGGGACGGACTGTGTGTGTCGGCTCAGGTGAGGTGATCGTGCAGTTTCTTTCTCTTGTTGATTTTTGCTGTCGGGGAGAAGTTGAGCGTGGCCCTCTGGGAAAGGGCTGGCATGCCGCACGCCAGAAACTGAGTTTTCACAAACGCCACCATTCCCTCCCCTTCCCACGCTCCGTCGCATGCAGGTACTACAAACGTGTGCTGCAAAACCCCATCCCCACCATGTGGAACTGGGGCAGAGCACTGCTGGGTGAAGCCCCTCTCAGGAAAGTGGCCGAGGGGCTGCAGAAGTGATTCAGCGAGATCTATTGATGCAAGTGCAGCAAGCCTGCCCTTGGAGGGAAGCTCACTGCTGGAGGCGGGCAGTGTAGGCTGCCGCGGTTGAGTGTCTCTAAGTTGGCCGCATGCCTGCCTGCAGTAAGCTCCGAAGATGGCACTTTGGGAAGGCGGTAACTCTGTTCTAGCCACACAAGGATCAGAGTCCTCCAAAAACCAGCAAAACAGGTGCTCAGGTGCTTGCGTCTGATCTTCCGACTCCGCCAACGCTGGGAGACGACGCACTGCCCTGCCATGGGCACCTGGCATCTGACCCGGTTGGTCCTCGGAGACGCAGAGTGATGGTCCAAGGCCAGTGTGCAGAGACTGTTTCCTATAGCGCTGCGATGAAGCAGGTCTGCCGTTTGCACGTCTTATCCCTGCAAAAGAAACTATTGTTCTGCAAAGGCAAGTAAGTTGTTGGCCTCTTGCATGTGTGCCGCCAAGATGAGTGTTTGTCTGCGTGCGTGTGTTTACTTAAGATGGCGGTTCCGGGCGCGCACACAGTGGCATGGTTTGAGAGGGTTTCTTGCATCGAGCGTAGACGGGCATTTGAGTACGTTTCACACACTCTTCTTTTTAGTAGCTCTTTGAAGTTATTGCTAGTGACCTTCTGAGTACCCCAAACTGTAAGGTGTCCATGGTAGAAGTGGAGTGTTCCAGGTCACACCTTGTGGCCTACACCTCAGTGAGTATTGTTTATACCTACAACTAACAAGCAGAGTACACAGAACATTTGTAAGCTGATTTTAATATGTACCAAACGCATTTCAGATATTAGTGTGACAATAGCCATTGTATTCCAAGTTATCACGTTAGTCATGTTTTAGGGGTCTGCTGACCTAAGTTTCATGGAAAGAGTGCAACCCTTACACCCAAATGAGTGTCAGAGGGATATCACCACAGACTCTAAGTGAAACACAGTTGTCTTCTGTCCGCCAACCGAGACTCGGAAACATGATCGGAAACGTAGAGGGAAATGCAGAAGAAGGTTGTACAGCCACTAAAAAGGGCTGAAATTTGGAATGGATAAAAAGGAACATTTTAGGGTCCGTCAATGTGATCTGATCTAGCTAGAAATAAAAAATGTTTGTGAAGGGACAGTTCTTTAGCAGTAATAATTCTGAGCGTGGAGCTTGGAGTCCTGTTTAAAAAAAAAAGCATTCCTTGTCACTTTCAGACAATGTTATTTCCTTCACGTATATTTTTGTGCGGATGTCAAAGTGTCAGCTGCTGGGAACACGCCACCGTGAGACGAACTGTAGAGTGAGGCGTTGAAGCCGCACGGTACAGCTCAACCGAGAAAACGAATGCACAGTAATTATGCATAATTCACTTTATATGCCTCTAACATACCGTCTAAACGGTGTCAGTGTGTATCACTAGCAGCAATGTCACAGACTCCGCTGAAATCGGGTATATAGAATCATAATGCTACCGAAAAGGTAAGTTGTCATCTCGTAGTTGAGGCACTTAACTCCACGATGTCGTTAGTCCTGCTTGGGGGGTGTGGGGGATTCCATACAGATCTTCACTGGAAGTAATTTTAATTGGGAGGAGTCAGCAGACTGAGTTTTCACCTCACGCCCAAACTTGACACCTGACCTCACAGCTCCCGACAGCTGCTGAGCTCAAGTTTGTTACCTCACGTCCCGAGAGCCGCCGCTGTTTCTCACCTGGTGGGAGCCCAGGCTGTGGCAATCGCAGTTTTGCATAAGTGAATTTCTGATTCTACATGCGGTGGTGTCATGCGGGCTCTCTGTTTGTGACTTTAGTGCAGCCTGTCCTTTGCTGTTGGTCTGTCAAGGGAGGGCTCGGAAAGTCGCTTGGTGTGCTGAGGTAGTCTATATACCCCCTGTATCAGTTAAAGGAGCGTCTCTTTCTGCAATTTTTCTATGCTCTTTGCTTTCAGAAATAAATGCAATAAAATTTGAGAGGCACACAAATGCGCCAAAATTTCCTAGAAATAAGTCACCAAGTTTGACCTCACCATGTTATTTTTTGCAGCTTTATACAGTGCGAACTTCGCACAAGCGCATTAGAGTGCTTTAAATGATCACTAAATTACATTGCACATTTTATAAGCATTTTTGTATTATCGTGATAGACTGGGATTGTGTGTACAGTAACAGGCACGTTCCTTCTTAAAAGTAATCTCAAACTGAGCACAGCGATGACGGGTGACTCACTCAGAGTCACGCGTCAATCCATTGAATTATTATGGCCCCCACATGCAGGTGAGTTGACCTTTGTGCAGGGTTAGCCAACCACTGCTTACTACTCCAGTCCCGGTCCAACAGTCACCGAAGCCAAATCTCTGCTGCTCAATGATTTAGGCCACGCCGTGGCCCGCGCACTGTACATGATCGATATTCATGTAAACCTTTACCTGGTCATTTCGTCCTATGCTGAGCATTTTGTTTTGTTCTGCATGGCAGGTTAACTCAAAGTTAGTAAGCTAGTAGTTTAAACGCATAATGGTGGCCCACAGAAAGAATGCGAGTGAGTTGACCTTTGTGCAGTGCCAGTCATTGCTTAGGACTCCAGCCCCGGCCGGTCCTGGTCAAACCTACCAAAGCCAAATCTCTGCTGCTCATGATGTGTTAGGTCATGCCGAGGCACATGCTGTACACGATATATATTCATATAAACCTTGTCATATTGTCCTATGCAAGTACAATAGCTAAATTCTTAAACCCCTGCGGTGGGGTAAATTTCCTGCTGTATTGATGCGTGTGCGATCTACAAGTCACAAACACCCGCACATTAACATATCACAATGACTGTGTTCATTTCTTGCTGCAAGAACTGCTTTAAATTTATAGGTCATGTTGAGTCCCTGTAGAATAGAATTGGTGGGGTTAATGTGCCTGCTGCATAGATTATGAAATATGCTGTTAGCCTGTGCCAAGTCTCCAACAACATAAGCAATGCCAATCCATGAATGCACAGGTAAGATCTTTACAAACCTTGCTTGTCGCACTGTACAAACACAGCATTAACTGTTGAATAAAGTTAATTCAGTAAGATATTGAGCATTTTTTAATGTGTTTCAATATTTTAAGTCTACACTTTCACAATTGCTTTATTAACCTTATGGCTTTCTTATATTTGCTTGAAAATGCACCATTTGCCCTCTCTTTTTCAAGCATTTTCCAGGGGGGAGAACACCCCCCCCACCTCTCTTATGGCGGTCAGGCTCACTCGCTATAGTTGCTTGACATGGAGGGCTCATCCAGAACTATTACGCCACACCACTGTCAAATGTCACCAGCCGCCACTGTATGGAAGTCAAGAAAACAGCAGCACAACCTCTGATTCACTTCCTTTTCTTTTTTTTTCTTTATTTTTCTTTTTTCACCATACAAAAATAACAGAACAGTGAGGTACAAAGTCCGCCCCCGCCCTCCACCCTAGCCCTCCCGGTCCAACATGTGCCCAAGGAAAAAAACAGGAAAATCCATTTTGCATCTTAACCATTTCCCTCGTTCTAGGCCATCGAGAACATAAAAAGCGATACTCATAAAGCAATCCTTATGGCCCCAATTCAAAAAGTGCATAAAGTTCAGAATTATAATTCATCAGTTTTCAAATACGCATTCATTAAAGATAAAGTGACCCATGCAAAAGTGCAAAGTGCAAAATACATGAAGAAAAGTGCAAAAAGTGCGTAAAGATGACATAGCGGGCTGGGCCATTCTTCTAGTCTTCAATTAAATGGGCTTTCTATCCCTCTAGCGATTCGCCAGACAAGCACGGGAAGCAGGGAACATTTCCTCCCTCTCTAGGTTTGTTGAGGGTTTGTCTGGCAAAAACAGCTAGACAAAGGTTCCCAAATAACCAAGCCTTTCTTTTTGGCCCGGATACCCTTCTTAGAGTAAATGGCTTTTTCAAGGTTACATATTGAATATAGCCGGGCCAACCACTGTGAAAATAAAGGAGGATTGGGATCTACCCAAGCAGATGTTATACACAGCCTACAACCTCTGATTCACTTCCAGTGATTTTCTAATGATAGTTTACAGGGCAAAGCAGTAATCGGCAGTGAAGTGGCACTCCCAAATCCTCCAAGTTCCACTGGGAGAAGACTGTTACTCAAAACCCATTCTTCCAGTTGTTTCAGTTAAATTTTCAATAACACTTTCTCCAAAATATCTAATAGGCCCAGGGTCGGATTGGCCGTATCGGGCATCAGGCATTTCCTCGGGAGGCTGGAAGGGTGGGGACCGATTTTGCAGCGGTGGGGGCCTTTTTGTTACTGGTGGCCGGATTTGTAGCAGTGCTATTGTATTGGCCCCCGGTAACAAAAGCAGCAGGGGGGGCTGGTCCGCCAACATTGCCAGGGCTGCTTTGGGTTCCCAGTCCAGCCCTGAATAGGCCAATTAACCTATAGTTTGATGGGCAACTTCCATTGCCGTTTTTAGGTCTCACCTGAGCCAGCGCGCATGCGCTGCCCTGCGAGGCTTCTAGTAAGCACTTCCAACTCGGACCACACGCTCGTGCGAGTGCTTTTTTTTTTTGCTTCCACGCTATTGGCCTTTGCGTGCGTCTTTCTAAGAAAGACAGCACGCAATTGGCCAAAGGCGGGTGCATGTCCCGCCTTCTCTCTCCCCTGGCCTAGGGAGCTCGGGAGCAAGCAGCGGCCCCGCACTGTGCCTGCCAGCTGCATTCCTGGTGTCTCAGGTTACACGCACTGTGCTGCGCTTTCGCTTGTTATAAAGACTTGTGTGCATGCAAAGCCGGCTATCCAAAGGTGTCAAGGCTCACTCCAGGCGGTTATAAAGGGTATAACACAGTAATCAGGGTCAATAAGAAATACCCAGCCGAGTTATCTCTTACAAAAGGTCTGATTAAGTGACTAGTTAATTCCCCTCCCCTGTCAGCGTTTTCTGATGTCTCCCCGCGCGCCGTGTCTTGCAACATGACAACGTAAAGTTGGTCATCTGAGTCCCGTCTTCCTTTATGTTTACACTGGCACCCTCATGCACTTTACACTTATGACCGGAAATAGGGTTCTCAAGGCGTGACACGGATATGTCCAACACCAACACACCATTGCGCAATCTAAAGACTGGTGAGGCCGGTCTAGGAACTCAGCGAGATGCGAGAGTGACGCCAGTACAGACCGGGTGGTTCTCGGGGGCGGATGGTGCAGCAGAAGCTGCTGCGGGGCGGAGTTAGAGTCCAGTCAACTCAGGCTGCCTTGGAAAAGAATTTTTACACCAACACCAGTCCGGTTTACGCAGGCGGTCGGTGTTTAGGGTGACCCACCAGATCAGATCTTCTTGGAACCAGTACGGCGAATAAGTTTAAATCCATTGTCATTGATTAATTATTTAATGCGCGTTCCCTGCCTCGTAATTACGGCAAGCAAGGCCAGAGCTGACTGTAAGCAGAAGGCGGGGAGAATAGGCTGGTGGTCACGGAGCAAGACTGGTTTTTTTCTTCCTGTGTGCTGGTGAGCTGTTTACCCATAGGCACGCGTAGAAAGAAATGCTCTTTTTCTATTCGCGAACACCATATAAATTGCAGTGGCTTCTAGTATTGATAGTATTAATATGCACAGCATTTGAACTCCCTGCAACCCTATTTTATCAGAGTATCTATATTAAGTCACTGCATTGTTCCATGTCTGCTACATTTTTATTACTTCCTGTAAGTGCTGCAGATATATGGGCATTTAAATCGCACGTTTAGGCCAAGGACAGCTGTGTAAAAAACAGGATATAATTTTTTTACACTGCTGTCCGCTGTCTAAAAGTTTAATTTAATCTGTCGCCCCGTTCCAAAACGTTGCTTTGAATTGCTTCCCTAAAGTTTAATTCTGCTCTCCGGAGACCCTGTTCCAAAATACGTTTTAAAGCTACTGTTCACCGTTTAAGCGATTAATTTAGGTCACTGCCTCCCATGTTCCAAAAAGTGTGCTTCTCTGAACTATTTTACTATTTTTCCTATTGTTCTTTCTGGTATTATTTTGCCTGGATGTGTCAAAAACATCTTGCCTCCCTCTTTCCCTTTTTCAGCAGGCAGCGATACAGCCGTGGATTCACCTAAATGTGTGGCAATCCTGTAACCGCACATTTCACCCTTTCTGCTGCTCTTCGGTTTGGTGGAATTACTCGTTTGCTGTATGATAATTCCATCATTATTGCCACCAGCAACAGGTTGGTGGTAACCAGAAGTCGAAGCAAACAGGACAAATCAGTAGCTGCGGGTTATTCCCCATGTTTTCTGCAGAGAGCTAAATACACCGGAAATCTTAGGTGGTATTGTGATTACTTACTAAACAAATAGAAACAACCCATAACAATTCAAAGTTGTAAAAGATGTATGGTCTTGCGGGCGATGTGTATCCTACAATGGTAGGAGGCACATTGTGTTCTAAAAATACCCCTCACACACCAAAAGGGCCCTTGGTGTCATGCTTCATCATAGGGGTCTTCGCACTCCTCTACGGAGTGCGGCGTGCTACTAACCAACGAATACGCGGGAGCACTTAAAGTAACCACTATGTGTAGTGTGTGAGGCTGTGAGTGGTAGGGTCTACAGTGATTAGTGAGTGAATATTAAAAAATACCTGGCAAATGAGGACTAGAAAGAATTTTAATAAACCCCTTTGCTGGTATTGTTAAAAACAGTGAAATAGAGGTTTAACGTATTAATGTACGACATCTCCTGTGTGTCTGTGTCAACATGTTTCGAAGCCAAAGCTTCTTCTTCAGGACGGGTACACAGATCCCTACCCTACTCACAAAAGACAGTAAATACCGTCGAAAACATAGGGAATTCTATGTGTAATTTATATGTATAATGTGCCTATTAGGCTCAATAGGTTAGGCGACAAAGTGAATATCTCTATCTCCTTCTGAAAAGAAACACAAAAGTATAAAGGTACATTTTAGCTAGTTAAAATATTCCAGACGTGAAGATCGTGACCTGTAAAGTGATATATACAGTGTCTAAGTAAAACCAGAAAAACTATATAGTGTCAGTGCAGTTTTCCTGTAAAAAAGGTGGACAAAGACTAGACATACACAACAAGTAACACAAAGCACACACACTATGTAGGACTGTTCCTTGTAAACCATTGGCAAGCGTTTAAGGAAAAAGGAGGAAATAACGTGAACTGAAGAAAAAAAGGGTGGCATACTTGCTATCCAGAAGTTCAAGGCCTCATGAGCCTAGGAGGAAACGCAGGGGACTCTGTGCTAATGAGCACTCTGTGAGGAAAAGGAACTGTATTTTAACTGAGAAAACCCCACTTACTTGGTCAGAGCAGATCGTGGTCTAGTTGAAGCGGCTGTGCCGTACTTACGAATGCGAGGGTACTACCTCACCCGACCGTCCCCTCCTTGACTCCGTGGATACTGAGAGACCAGGAGGCAGTCGATGTTAAATACTTTACTTAATTGGCCAATTAAGTGTAGGTACGTGCGTGTCGGCATGTCCAAGTACAAGCCCTGACCGCCGATACCGATGATTAGCGCGGAGTCAGGAGGGAATGCTAATATGACTAGACCGCTGCCTGTGAGGCGTGAAGCGGTTGCGGGGAAAAGGCGGAAGTCAGGAAAAAGTACGCTCAGTGCTCTGCGCGTGCGTCTGCTCATGACACTGTTCGTGCATCGAAATGAAACTAGACCGCTAATGGTAGAAGTCATGCTGTGTGAGCGTATTTCCAGAAGAAAACATTTCATTCCCAGAACGGGAGAGAAAATAGTGTCCAAATACTGTAGCGCTATTTGGAGTTTTGAAACCAGATTTTATTATGCTGAAACATTTTTTTAATAAAAAAAACCACTATTTTGTGTCCAGATATTCCAGCGCTATTGGGAGGTCAAAAAAAGGGGGGGAATTTTGAAATCATCCTGAATGTTATATGCATATAAGGGTCATAGTACTGCACCCCAGAACGGAATGTATCGTTCTGAGTGGAAAGGGAGAGCATGTATTAGCGCTTGAGCAGAGTTTATTCCGCGCTAAAAAAGTGCGTTCAAAGTGCTGACAAAAAGATAAAAGTGAAGCGAAAGGCCAACATAAAAATTGTGGGCATTCTCACAGTCATTGTTAAACGCCCCAGAGGGAAAGAAAAGGAATACAGTTGGAAGGGTATTGATGGACCACGGGTTCCTTGTGATATACTTAACGACGTCTTCCAGATTATGGAGAGGAAATGGTCAAAAAAGGGAAATATATCGAGGTGCATACTTCCAAATGATAAATAGGTACCATGGCTCCCTCCGGATGTGGACAGAGACATCCCGTTCAAATGAAAAGGTTCCATGGTATATTATCATTCAGACCTAAGGTGTTAGTACCCAGACGGAAAACCCAGCGTTGTTCTTTTTCTAAAAGGCCACGGTCTGTTGCTAGTTGTTCTATTACTGTCCATCGGAGGTCGTTTACTCCGTGGGTTTCTGACAGGTAATGTGTCGCCATTTTCGTGGTGCTTTTCTTACACCGAACGTTGCTCTTGTGCTCTTTGATGCGGACTTTGACCGGCCGTGATGTCATCCCAATGTATTCCAACCCACAGGGGCACGTTATCATGTAGATGACATTGCGACTGTTGCAGGTGGTGAACTTCCTCTGCTCCCATTCACTGCCATTTCTGAACTTAATCTTAGAACTCTTGCTGGTTAGATGGCAAGTGCTGCAATTGCCACATGGTTGGTGGCCCTGGATTGGTTGTAAAAGAGGAGTTCTTGTCATTACTGTTGAATCAGCTCGTGGTCGAGTGTGGACAATCATCTCTCTGAGGTTTTTGCCTCTTTTGTGTGCGAACATTGGTTTTTCAAGATTGAGATCTCCACAGTTAAGGATTCTCCAGTGTTTGTTCACAATTTTAGATATCCTATCTGAATGGGTGTTATATGTGGTCACGCAAATTGGCCTGGCGTCTGGGTCTTTTGGCACCTTGTCTTCCAGCAATGCCTCCCTGTTGATATTGCGTGCCCTCTTCCTAGCTTTATCTATGATAGGGGTAGGGTAGTTCCTATGTGACAATTTAGTCTTTAGATCCTGAGCTTGTTTTTTGAAGTCTTTTAGGTTGGTGCAGTTGCGCCGTAGGCGGAGGAACTGGCCATATGGGAGATTGTCCCGTAGATGGTGCGGGTGAAAACTGTCGTAAAGTAGCAGACAGTTTCTTGCCGTTGGTTTAAAATGTGTGGTGGTTTTAAGACATCCATTTTCTGGGTATATATTTAAGTCTAAGAACACCAATTGGTCTCTTGATACAGTACTGGTGAATTTGAGGAAAGGGTTCTGCTGGTTGAGCCAAGTCATGAATTGTTCCGTTGATTCGATGTCCCCATTCCAAATGACTAGCACGTCATCTATGTAACATTTCCAGGTACTGATGTTGTGCCTGAAAGGATTGTCCTGGTGGAGAATTTTGCTACTCTCCAAGTGGTGTACATAAAGCCCTGCCAGACTTGGGGCGAAGGTGCTTCCCATGCTAGTACCGTGTTTTTTAACATACAGTGTGTTTTCATAATCGAAGAAATTTTTAGTTAAGGCTAGGGCAATGCACTCCATGACCAGGTTCCTTGGTGTTTGGTACTTCCATGGGTTTGAGAATAAGCCTTCCTCAATGATGTTAAGAGTCTCGTCGTGGGGTAGGCTGGTATATAAACTCTCTACGTCGAGACCTAGGAGTAATTGTCTCTCAGGATCGAAGGTAAGACCTTGTAATAGCTGCAGTACAGCTTTTGTATCTTTCAAATATGTATCTGTTTTTTTTTAATCAAAGGGCGTAAGAATGCGTCAGCAGAATTTAGACAAGGGCTCCAGGATGGAGCCTATACCCGACACTATCGGACGACCAGGGGTTGCTCCAGGTTTTTATGTATCTTGGGGATCGTGTAGAAATATGGCGTCCTGGGTGATTTTTGTATTAGGAAATCTCCCTCCTTTTTCGACACCCAGTCATGCGCTCAGGGCTTCTTCCACCATCCCCGTGATCTTTATCCTCAATGGTTCTGTTGGATCCTCCTGTGTAATCGCGTAGTTCCTTCTGTCTCCAGAAGTCTCCTGCATTCGTTGTCATAAGCTACTGATGTCTGGATAACTATGGCGCCACCTTTATCGGCTGGTTTAATTGTAATCTCTTTGTTGTCTGACAGTTGCTGTATTGCTTCTTTTTCCAATTTGGTGGTGTTCTGAAAGGAAGTATAATTCTCAGTCGTGATTCGACTTAGGTCTTCCATAACTGCCTTCTCAAAGGTCAGTAATTCAATAGGTAGTGTTGTATCGGGTGGAGTAAATGATGATTTCAGTCGTAAACCCGTATCCGAGGCTTCAAATGCCGGGGTATTTTTCTCTTTGAAAAAGCCCGTAGCTTCAGTTTCCTGATAAATTCCTGCATTTCTGCATGGATCTTGAATTTGTCTAGTCTGTTGGTTGGTACAAAGCCCAAGCCTTTCTCCAAGACTCGTTTTTGTGTTGGTGTTAGTTCCTGTGTGGTGATGTTTACCACTAGTTGCCCCTCTTGCTGGTGGACGGCTGGTTGTTGATTGAGCCGGTCATGCTTCGTGTCGAGACGCAGGGGTCCTCTGCTTCTCCTATTGTCCAGTGTACACTGTTGCCTCTCCTGTTCCTGCCTCGTCTGGGTCCTGGGCGTGATCCTAAAAAGGCGGTGGTCCGTAATAGTTCTGATCATATTCAGGTACCCATTGTGGGAAAGCACCCCCCCCAAGTGGAGGTCCAAAAGGGTATTGTTGGTAAATTGGCGGTCCTTGGTAGTTAACCCAGCCCCTCTGTCTGGGGTTGTATGGTCGTTGGTATTGTTGACCCCCTCTCTGGTACCTAGAGGTGTTTCTCTTACTGGAATTGGAACCATTGGAGCTGGTGTCAGAGACGTCACTGTCTTGATCGCTGTTGAAATCTTTCTGCACATAATCATCCCTTGTGTATGGGTTAAGCCTGGGCGTAGTTCGCGGGCGAGCGCCACGCGGCTATGCAAAGTGCAGTTCGCACTATGCGAGCTCACGCGTAGCACTACGCGAACTGCGTAGTGCACTGTTCGCAATGATTGCACAGTGCCGGATGCTTGTCCGCACTGTGCAATCATTGAAAACGGCATCTTGCACAGTGCGAGCTGTCTTTTACTGCCGCTCGAGTAGATTTTTACTCGAGCGGCAGCTTTCAACGCGGACTGGTAGTTTCTCATCGCGAGCGGTCGCGGCATACGCGACCACTCGCAATGAGAAACCTGACCTCCCGCGTTGAGAATCTCGCCGGGAGGTTTATTTTCCACGCTCGCGATCGGCAACTTGATGTTGCTGATCGCGAACGAGAAAAAGTCTCGCCGGGATGAATTTGCTTGCTCGCGGTCGCCAAATTGACGTTGAGGACCGCGAGCAAGCAAAAAATGACCGCTGCACTACGCTACACGTGTTTGCACTGTGCTACGTGCAATTCGCGCTGTGCGAAGTAGCGCAAACTTCGCAAACTACGCGAGCGTAGCGTAGTGCTTTGCCCAGGGTTAGTATGGGTAAGCTTTTTCGTGGGAAAAGCGATCTTTATCTTTTTTAAGTTTATTGTATTTACTTTGTTTGAGGGTGACCTCAAACTCCGTCATTTGTTGGTTCAGTTCCTCAAGGTGTTTTTTTAGAACTGAATGGGATTGGTAAGTTTTCAATTGTACCTCCAATTTTTGAATATCTATTTTGAGTTTTTGTGCTATTCTGGTGGCAGTTTTTATAATCAGGACTAACCAGTCTCTGGTACAATGCCACGAGATGGGTTACCAGTCCTTTTTGAAAACCTTGTCGTTCTGAAAAATGAAAGGTTTGTTGCGGACAATCAGACATTGGGGCGCCGCGTTGGCCCTCAGGTATTCGGTCATGAATAGGCCATGCAGTGCTGTTTTAATCTGTGTTCTGAGGTTAACCAATTCATCCCAGTCTGCAGTGCTTGGGCCTGTGTCAGTGCTGCTTAGTCCTTCAAAAGGATTTACTGCTGCTAAGATCCTGTCGATTTCATCTTCCCCGAAGGTAAGGCCTGCCCCATCGGCCATAGTTAGTCAGAAGTCAGTTGTCGCTGAAGTGAGCGCGTGTGTGTGTGTTAAATGTGTCCAAAAGTGTATGAAACCACCTAATGGTTGTTTCTACTAAGAAGGTTATAGTAAGAGAGGTACACTGTCAACTCTTAGTTGTCAGCCTTGTATTTTAGAGTTAACAAAACTGGAAATACCGGCAAAAACTCCCACAGCTGTGCGCTGTCTGAATATCGTAAATATCAAAAGAGGGAGTGGAGAGAGGAAGTGTCCAGAGGGACACAGGGAGTGGATTCAATCTCCCTGGCTATAATTACTAAACAAATAGAATCCACCCATAACAATTCAAAGTTGTAAAAGATGTATGGTCTTGCGGGCGATGTGTATCCTACAATGGTAGGAGGCACATTGTGTTCTAAAATACCCCTCACACACCAAAAGGGCCCTTGGTGTCATGCTTCATCATAGGGGTCTTCGCACTCCTCTACGGAGTGCGGCGTGCTACTAACCAACGAATACGCGGGAGCACTTAAAGTAACCACTATGTGTAGTGTGTGAGGCTGTGAGTGGTAGGGTCTACAGTGATTAGTGAGTGAATATTAAAAAATACCTGGCAAATGAGGACTAGAACAATTTTTAATAAACCCCTTTGCTGGTATTGTTAAAAACAGTGAAATGGAGTTTTAACATATTAATGTACGACACCTCCTGTGTGTCTGTGTCAACATGTTTCGAAGCCAAAGCTTCTTCTTCAGGACGGGTACACAGATCCCTACCCTACTCACATAAGACAGTAAATACAGTCGAAAACATAGGTCTACGCACTCCGTAGAGGAGTGCGTAGACCCCTATGATGAAGCATGACACCAAGGGCCCTTTTGGTGTGTGAGGGGTATTTTTAGAACACAATGTGCCTCCTACCATTGTAGGATACACATCGCCCGCAAGACCATTCATCTTTTTACAACTTTGAATTGTTATGGGTGGATTCTATTTGTTTAGTAATTATAGCCAGGGGAGATTGAATCCACTCCCTGTGTCCCTCTGGACACTTCCTCTCTCCACTCCCTCCTTTGATATTTACGGTATTGTGATTACTACTGTTGTGCCTATCTGCTTTGTTTAGCACCCTCCGTTGTGTTTTTACTGTTCTGCTGCTGTTGGGTTTCCATACTGCTGGGAATGTAATAGTTAATGAATTGTGAACTTGCTATGAGGAAGGTTATTGCCTTTCTCCTCGGGCTGGGAGTGGCATGGCTGGCACGAAAGTGAGTAGGTGACGAGCCTGTAATGTGCAGCAAGTAATTGCCTCACAGCTTTAGTGGTGAGTGGGGGTTTGTGTCGCAGACTCACAACTGCATAAGCATTATGTTGCACCAAGTACTTTCAACTACTGATAATTACGTTTTTTCCCCTCATTTTCTAAATCACTCACTATGAAATATGACCAGATGTTTAGCTGGATAAGTGCTGAAGCTTTTCATAATGACAATTGTGTAAAAAATAAATAAACGATGTGAATAGGGTGGCCACCTCCTTAATGGGTCATTTTGTGTCACTAAGGAGATGATTTTTATTTACCGACATTTGTTTCATAGCCTAATGGATTCTGGGTGTTGTAGTCGTCTTGCTTCCCATTGAACTAATAAAATAAACGTTCCTGAAATCCTTGATTTGTAGAAGGTTAACATGTAAGGACTGTAGACAGTGCCCATAATGCCCTGGGGTACGGTGGTCAGTCTAGGTGTGATCTGTGACACTCAAAATAAGCTACATGTGTTCTACATCAGTCAGCTCTTTTCAAGCACTCGTGCGTGTGGCGGCATCCACCTTGCGGGAGCGAGCAGCGGCGTGCAGGGGCCATCTGTTTGTAATTAGCGTGGCCGCGCGCTTGCCTGTCTCGTCGCTTTCACTTTCGTGCCCTGTAGTCAAGGACCTTATTATGGCAGTTGTACCCAGTCCAGATTAAGTTTGAAGTACATACTTTATTAATCTCAAACCTACCAAGTTGCCAGGTGAAATACTCCAGTAAAGCAAAGGACTGTATAAGAGAAAGCTTGTGACTCAGTCAAGATGCAACACTTGCACTCGAGTCAAATAGAACTGTCTCTTACCTTTTTTTCTTCATTTAGAAAGCTCTTCTTTCAGCACCCTTATCAGGTTGTGTGGAGCGATTTTAATTCTATATAGTTGTGACGTCATACTAGTGGAGAATTGCAAAGAAAGTTACTCTTCCCCTTAAAATGAAAGGAACAACCCAAAGAGGCCTGCGGTGTTCATTAACAGGATGCACGCTGCTGCACACTGATGCGGCGGAGCGGACTGCGCATGATCTGCAGTGGCCGCGGAACACTGCGTAGAGCCAAGGCTACCATTTAACTGGACTCCTGCTAGCCTCCTTTCTCTTGCCGTTGGCCTCTAAATTGGAATGCACAGTGCTATGAAGTAGCTGTATGGTGACGCGAGGCGCTCAACAAACTCTTCTGATTAAATACAAATATTTCTAGCTAGCCTTTCAGACTCCCACATAAAGGGCATAAGAGCATTTGGAGAAGTTTCCTATGTATTGTTATAGAAAAATTAACGGCAATATTTTTACTCATTAAAGAATCGCAGTGCTGCAGAATCATATAGGCACAATGAAGGACTGCCAAGGGCTTGTCGCATCTCACATGGATCAACATTTGCAAAATAGTTCAAGTGAAAAACGCGCATCTGCTAAGTAGCACACGCATACGAGACAGAAGGCAGCAGTCTTCACTTGCAAAACTTCATCAAATTTGTCTTTGTGCGATATTTACCAAAGATCTGCTCTATAGCTATAACTCTTTCTCCTGCTCACTTCATATAGCGCCAACACAACTCCGGTGTTTGTGCGCTATGCAGATATAGGTTTAACACAGCAACATTATCCATTTCAATGTCAAGATACTTAGAACTGGAGGCTTCACCTATAATATTAACCTATTTCAAACACATTTTGCTCCGATGTCCTTGGCTTACCCACAAAAACTACACAATGGTTTGTTTTTTCACAAACAAAATCCCTTCAAATGTAGGTAGTCACGTGATGATGATATACAATCACACGTAATGACTGCGGTTATTATATTTTACACACTTCTAAAAGGTTTTGTCGTTTTGTCCAACCAAACTGCAACCCTCAGAACAGCAGGACTGCTTCGAGGATACCCTCATAGAAGATGAAAAGATCACCAAGTTATTTATGACTCCTATGTTGATGAGATGCTGGAGTGTTTTGTAAGACTGGCCTACATACTTCAAACCTGTTTCCTTTCGGTTCAAAATATTTCTGCTTCTTCTAAGTGCTAAATATATCTTATGTAATTAATAATTTGAAAAAAAGAATGGAGAATAAAAACAAAAACTTCTTTCACTAGCAGGCTTTTAAAACTGCAGAAACTATGTCATTTTCTTTTTTAACAACAGAAATGCATATAGCTACCTGTAGAAAGTCGTGTAACACCATTTGTATCTTTCAAGAATAATTTTTCAACCACAGGGTATTCATATTATTCTTACCACTTATGGAAAAAGAATACCAAACATGTCGTCTTTGTCTAATTTATAGCGTTTTTAACAAAAAAAAATGTTTTGTCCAAATTTTAAACAAATGTTACAAATCAGAGGTACCACACTGGTCAGAACTAGTTTAAAGTTTATTCAACTGTCCAGAAGGGAGGGTAGAGAGAGAGAAAACAAGCATTGGCATAGCCAATAGGTCTCACCTTTGGGACCTTATAAGTGTTTAGCCATGCAACAGTTGATGTTGTTGCACCAAGGATATTGTGCTGCATAACTAAACACTTATAAGGTCCCAAAGGCGAGACCTATTGGCTATGCCAATGCTTGTTTTAAATAGGTTTGGCTATGGAGCCTTCCAATGAAATATAGTAAACCTCAGTTTTAGGTACTCAGACAAACAAATACACAAAGATTTGTGCCCATCAGCCACTGTTTAACTCGGCATGTTATCTGTTCCCAGTGGCGTAGCTAGGGGGGCGGTCTGCCCTGGGGGGCACTCTCTTTGGGGGCGGCGGAGTTGAGCAAGTCGTATCTGTTGACTACCACCATTCCCCAGCCCCCGAGAACAAGTGGGCCGCCACACACCGCCCGGAGAACAAGTTGTCCATTGGCCGCCACCCCCAAGCCCCCGCTCTTACCTGCATGGGCAGCAGACTTAGGGGCTGCCCCAAGTGGCAGTAGGTCTAGCTATACCTGTCTGTCCCTGTAGCTCTACACCGCTTAAGCAATGCAAATGTTGATTTAGCATCTTTAAATGACAACCAATTTTCTTGAGGAGAAAACAAAGGAACTAGACTGTAAGTTAACCTGCGTGGCTGGAATACCATACAAACTATCTAAGTACGCTATCCAGGTGTCCTCCGCAATCATGCAACGAAGGACTCCCGGAGAGCTCTAGCTATCGCTATTTACTTTTTTTCAAAATTTCTTTTGATCACCAGCTTCAATTGCCTCATTGATTTAATTCCAGTGTTTGTAGAAGTCCTCAGCATTGTTTTCCTCTAAGGAACTGCTTTTATTAATTGGACATACGCTTGACCTCTTCTTTTAAACTACTGGGTAAGCCTTGCCTATATATTTTGGTGGCTCTCCTCAGGATGCTTTTGAGTTTCTGTCATGTGGAATCATACCACTTTTGAGAAGCTGCCCTTGCTGATTCCTTTAGCCGTAGTAAATACTTATTTACATTTACACGCATGCAAGACAACACATTTTGCATCAAAGTATTGTACCATGCTATTCTATTTCACTTGCCTCCTGATCTATATCAATACACTTCATAACATGATAGGAGTCAAGAGGTTGAAGGTGATCCAGCGTCAATCAGTGGTCAATATCACAACCTCTAGTACAGGCCCAATACACACCTACCCCACATAACCCACTGAAATGCCGCTGTATGATTTTTCTCAGTTTATCAAGACTAAATGAACACTAATGGAAATCAGCTGTTCATTATTCAGGCTCGTATCTGACACTCTAAAATAAATAATTGAGCCTGCATGTCAACTTCTTTCCTCTGGTCGATGGACCAATAGTTGAGAAGTTGATGGTAATAATAGTACTATCTATCTATCTAAAAATGTCACTAAATAACCACAAACTCAATGAAAGGTTAATAGTGTTTATCACCAAATAATGTAAAAATAAGAGCTCAAACATGTACAGAGTCACAGAGAGAAAAATGCATTAATCACAGAGAGAGAACATATACCAATGCAAACAGTGTCAAACTCATATCAAATTGAATAAATGCACTTGAAAGGAGTGGATAGGCGAAGAGACAAAAGTTTCAGAGACAAAATACATTTTCAAATTATTATGCAAAATACTGTTCCTTTAGCTAATACTAACCTAAGGAAATAGAGGAAATACCACCCCCTGGCCACGGAGATAGTAAGGGGTCCCCTGGGATAGGTTCAGGGAACAAAGATTAGATCAGGATACTGGAATGCGGGAAACAGGAACAGGAAACAGGTAGGCCTCTATCAGCAAACCGACGGACAGCAACGATCTCCCTCTACTCTCGAACAAAACCTCCTTTCACACCCCACTGGAACACCCCAGTTATACCCTAAAACTTACATGTCCAACCCACAGTAGTTGAAACATTTACGAAAACTCAGTCTCTCATTGGCTGTTTCGGGGGGTGTTCTATCACACCACCATAGTCATGATCATTACTTCTTTGCATTCTTTGTCTAATATTCTCCCATAACACTTTATTCACACATTTCCTCGAGAAGGCAAACTGTTTCCATTTTAACATTTTTATTATTCACCACTGCCGCTTTCGACCGAAGAAGTTTGTACACTTCCTTTTATTCCCATGGCTGTCTTTCCGTTCTTTGGCAGACACGCAACATTTTTTTCCGAAGGTCAACAACACCAGCCTTCGCCACTTCTCTTCTCTCTCTGTCAGAGCTCGATTTTCCTGCATTAATTTATTTCGATTCGGTTTTAACCCTTAACATTCATGCAGAAATATAGGCCCATTCTTTCTTCTAAAACGAATGAGAACACAGACATTATTATTTTCACGCAATGTACTTTTCTCTGTTTACCTCCCACCATTTCACTAACCTTAAGTTACGTTTTCAAGCAAAAGCATTATTGTGCAAAAGCAGCGTTATTTTATTAATTTTAGAAGCGGAATGAAAAATGAGGCCTTGTCTTTCATGCATTAATCTTAGCATTAGTGCACGCATGCGCAAAGCATTTCCCAATGTATTGGTGTTGGTGCATATTTATTAACACATCACGCTATTAGTAAATGTCACGGGGCGTTAATTCGAGCAGGTTCTATTTCATAAAACCCTGCTCCATCAATTCCCCCTTTTGATGGCATTTTTGAGCCATCACAAAACACCCATCATCCCATTTGCCACCTTTTATTTTCATCTAAAGGCTTGTACTCTTTTCCCTCTTCATCATTCTCTCATCTAAATCTTTCATTGTTTCATAATATTTTCCTCTCATATCTTCTAATTCTATCTCTTCTCTCTTTCTCGCTTTACGTTTATTGTCTGATTCTATCATCTTCTTCTTTCCACATCTACACTTACAAGATCTATATGTCATTTTTTTTTTTTTTTCCCCACTGCTCCCCACCCAGTGCCCCCCTCCCTCACCTCCCTTAGTGAACCCTTCCCTGGAGAACCCCCCTCTTCCTTTCTTTGGCCTCCACTAAGGCCTATGGGGCTGACTATAAAGTTTTTTCAAAAATATTAGCAGAGAGGCTGAATGGTGTTGCAGAGCATCTGCTTCATAGAGACCAAAAGGGGTTTGTGAGAGGGAGGGGAATAAGAGATTTAATTTTTAACTTAATCGGGGCAATTGATATAGCCACCTTGCACAAGATCCCTTTAGCTGTAATTACTATTGACGCAACAAAAGCATTTGATAGAGTAAATTGGGCTTACTTACAATATATATTAAAAGCGAATAATCCATGGAAGAATTTCTGCAGGGCAATCTCTCTAATTTATAAAACACCTATAGCCAGAATTTTTGTAAACGGCAATCTTTCTGCTCCAGTGATAATTCAGAGAGGCACACGGCAGGGATGCCCCTATCCCCATTGTTATTTAATCTATATATAGAACCGTTGGCTGAAAAGATAAGGACACACCCAAACATAGCTCCATTTAAATTCAGAGAGTGGGAGAGAAAGGTTGCGTTATATGCAGATGATTTAATGATTTTTACATTGGATCCAAATACCACTATTCCATTATTGTATGAAGAAGCAAAACTTTTTGGGCGAGTATCAGGTTATGAAATTAATGCACCAAAACCGAATGTATGATATGGAATTTGGAAGCATGTAATTTCCCGACTAAAAACTATGAGGTATCTAGGGATAACAGTAGCACAAAATATAGATAAAATCGCAGATATAAATCTCCAAAGGGTTAGAGGAGAAATCCTCAATTCTCTAACAGGATGGGCATACTTACCCTTGACTCTCATAGGCAGACTGAATTTAATAAAGATGATGCTGTTGCCCAAAATAATTTTTATATTGCAAAATATCCCGCTCCCATTTAATGAAGGTACTCTGAAGTCTCTCCAGTCGAAGTTGAATAGCTTCATCTGGGCTTCAAAACCAGTCGAATATCATGGAAGAAGTTAAGAAGAAAGAAGAGTAAGGGTGGTTTGTGCCTCCCGGATTTGATATTATATGCCAGGGTTTTTTCATTAAAGACCGGGAGAATGCTTATAGAGCTACCAGATGGCTCGGATATTGGTGTAATGTTTGGGGTAATGCTCTCAGATGTTGAAGGAGATAGTCATGGTTTCTTATATAAATATGGAGACCCAAGATCTTTTAAGAAAGTACGGTTGAAAATATTAAATGGCTTGGTCAGCACTTGGGCCAAGATTAGGAAAGTTTTAAATTAGCTATTTTAGTGCCCTAGCGCCAATTTGGAATGCCCCAGGCTCACCAGGATGGACTAGAGACTCTTAGGGGCCGATTCCGATCTCGGCCGGTAGGGCTCCGAATCGGATTCGGCTTAACCGGATCCGATTCGGAGCCCTATTGCCCGACCGATTCGTACGCGTGTCCGGGCGAGCGAGTACGATGCGAATCGCCGACCGACTCGTCCGGGCGTCCCGACCGCTCCGACTGACTCGTTCCTCGGATCTAACCGCATCGACCGACTCGCTCGGACTCGACTCGCACCGCACAATGGAGACGTTCCCTCGACCGGGTAGAGTACGATGCGCGCCGCGAGCAGTCCGACCGAGCCGCGCACTCCGGCTCGAAAGAGCATTCGGAGCCATACATTGGGGGTCCGTGTCGGACCCCCCTGTACGCGTACCCGTGCGAGTCGCACACAGGGGGGACCCATGGGTCCCCCCTACATGTGCGTGTACGGCGCGAGTCGCTCGCCGCGTACACGCTGTAGGGGGCGCCTTGTCCGCTTTGCACCCATTGAGTCAATGGGAGCCTGCGTACGCGCTGTACGACAGGCTCCCATTGACTTCAATCGGGAGTCCGACCGACTCGAGTCTGATGGCATACGTGCCCATCGTACTCGTTCGGTCGGGCTGCACAGGTCCGATTCGGTCGGAAATCTCTCCGGGTCCGGCTCGGTCGGAGAGATTTCCGGCCCGAATCGGAATCGGCCCCTTTGTCTTTGCCTTTAATTGAAGCTGGGATCCGGCAATGGGGACAGTTGATACCGGAAGGATCTCTCCTGACCTGGGAAGAGATTAATTTACTTACGGCGAATAGATTATCTAAATTCAAATATTGGCAAATTAAAAACTGGCACCAGACGTTTGGAATGGAGGTGGGCAGGACAAATGAACTACAGAACATATTGGCACAAAGACCAATAAAGAGGAAAGAAGTGGCAATGCTGTATTGGTTACTGCTCGAGTTGGAGGATGGAGAGTTTAAATTACCAACGGAGCTGTGGGAAGAGAGCTTGCCGAGAAGCAGCCCTGAAAATTTATGGCAAGTATCTCACGACATATTATATTCTACAGTTAAACCCTGCAAATTTAAGAAGGAATTATCTTTTTCTGTTCACAGGGTATTCTGGACTCCTTTAAAACTCTCGAATTCGCAACTGGTCCCATTCCAAAATGTCCCAAGTGTTTCCAGACTAAGGCGGATGATGTGCATATGTTTCTAACTTGTCCTAAGTTGAGTTACTTCTGGACAGAGGTAAAAAGGGGTTTGGAAGGCATTTTTGGTGTAAATATTCAGGTAAGCATAACTGTAACATTAGTTATGTTTGGATTGTTATCTCATTACCAAAGCCTTAAAAGGAGGAAAATCAGCTCTGTCTGTATTTAATGCTTTTGGCAAGAAGGGAAATATGTAAAAATGGGTTAATGAAATTCCACCAACTTTTTAGATTGGGTGATCTCCATTAAATATATAATGAAGTTAGATAGGGCTGGATCAGATAAAGATATAAAAACCTTTTGGAGTTTATGTGAGAAATGGCTAACCAGTTTGGATTAATAAGATAACATCTGTCCAATGATTACGCCTTTACACTAAATAACGACGTTTCTCCTTGGTTTCTGTGAGGTGCCCCGGTCGAAACAGAATTCTGTTATTGAGAGACTATGGGGTCGATTCCGATTCGGGCCGGAAAAAGCACCGACCGACTCGGATCCGGAAAAAATACCGACCGACACGTACCCGTGGCGCACGACACGCCAAGTACGATGCAAGCGCGAAAAATCCGACCGACACGCATCCAAACAAAGTCGACCGACCCGAGCCGCACGGAAAGCAGCAATCCGGCCGGAAAACACGCAAATCCAACCGACCGACACGCACTCGGAACAAATCCGACCGAAACGTACACGCGAACTCCAAACCGCAAAGTACGATGCAAGGCGCGAACACCACGAGCGAGTCGGACGGAGGCCAAGCCGTACGACCGACACGCATACAAAACCGAGCCGAAGCAACACAATACACCGCGACCGACGCGTACGCAGCATAGAAAACTGCACAAACACAGCGTGAACGAAACGGAGAACACCGTACGAGACCAATGCAGGATCCGACTCGGTCACAAGAACGTTTCCAACATACACAAACAGCACAAAGGAAAAATCACCCAAAAAAGGCCAAACAAGCAATTACCAAGCCAATAAATACTGGGGGTGGGGACAGAGAACAAAGACACACCCACAACTCCACCTATATAAAGGACACAAATCACTACCATGAGCCTTTGCAAATGCCATTCCACTGCCAGCACCCAAGAGAAAGCAACCACACACCCACAGCTCATCCCTCACACAAGCCACACACCATCAGCACACCAACAAATACCTACCTCACATACACCCAGCAAAACACACACTCACACACCCTCACCTGCACACCAACACACACATCACCCACCATCACCACCCATCACCATGCCCCCAAGAAGAATCACAAGTTCCTAGATAGTGAATTGAAGTCATGGTAGACGAGATCCTCAGGGTGGAGCCACAGCTGTTTGGCACATTGGTCCAACAGACCCCCATGTCGCAGAAAACCAAGATGTGGGAGAGGATCATCAACAGGGTGAACGCCCAATCACCATGTCGGCGCACAAAGACCGACATCCAGAACAGGTGGTATGACGTGCGCAGGAGGGTACGGAAAATGCTGAAGCAAGACTACATCAACAGCCAACACACCGGCAGTGGCCCTCCTGCCAAGCCAATATACCTCAGGCCCTGGGAGGAGAAGGTGCGGGCCATCCTTCCGCCAGTGAGCGTATATGGACTAGAGGACATCCCAGAGCCTGGTGAGTACACAACAAATGTACACAATATACTGCCACAAAACACACACATCACTGTCAAGGGAGAGTCAAACCATGCACTCATAGCAATTACACAGCAACCAGAACAGAATCATCCCAAAATGTGTATGTCAGTCAGATAAACACAACACATGCCATCAAAAAAGTCACATCCAACTGTGCCATCACATGTACAAACAACTACAACTACAGCGAGGCAGTGGCACAAATAGAACTAACAAACACATCCAGACATGTAGCCACCACAACAACACCAACACACAGTGAAGAACACTCAAAGGAAGGAATTCTGTGTATGCTGGCCAAGTCAGTGTAGCCAATAGCATCATGGGAGTCGCAGTCACACATATTGCCCCCCCACAACTGCCCCATCAACACCACCATGAACCATGCGCACATCACAGGGAGTGGAGAAGGACTCACAACATGGCTGACACTGGCTACTGCTGTGGGGAGCACAAGGCCCTGCTGGCAACTGTGCACCAACAAACAGCAGGACACCACTGACTGACATCCTGAGAGACAACTTCCACTGCCTGCAATGCAAGCACGTTCCATGGTGGGATATCTGGCTGGCTGGGTGGGAAGGAGGACTTGCAGCACTAACCATAGTCACAAGCACCTCCCCTCACACACACCCCAACACAAACTCCACAGAACCCACCTGGTAGAATGCAATGCCCCCATCCTAACACAAGATCCCACAAAGAACCACCACCCTGGGTTATGTTGTGTGAAGCACAGGGACACTCTTGGGACTCTTAGCCAAACAACTGCCAGGACAACACTCCCAGCCATCCTGTCAGCACAGCCAGCCCACCCCACAGGGAAGCAGAATCAAAAGGAAGGAAGCATGGGCATGCTGGGAAGGGGGTGGAGGCAATAGCATGATGGGAGTCGTAGTCACTGATATTGGTCACCCCCACAACTGTCCCATCAACACCACCCTGAACCATGCTCACATCACAGGGAGTGGAGAAGGACTCACAAGATGGCTGACACTGGCTACTGCTGTGGGGAGCACAAGGCCCTGCTGGCAACTGTGCACCAACAAACAGCAGGACACCACTGACTGACATCCTGAGAGACAACTTACACTCCCTGCAACGCAAGCACGTTCCATGGTGGGATAACTGACTGGCTGGGTGGGTGGGAAGGAGGTCCGGCTGCCAACCAAACACAACCAATGCAGACCATGTTCACACCCCAGAAAATACATAGAAATGCCCAAATAATGCAGGACAATGTGCCACACCAATATCAACCCCTGACTGTGACGACTCAGGACAATGCAATGTACAGGCCCGCACCCAGAGGCACAGTCACAACTGTCATGTGTGTCTACCATTGATGCCTGCAGAAACATGACATACATTGTTTGTGTCTCCCAAAAACAGGTGATGATGGGGACACAGCAGCAGACGCTGAGGAGTCCCAGTCCCAGGCTCAAGAGGATGCCGAGCTCACTGGCGTCGTACAGCCTCTGTCCTCCTCGGACGATGAAGAACAACCTGGCACATCCGGTGCAAGTCAACATGCAGCACCAGCAGGACCACCAGCTGCAGCACCAGCAGGACCACCAGCTGCACCCCTGCACCCACCCCTACAACGACTGTCACCACGAATACCATCCCGGCCGACATGGACAGAATAAGGAGCAACACCAGCACAGTGACCCTGGACCAACCTGGGGCCATGGACACCACCACCACCACCAACCCCCAAGGTGGACCAGGGTTATCTGTGCGTGCCACTGCACACACTGCACATGTCAGCAGGGGTGGTGGGAGGGGTGGGAGACAGAGGTCGCTGCTTGCAGACGTTGCTGGTGTGCATGATGACCCACAACTGGTACGCATAGCTGATGCGTACCAGTCCAGCACCGGAGAGCTCAGCCAGGTAGTGGGGCTCCTCAGAGACATTAAACAGCAGCAGGCTGCCCATCATGCCCGCTTGGACTCCCACATGTCCCACGTGGAGTCACACATGTCCCGTGTGGACTCACACATGTCCCGCGTGGAGTCCAAGTGGGATGCACTGCATGAGATGACGGCGGTGCACAGGGAAATTTTACAATGCCTCCACCAGATGAACAGCAACCAGTCCACACCTCCCTGTGTGCCAACAACATCTGGTGCCGAACAAACTGCAACTGCCACAGGGAGGGAGGAGGACTCTGGCGGAGAGTCCCCTGCACCGCAGCAGCCTGTACTTGAGGCCCCCCAAGAAGAGGGGTCGTCCGAGGAGGGAAAAGTGAGAGGCCGATGGCCAAGCGCAACTCCCAGGAAGCCTGAACCTGTTCTGGATGTTCGCCTTTGTGCACAGACTGTTCACCCTGTTGACGGCAACACTACTCCCACACATTGCATGGGGAGTACAAGTTGGACCAATGTGTCAGACAACTGTGGCCCCGATACTGGGGATCCTGTCTACCCGGACTTTCAATTCACCTAGGAACTTGGGATTGCAAGATTCATGTACAGCACAACCCATCCTATGCACTATTAACACAAATGTATCACAATAAACACACTAATACACCATACTTGCCTCTGTCGTGATTCCAACGTGGGTGCTGTTATGGGGATGATGAACTGCAAAATTACACTGTGTATGCGAACTGCAACAGCAAGGACAACACAGGCATGTGAGTACAGGAAACGTGACACACATGAGGGAGACACACCACCAGGGCTACATGACACATACACACCTAGGCCATCTGACTCATTGCCAACACTGATGTTGCCAGGGAAGACGGTGCAATGCACAGACACCACACCCATTCCCAGTTGTAGTCAAGTAGCCCACAGGTGCAGTAAGCAAATGGCAGTCAAATATGTGACCACAGACAACGCACATCACAAAGTGAAGCACAGGTTTATTACACAGTTGCAACATGCCGTAACCACTACAGATGCAAGGTAACCCCACCTGGCAGCGGGCACACAGTCAACAACTGTAGACGGAAGGAAGTCCATGGGTGTGGCGCACATCACCTGTAGGGACACAACAGCTACCAGCCTGGATGTGCAATCACGTCGCCGGTGGACACAGTTGACCAAACGAATCTAGAAAGTACCCTGTGAAGGACAGAAATGACACACAGTCAAAAGCAATGGAGTACAGGACAGAACAGCAAAACACATGCACAATACATGTTACAAGATACCCACCCAGAACCAAGTTAGCATGTCAACACTGTTAGGGAGTACAGCCCACCTGTCACCACACATCGCAACACACATCCAGTCATGTGGCCCATGGACACACTCCCACAGCACCAGAGCACCACCCACACATCATGCCAACTCACATCATTGACATGACACCTCAGGATACTCACATTCAGCTAAAGAAGTTGGTGATGAGCTGTGTGCGGACATCACCATCACCATCATCATCATCATCATCGCCACTGGCATCGTGGTCCAGGCCAGGATCCTCCACAGGTGGCGGATGTTGGTCATTGTCATCCTGGATGAGAGGCAACTCCTTCCGCACTGCCAGGTTGTGGAGCATGCAGCAGACGATGATAATCTTGCACACTTTCGCAGGGGCATATGGGAGGGACCCTCCGGTCTTGTCCAGGCAGCGGAGCGGCTCTTCAGGAGACCAAAGGTCCGCTCAATCACTCTCCTGGTCCGACCATGTGCCTCATTGTAGCGCATCTGGGCAGGTGTCACAGGGTTCCTGAGGGGTGTCAGCAACCACGGCATGTTGGGGTATCCCGAGTCACCTACGGACAGACAAGTGCACATTAGCTGACTTGGAACAGTGGGCGGAATACTACAGATCAGATCACACACAATGGCACAAAGTCAGTACACACCGACAAGCCAGGCACGCTGGTTCTGCATCTGTGCCATCATCCTGGGGATGCGACTACTCCTCATCACAAAGGCATCATGTGCTGAACCAGGGAAACGGGCACACACGTGTGTGATGAGTCATGTCTGCAAGACACACCACCAGTGCATTGACCGAGTGGTAGTGCTTAGTGGTTCCTGTGAGGCCTGCTCCTGGGCCTGTGGTGGTACTAAAGCCACATGTGTCCCATCAATGGACCCAATTACATGCGGCATCCTCCCCAGGGCATAAAAGTCACTCTTCACGTCAGTGAGTCGTCGCAGTCTAGGGAAATAGATGTACCGGTTCAGGAAGAGCAACATTGCCGCCATAACATCGCGGAGCACACGGCTGAACATGGTCTGTGACATCCCACCAGCAGTCGCCACAGTATGTTGGAAGGTACCAGTGGCAAAGAAGTGTAGGGCTGCCATCACCTTCACCTTGGGGTCAGCGCTGTAGGATACGGCCGGCCAGGCTGCAAATGTGGGGACAACTGCACTGCCAAATCCTCAATCAGCTGCCTGGTGAAGCGGTACCGTCGGATGCTGTCCCGTTCCACCATCGTTGCCAGGTCTGGGAATGGCCGATGGACAGCAGGAGCCCTGCAGTGCAGAGGAGAAGTAAGCAAGATTGTCAGTCACCCCACATATGCGGCATTGAACACACTCAAGATCCCAACATACATCATTATGAGGCACAACTACATGAAGTGTGCAGTACCGGAAGGACATGTATGGTACATACATGGCCAACATCTGTCAACACGGTCCAACAGGTGGCATCAATTAGTCCCAGGTTGGCCCATTGGATATCATGAGGCCGTGTCACAGTTCCCATCTCCTGCTGCCGTGTCACAATAACCCCCACAGGGACATGTGAGGACAGATGTGCCCCAGGCACCACAGCTCAACGACAGGTACATTCCCAGGGACCCTGTAATGCCACATGGACACTGGCATTACATGGAGTATCATGTATACACCACAGCAAAACAACCATGACCCCCACAGGTAGTGGCCCCACTTGCCACGGCAGGACAGACATGGACGTCTGTGACACACACGCACAACATCAGAGTCCATGCACACACAACGTGGATGTGGAGACTGTCTCCCATTGTGCACATGAAATCAGAGACATTGTAAACACCACATGCACAAAGACTGTGGAGGACCATCACTATTGTGCCACTGGGACACCCTGGCTCAAACATACCGTCCCACATGGGACTCACGGGATATGTGACATGACATACACATACACCACTGTGAAATGTGACCATGGCACATGCACAGATATGAACAGTTGCACATCACAGTGGTCACGTACACGTAACACCCAGGATCCTGTCCCCATGAACACGTGCACAGCCTGGGGGTGGCTGCCCACAGGTGACACCCACAGGACAACATGTACACCAACATACACACAATAGGAAATGCAGCCTTACATGCCTAATGATAAAGTTTGGACAGGCTGTCGTGATGTAGGTGTGCCCCTCACTCCCTGGGAGCTATCTGTGGCTGGCATATGTCCATCTGAGACAGGCATGCTGACATATGCCAGTCACATGTACAGTGATGCGTTGAACAGCAATGGACCGATCGGTGCCTCCGGCCGGCCCATTGCTTTCAATGTGCGGGTGCGCGTGTACCCCTGTGCGCGTTGAACTGCAATGGACCGATCGGTGCCTCGGCCGGCCCATTGCTTTCAATGTGTGCGGGTACGCGTTGTACCCCTGTGTGCGTTGAACAGCAATGGACCGACCGGTGCCTCCGGCCGGCCCATTGCTTTCAATGTGTGCAGGCACGCGTTGTACCCCTGTGCGCGTTGAACTGCAATGGACCGATCGGTGCCTCCGGCCGGCCCATTGCTTTCAATGTGTGCGGGTACGCGTTGTACCCCTGTGCGCGTTGAACAGCAATGGACCGATCGGTGCCTCCGGCCGGCCCATTGCTTTCAATGTGTGCGGGTACGCGTTGTACCCCTGTGCGCGTTGAACTGCAATGGACCGATCGGTGCCTCCGGCCGGCCCATTGCTTTCAATGTGTCGCGGTACGCGTTGTACCCCTGTGCGCGTTGAACAGCAATGGACCGACCGGTGCCTCCGGCCGCCCATTGCTTTCAATGTGTGCGGGTACGCGTTGTACCCCTGTGCGTAGTTGAACAGCAATGGACCGATCGGTAGCCTCCGGCCGGCCCATTGCTTTCAATGTGTGCGGTACGCGTTGTACCCTCTGTGCGCGTTGAACAGCAATGGACCGATCGGTGCCTCCGGCCGGCCCATTGCTTTCAATGTGCGCGGTACGCGTTGTACCCCTGTGCGCGTTGAACTGCAATGGACCGATCGGTGCCTCCGGCCGCCCATTGCTTTCAATGTGTGCGGGTACGCGTTGTACCCTGTGCGCGTTGAACAGCAATGGACCGATCGGTGCCTCCGGCCGGCCCATTGCTTTCAATGTGTGCGGGTACGCGTTGTACCCCTGGTGCGCGTTGAACAGCAATGGACCGATCGGTGCCTCCGGCCGGCCCATTGCTTTCAATGTGTCGGGCACGCGTTGTACCCCTGTGCGCGTTGAACAGCAATGGACCGATCGGTGCCTCCGGCCGGCCCATTGCTTTCAATGTGTGCGGGCACGCGTTGTACCCCTGTGCGCGTTGAACAGCAATGGACCGATCGGTGCCTCCGGCCGGCCCATTGCTTTCAATGTGTGCGGTACGCGTTGTACCCCTGTGCGCGTTGAACAGCAATGGACCGATCGGTGCCTCCGGCCGGCCCATTGCTTTCAATGTGTGCGGGTACGCGTTGTACCCCTGTGCGCGTTGAACAGCAATGGACCGATCGGTGCCTCCGGCCGGCCCATTGCTTTCAATGTGTGCGGGTACGCGTTGTACCCCTGTGCGCGTTGAACTGCAATGGACCGATCGGTGCCTCCGGCCGGCCCATTGCTTTCAATGTGTGCGGGTACGCGTTGTACCCCTGTGCGCGTTGAACAGCAATGGACCGATCGGTGCCTCCGGCCGGCCCATTGCTTTCAATGTGTGCGGGTACGCGTTGTACCCCTGTGCGCGTTGAACAGCAATGGACCGATCGGTGCCTCCGGCCGGCCCATTGCTTTCAATGTGTGCGGGTACGCGTTGTACCCCTGTGCGCGTTGAACAGCAATGGACCGATCGGTGCCTCCGGCCGGCCCATTGCTTTCAATGTGTGCGGGTACGCGTTGTACCCCTGTGCGCGTTGAACCGCAATGGACCGATCGGTGCGCACCCATTGACAATGGGCTTGCCTGGCAACGGACGCGTTTTGAATTTCGAACGAGTCGGTTGCTGGAAAATCAGTTGGTCACCCACAACAATGTTGCAAAATCATGTATGTCATGAAGTTGAAGATTTGAAGGATGCTGTGGGCGTGTTTTGGTGCTGCTATTCCATGGATTGGCCAGATTCAGAAGATGCAAACGACTTGGACCTATCACTTTGGACACAAGGGACAGTATCTGCCTCTCCAGCACATATATATTGCTGGCTGTTCCCCTGAGAGCCCATTTGCCTGCACTACATGCTCCAAGACGACATCTGCCACTGCACTGCTGCTGTCTCTGCCCCTCTGGACCCTGCAATGGCACGTACTGTGGAGAGAGCCCCAGCCTTCAGCCTTGAAGAGAACCAGGCCCTGCTGGACAGCCTACTTCCACAGTACAGCAAGCTGTATGGGACACCAGGGGAGCAGGTGAGTGTTCTGTGCACTGCCTTTCTGAATGTGCATTTTGTCTGACTAGCAAGGCTGAGAGTCTGCACGCCACTGGCTAGCAGGCTCACTGAGTAGTTGTCACCCTCCATAGTGTGTAGTGACTTGCACTGGACAGGTATGGTGCAGTGACAGTGCATTTGAACATGGTTTTACTTCCCATGCAATGATACCATGTAGTGACGTCTGGCAAACTGTCCATGGTCAGCTTTGCACTGCCTGTGTACATCATGTGCCCCTGTGATTGAGACATGTATATACAACTGTGTCATGCACGGATATGTTGCATGTGTGGTAATGGCCTTTTCACTTTGTCATCCTCACAGGTTAATGCCCATCGGAAGCAGGAAATCTGGAAGGACATCGTCCGGGCTGTCCGGTCCGTGGGGGTCTACAAGCGCCGGATCCGCAACTGCCAGAAGAGGTGGCAGGACCTTCGGGGCTGGACCCGGAGGATTGCACGGGTCCAGCTGAAGCTGTCGCCTCCTCGCAGGAGGGGCGGAACACGGACCCTGACCCCCACATGCTCCAGATCCTGGCGGTGGTGTTTCCAGACCTGGATGGGCAGCTGAAGGCCAGACAGCAGCAAGGAGGGGTGAGTCAAAGACTGCACTGTGAACTCTGTATTACATGCTTTGTGCCCTCCTCTGGCCTGGTTCAACTGCCACAGTGCAGCAGTCATGTTGTCCAGGAGCCATGTCCCTCTATTGTGCACTGCCCACTGCTCATCTGATACCCAGGTGTGGCCCTTACAGTCAGGGAATTGTGTCACTTGGGACTGTGTCCTTGCAGTTTGCTTCACTAAAGGTGGGGGACAGCATCTGTTTCCCTAACTCTGTTGTGGGCATCATGGGTGGGTCCATTGTTCACACAACGCCTGGGTTTGGACATGTGATCTGCGTGTTGCTCTGATATGCGGTTCACTTGCTGAGCTGAGCCACCACATGTGCCTGGGGTATGTGGCACACGCCCATGCAGCGGGTGGGAACAATGTTTGTGCCCCAGGAGTGTGCAGATTACGTGTGTCACACATACATAGCCAGCTATCCACTGTCCAGGGCACATCCCTCATTCATGTGGAGCAGGACAGTCATGCCTACTCCAGACCATGCAATGCACTCTGTACTCCCACTCCCGTGTATCAGCTGACACATTGTGCACAGTGATTTGACCCCTCCGGTGTCTGCCTCTGTGTCAGTGTGCTGTGGATTAGTTGCCAGGACTGCTGGGGTGTTTCTTGGTAGGGGCTCAGCATGCCCCTGGAGATGTGACCATAGGAGACGGTACTTGTGTGTCACATAGGTGTTTGATCAGCTGCCCGTGCAGACTGGGGTATGCGAATGTGATGTTCAGGCAGCTGTTCCCCATTCACAGCAAATTGTGAGGGGCTCAGGTTCAGAGGGTAGTGTCACAGGTCTCCCATATGTCCAATAGGTGTGACCTGGACAGATGAGGGTTGAGATGATGTGTTGTGTGGGGGATCTACATGTGCACTTGTGCAGCTCCAGGACTTGCATTCCCCATGACCTACTATTGTGACACAGTGCATAGTGTTGTTGTCTGGCTGCCAAGTCATACATCACTGAGACAGTGATGTATGACTTAACAGTCATGCCTCTGCCATGGCATGTGTCAACTTATTTGTGGTCCTGCAGGGGAGTGACATGTGCTACATGCACACCATAGTGGCGCTGGCTATCAGGACATGGGTGCATCATGGTGTCTGTCGCTGGTATGCATCACATGCATTTCCTATTTGACTCTGGGCATCCCTTTCATCCGGAAACCTGTACTGACTCAGTGGCAAGAGCTGTGATGTGTCCACACCGTGTCCTCTGCACTGTCCAACTACTGTGTACTTGGTGCATGTGTCCACACTGGGGTGTTGCAATCCAACAGACACCAGACAGATGGGTGCAAGGCCATGTGGGATGTGAGTGCCATGCTTGGCATCAGACTGACAATTGGCTTCTCCAGTTCAGTTAGGGCACTTTTAGCAATGTACAACTAATGATGCCAGGGCTTGCTCTGTGATGTGCTGTGCTCACAGTGGTGTGTGCGTTTTGTGCAGGTGACTGATGTCTGTCTGTTTCCCCATTGTTTGCAGATACATCCACGGCCACGGAAGGGGACAGCTCCACGGACCAGGAGGAGCCAGAGAGCCAGACTGGGTCAGCAGCCGAGGAGTGGTCGGAGGGACCCAGTGGCACGGAGGGCGAGGGGAGCCACACCGAGGAATCCTCAGCACCATCCACCTCAGCTGAGGACCAGAGCAACTCGGAGGATGACTCCCTTGTGGAGGCGGGTGTCAGCAGCCACCACACCCCAGCTAGTGTTGCTGTCCCCGCCACCACCAGCACCACCACCGCCCTCCCATCGGCTCCCATTCCCAAGGTCCGTGGAGGCTCCCATGTTCGGGAGCGTGTCTCCTTTGGCCCAGGCACCGCACCCCCTGCCCCTGTGTCCCCTGCTGTCCTGAGTGAGGAGTCTGTGTACCTCCTTCGCCAGCTCCATGTAGGGCAGACAGCCATGCTGAGTGTCCTCCATGCGCACACCGCACTGTTGACTCAGCTGGTGTCGTTCATGGAGGGCATCTCATCGGGCATGTCTGACCTACAGAGGGGCAACAGGTCCATGGACTCCTCCCTGACGGCAGCAGTGTCCCTCCTCAGACAGTCCCTCACCCCTCCTGCCTCTGCTCCATCCACACTCCCCAGCACCTTGCCCGTCCCAAGCACACACACACCGGCACAGGCACACACCAGCACACACACATCCAGCACACAGACACACACGCCACAAACTAAACGCACACGCACGCACAGTCAGGGGACTGAAACCAGACTCACAGGGGATGGGGCCCTGGTACACACACACGCATCCATGGGCACTGCGCAGTCCTCAGTTGCCTCTCCCTCCAAAGCACCCTCCCTTGCCTCACCTGCAACCCCAAAGACCCAGCGCCTCTTCCTCAGTGACCTCGGCCTCTTCCCCTCCGATCCAGCTGCCCCAGCATCCAGGGGGAAGAGGAAGCCCCCAACACGGAGCAGAGTGCCCCTCGCCCCTGGACACCCTCCCCCAGGCGCAGACAGACTGAGGCCCCCACCCGCAAGTCCCCCGGAGTGGTAAGAGCAAGACCCCGCCGCCGCCCTGCAGCTCAAGCACCAGGTCACCTTCCTCCATCCCTCAGGCCCCCACTCCACAGGTGCCCCCGCCACACCCTGCCCCAGGTTCCCCCACCCACAGATATACCATCCCCAAGAGGCTCCGGCCTTCTCCCCTGCCACTTGCTCTCCCGGCATCACACCCCCGCTGCGCTTGTCTGTGCCACTGATGTGGTGAGGGTGTCCTCCCCCTCTGTCCAGCCCACCTTGCCTGTTCCCCATTCTCCTCCCCTGGTGGTAGGCACTGCAGTGGAGTCCACTACCACCCTGTCTGACTTGGGCACTGCAGTGGCGGACCTGTCCACTCCATCTGCAGGGTCCACTGCAGTCGTGCCGGCACCCACAACATCTGAGCCATGCCCCCCAGTTGTGCCGGCACACACCATGTCAGACACCTCCACTGCAGTTGTCAGTGGCTCTCCAGCACCCACCACCCCTTCCCTGCTTCCTCCTGGTGAGCCCTGATCCTGTCCCTGCGGTGCCTGGCCTACCCCCCCCGGTTGCCCCTCCTAGTGGATTGTCCCTGGTTTTGTGCAGGCATGTGTAGGGTGGCATCTGCCACTGTCACCCACTTGTGACTTTGTTGATGGACTGGCCATTGGCCTTTGTTTATGTTCTACCGGACTTCTACTTTTAATGCCACATATGCTGAATAAAGCAACTTTCTGTTCTCTAGTGCTTTTGCTTCTGATGTACATGATGTTGATGATGCTAAGAATGCCCTTGCTGCAGTGATGGTGATATTTGGTCTCATGATAATGAAGTGTTACTGTGCAGGAACCCATGTGGTCCAGGGGTTATGTGTCCTATCCTGTGGTGTATCCATGTCATCCATTGCAGCATCTGAGGGTGTCATGTGTTCAGTATTTGGCAATGAGATTTCCTACTTAGATTGGCAACTTCACATCTGTGGCTTCCACCCCTGCACATCTGTTGTGCCTGCCATTGTTCTATTCGTCTACTTCCCTGACCGTGTGGCCATCTCCAGTGAACATGCAGGTTTGGGCATCAATGGGGAAGGACTCATCTGTGTTGTCAGTGCAACATTGCTATACAAGTGTGTTGGATCTGTGCTGATGATTCCGTTGGCACTTCCATGACCAGGCTGATGGGACGGGAGCCCTCATTTGTTGCTAATTGTTGATTGTGTGTCCCATTGCTGCCATGGTATGGTATCTGTTCGCCTCACATCTGCAGTCTCCACAGGGTATCTGCATGTGTGTGCCCATTGGTGCAAATATGTGGGTCTGCATTCGGATGGTCACTTCTGTCATTGTGTCATTGATGATTGTTGACGGTGTCAGCCCCCATGGGTGTTGTTTGTCTGCACATGGCCAAAGTTATGTCTTATTTGCACTGCAGGATTTGGCTCCCCCAATTTATGTTGCAATGGGACACATACACTACTTTGCCACTGATGTGTTTGTTGTTCTGTGACCAGGAATCATCCATGCAGTTTGGCAGTTGCACCTCTTACTTTGTCAACACTTGCCTTTTGGTCACTGTGATGATGGGGGTTTGGACCCCATTGCCACATTGTTCAAAGTGTGCTTCAGCTATGGACCCCACACTTACATTTTGGTCACTGTGATGATGGGGGTTTGGACCCCATTGCCACAATGTTCAAAATGTGCTGCAGCTGATGGACCCCACACTTACCTTTTGGTCACTGTGATGATGGGGGTTTGGACCCCATTGCCACAATGTTCAAAATGTGCTGCAGCTATGGACCCCACACTTACCTTTTGGTCACTGTGATGATGGGGGTTTGGACCCCATTGCCACAATGTTCGAAATGTGCTTCAGCTATGGACCCCACACTTACATTTTGGTCACTGTGATGATGGGGGTTTGGACCCCATTGCCACAATGTTCGAAATGTGCTTCAGCTATGGACCCCACACTTACATTTTGGTCACTGTGATGATGGGGGTTTGGACCCCATTGCCACAATGTTCAAAATGTGCTTCAGCTATGGACCCCACACTTACATTTTGGTCACTGTGATGATGGGGGTTTGGACCCCATTGCCACAATGGTCATGGCCTGCTTGCATTGTGGGTGCCACACACATATATGTGTGGCACATGTGCTAGGGGGTCACATTGTATGTTCAAAGTCATGTTCGGTGTTGTAGGCATTTGACACAGTCTACACACGCTTGTCATGGTGTTGGGGGGATGTCTTCTTCTTGCATTCCCTAGGTTGTGGTGTGCTGGTTGTGTCATGCATTGTCCATCCTATGAGTGGGGGTGGTAGTAGTGGTAGGCATCCTGCACCCCTGGCTAAGGGTGGTGGTAGGCATCCAGCCCCCCCTGGGTGAGGGTGGTAGTAGTGGTAGGCATCCTGCCCCCCCTGGCTAAGGGTGGTAGTAGTGGTAGGCATCCTGCCCCCCCTGGGTGAGGGTGGTAGTAGTGGTGGGCATCCTGCCCCCCTGGGTGAGGGTGGTAGTAGTGGTGGGCATCCTGCCCCCCCTGGGTGAGGGTGGTAGTAGTGGTAGGCATCCTGCCCCCGCTGGGTGAGGGTGGTAGTTGTGGTAGGCAACCTGCACCCCTGGCTAAGGGTGGTGCAGTATGGCATCCAGCCCCCCTGGGTGAGGGTGGTGGTAGTGGTAGGCATCCTGCCCCCCTGGCTAAGGGTGGTAGTAGTGGTAGGCATCCTGCCCCCTGGGTGAGGGTGGTAGTAGTGGTGGGCATCCTGCCCCCTGGGTGAGGGTGGTAGTAGTGGTGGGCATCCTGCCCCCTGGGTGAGGGTGGTAGTAGTGGTGGGCATCCTGCCCCCCTGGGTGAGGGTGGTAGTAGTGGTAGGCATCCTGCCCCCCCTGGGTGAGGGTGGTAGTAGTGGTGGGCATCCTGCCCCCCCTGGGTGAGGGTGGTAGTAGTGGTAGGCATCCTGAGCCCCCTGGCTAAGGGTGGTAGTAGTGGTAGGCATCCTGACCCCCTGGGTGAGGGTGGTAGTAGTGGTAGGCATCCTGCCCCCTGGCTAAGGGTGGTAGTGGTGGTAGGCATCCTGCCCCCCTGGGTGAGGGTGGTAGTAGTGGTGGGCATCCTGCCCCCTGGGTGAGGGTGGTAGTAGTGGTGGGCATCCTGCCCCCCTGGGTGAGGGTGGTAGTAGTGGTAGGCATCTTGCCCCCCTGGGTGAGGGTGGTAGTAGTGGTAGGCATCCTGCCCCCCTGGCTAAGGGTGGTAGTAGTGGTAGGCATCCTGCCCCCCTGGGTGAGGGTGGTAGTAGTGGTAAGCATCCTGCCCCCTGGCTAAGGGTGGTAGTGGTGGTAGGCATCCTGCCCCCCTGGGTGAGGGTGGTAGTAGTGGTGGGCATCCTGCCCCCCTGGGTGAGGGTGGTAGTAGTGGTGGGCATCCTGCCCCCTGGGTGAGGGTGGTAGTAGTGGTAGGCATCCTGCCCCCCTGGGTGAGGGTGGTAGTAGTGGTGGGCATCCTGCCCCCTGGGTGAGGGTGGTAGTAGTGGTAGGCATCCTGCCCCCTGGGTGAGGGTGGTGGTAGTGGTGGGCATCCTGCCCCCTGGGTGAGGTGGTAGTAGTGGTAGGCATCCTGCCCCCTGGCTAAGGGTGGTAGTGGTGGTAGGCATCCTGCCCCCCTGGGCGAGGGTGGTAGTAGTGGTGGGCATCCTGCCCCCTGGGTGAGGGTGGTAGTAGTGGTAGGCATCCTGCCCCCTGGGTGAGGGTGGTAGTAGTGGTAAGCATCCTGCCCCCCTGGCTAAGGGTGGTAGTAGTGGTAGGCATCCTGCCCCCCTGGGTGAGGGTGGTAGTAGTGGTAAGCATCCTGCCCCCTGGCTAAGGGTGGTAGTAGTGGTAGGCATCCTGCCCCCTGGGTGAGGGTGGTAGTAGTGGTGGGCATCCTGCCCCCTGGGTGAGGGTGGTAGTAGTGGTAGGCATCCTGCCCCCCTGGGTGAGGGTGGTAGTGGTGGTAGGCATCATGCCACCCCTGGGTGAGGGTGGTAGTGGTGGTAGGCATCATGCCACCCCTGGGTAGGGGTGGTGGTGCGCATTCAGGCCCCTGTGTGCATATGTGGCATTGGTGATGGGCATCCCGCCCCTATGGTGCTGCTGTTGCTGGTGTAAGTATATTCTGCATCCCTGTGTGTGTGTGTGATGTGTCGTGTACGTGTTGTATGTGTTTTGTGGTTGGTGTCTGGCTTACCTTCTGCGCCGTACGCGTCCGTGCCTGTTCCGGTAGTAAATGTAGAATATTGGTATGATCGGGACGAAGGGATTCATGGTTGGTTCGTGTCGTTCGTCCTTCTCGTTGCTTCGCGTCGTCCTCGTCGCTTCGCCTCGTCCTCGTCGCTTCGCCTCGTCCTCGCTCGCTTCGCGCCGTCCTCGTCGCTGCCGTGTTCGCCTCGGAGCCATGGATCGTGTTGTGGCGCGAATCGGAGCTTATGTGCGCCTCTCCCGGATGCTTTGACGTGCCGTGCGTAGCGACGGGTTCGGCGCGTACGGAAAGCGGATCGTACTTGTCCGGCCGGACGGGGCTGCATTTTTCCTTCCGTGCGACTCGATTCGGCGTTTCCGGATTCGCCTCGGTCGGAGAACAGGACCTGGTTTGGGTGAGTACGGCTCGGCCGGATTTTTTGCTGTTGTGCGCATCGTACTTGTTCGTTCGGTGTGCTGTACGGATCGGTCGGGAAACAGGCTTTCGCATGGCTTTTTTCTCGACCGAATGGTATTGGGTGCGCCTCCGACCGAGATCGGAATCGGCCCCTATGTGTAAAAGCATATCCATCGAAGATAGAGAGCTCCCCAATTGGTGCTGAAGGAGTACCATAGAGAGTAATTGAGTAAGCTTGGATTCTATCTGAGGGCGAATGAGGACTAAAAAAAAAAAAAAGAAAAAAAAGATCTATATCTCATTATTATTAATAATATTACTATAGCTATTGAAATAATTTGTATTATTATTTTCTCTAAAAAGCTACTTCCAAATGTAGAAAGCCATTTACCTACAGAGGAAAAACTCTTACTAAGTTTCTCCCAGACACCATCAACGTCTAGTTGGGTCAAATCCTCATATAATTTCGTAATATTCTTAATATACCCCTCAAGATTCTTACTTTTGTCAGGGATATAAGTACAGCAATGTTGGATTTTCAACATGCCACAGACTCCACCCTCTTTTGCTAATAGAATATCAAGAGCAAGTCCATTTTGCAAATCCATTGATCTAATTGCAACCATTTCAGTATCAATCATTAAGAACCCACCAGCGGTATCCGTCGATAAACGATCAACCACTGTAGACAATTTTCGAATTCTATGTGAATTTAGAACGGCCCCAACTGAAGGTATCAGTGCACCAAAAATATCACCTACTATCTCTGAAAAACTTGCTCTCTTTTTGCGTATTAGTCCATGTTTTATTTCATTGATTTTATTATTTCTATCTATGTGATACACCTTGGGAAATACAATCCCAAAGTAACAACTTCCATACCAATGTGCAGGCAACCTATAATAGGCACTTTTACCACGCACATAATAAACTCCTGGGAAAACAGGATCAGTTCCTCCTTTCAATCCCCAACCGCCAGTTATAAAGAAAGTATGTTCACATTCACTAGTACCAATGAAATAGTTATTTTAGTCTGTTTTTAGTCTAAGCAAGCAAAGTTTCCCTTTATGATATCAATCCAGAGACATTGCAGCGTAAGTCTCACCCTTTTTGTAATTTCCTTCTCTAAAAGCCCACGGGTGGTACATGTGACATCTGTTCAGCAGCTTTTCTATGGAAGTCCTGTCTTCTATCTTCTACCATATTAATAAAATCCTTTTCTACAGTCTGCAAACTACAAGTAAGATTATTTCTATGAGCATACACTATATTTAAAGTCTGAGTAATATGAAAAAATTCTCCAATGTATTCTGCTCTTCTACCACTATGCACCTTATTCATATCTTTTCTAATAGGAATTTCTGAAAATACTAAATCCATGTTAGAAAGAGAGAACTCCAACTTCCCCGTCACATAGAACAGGCTTGTTAGTACACTACACGACACACCATACGTTAAGGGTAAGTGATGGTAAGTAACTCCTTCCGAGACAGACGAAGGTGATTGCATGCAGATGTAACAATCACTTACATCCATCGTGTCCAAGTACTCATACAGTAACTTCGTAAAGACATTTAACGAGAAATCATTAATCGATTTATCCTCATGATAAATACTTTCATCTATCTGATTCATATTAGTATTAGCTGTTTCTTTAGTAACAGCATTCACCCTTTCACTTATTACTTCATTAGTATTATTTTTGTTATTAGTCACCATTAGAACAGGAACAATGACAGTTAGTATTAACCACATCAACATTAGTAATAAGACGCTACATAAGCAAGCTTTAATACATCTACGTTTTAGACTAGGTTTTGGATGTTCAGTCACTGTAGTTTCTGCCATTTTGTATACTATATAAACAAGCATTTCCAATGCAATAGGTCTCGCATTTGCGAGAGTTTGAGCTATTGGCATTGTAAATGACAATGTCTTTTATTTATGTGTTTTGAAAACCTGTAATGTGGTGCGTAAACACAAATTCTTTACGAGAAGCAAGGCTGGCAGTAACTGTGTCTCTTTTACCGCCAGCCTGGCTTCTGGTAAGCATAGACTACAAATACAAAGAGGCACAGTTACTGCCAGCCTTGCTTGTCGTAAGAAACACCTATAAGTACAAAGTGCGTGTTTACACAATACTTGCAGGTTTTCAAAACACATAAATAAAAGGCATTGTCATTTACAATGCCAAAAGCTCAAACTCTCGCAAATGCGAGACCTATTGCATTGCAAATGCTTGTTGCATATTCGGTTTAAAAAAATAAATACGTACAAGCTCACAGGTTATTTTCTAGGTTTTTTTATGTAAAAAAATCAGTAAAATCGTAAAAATTGTGCCTCAATTATTTTGTATCGGAATCCAGAACGAGTTAACCACCTCCAACAGGGAATTGTTGACTCCTGAGCCCCACCAGCCACTGGGGAGTCAAGAAAACCTTGAGAGTGTTTGCTAACCACGTTCAGTGATCAGCAGACTGGGACAAAGGACAGGGAGGTGAAAAGACAGGGTTATCAAGGGTGATACTACCCAGTACTGCCCACTTGCCGCAGAAGCTGCAGAGAAGGCCTGACAGGCAGCAAGAGCAGTGTAAAGGTACAGAGTGAAGTAAGGGAAAAGAGAGAGGCGTGAAAGGTAGGAGATGTGACAAACGTGGAGAGGGAGGGAGAGAGAGAATAGGAACGGAAAACAAGAGGGAGTAAGACGTAACAAAACAGAAGGAAGGAAGAGAGCAGGGACGTAACGCAGGCCCCTGTAGACCCTGAGGTGCGGGGGGGTCACTCCTTCTGGTGCCCCCAAACCCTTCAGTGGGGCCACATCCTGCCCATGCCGAATAAATAATTTCAGAGCTGGGAGCCTCACGAACCCTTTTCACATTCTGCATTGGTTGGGGGGCATCATTTTGCGTTATGACACTGGAGAGAGGAGAGTGCTGAAAGGAACATGGTAAGAGGTTGAAAACAGAAGGGAGGGGAGCAAGGGGGACCACTTCCGTGGGAATGTCCCAGCGAGCTGCTGGTCGCTCAGAGCCGATGCCCAGCACAGGGAGTGCATTCAAGATCGGAGCTGGACTGGAAGGAGAAGCAGCAAAACAACTCGTCAGATGAAACCCCCCAGCAGGATCATGTGTAAACCGCTGCCAATACTGTGGAATCTGAGAAGCCTTGGCAATATTACCAAACCCCTGCGAGGCCAATAAGGCTTGTAAATAAACAGTGGCATAAAAAATAAAAGTGAAATGATTCACAATGGAAAACAGGGTGGTTTTGGGGGGAGAGCGTGGGCTCACAGGAAGGTTGGGAGAGTACGCGAGAACGTAGAAAAAGCCCACAAAAACACAGGGCGCCGAAGGAAGGGGGGTAGTATAAGACAGAGCGGGTCAGAGAGAGAAATGGGGTCCTGACGAGAGGGCCGAGAGTAGACAGCAAGAGACACGAATGAGGAGGAGGAGGAGGAGGGGGGGCGTGGAAAGTTAGAGCAACAGGAGGAGAAGGAGAAAGGGGGGAGCGGCCATGGACCTCTGCCATGGAGGACTTGCGCCTCCCGGGATGTTCTAATCAACCCCAAATTGAGACTCCAACGTTAAATTACTCCATACACGGGTGATTTGCTTTGTCACCAATTACCACATTTAAAACAAATATATCCACCCCCCACCCCCTAAATCAACTATGTGCCCATTTGAGATAGTCAGAAAAAAGCGACTGGGAAGGATAAGCCCTGTAACTAAACAGAAGAGATGCACATTAGATTCTCTACTTTGAATTGCCAACATAGTAGCTTTAAAAGTAAAAACAGTGAATGAAACTCACCCCTGAGCAGCTTGCTGACAATAATCTTAAATTATAACAAGCACACGCCTCCAGGGCCGCCACAAGCTGCAAGACAACGGACAGCGGGAGGGGGCGGGAACAAAGGGAACGGGGACACGGACAACGGGAAAGGGGCGGGAGGATGGAGAACACGGCCAACGGGAGGGGGGCGGGAACAGGAAACTAAAAAGCCAACACTTCCAAACTCGGCAGTTAGTGGTGAACGGCGGTGGAAAATAAACAAGGAAGTAGTCCCTAAATGAGTAGATGAGTAGATAACGCCGAGCAGCGGAACTAAACTGTAGTTGGTCAGTGCTGCTTCCTGCAAAACGGAAGCAAGACGGAAGTGACGTTTCGGACCACCAGCCAATGAATGAGCTACATAAAAAGAGCAATGCCAGATTTAACCAATGGCAAGCTAAAAAATAAATATAAACGCAATGGGTGGAGTTTCACCACTAATACTGACTACTTGATGCTTTCTTCTCTGCCCCCCTCTTTTTCTTTTTTTTTTATAAGTCTTCTTCAGGTCTTCTTGATCTTTCAATTTATTTTGACTGGATTTGTTGCACCTTAATCTTTCAAAGCTCCCTTTAAGGCGGCTTCAGTTTGCTTTCATCAACTTGCTCAGTACCATTTCCAACTCCTCTCTTTATTTGATCAGTGCTTTCAATTTCATCCAGTATCACATAAGTCCACTCTGGAGCTGTATATCTCTTGCTCGGAATTCTTATTCTTTTTGTTTTTCGTGACTAACTCTTTCTCTGATTCTTCTTGTTCAGTTTGACTTGAGACCTCATTTATCTGTTCTGGCTTTCTCTTTTCAAGAGTGTTTCAGTCTTTTCACTCCACTTGGCCAATTGTCTCCTTTTTTCGCTCTCTTAACTTGAACCTCTTCTTCACCTTCTTTTTCAGGTTCACTAGTTCTTTTATTCGACCCTTCTCTTTGTTGGCCTTGTTCTTTTCTTTCAGAAACTTTCTCTTGTTCAACAGCAGTCTTACGAGACCCAGTAGCTGGTGCCCACCTTACTTGGCTTGTGCTTGGTTGTTCATCATCCACACGCTCATCAGAATCTGTCTCTCTAGATTCTTTGGCTTCACAACCTCTAGCTTCTGGTTTCTTCTTTTCTTTTACCAGTTGCTGCTCACCTTCTTCAAGTGGACTTGGGACTCTTCTTGTATGACTTGCATGTATCCAGTTTGGCAAGCCACCACACTTCACTGCTGTCGTTATTTATTTTATGCATTTTTATATAGCGCGGACTTTACCCGAAGGTGTCAGAGCGCTTCACAATAGGAACAGTAACGTTACATGTTCAAAAGCAAACGTTACATTACATGAGGAAAAAGTGACAATTGTGCATATAACAAAAACAAACAAGATACAAGAAGAGGTAGCAAATGATACGTTACAAGAGGAAAAAGTGACAAGTGTGCATGATACATAAGATACAAAATACAAATAGAGGTATAATACTGCAATAAGTGGCAGACACTCAGAACACACTGGGAATGCACTTCTATAGGCATGGAGTACAGAATTTCCTATAGTGGAAGGACTTCCTTGAGAGAATAGAGAGGGGGTGAATTAGATTTGGAAGTGTCTTTGAAGAAGGAGCAATTTGATGTCAGTTTTGAAGGACCGGGAAGAGGTGGTGGTCCGGAGCTGAGGCGGAAGTGAGTTCCAGATTCTCACCGCGTTGCCTGAAAAGGATTGGGCCATCGATCTTTCCTTTTTGAAAGTGGGAGGTTCAAGCAATACATTTTCCGCATTACGTGATGGTCTAGAGCCTCCAGAGAGTTTCAGTTTATTCACCAAGTGGCGAGGAGAGGAGGAGTGCAAGGCCTTGTGGGTGATACAGGCAGTCTTGTAGATAGATCTTGCCTCGATGGGAAGCCAACGGAGGGAAGATAAAATGGGTGTGATGTGGTCGCTTCTTTTGGTCCCATACATGAAACGAGCTGCTGAATGGAGAACAGATTTAAGGGGGGATAGGTGGGATTTGGGGAGGCCAGTAAGAAGAGAATTGCAGTAGTCCAGTCTAGAGAGAACCAGCGATTGGACCAGGGTTTTTCGGTCTTGCTCTGGGAAGAAGCGTCGAATCCCCAGAGAAAGCGCAGTTGGTATCGAGCAGACTTTGCAATGGAATTGATGTGGGAGAGTAGATTGAGTTTTTGTCGAGTATGACACCAAGGGATTTTGCGCTGTCGACAATGATGGGTTTATTGTTAAGTAGATTCATCTGATCCATCCATGATTGAACCGGAGGAGGAGAGAGTGAGGAGGAGAGGAGGAGGAATTCAGTTTTGGAGGGATTCAGAATCAGTTGATGAGTTAACATCCAGTTTTGAATGGAGTCGAGAGTAGAGTTTAGGATGGAGAGATCGTGTGTGGAGGACACCTTGAGGTAGATTTGAGTGTCGTCCACATAGAGATGATAGAGGATCCCAGATTTACTTAGGAGATTTCCCAATTGTTCCAAATAGAGGTTGAACAAAGTGGGTGCAAGTATAGAGCCTTGAGGAACACCTTGACCTACCGCCAAAGGAGATGAAAGACTGTTCGCTATTTTGATCATTTGGGATCTATCAGAGAGGAAGGAAGCAAACCATTTAAGCACTGTGCCTTCCATGCCCATTCTCGGTTGAAGAGTGTTAAGGAGAGTGTTGTGATTGACAGTGTCAAAGGCTGCAGAAAGGTCAAGGAGAATTAGAAGACAAGACTCCCCTGAATCGAGTATCCGCAGTGCGTCATCAATCACTTGCAGCAGGGCTGTTTCAGTGCTGCAGTTTTGAATGAAGCCAGACTGGAAATTGTCAAGAAGATCATTGTCCTTGAAAGTTGTTTCGCTACACATCTTTCTGTGATTTTCGCAAGAAAAGGTAGTGAAGGGGGGGAAGTTGTTGAGGTCGTTCGCATCAGCGGTGGGTTTTTTAAGAAGAGGGGTAACCTGCCCAGTTTTGAAGGAAACAGGAAGGGAGCCTTGACAGAGGGAGAGGTTAACCAGAGTGGTCCAATAGGAAAGAGAATGGGTGTAGAAGTCGATTGCAATGGCACTAGGGATGGGGTCAAGAGAATGGTTGGAGGGCTTTGTTTTGAGGATGCATTTGAGGAGGGCATCTTCAGAGATGGAGTCAAAGTTCTGCCAAATGGCTAAGGATTTGCGCTCCTCTGGAGGGGTAGGATGAATGACCTGATCCACAAGTGATTTCACTTTTCGTCAAAGAATATAGCGAATTCCGCTGCTTTCTTTGTAGAATCCTCCAACTTGGAGGTTGGGGGAGAGCAGTTTGGATTCTTGATGAGGTCAAATAGTTTTTGGGTCTATTTTTGGCTGAGTCGAGGAGGGTTCTGAAGAGCGATGCTTTTTCAAGGAAGATGTGCTTGTGGTACTTGGATCTTGCTGAACGAAGCGTGGCCAAATTATTGGTGGAGGGCGCTTGTCTCCATTGTTTCTCCAGGATTCTTAGGTACTTCCTTACTTCATAAAGGGATTTGTTGAACCAAGGTGCTGAGGGAGTAGGCCTTTTCCTTTTGCTTTGAAGAGGAGCGACGTTATTGATTTCGACTGCAAGGACTGAGAGGCATTGGGAGGTGAGTTCATTCACATCCAGGTTCGGGTCTAGCCTTGGAAGTGATAGCAAAGCCGAATCACAGAGAATAATCTGATATGGTTCGTGCCACCTGGGTTCTAAACACAACTTCCTCACGTGTTTCTTGATAAGAACCCACTCTTCTGGACTCACATCATGTGCTTGATTCGGCTGTGTTGCGGTTGCAATTTCTCCAACCTGATGAGACACAGAATGCACCAGATCAGCCAATCCTTTGCAATAATCAAACACTAGATCATCAGAAATATTCATCAGTTTGTTTGCTGGTACAATATCTTGTCTCATTGCTCGTCCCATTAGGACTTCATGAGGACTCAATCTAGTCTTTTTATCAGGAATGCTTCTAAGACTCATCAATGCAAGGGGTAAAGCGTCAGGCCATTTCAGTGTTGTGGATGCACATACATTTCCCAATCTAAGTTTTATTGTGCCATTGATTTGTTCCACTATTCCAGAACCCTCTGGTCGATAGGCACAATGCAGCTTTTGCTCAATTTGTAATGCTGCACAAATCATCCGAATTATCTCATTATTGAAATGGGATCCCCTATCTGTTTCTAAAGTGACTGGAAATCCATATCTTGGGATCAATTCTCTCAGAAGCAGTTTAGCTACAGTAAGGCTATCATTCCTCCTTGTAGGATAAGCCTATACCCAACGAGAAAACAAACAGACAACAACCAACACATATTTTAGTCCGTTACAAGGGGGTAATTCTATAAAATCAAGTTGGAGCCTTGTAAATGGTCCTGCTGCTTTCCCAATTCGTCCCCAACTAACAACTGTCTTTCTACATGGATTTTGCTGCTGACAGGTGACACACCTCTGGCACAGACTCTCTGCAATGACCCTGAATTTAGGGTTATACCATGACTGCTTGAAGAGCCTAATCATTGCATCTCTTCCTACATGTGTAATTCCATGGTATACCCTTGCCATTTGGGAAAGTAAACAATCTGGCATGACTGGCCTTTCGTCTGTGTACACCCATACCTCATCTTCTGCTCTCCTCGTGCAACCTGATTTTATCCAGAGCTCTTTCTCTTCGTCACTCACCTCATCCTGCAACTGCCTAATTTCATCTCAACTTTCTAAAGATGAAAACATCAATTGGCAATTGGTATTTTTCTTTTCCACCCCTCTGTTGATGGCAATTGAATTTTGTGCACAGAAACGCGCTACTTGATCTGCATATCTGTTGCCATTCATTACATAATAATTTCCTGACTTATGTGCAGAACATTTGACCACTGCAATCCTTTTTGGTAATTGCAAGGCATCCAACAAATCTTTCACATTTTTCCCATTTCTAATAGGAGAACCTGAAGAAGTCAGAAATCCCCTTTGCATCCATAGCTGCCCAAAGTCATGAACCACCCTAAAACCATATTGACTGTCCGTAAATATGGTTACTCTCAGATTTTTGCCAATTTTGCAAGCTCTAATCAGAGCGATCAGTTCAGCAATTTGTGCAGATTTTACCCCAATTAGACAGGATGCTTCTAGAACTGCAGCCACTGTACATACTGCATAGGCAGAACTCAATACACCACTTTCATTTCTCAGACACGATCCATCAACAAACATCACACTATCTGATTCTTCCAGTGGCGAATCTTTGATGTCTGGCCTTGGTTTCGTACACAACTCTGTCACATCCAAACAATCATGATCTGCTTCTTCCTTTACTTCCTCACAGAATGGACTAGGCAACAAAGTTTCTGGGTTTAGGGTCGTACATCTCACCACAGTCACATTTTCAGCACCCAAAATTATTCTCTCATACCTAGTCAGCCGACTATAGGTCATATGCTGAGTCCGTGTTCTTGTTAAAAGGATCTCAACAGAATGTGGCACATATACTTTGACTGGATGTTTCCATCACAATCGCTTCACTCTGTTCCAAACTCACACAAGTTGCAGCAACTGCTTTCAAACAACCTGGTAACGCTGCAGCCACTGAATCCAGTGTAGCAGAAAAATATGCCACTGGACGTCGTGCCATTCCATGTTTTTAGGTCAAAACTGATAATGCACACCCATCTCTCTCACAACAGTATAATGCAAAATCCTTTCCATAGTCTGGCATTCCCAGTGCAGGTGCTCGACAAAGACTGTCTCGCAACTCAATAAAAGCTTTCATACTCTCGTCATCCAACTCAATCGGATCAATCACATCTTTATGTGTCAACCTCTGTAGAGGTTTTGCAATCAGTGAAAAGCCACTGATCCACTGTCGGCAGTATCCAACCATTCCCAAAAACATTCGCACTTCTTTCTGAGTCTTAGGAGAACTCATTTGTTGAATCACATTGATCCTTTCTGGTGTCACTTTCCTAACTCCTTTCTCAATTTTATGTCCTAAATACTGGACATCCTGTTTACAAAATTGTATTTTCGCTGGTGATACTTTATGTCCACCTTCTGCCAAATGGTTCAGTAAGGCAATTGTATCTGTCACACATGCCTCTCGTGTTTTTGATGCCACCAGTAGTCATCAATGGTACTGAACCAAAACTGATTTTCCTGGCATAATCAAAGTCTCTAAACACCTTTTCAAGATCTGATTAAAAATTGAAGGACTCTCTGTATACCCTTGAGGAACTCGGCACCATGCCAAAACACTGTCTCCGAACCGGAAAGTAAACAAATACTGGCTATCCGGATGTAAAGGAATTGAGAAAAACGCTTGACACAGATCAATCACTGTGTACCATTCCGCATCACAAGGAATTTGATAAAGAATCACTGATGGATTGGGCACTATTGGACAACAAGGTACCACTATTTTATTGATTTTACGTAAATCCTGTACTATTCTATATTTTCCGCTTGGCTTTTTAATTCCCATAATAGGCGAATTACAAGGACTACTCAGTATTTCTCTTAGAATACCCCGCTCAATCATTTGGTCAATCACAGGGGAAACTCCTGCTATTACTTCGGGATTCATCTTATACTGTGGTGTGTTCGGGTATGTTGCACCAGGTTTCACTGTAACCTGAATAGGATCCACACCTTTCATCAAACCAATTTCTTTTCCTGTAAAGTCCCATACATCAGACCTTACTGAATCTCTCAGCTCTGCAGGCAAATCTTGTTCAGTGAGAAGTGAAAACAACTCATCCACTTCTGTCCCTTGCTTCGCTAGTATCATTTTAAACGCAACATCCTCATCTGGTGTTTGAAAAGCAATACCATCAGGAGTACAATAGATGGTACAGTTCATCTTACAGAGCAAATCTCTCCCTAACAGATTTACCGGACTCAGATCACATACCACGAACCGATGCATGTCTCTGAAATCTTCCAATATGAACCTCTATTGGTTATGTGATTGGAGTTTTAATATGCTTATTCGTCACTCCTAAAACTTGGATAGTTTCTCCAGAGAGGGGTAGGTTAGGAATTTCTGCTTCTCTAACAGTAGAACAGGTAGCACCAGTATCCACTAGGAATGTAATATTATTGCCTTCCACTTTTCCATCAACAAATGGACCTGACTGATCTACCTCTAGAGTTGCGCCAAGCACGCACTCTTCCTCCCCCCTCAGGCACCCTCATTGAGATGAGTCTGAATGACTCTCATTGCATTGCAACAAGTATTGCGAAACCATTTGCACATTTTGATTCCTACCAACTTGTTCACCTGCGTGAAATCCAGTGTTCGCACTGTACCTCTGTACTTTTTTTTTTTAAACAAACTTTATTGAGCACCACAGGATGACTTCGAGTTAACATATCAGGTACATTGTGGCATTTTCTATTTTCTTACCGTTCACAAATGTTATCTATTTGCAATTCCCAAAATCTGCTTACATAAGCAAAAGTGAAAATAAGACAGTCTGTGTACATAGGACAGCATGGATATCTACAAGGTGAGAAATATCCTTTGATTCGATATGCAACATATTTCCAAATCACCCCATTAAGATAGATCCCCCCACCCTCCACCCTCCTCCTGGCCTGTCGGTTCCTTTGTGCCACTCAACCTTGTGTGTTTGAGTATACATCACTTGGTATGACCTACTGCTGATGTGCGGGCGGTAATGCCATTTGGCCATTTAACAGTTATTTAAACCTAGAACCGCATACCGCGGGTTTCACTGCGGGGTAGAATTGGTTTGTTGTGGGAGAAGATCTAGTGTTTTAAAACCTTCCAGCATAAGATCCCATTCTATGGAGATGGGGCGTTTTCGTAGTCCACGTGCCTCTTCGCGCCTAATTGCAGCACTTTCGGCACCACACCAGCGTACCACCTCTTCCTGCCACGTAGGTAAGGTAGGGCATCTAGGGGATTTCCATCTCATGGTGATAGCGCATATAGCCAATATGAGGGCGTACCTCTGTACTTGAGCATTCACATTATTTAGCATAGGAGCTTGTGGCACCTGTAATTGTGGAGTAACTACCTGTTGCTGGTGTTGCTGCTGTTGAGTCACAGCCACCTCATTCTGCATCTGTGAATTCAAATTTTGATTTAACCCATTATTTTTCTGAACAGTTCTACACTCGTTCTTCCAATGTCCAAACTTTCCGCACGCATGACAAGGATATTTCGTTTTCAAATCATCTTTATTCATTTTTCCTCTACCTCTACCACCACCAGATACCTGACCATTCTGGTTCTGACCCTTCATCTGATAATCTGTTTGAGAACAATTGTTTGCTTCTTGCTGTTCCGCTACCTTCACTTGTGCCCACATCATTTTCTCCTTTAACTTTTTATGTCTTGACTCAATATCATCACTACAATATTTAGCATATCTCAGAATCTCATCAATCGTCTTGCTCTGCCAACAAATCAAATGTTGCTGAATCATGTTACTAATCTCTGGTTTCAAACCAAACACAAAATGATATACAAAATGTCCCATATCTTTATCACCAATATTCTCAAATCCACTGTACTGTTTGAACACCTGTAACAACTTTTCATGGTATGCATGTACTGACTCTTTTGGTTCTTGTGTCGTCCTGTCTATTTTAACCCAATCCGCTTCCTTTGGAGAAATTTTACTCTTCAAGAATGTTATTACCTGATTGTACTTTCTCATCACCTCATCTGAAGGTGCACCTGTTTTTCGATCTCTTGGGTATTCTTCTTTAGGCCAATCAACAGTAATTTTACATTCGGTCCACAAATCAGCTGGAACTACAATCTCAAACAAACCATCTAGATCTTTCAACAGAACCTTTGAAACTGTCAAAAACCTCTCTACCTGTTTGTACCACTGAACTGGTTTTTCCCTCAATCTAGGAAAGTCATTCGTAAAAGACAATATATCCTATCTATTCCAAGGAACGTGAACATATCCACCACCTGGAACTTCTCTCATCGGACACACCCTTTCAGCTTGTCCTGTCTCCCTCAACGGAAACATAGACGCACTTTTATCAATGTTCATTTCTTCTTAATTTTTCGCCCATCTACCTTTCCAAGGTTCTACATCTCCCCATTTCTTCAAGATATTCATCAACTCTTTTATTTGCAGTCTTTTACCAGACGCATTCAAACTCTCTAAATCTTTTTCAGTAAAATCTAATCTATACATTTTCTGTAACACCTTTGATTTCTCTATATCTATTCCATATTCACAAGCAGCCTCTATCAATTTCTCATGAAGATTTCTTTCTCTCCAAGTAATATTTTTACACAGGAATAACAATTCCTCATCTCTGTAAGTATTCAATCTATCAGGACTTATTGTACCAATAATCATTTCTTCCAAATCCACTCTCAATTTACTCACATCTATACTCTGTGGTTGAGGTTTTCATTTTTCCATTCCCCTTATCCAGTCATCTAACTCATCTGGTGAAGGACCCATTGAACTCCCTGATGCTGGAGTGACGTTTTGCACTATTCTCCTTGGCTCTATTTGTGCACCTCTCTTTGGAGTTTCAGTTAATAACTCACAAACCGGAAGATCAATCAATGAGGTATTCGCCTCAACTTGTTCAGCCTGATCAGCTACTGTTACCATCTCATTCCTAACACCATTCACTGGAACTGTCAATGCATGTACTCTTGATATATTCTGTTTATCGCCATACAATGGAACTATGGGACCAATTGTTACCAGTACTGTCAATGCTTCCGCATTCAGATTCAATTGATTAATTTTCTGAGTCAAGTCTTCCCTCGCTTTAGTCAACAAATCCACTTCACTCTCTTGCACTACTCTAGTAACTACCGGAACTTGTGGAACCTGCGGAATCAGTGGAGTTCCCATTAATGGTGCATTCGGGACTGTCTCCTTTGGACTTTCTTGATATGGTGGAGGTCTTTTCATCAAAATATCATCTAACAATTCATCATCAGAATCATTCGGGTCAAACTTTAATGTGGATGTCTCTACATTTTTCTTTTTCTCTTTACATTTACCTCCAGTTGATTCTTCAGCAACTAAAACTGGATATAAACCCTCCGTTACTACAGCTCTCCTCCATCTTTTTATTCTGTCTTGACGACTTTCAAAAGGGTATCTAGACATTATATTCCTGTATCTTTTTCCACCCCGATACTTCTCTTGCTCAAACGCCTCATATTCCTATTCCTCAAGCGCTTCATACTGAGTAGGTCTAGGTCTTGGTTCTAAAGAATTCATTCGATCTCTCAGATTCTGTAGAATCCTTACATTGAATGTACCATGCTCTGGAAAAGCCAAAACACCATCATTTTCTGTATATCTCACCCAATTCTCTAACCAAGTACACGTATGATAACCACATTCTAACATCATGAAAGAAGTAGGCGTTCCTGGAGGTGGAATAAGAATTCCCTCCCTAGTCACTATTGGTTTATCTTTTTTAAAGAAATTCTTTATCTTATTAATCAGTTTCATTTTTCTGACTCTTTACGCTGAACACAATTCAATAAACCAACAACAAACTCTTTGAACTTCTGTAATTTCTATTGGTTAACTATCGTCCAATACCAGCGCGACTCACACTAACCAACCAATCAAAATACCACTTTGTAAGCAGTATCTCTACCAATAAAGATACAGCTCACAAAAATCGACCAATCACAGTCCTCTAAGCGCCCGCTATCTGACCAATGCCAGCGTGGCTTTTTCTGACGTCAGTATTACTCCTTCTACTGACCCTCCCTTTACAAAATAATACGGCAATGTATTTTCTAGGTTTTTCTTAACCAAATTTTGTTAATAACAACATAGAACAATGCTAACTTGTCTGTTCCACTAGATAAAGAGATAGTTTTTTCCACTTTAAACGAGATTCTTTCACTTCGAGTAAAACAATGACCAGCGCTATTCTACACCCAAACAAGCTACAGGAGGACTTGGTACTCCTCTAGAGATACTAGCCAAAGTTTCGGAAGAGGACTTTCACATGGAAAGAGGTCTTGGTACTCCTTTGGGGATGTAAGGCCAGAGTTTCGGAAGTGGACCCTTCGCTATTTCACACAAAAATCTACTCCCATACGAATAGTCCCTATTATAACACCTACAGCCTTTCACTGTTCAGTATTATGACAACAGACAAAGTACTTCTCCAGTGTGATACATTATCCACACTCTTCTTCTGCCTCCTTCAGGCTAAAACATTATCATCATCCCGGGATCTCGGGTAACTCCGTACCCGCATTTCCAGAAAACATAAAACAAAACACTAACTCTTCATGTTAGAAAACAAATAATCAATAATCAATAATTATTACCAAACTAATCAATAATTAACCATCCTGTGCTACCAAAAACGGATCCAGCATCAATCAGGGGTCAATATCACAACCTCTAGTACGGGCCCAATACACACCTACCCCACATAACCCACTGAAATGACGCTGTATGATTTTTCTCAGTTTATCAAGACTAAATGAACACTAATGGAAATCAGCTGTTCATTATTCAGGCTCGTATCTGACACTCTAAAATAAATAATTGAGCCTGCATGTCGATGGACCAATAGTTGAGAAGTTGATGGTAATAATAGTACTATCTATCTATCTAAAAATGTCACTAAATAACCACAAACTCAATGAAAGGTTAATAGTGTTTATCACCAAATAATGTAAAAATAAGAGCTCAAACATGTACAAAGTCACAGAGAGAAAAATGCATTAATCACAGAGAGAGAACATATACCAATGCAAACAGTGTCAAACTCATATCAAATTGAATAAATGCACTTGAAGGAGTGGATAGGCGAAGAGACAAAAGTTTCAGAGATAGTAAGGGGTCCCCTGGGATAGGTTCAGGGAACAAAGTTTGAGATCAGGATACTGGAATGAGGGAAGCAGGAACAGGAAACAGGTAGGCCTCTACCAGCAAACCGACGGACAGCGACGATCTCCCTCTACTCTCAAACAAAACCTCCTTTCACACCCCCTGGAGCACCCCAGTTATACCCTAAAACCTACATGTCCAACCCACAATAGTTGAAACATTTACAAAAACTCAGTCTCTCTTTGGCTGTTTTGGGGGGTGTTCTATCACACCACCATAGTCATGATCATGACTTCTTTGCGTTCTTTGTCTAATATTCTCCCATAACACTTTATTCACATATTTCGTCGAGAAGGCAACATGTTTCCATTTTAACATTTTTATTATTCAGCACTGCTGTTTTCGACGGAAATGGCTGTCTTTCCGTTCTTTGGCAGACACGCAACATTATTTTCCGAAGGTCAACAACACCAGCCTTCGCCACTTCTCTCCTCTCTCTGTCAGAGCTCAATTTTCCAGCATTAATTTATTTCGATTCGGTTTTAACCCTTAACATTCATGCAGAAATATAGGCCCATTTTTTCTTCTAAAACGAATGAGAACACATACATTATTATTTTCACGCAATGTACTTTTCTCTGTTTACCTCCCACCACAAGTTATGTTTTCTAGCAAAAGCATTATTGTGCAAAAGCAGCATTATTTTATTAATTTTAGAAGCGGAATGAAAAATGCGGCCTTGTCTTTCATGCATTAATCTTAGCATTAGTGCACGCATGCACAGAGCATTTCCCAATGTATTGGTGTTGGTGCATATTTATTAACACATCACACTATTAGTAAATGTTACTGGGGCGTTAATTCGAGCAGGTTCTATTTCATAAAACCCTGCTCCATCTAAGGTGTAAAGAGTCCAACTGTGTTGTGAATCTCCGGGGAAAGCTCATGGCAATAGATTAAACCTTCTCGAACATGGTACACTCCCCAAAACCCTAGGCTTGCCACAATCGCCCAATGGTCGCATTTCCGCAGTTCATTACTTCAAAATTCCTAAAAAAATGTTTTAAACCTGCCACACACAAATATTTAAATGTAATTAATGGGACTGCCATGACGCCCCATATGAAAGGTTAGTGCGGTAGGAATATCCTTCTCGAAACGGCATTCAAACATACTAAACCATTTTTTGCCTGCCATCCACCCAGCACCACCCCTTGTTTTTGAGTTGTGCCTACTAGGAACACAGCCACCTGTTTATTGTATTGTTCCAACACATCCTGCAGTAGTTCATCTGTCCACTTGGGGAACAATCAAGCATTAAAATCGCCTCCCACAATCAGAATTGTGTCCAGATACTTTGCTTGAGTCTTATTTAATACATGGTCAAGATCATCCACCCATTTATTTACTCCCCTAAGCTCTTTTTTATGGACATATATATTAATCAATATAAATACTTTACATTCATTACTGTTCACTTGCAAATCCATGACTGAAACTTGAATTCCACTTAAAAAGCAGGAACACAAAAATGGCCTTCTTAATTATCTTGGTGGAGACCAGTGTTATTAAACCGACTGATAATCTGCCCCTACTCTGTTTGTTCCCTAAGCTATTGATGGTTACAAAACTGTCAATGTTTTTCATCACTTGAAACCAAGGTTCTTGCAAAAACACAATGTGATGCTTGTTTAGTAATTCATCTACATAACCTACCTTTTTGATTCTCTCATAACCATAGACATTCCAATTTAAAATTTTCAGGTTTAAAGAAAACTCTGTACTGTAGGGTTCCTCATCCCAGTCAGTCCAATCTTGGGTACTCTGATATCCCAACAGAGGGGCATAACTAATATTATAATCATATCCAGGGGATGACCCTGTGTAATCTGCAGCCCTTTCATTTGCTATAACAATCCTCAGCTTCCCATCATGTGATGGGTCCCAAATATACTGAGACTTTCACCCTCCGGAGGTTCGATTATTGTTGGGAGGGTAGAAAGAAATAAGTTTCCTCTGTTTCGCAGCCAAACCCTTGTGATGACCTAAAATGTGATTTAGTAAACAACAAGGGGGACAATGAGGGCTTGATAAAGGTCCACCGTAGTTGCCCTGGGTAGAACTAGAAGACAAAAGAGGTTCAGTGTTCCTGGGTGGCAAGTTGGCCACCTGGTTAGTACTCAGAGTGGTGGGGAGGTGCGAAATACCTCCTTTCGGAACTAGGACCCTCACACACCCAGCAAGCTAGGTGTCATGCTTCATCATATGGGTCTGCTCCTCGTCGAGCCGGCGCTGCAATGCTCGACGGGCACCCGTAAAGGGGCTCTTTATCGGAGATCTTTTGTTCCTTGCCGTATAGGTGCCGTGGGTGTGAGGGGCCTGGTAAGATGTAGATGTGGTGTGAGGGTTAAAACAGGTAAGGGAATCCTCTATAATTATTTTTATTCTGGAGAGGTCACAACCTGATTAAAAAGTAAAAAGAAGAAGGAGGGCGACTATTTTGTTTTAATCTAACAAAAATTACGCTCTACCCCTTAGTGGTCAACATGTTTCTCGCCTATAAAATGTCTCTAATAGATCAGTTGGCGATTCCTCAGGACCTAGTGACTAAATGAAAACTATCTACAGTGTGTGGTGTGGTTCTACATACCACTTCTTCTCTCGGTAGGACGTTGCCCCGGAGAAAAGCAGCCAACCTAGAGTACAAACAAAAGGATCAAAAAACCAAATGGAAATATTGGTACATGGTCCTATTGATTCAAGTGGGTGTGTTTCACCGTACACAACCTCTTTGAATCTATACAAGTGATAAAAACAACGTGATTTCATGCATATCACATTCTACGTGTGCCTTCATTTGTATTTAGAATATAAAACCTCTGTGTAACCAGTTAGAGTAATAGAACAACATGGTGAGTGAGTATCAGCTCACCTCTTAAGGATTCAAGTGCTGCTTCATCAGACCGCAGCGGAGTATATGGACACTCAACGTAGTGTCGCTGTTTATTAAAAGGAAAAAACAAACAACAAAATATGTTGGGTGTGGGCTTGTAGGCACAACGTTTAGTTGCTAAGGCCATGACTCTAGAGCATTAAAAGTGAAAGTGGGCATGGTTCAGTTTAAAGTAAGCCCAAAGTCGTGAAATTGGTATCATTGACAAGGTTATTCAACAGACTCAAAAGTGCCCCAGACCTGCCTGCGTAGCTGCTGGCGCCTTCACCATGCGCTCCGACATTATGCCAATCGTGCGATGTGTTAAGAGCGCCTACAGCGCCTAAGCTATGTCTTAGTGCAGAGCTCTACAGAACATCAGAGTCAGCGTACCCTTCCCAAAGACCAGCGGTAACTTGTCAGCCATTCCCAGCACCTCTTACCTCTCTTAAAAGCTTGTGACCAGGCATAGTCTCAACGTGTAATCCGTACTCACCTGCTCCCGCTCAGAGCAGTCCGGCTCAACTACCCGCTCCGCTGCATCAGGAAGGAAAAGACAGGTTGTCGGTTCCTGTCTTAAATACCCTCTCCTGGTGCCATTAAGCATGGTAAATCAGCCGCACCTGGTGTGTGGTGTGATGGTGTCGGCATGACATCATCTACAGTGTAACCATGGAGGCCATCTTTGAATGTGGTAAAAGTCTATAGTTCTGGCTATTACCTTGATGTGGACGCGCATCAAGGGCTTCAAATTTGGCATTGAGTGGCGCGGTTTTATCAACAATGTGAACAAGAATTTATACAGTGCAAAAGTGCTCGCGTCACTACGCTAAATTTGTGAATAAGTTGCTGGCGACTGCCGATTGGGTGATTCGTATGTCGCCCATCTTAGAGTGTAGTATTGTACTCTATTGTTAGTTATTAGATATATCGTCCTAACATAGCCTAATCTCCATATCTGACTAGCCTGATGTCGATATCATGTGGCAGAGATGTATAAAGAGGTGAGAGACTAGCGTGGAGTCCTTAGCTGATATATTCATTCGTTAAAGTTGCGGATAATGGTTGTATATATCAGATTAATTAATGGTACTCCAGGGTATGGCGTCATTCAGGCCGTCATTTGCTAAGTCAAGACGGAACACCCACCTTTGTTCAATCCTGTACAAAGCAGTCTGTGTTATTTGTTGGTGGGATTCTAGGATGACCCAGCGTAGACTCTCTGGGGGTGTCCGAGTTCAGAGAAGTGGGTATATAGTTTGGTGGTAGTTTTATGGCAACGAATATTGCTCTTGTGCTCAGTAATTCTGACCTTAACGGGCCTCATGGTCATGCCAACATACCTCTTGTCACAAGGGCAGGTCAGCATGTACCCACAACGTGGGGTGTTACAGTTAGTGTGTTTGATTAGCGTCCATGTAAATGTGTCTGATAGAACCAATTGTTTGGTGTGTCTGGTCTGTGGGCACTGGTTTGCCTTCTCCAGTGGAATAATTGATTTCATTTTCACTGAACCCTCAGGGACAGTGTTTTGACCTTGTTTTAATGGTGCGTTTTTTTCCAGATTTTCCCTCTATACTAGCAGTATTTCTCCATTGGTTTTTGTTAATATTCTTATACTAGGTGACACAGATGAAGTATTTGGAGAAACTATGTATTTTGGACTCCCTTAGTTGGATCAGCCACTTCCTAGGACACTGAACTGGGTCCACCACCCTAGGTTTCCCCTGGGCCTTCTTCTCGGTCTTCCTCAGTATAGGCTTCTTAACCCTATGGTCTAAAGAAAGGTAGTAGTTTGAGGATAATTTTGCACATCCATTAGGGTACCATCTTTTCCTGACTAACATTGGACACCTAGAAATATATTCTGAGCTTGTTGTGCTAATAAGAACTCGGGAGTCGTTCCCTGGAAAATAATTTTTCCGATTTTGCGGGCTGAGTACACAGCAATTTTCCTCTACAGGTCTCTTTAAGATTTGTAGACATATATTAACTTTACACAATTAAATGTGAATAGCTAGTTTGAAACAGTTGATTGGAATTAACCACCATCAAGGTTTGAGGCATTCCTTGCAAAGACTTTGGCATTAGCAAAATAAAGTTGTTGGAAAATGGGTTACTCGTTGAGGGGGGTGAAACCCCTACTCAAGCAACAGCCACAATTTCTGTCCTGGTGAAGTCACAAGCAAACTCCAAATTAAGCTGTGCTTAACACTCTGGTTGCTTGGCACAAAACAATCAGGCTTAACTTAGAGGATATGTGTAGAGTATTTATGCAGCACTTCAAACAGTAATAAAGTGAATATACACACAAGAAAACTCTCTCACCAATTTAATAAAATAGAGTAAAATGTAATAAATAGTTTGTCACCAAAACGACATTAATCCAATCAGTAGAACTGGAGATATACAGTTTTTAAAGATTTTATTAAAAATAATGCCTAAGGGGACAAAGCTCCAACTGTGGTTATCTGGTCGCGCCGGACCGGGACAAAGTCAAAAGTTCTGGCAGAGCACGATGGAGCGTGGGCCAGATAGAGGGGCCAAGCTAGGCCAGCTGAACAAGAATACTTTGAATCTGGGTTTCAGAGCTTTGCAAGATCCCATGTTGAGGATGCACTGCACAGTGGCAGTTCCGAGGGGCTGCGAGGCTGCAATGTGACGTCCTGCATCATCGTTGAGGATGCCATTGATGAGAGACTTGCAATGCGATGGCCTGCATTGAGGATGCATTGCACTGTGGCAATTTTGAGGAGCTTGAAGGAGACCACAGCTGGATTGGCAGATTACATGTAGGCCCACTTCCAAGGGGACAGGACTAGGGGGGCAGCACTTGTAGGGTAGGACTCATAGCAGATAGAGTCCAGGTGCTGGGATCAAGGTGGTTGGAGCCTTTTCTGTCCCTAAGGCTCTGATCAGCAGGCCAGCTAATTACTGTCACTCTGGTTTCCCTGAGTTCAAGATGCAGGTCCAGTCCTTCAGTCAGCCAGCGGGACAGCAGGGCGGCTGGACAACTGAGTAGCAATCCTTCTTGCAGAGTAGCACATGTGTCTGTCTGAATCTTCCACAGGTCCAAAGGTATGCTGAAGGGTTGAGTTTGAGGGTCCATTATTAATGATACCTAGTGCCCACTTTGAAGTAGGAGAAGGTTCTTGAGGTTTCCATCCCTAGAGGTGTTTGGAATTTCCTGCCTTCCTGCCCTGTCCCTAGCTTGTCTGGGGTCACAATAGACTCGTGTCAAATCCTTGGTGAGTTTGCCCAGGCAGAGCATTTGTGCAAGTGTGGTAGGTGACAGCTCCTCACCTCATTGAATCTGAGATGGCCTATCCTGCCAACGCCTATGCTCCTTTGTCCCAATGTCTGGAAGCAATGCATAAAGACCAGCTGCCAGCTACACCTAGTCATGTGACCCAGGAAACAGGCTGCAGACACCAACTGGTTGGGACAAGAAAATGCCAACTTTCTAAAAGTGGCATTTTCAGTATTGTTACTTTTTTGTTGACTTTACCATCAAAGAAGATTTTGAATTACAATTCCTCAGACACCAAACTTGACATTCCTACCTGCTCCTAATTGGAAGTGTGCTCAGTGTGCTCAGAGCATCATTTCTCTTTATGTTTTCTGGGGATGAAGGGTTGACATCCCTACTCTTGGAGCACTGCGGACTGCTGTGATTTAGTATATGTCGGTTACAATGCCCCTTGTGCGCCTGATTTACCTTATTCACCTACAATTTTTTTAACCTAATTGGAAGTTATCACTTATTAGATGTAATAAGGCAACCCAATTTTATCTTATGGGAGAGGTAGGCTTTTCAGTAATGAAAAACGAATTTAAGAGTTTTCCAGTACCATGACATGTAAAAGTTAAATGTACATATCCAGCTTTTTAAATACATTTCACCCTGCCCTCTGGGCTGTTTAAGGTCTACCCTTAGGGTGAAATGTGCATTAAAAAGAAAGGTTTAGGCCTTGAAAAAAGATTTCTTTTGCCAGGTCGAAATGGCAGTTTAAAACTGCGCATACAGGCAGCAATGGCAGGCCTGAGACATGTTTTACACGGCTACCTAAGTGGGTTGCACAATCAGTGCTGCATGCCCACTAGTAGCATTTAATTTACAGGCCCTGGGTACATATAGAACCACATTACTAGGATCTTACAAGTAAATTAAATGTGCAAATTGGGTATAAGCCAATTTTACCATGTTTAAAGGAGAGAGCACATGCACTTTAGCACTGATTAGCAGTGGTAAAGTGCACAGAGTCCTACGGCCAACAAATAAAGGTCAGCAAAAATGGAGGAGAACGACAAAGAGTTTGGGGAAGACCATCCTAAGGATGACAGGTCTCACACACGTCTAATCGAGAACAAGATGCAGAAGGATGAATTTTCACAGATGATGCTGATGGCACCTGATATAAATTGACCACATGCGGTAAAGGTTCATTCATGGACTGCCCAATGGATTCCTGACTTATCTGAGCACCTCAGTCGTCAGGAGATAATACATCAGAAATATGGGCTGAGAAATGAAAATGTGGTGAGGAAGAGAGTCTTGGACCCTTCTCCAAATTGGCAAACAGATGTTCATCAAGGTTATATCTTCTGGTATTTCCTTATCCGCTCTCAGCTCTGTATTTTCCTGTTCTCCCTGTAGGATTGCCATCTCTTTTCCAGGTGGATAATCAGCATTGAAATTAAAGTGCCTGATAACAAATTTCTTTACGGAGTTAGATAATGGGGATACATTCTTCATATTTCCCCTACTTCCCTAGTCCATTGAAATGTTATCATGTCTTTCCTCCACCTTCGTTTGGTTGCACAATCTCTCTTCATCCTTGCTTTTAGTTAATTTGTTATTGACGATATTAAAACATTTAGATCTCCATGTTACTGCTTTTGTTCCCGGGGGACTCCAACTTGTAATTGGGACAAAATGACCACAAAAGATAGTACACCAAATTTTTCTTGTGGGTTTAGAGTTCTCTTGGGTTAAAATCGATGTAGCTATTCATCACGTCATGGGCTGGTAGGTTATTGCACAGTTGGTCACCACCACATTCCAATATGCATGACAATTCTGTAGCAGTTATCTGTGGTTTTATTGGTTGCAAAACAGTAATGAAATCACACAGGAAACTACCGCTAAGTCATTTAAACCGCTTACCTCCTCCCTGAGGGGCCGCATTTTCATTTTCAGCTGCAGCCACCAGCCTGTACCATTCAGTACTACTGGATTGAGGATGACATTATATCTATAATAATTTAACCAATGGTTTTGTCAGTCTGTTATGGGACTGGCCACATCCCTGCTATCACCCATTGAAGCATCACACACCCCAGGGATAGTTGACTCAACCCGCCCTGTCGCATGTCCGTCCTACCCGGCTCTGTCTTGGGGAGGAGGGTATATGTCAAGAATAAGAAGAATACGTGTGAGGGAGCCTCCAACAGCCCCAGCAGGTTAGATCTTTATGGTTCCAGCGGTCTTCGTGGCCCTCTCTTCCAGGCACTTGCACAGGCACAAACCATGCAGGACTATGCAGAGCCAAGTAAAAGTTTCTGGTTGGCACTCCGAACATACTCCAGACCAAAACTAGGTGTCCAGGGGTCACGGAGCCATGGAGTTGCAGTTGGTGTGAAGCATTCAAAATACTCTCTTCATCTCTACAGCACACGATAAAGGGTGGGCACAAGCATGGTAGCAAGCCAACAGACTAGCGGTGTTAGTAATGGGGGTCTCTAGTTGGCATAGGTAGGTACCTTTGTCCAAATAGGGACCCTTGCTTCTAGTCAGGGAAAGGGGGATACACTCCTAACATAACCCATGCTCACTCCCTTGGTAGCTTGGCATGAGCAGACAGGCTTATCTCAGAGGCAGTGTGTAAAGCATTTGTGAACACATACAGTAACACAGTGAAAACACTACAAATGGACACCACATCAGTTTAGAAAAATAAGTAATCTTTATCTAAACCAAAACAAGACCAAATGACGAAAATCCACAATACAGTATCAAAAATATCCTCAAAAATAGATTATTCGAGGGGCGTGGTTAGGATGGCGGCCGAGTAGGACGTGCCTGCTCGCCGCTCCGGTCCACTGCCTCGTATTGCTGACCCTGGACGGAGCTTAAGACTGCTGACCCTGCCGGTGACTGCTCCTGTGGCAGCACAGACCCGGGAGAGGAGTCGCCACACAGCGCGAGTGCCAGAAATGGGCACCTGCGGTTCCTGCATCGCGGAGCCCGAGGCCCGCCCGGCAGACTACAAGCGGGCATGGCCTGTCTCGCGCACGCAGCACCGGAGTGCTTCCCCCGGGAGCGGCGGAGGGGGGGCTCTCGTCGGTTGTCCCAGGGGTGTTCCCAGCGGCGGAGCGCTCACTCTACTGAAAGCAGACCGGCTTGGAGGAGGGAACAGCCCACTGGAACAGGACGGCCGGTCGGAGCCCCGCAGCCCACGGAGCGAGGGGTTCGCAGCCCGGATCCAGCTTCAGCCAGCGATCGTTAGGAGGACTGAGTGTGAGTGAGGTGAGCCCAGCCTTGGGGGCCCTGCCACCCACCTGAAGACCCCTGAGGGGTGCCTCCTTCCCCCAGGCTTTGCCGAGCTGTTAGCCGTGGGCCTTGGGACTCGGCCGGGACAGGAGCTGGGCCTTGACACACGTGCATGGCGGAGAGTTACGGGTGAGCAGGGCCTGATCAGGCGGCCTTGGCTTTGGGGACGACGTCGGGGGCATATCTCATAGGAGCCCCCGGTTTGCAGGGCTGAGGGGCCCGACCGAAACTGCTGGGAGTGCTGACAGCGTAGGAGCAGCTCCTCGGGGCAGGTGACCCAGGCAGCTTGTGGGAGGTCGATTGGAGGAGTGAAGTGGTGCCGCAGCCCACTGGTTTTCCCACGTGGCGAGGCTGGGAGAGCCCGGAGAGCCGGAATAGTCCTTGGAGAGGTGCACTGCGCGACATCCCCGGATATCACTCCGGTCGCTGAAGGGGTACTTGGCCGCGCCGGAGGGGCAGCTGGGCAGAACGAGCCCACACTGAGGACTACCGCACGGTGGACTGTGCCGGGGAAGCAGATCTGGGGTGACTGGCGGTGGGGCTTACAGGCCTGCAGAAGTGGGTTGCTCTCAACTGGCCCTTGCTATCTCTGTGCTCCTGGCCGTTACTTACACCCCCCCCAACATCTGCCAGCAAGCGGGGCGGCGTTTCTCACTGAGCAATGGCGGCCAACAAATCCAGGAAGGAGAGATCGGTCAAGGACCTTCTCCTCAAAACTAGCGCTGGAGGGGCTGAGGTGGCGCCCTCCCCAGGGGGGCACCCAGCAGACTATGATCAGAGCGAGACAGATGGTCCAGTCACTCACAGTATCCTTGAGTCCCTCTTCGCTACACTGACGGGGGTGTTCCACACAATGAAGAAAGAAATATCCTCGGAACTCCGTGAGGTGCGCAGGAACATAGACTCGGTGGGCGAAAGAGTGGACGCCCTAGAGACGCACGCATTGGCGAGGGATGAGGAGATCACCCAGCTTCAGCAGGAGGTCCTCCGCCTTCAAGATCAGCAAATCAACCACAATGCCCACGCGGAGGACCTCGAGAACCGTTCCCGACGGAACAACATCAGGATTCGGTCGGTCCCTCAGGGAGTGGAGGGTCAGGACATAGAAGCTTTCGTTGCGGACCTTTTCTGCCACATATTGGCCACCCCCCTGGAACAGGAGATTAAGCTAGACCGGACTCACTGAGTCGGACCCAGGAGACCGGCGACTGCCCCTCCCCCGGATATCTTAACATGCGTCCACGATTTTCAACTTAAGGAACGGATCCTCCTGGAAGCGTGAGCCAACCACCCTATAGACTTTTGTTCTTCCAGACCTCTCCTATTCCAGGACTTAGCTGCCTCCACTTTGCAGAAAAGAAGGGAGTTCAAGTCGGTTACGGCATTTCTACGTTCAAAGGATGTCTCCTACTCCTGGGGTCACCCTTTCAGAATAATTTTCAAGTGGGAGGGCAAGCTCCGCCAAATCCACTCTCTGCAGGAGGCCCAATTACTACTCAACCTGCCTGAGGACGACGAGGACACCTTGGGGCGCGAAGACTCCGGTGGGTGACGTGGAGGAGCAGACAGATGGCGACGGGTGAGAAAGACTCCTCTGCGCCTTCGCCCCGACCCGGAGACCATGGCTAAGGAACGCAAAGCAGTTATTGCAACATTGGCGGAAGACTCGGCTTCCGCATATTGAAGAGTACATGGACTCGACATCACTGGGGCAAGTTGATAGAGGGGTTTCTTTGGGACTGTGGGGCTGGGTCTGGGGCGGGACCGGGGCGGCGGGAGGCTCCTGATGTATGTATTACTCTTCACCATGGGGCTACTAGCCCAGGACATTAATGGACTTTATTTGTTGCAGTTCAGTTTTGTTTGGTTTGTTTTTAGGGTAATGGGGTCCTCTCCTCCTCCGTTTAGGTATGGTCGATCATCGCGATTTACATGTGGTATTGCTTACAGGGAGCTCCTGCTGAGCGACAGTAGGGGGCATCCTTGGGACGGGGTGGGTCAGATTCTATTGGCCTTCAGCGCACATCTTGACACACACTATCATGACTTCTGATGTTAAAATACTGTTGATCAACGTAAAAGGCCTGAACAACCCTGTAAAACGGCGGGCTGTCCTGTCTTTCCTGGACAATTCAGATGCTCATATTTGTCTTCTCCAGGAGACGCATCTCTTGTCCCGAAACACTCATAGGCTGCGGTCTAGGGCGTTCCCTCACCAGCTATTTTCGTCCCGAGCCTCAAAGACAGCGGGGGTGGCTATATTAGTCTCAGCTAGGTTTCAGGGGCAGATAGGTCATAAACAGGCCGAGATCAAGGGTAGACTCTTTGCTTATACGTTCACATTGGTACAGCATATTTTCACGGTAGCTACTGTCTATGTCCCCAACGACGGTCAGGGGGGGTTTCTCCGGGATGCGATCAATGAGTTGTCTGGCCTCTCTGGTAGATCCCTACCTTTGGGGGGGGACCTCAATTTGGCCTTTGATAACGAGATGGACAGGTCCGCACAGCGTTCAGGGCAGACTGGGGCCCTCTCTGGTAAGGGGAAATGCCTGCTCACGGAGGCTGGACTCACTGATGTTTGGCGCTTATGCCACTCGACATCCAGAGAATACACATTCTACTCACACTCTCACAAGACGTACGCCAGAATTGACTATATATTGACGTCTGACATAATGACACAACAGACACAGGAGGTGGAGATTCTTCCCTGTCCCCTGTCCGACCACTCAGCTGTGCGGGTATCCCTGTCCCTACCTTGCCAGCGACCCCCCCCGACACATGTGGCGTGTTCAGGAGACGATGTTGCAGCCCCCCTCGGTAGTTCAGCAGGTCACCAAATCCATAGCTGATTACTTAGCCTCCAACGACACCCCGGACATTTCCGTAGCCATCTTGTGGGATGCTTTGAAAGCGGTAGTCAGGGAGGAGTTCATAGGGATAGCCGCAGCTGACAACAAGGCTAGGAGGGAGAAAAGGGAGCAACTCTCTGAAGCAGTCATTGAACTAGAGCGCATTCACCAGCGAACGGGTTCCCCTAGGGTCTGGCGGCAACTCAAGACGGCGCGGGCCCAGTTGGCGGGCTTGGACATAGACCGAGCTGAATATGCCGCCTTCCGACTTAAGCACGCTTTTTATGTGGGGGGAGATAGGAGTGGGAGACTACCAGCTCATAGACTGCGGACGCAGCGACAGACGGCCCGCATCGCCACGGTAGTGGAGTAGTTGGGTGGGGAACAAACTACAGACCAAGTGGTCGCCGAAACCTTTCGACAATTCTATGCGACCTTATATGAGGCCCAGCAACTACCCGAGGAGGGCCCGGTCCAATACTTGCGAGGGGTGTCCACGGCTAAGTTAGTCCCGAGTCAGGCGGAAGAACTTGAAGCTCCTATTAGGTTAGAAGAGGTCATCTCCGAAATCTCCAAATTGAAGCCTCATAAATCCCCGGGGCCGGATGGATTCTCTTCTGCCTTTTTCAAAACCTTTTGTACCATACTGGCCCCGTTGTTAGTCAGGGTTTACAACTCGATTGGGACCTCCAACCCTATCCCGCCATCGATGCTGGAAGTAATAGTAACAGTGATCCCCAAACCGGGCAAGGACACACGAAACTGTGCCTCCTTCCGCCCCATTTCCCTCCTTAACGTGGACTTGAAAATTTTCACTGGGATATTAGCACAGAGGCTCTCACCTCATCTACCCGGGTTGATAGATCCGGATCAGTGCGGCTTTGTCTCTGGGCGTCAATGCTCTGATAACACGAAGCGCCTCCTCCACTTATTGGACAAATCTGAACGTTTCCCGGCTGAACGTATGATATTCTCTGACACCGAGAAAGCGTTCGACAGAGTGCATTGGCCGTACCTCAAAGCGACTTTAGCCCACTTTGGCCTGCTGCAACGCTTCATCGACTGGGTGCTCAGCAGCTACACTGGGACAACCGCCTCGGTGAGGGTGAACGTACTTGTCTCGGGCGCCTTCCCCATTCAACGGGGAACAAGACAGGGGTGCCCATTGTCACCGCTTTTATTCGCTTTGTATATGGAGCCCATGGCTCAACAGGTTTGGGATGACTCATCCATTGCCGGGGTGCTATTCGGAGGTACGGAGCACAAAATCAGCCTTTATGCTGATGATGTGGTGGCCACACTGGAGAAGCCCCGGGATTCTCTCCCTGCCTTGCTGGCGGAGCTGGACAGGTTCGCTTTAGCATCTGGTTTAAAGATCAATGTGCACAAGTCACAAGCACTCAATCTTTCCCTGGCCCCTGATACTATGGGAGTGTTGCAGCGATCTTATTGTATTCATTGGGCACAAGCCACAATCCCCTATCTGGGTCTGCAACTTTCCGCTAGTATTCAGATTACTAATTCGACGAACTATACTACGCTGCTGCGGCATGTGAGGGACTGTCTTCGCAAGTGGATGCCTTACTCGCTGTCGTGGCTAGGCCGCATAGAGGCCATAATAATGACCATACTTCCTAAGATAATTTATTTGTTCCAGACATTGCCACTAGTTCCCCCGTCGGGTGTCATACTCTCCCTGCAAAGGGGCATAGAGCGTTTTATCTGGCGGGACCAGCGGCCCCGGTTGAGCAGGGAATTAATGTACAAGGACCCTATTGAGGGTGGCCTGGGGGTTCCTAACTTGCGGGCCTACTGGTGGGCGGTTCAGTTGAGAGCTTTGGTTGAATGGTCTCGCCCGGAGTCCGAGAAACATTGGTTGTTTATGGACAGGTCCCTTGCTAGGCAGCCTCTGTGGGGGATCCCCTTCCTCACTAAAGCGGTCAGACCTCGGAACCTATACCTTTCTAAGGTAACCCACCCTGTTCTCTTGGCATGGGACAAGGTGGCTGGCACTCGGGGGCTTACGACCTTTCTGTCCCCAATTACACCCATAGTTAACAATCTGGACTTCACCGCGGGTATGGAATCGGTGGGGTTTATGCATTGGACCAAGGAAGGACAGCGCTCTATAGGACACCTCTTCGATATCACAGGACCTCTCACCTTTTCTGACTTTCGTAGGGACCGAGACGTACCGGAAACAGAACGGTACCACTATTTACAGATCCACCACTGGGTGCTGCACCCCGGGGTGCGGGAGGGGGCAGAGCGACACCTCACTCCTTTTGAGAAATGGCTACTTACGAGGCATACCGATGCTCATTTGACATCAGAATTGTATAAATTTATCAGACACGTTCCCACTGCTGGAGGGCATGTGGCTCCTTGGGGCACTTATTGTGGGATTGCCCTTCGCTGACGGGCTATTGGAAGCAGATACTAGATGACATTGACTCCTTTTTCAACACCCAGATCCCTCGTCTCCCAGTGTATACTCTCCTGGGACTTCCCAACCCCATCACCTTCCCGCTCAAGGCACAAAGGGACAGGCAAATGGCGCTAGCTTTAGGGGCAGCCTTACAAAATATACTCTCTCACTGGGGCACCACCACTGTTCCAACCCGACTGGGATGGCTCCATAGACTGTGGGGCATCCTCAGAATGGAGAAAATCTCATTAGCCCTCACAAAACCGGGGGCCTCCTTTCAGGACCTGTGGGAACCATTCCTCAAGCTGCTGACATCTGAATTCACAGAGCTTACCTGCCCCAAGTAACTGCGATTACTGCGCCTAGCGGATCCACCCAAACCTGCAGACACCGGCACCCCCACACATCATTAGGGCCTCTTTACTAAGGGCACCTGACCGCGGACGCTCTGGGCGCTCACAGCACTGGCTTACACTGCTTGATGGATGGAGATGGGGAGGTGGGTTGGGGGGAGGAAGGTTCTTTTTCCTTTCTTCGTTCTTGTTCAGGGCGTACCTTTGCAAACGCGACAGTCCCGCTGATGGACTGCATCTTGATATGCATGGCACTAGTTGGCTTTCTCTGTCGTTTTATTGTTACGAAAACCAATAAAAGAAATCTAAAACAAACAAAAAATAGGTTATTCACTTAAATAAAGTTCCTAGCAACAAATAACTCCACCTGGAGTTATTACGACGTCGTGACAGATGAAAATCCCAAAGTACGAAGCCGACCGCGAGGTACGCAGCGTCGGGCCTGGAGTCAAGCAGACCCACAAAGCACAGTACCTGGAATTTGATGAAAGCAAAGACGGTGCACGGCGTCGGGGAGGTGATGCTTCGTTGGCGCCTGCAGCGTAGGTTCCTTACGACCCCAGGGGAGGTGATGCCTCTGTTCCTTACTGCAGCGCTGGGGAGGTGAGACATTGGTTCCTTACTGTGTCGGGGAGGTGACGTCCCGAATGGTGGAGAGGCGTCGGTCCCTTACGACGGTGCGATGTCGATGGATTCGGGAGACACCCACGTCGAGAACCGGCTCCATGTTGATGAAGCACCGGCGTCGATGAAGTCGGGCCTGCGGTGCGAGTCGGGACGGTGCGTCGTGAACGTCACGAGCGGTGTCCACGACTCCGGTGCAGGCAGCAGCCTCGATGACGGCTTCGGAGTCGATGCGGCACGGCGTCAGCAGGCGTTGGGCCTACGGTGCAAGTCGGGGCGGTGCGTTGTGCTCTTCATGAGCGGTGTCCACGGCTTCGATGCAGGTTACGGCATCGCTCGCTGGTGTCGGTGTTGCAATTTCCTTCTGTAGCAGCTGAAACAGCAGTTCCAGATGCAGGGAGAGACAGAAGGGATGAAGTCTTTGTGCTCCTTAGACTTCAGAACAGGAGGCAAGCTCAGTTTCAAGCCCTTGGAGATCTTCTTCTTCAAGCAGGTGGCAAAGCAAACAGCAAAGTCCTTTTCTCCTTTCCTTGGCAGCAAGCAGCCACTGCAGGCCAACCCCAGACAGCAAACAGCACATGGGCAGTATTCCTCCGCAGTTTATCCGGCCCTTCTCCTTGGCAAAGGTTCCTCTTGATTTCCCAGAAGTGATCTAAAAATCTGGGGTCTGGGCCCCAATACTTATGCCACAAAATCCTTTGTTCTCTGAAGGCAGAGAGTGTCTGTACCCAGCCAAAACCAGTTCTGTCCTCACTGGTGCATCTTCCTGGCAAGAGGTGGAGACAGCATTGTTGAAGGCAGACCAGGCCCATTCAGGTGAAAAGGAAATCTCCTCCCCCTACTCTAAATGCAGCCCAGGTCTATTCAGCCCAGCCCTGACTCATCAGACTTCTGGAGCCACTGCCCTTCTCCAGCCCCTGTCATCCAAAAGCCAGACATGCAATACACAAACCTAGCAGAGCACACTGGATGGTTAGGCAAGAAAATACCTACTTTCTAAAAGTGGTATTTTCAAACACAAAATGTAAAAATCACCCTCACTAAAAGATGTATTTTAACATTCTGAGTTCAGGCATACTAAACTTTATTTTCCTATCTTGTTCCCAGGGTCAGTTATGTTTATAAGATGTTATAAACAAACTCCCCATTCTGGCCTATGGGAACAGATAGCCTTGCAATAGTGAAAAACGAAATTGGCTGTATTTCACTATCAGGACATGCCACACACATCAGGGCATGTCCTGCCTTTCACATACAATGCACCCTGCCCACCGGGGTACCTTGGGCCTACCTTAGGGGTGACTAATAAGTAGAAAAGGGAAGGTTTAGGGACTGGCAAGTGTCTGCACTTGCCAAGTCGACATGGCAGTCCCAGACTGCACACAGGCTCTGCAATGGCAGGCCTGAGTCACATTTTACAAGCTGCTTCTGTGAGTGACACAATGAGTGCTGCAAGCCCACCAGCAGCATTTGATTTACAGGCCCTGGGCACACATAGTGCACTGTACAAGGGTCTGACAAGTAAACCAAATAAGCCAATCATGGAATCACTAATCCATAACAATACTTTACAAAGGGAGCACTTGCACTTTGGCACTGAACAGCAGTGGCAAAGTGCCCAAAGCATCTAGACCAGCACAAATGGAGTCCAACACACAGCAAAATACAGGAGGTAAAGGCAAAAAATAGAAGGGAGACCCACGCCAATGGTGCCAGGTCTAACACGTGTCCCCTCCAGCTGAAATGTGGGGAGTACTACCCACCCTTTTGGGAGTTCTCTTCACTAAGGCGGAAAAATCTGGACAGACCATCTGCATTGGCGTGTTCTGTACCAGGGCGGTGTTCCACCGTAAAGTCCATCCCCTGTAGGGAAATGGACCACCTCAACAGCTTTGGATTCTCACCCCTCATTTGCATCAACCATCTGAGGGGCCTGTGGTCTGTCTGTCCAGAAGTGAGTCCCAAACAAGTATGGTCTCAGCTTCTTCAGCACCCAGACCACAGCAAATGCCTCACGCTCAATCGCACTCCACCTCTGTTCCCGTGGAAGTAACCTCCTACTAATGAAGGCTACAGGTTGGTCTAGGCCCTCCTCATTTAGCTGTGAGAGCACAGCTCCCACACCATGCTCTGAAGCATCTGTCTGCACAATGAACTCTCTTGAGAAGTTGGGTGCCTTAAGCACGGGCGCTGTGCACATGGCAGATTTCAGGGCATCAAAAGCCTTCTGGCAGGTGTCAGTCCAGTTCACTTTCCTGGGCTGCTTCCTGGAAGTCAGCTCTGTCAAGGGGGCAACAATGGTGCCATACCCCTTGACAAATCTCCTGTAATACCCTGTCAGTCCTAAAAAGGCTCTCACCTCGGTCTGAGTCTTGGGGGTTCCCAAGCCAGAATGGTATCAATCTTTGGCTGTAGGGGCGCCACCTGGCCGATCCCTACCTGGTGTCCCAAGTACACCACTGACCCCTGCCCGATCTGACACTTGCTTGCCTTGATCATGAGGCCTGCCCTCCGCAGCCCCTTCAACACTTCCCAGAGGTGGTGCAGATGTTCCTCCCTAGTGGCACTGAACACTGCAATGTCGTCCAGGTCGGCAGCACTGAAATCCTCCAGCCCAACCAACACCTGGTTGACCAACCTCTGAAAGGTGGCAGGGGCTTTCTTCATCCCAAAGGGCATCACCCGGAATTGGTAGTGCCCTTCTGGTGTGGAGAATGCTGACCTCTCTCTTGCCCCATCAGTCAAGGCGATCTGCCAGTACCCAGATGTTAAGTCAAACGCACTGAGGTACTTGGCAGCCCCCAACCGATTGATGAGCTCATCAGCTCTGGGGATGGGGTGCGCGTCAGTCCTGGTGACCGAATTGAGCCCTCGGTAGTCCACACAGAACCGGAGTTCTGGTGGGGCACCGGGCGCGGCAGCCTTCACGACCAAGACCACTGGGCTGGCCCAAGGGCTGTCTGAGGGCTCAATCACCCCTAACGTTAACATCTTGGAGACCTCCTCCTTGATGCAAGCTCTGACCCCGTCAGTCACTCTGTAAATCTTATGTTTTACTGGAGGACTGTCCCCAGTGTCCACATCATGGACCCACCACTGAGTGACACTGGGGGTCAGGGAGAACAGGTCAGAAAACTGTCCTAACAGTTGGCGACAGTCACTCTGCTGCTCAGGGGTCAGGGCGGTAGAGAGGTTCACACCGTCCACTGACCTATCTTGCTCCTTTGCAGACTGGAGGTCAGGAAGAGGCTCAGTCTTCTCTTCCATCCCAGCATCTGTTGCTAGGAGCATGCCCACTTTGGACCTCTCCAAGTGGGGCTTCAGGCGGTTCACATGCAGAACCCGCAAAGCTTTCCTAGGAGACTGCAAGTCCACCAAGTAGGCGACGTTGCTCTTGTGCTCCACCACCTCAAATGGTCCAGTCCACTTATCCTGGAGCGCACAAGGCTCCACTGGGGCCATGACCCAAACCTTTTGTCCAGGCTGAAACTCGATCAGAGAGGCATTCTGATCATACCAGCATTTCATTTCCTCCTGGCTGGCTTCCAGGTTCGCCTGAGCGAGTTGCCTGAAGCGCTTAGTCTGGTTTCTAAAGGCCAGCATGTAGCTATATACATCCTGGGGAGGTTTACTGGGAGCTTTCTCCCAGACTTCTTTCACCAGACTCAGAGGTCCTCTTACAGGATAGCCATACAGGAGTTCAAAGGGACTGAACTCTAAGGACTTCTGGGGCACCTCTCTGTAAGCAAACAGCAGGCATGGTAAGAGGACATCCCACTTACGCCTCATGGGTTCACCAAGACCCATAATCATGCCTTTCAGGGACCAGTTGAATCTCTCAACCAGCCCATTACCTTGGGGGTGGTAAGGAGTGGTGAACTTATAAGTTACACCGCACTCCTGCCACAGGGACTTCATATACTTCGATATGAAGTTGGTACCACGGTCGGACACCACCTCTCTGGGGAGCCCCACACGGGACAAAATCCCCATCAACGCACGACCCACCACGGGGGCCGTCACAGTCCGGAGAGGGATGGCTTCCGGGTACTGGGTGGCATGGTCCACCAAGACCAGGATGAACCTGTTGCCCATGGCTGTCTTGGGATCCAGAGGCCCCACAATGTCAATGCCCACCCTTTCAAAGGGGGTGCTGACTACAGGGAAAGGTTGGAGAGGGGCCTTACACTTCCTCCCACTCTTACCACTTGCCTGGCAAGTCTGGCAAGACCTACAGTGAGCATCAGAATGCTTGCGCATTTGAGGCCAGTAAAAGTGGGTGACAGGCCTTTCAAAGGTCTTGTCTTGCCCCAAATGTCCTGCCAAAGGCACATCATGAGCCAGACCCAGTAGGAAGGCTCTGAAGCGCTGGGGTACCACCAGCACACGGGCTGACCCAGGCTCAGCAACCTTAGGCTCGCTATACAGGAGACCATTCTCCCAGTATATCCTATGTGATCCTGACTGATCACTTGCTGCCTGGTTTGCAGCCTGCTGCTGCAAACCAATGAGAGAAGGGCACGTCTGCTGCTCCTGGCAGAACTCCTCCCTCGTGGGTCCTCCTTCTTGCTGCCAATGGGTCAGATCAGGTAGGTCCCCCAGTTCAGCTACTTGTTCCCCTGTAGGCTCCAGGGCATCCCCCTCAGGGTCTACCTCCTCCTGGACCGTGGGAACTTCGGGGGCCGGTTTCCCACGCCCCCTGCCTCTTCTCTTCCCGGCAGGCACCTGGGCCACTCTTTCAGGCTCCAGGTCCTCTTGAATGCCCTTACCGGCTGCCATTGACCGAGTGGTCACAGATGCCCACTCAGGCAGACCCAACATCTCCAAATGAGACCTCCACTCCACCTTCGCCCAAGGGGAGCTCTCCAAATCATTGCCTAGCAGACAGTCAACAGGCATGGCTGGCCTCACAGCTACTCTCAAGGTACCTGAGACCCCCCACTCAAAGGGAACCTGTGCCACTTTACAGAGGCACTCTGAATTGTCAGCGGCAACTACTGGGTAGAATGTGTTGGGGACCACCTGCTCTTCAGACACCAGCCGACAACTGACAGCTGTCACACTGGCTCCAATGTCTCTCAGAGCCTCCACACTATGGCCATTGATGGTCACCCACTGACTGTACTTTTAGTGTTATCAGGCAGATGAGTCCTTGGGACCATCTCACTGTCTCCTAAAGAGACCAGGGACATCTCTGCAGGACCCCACCCACCTTGGGCACCCGACTCCTCCCCCAAGGTTACACTAGTCAGTTCCCGGGGTGGTGCACCAGTGGATGCAGTGGTAACCGGTTTGGGACACTTAGGATCCCCCCGGAAGTGGCCCACCTGACCACAACTAGAACAGGTCTTGGGACCCTTCTGCACAGGCTTACCTGGCAGGACCCATGGTTTCTTTTCAGTGGGAGGCTGGGAACCCTTACCTTGGTTCCCTTGGGGATTACTTTGGGGCCCTTTTTGGAACCCCTTTTGTTTACCTTTGTCCCCCCCACTCTTCTGCTGGGGACCCTGCCCACCCTTGGCGGAGTCTCCCACAAGACCTTTGTGGACCCGGGTACTGACCCAGCGGTCCGCCTCCACAGCAAGCTTCCTGGGATCAGTCAGCTTACTATCAATCAGGTGCTGGCGTAGCTCTGGAAAACAACTACTGGACAAGTGCTCCCATGCAACCAAATCCTAGAGCCCCTGCAAGTCAGTTACCTTGCTACCTTTCACCCATCCATCCAGTGCTCTGCAAAAGTAAGATACATACTCCACCCAAGTACTTGACTCCAGCTTCTTGCAGCTCCTAAATTTCTGCCTATAAAGCTCTGGGGTCAACCCATACCTGGCTATCAAGGTTTCCCTCATGGGGGCATAGGACATCTGATCCTCAGTGGGCAAAGCTAGTAAGGTTTCCCTCCCTTCACCTATGAAGCGGCCCCACAACCCCGCTCCCCAATCTCTCTCAGGGACCCGGTGGGACTTCATCGCTATCTCATTGGCTTTAAACCACTGCCCAATGTCCTCATGCTTCATGAAATCTTTGATCACATCTTTGGTGGTGTATACTTTTCCTTCCCCAGGCACTGATGGTGTGCTGCAACCAGAGGGAGTGATCTCTAGGCTCTTCGCTTTCAGCTCTAGCTCCCTCAACACTCTCTCATGCTCTAAAAGCATCTTCTTTTCCTCCATGGCCAATTTCTTGCTCTCTAAGTACAACCTCTTATTCTCTAAGTCACCCTGGCTCCCCAGCTTGAGCTTAGCAAGCTCCATTTCATGCACCCTGCTTCTTTCCCTGTCCTCCAACTCCTCTGGAGATGGGCCCTTTGAAGAAACACTGCTGCCCACCCTGGAAGACCCTTTCCCCCCAGTCAGGCCCAATGGCCCCTCCTGCTGCCCATCTACATTCTCTCCCTCCACCATAAGCTCCTCTGGATGCTCACTGGCATTCCTAGTTTCCAACCAGGCCCTCAGCGCCTTTTGTTATTCCTCCATTCTGGTGAGGCCTCTCACAGAGATTTTAGATTTTTGCAGACAGCTTTGAGATGTGGCACAGTGTAGGTATCAACCCTCTCTTCTTCAAATTCAATATCCACAGATGCAATGGATGCTGGTTTACTCATGGTGAAAATTGGCAGTTCTCAAGATGCAAAAAATTCCAAGGAAAAATTCTTAAAAAATGTATGTGGTTGCGTAATGGTCTGCACTCACTAGTAGTGTACACCAATCACTGTATGTAAATCACAAATGCAAGTCCAAATCCTCACCGCTGATCACCAATGTTAGAAATGAGGGTCTCTAGTTGGCATAGGTAGGTACCTTTGTCCAAATAGGGACCCTTGCTTCTAGTCAGGGAAAGGGGGATACACTCCTAACATAACCCCAGCTCACCCCCTTGATAGCTTGGCACGAGCAGACTGGCTTATCTCAGAGGCAGTGTGTAAAGCATTTGTGAACACATACAGTAACACAGTGAAAACTACAAATGGACACCACACCAGTTTAGAAAAATAAGTAATCTTTATCTAAACCAAAACAAGACCAAACGACAAAAATCCACAATACAGTATCAAAAATATCCTCAAAAATAGGTTATTCACTTAAATAAAGCTCCTAGCAACAAATAACTCCACCTGGAGTCATTACGACGTTGTGACAGATGAAAATTCCAAAGTACGGCGCCGACCGCCAGGGGCGCGACGACGGGCCCGGAGTCAAGCAGACCCACAAAGAGCAGTACCTGGAATTTGATGAAAGCAAAGACGGTGCACGGCGTCGGGGAGGTGATGCTTCGTTGGCGCCTGCAGCGTCGGTTCCTTACGACCCCATGGGAGGTGATGCCTCTGTTCCTTACTGCAGCGCAGGGGAGGTGAGAAGTCGGTTCCTTACTGTGTCGGGGAGGTGACGTCACGAATGGCGGCGAGGCGGCGGTTACTTGCGACGGTGCGATGTCGATGGATTCGGGAGTCACCCACGTCGAGAATCGGCTCCGCGTTGATGAAGCACCGGCATCGATGACGTCGGGGCTGCGGTGCGAGTCGGGACGGTGCGTCGTGAACGTCACGAGCGGTGTCCGCGGCTCCGGTGCAGGCAGTGGCCTCGATGACGGCTTCGGGAGTCGATGCGGCATGGCGTCGGGCCTACGGTGCAAGTCGGGGCAGTGCGTCGTGCTCTTCACGAGCGGTGCCCATGGCTTCGATGTAGGTTACGGTGTTGCTCGCCGGCGTCGGTGTTGCAATTTCCTTCTGTAGCAGCTGAAACAGCAGTTCCAGATGCAGAGAGACAGAAGGGATGAAGTCTTTGTGTTCCTGGGACTTCAGAACAGGAGGAGTGCTCAGTTTTAAGCCCTTGGAGATCTTCTTCTTCAAGCAGGTGGCAAAGCAAACAGCAAAGTCCTTTTCTCCTTTCCTTGGCAGCAAGCAGCCACTGCAGGCCAACTCCAAACTGCAAACAGCACAGGGGCAGTATTCCTCCTCAGCTTATCCAGCCCTTCTCCTTGGCAAAGGTTTCTCTTGATTTCCCAGAAGTGATCTAAAAGTCTGGGGTCTAGGCCCCAATACTTGTACCATAAAATCCTTTGTTCCCTGAAGGCAGAGAGTGTCTGTACCCAGCCAAAACCAGTTCTGTCCTCACTGGTGCATCTTCCTGGCAGGAGGTGGAGACAGCATTGTTGAAGGCAGACCAGGCCCATTCAGGTGAAAAGGAAATCTCCTCCCCCTACTCTAAATGCAGCCCAGGTCTATTCAGCCCAGCCCTGACTCATCAGACTTCTGGAGCCTCTGCCCTTCTCCAGCCCCTGTCATCCAAAAGCAAGACATGCAATACGCAAACCTAGCAGAGGCACACTGGATGGTTAGGCAAGAAAATACCTACTTTCTAAAAGTGGTATTTTCAAACACAGAATGTAAAAATCACCCTCACTAAAAGATGTATTTTAACATTCTGAGTTCAGGCATACTAAACTTTATTTTCTGATCTTGTTCCCATGGTCAGTTATGTTTATAAGGTGTTATAAACAAACTCCCCATTCTGGCCTATGGGAACAGATAGCCTTGCAGTAGTGAAAAACGAAATTGGCTGTATTTCACTATCAGGACATGCCACACACATCAGGGCATGTCCTACCTTTCACATACAATGCACCCTGCCCACAGGGGTACCTTGGGCCTACCTTAGGGGTGACTAATATGTAGAAAATGGAAGGTTTAGGGACTGGCAAGTGTGTGCACTTGCGAAGACGACATGGCAGTCCCAGACTGCACACAGGCTCTGCAATGGCAGGCCTGAGTCACATTTTACAAGCTGCTCTGTGGGTGGCACAATCAGTGCTGCAAGCCCACCAGCAGCATTTGATTTACAGGCCCTGGGCACACATAGTGCACTGTACTAGGGTCTGACAAGTAAACCAAATAAGCCAATCATGGAATCACTATTCCATAACAATACTTTACAAAGGGAGCACTTGCCCTTTGGCACTGAACAGCAGTGGCAAAGTGCCCAAAGCATCTAGACCAGCAAAAATGGAGTCCAACACACAGCAAAACACAGGAGGTAAATGCAAAAAATAGAAGGGAGACCCACGCCAATGGTGCCAGGTCTAACACGTGGCATCATGTGTAGCGAGGGAGGTGTAAAGCAGTGCAGTATTCCCAAATTTCAGGATAGCAGGTTTGAATCAACCACTTTTCACATGTGCACAGCCCCACAATTATATTTTGGATACAGCCACCATGTTGTTTATTTAACTCTCTTCTCTTCATCAAAAGGTAGGCTCAACTAGGAGTCTGAATTAGCAGCGCTATCCTCCCACTGGCCTCCCATCCAGAAAAACAAACAATTGACCTCTGGATTCACTTTAAATGGTGGTAGTGACAAAGGTTTCCAGAAGTAGCCTCTAGAACCTACATAGACTTCACAGAAACTGCTTCAATGTAAAATGTTTATCTGCAATGGCCATTAAACAACAAGAACGGTTAACCTATCAACAACAGAATTGAACTGCTAGATTACCTCAGTACTCTAAAAAATATGCAATTTTATGTTGCAGCAGAAAGCATTTAGCATATCGTTTTGATTGATTTTAAGAGGCTAAATACACAGTAATCAATGGACATTTGTTCTCACCATGGTTTAAGAGCACAGGGCACAAGGAGAAAAATGTTACATATATTTCTCACATGTCCCTTGAAAGCTATAAAAAGACAAGCAGGGCAAGCAATTATAAGTAGTCTCTCTCTGGTGAAATTTTAATATAAGTATCCAGTTGCATGCCAGCAGGCCTGGCTAGTCCGGTCCCTACCCAATTAATAAGTATGACTGTAACTAGGGCAAAGGTGTCCAGTGACATACAAGTGCATAAGACCTGAGCAGATAATACAAGCCTCAGTCCAAACTAGAAACCAAGAATTAAGGATACGTTATCTGCCAACGCTGATATAGTCATCTTTGAGTATTGCAGTCAGCCCGTCAGCTTCTGAGTTGGCTGAGGCCCTTGCTTTCACTCTTCAATCAGAAAATCTGCCACTATATTTAGAGATCTATGAGATGTCAAGAGGTATGTTTTTTTAAAGTGCTGCAGAAGCCCATCTGGCACCTGCGTCTATTGGCTTTCACATGGTTTTAATAGTGTGCAGTTGCTTGAATGAGCTGTCCAACAAGGCTATGGCATTCTGAAGATGGCAGATGATTTTTCTCATTTGTATTTTCATTTGCTTTTGTGGCTGAATATTCAAATAGTCCTTTTGTTAGACTGCAGATGTGACATGAAGTGTAACTTGCATTTGAGATCCAGTGTATGTTCATTGATGTATTTACTTTGCTGACAGTACACCATTTCAATTGCTGGTTTATGATTTTTTTGTTTAGAAAGAGTGTGCTGTTTGGATGCCTTGAGCTGTTAAGTCCTGTTGCTATTTACTGATTGTCCTTTTTCTGAACTGTACCTACTTTGCAATATTTTGCTGTGCCTGCCTTTTATATTCACCACTTACAAACCAAACAACCCCCAACACAAACTTCATCTTCTGACTCATTTTCATAACACTCTTAAGATTTCATCTTAAATTTGCTAATACAGTCTGTTCAGGGGAAGGAAACATTATTACTGAAAGGCTAATGAGCCTTAGGATCTATCTGAAATTAGTTTGGTTGCCAAAAGAACTGGAGGTAGCTGATGCAAAGGGTCAAAATCACTAACCTTTTGTTTTCTTTCTTCCAAGTGGCTGAGGAAACGACACAAGTCCAAATAATGTGATTCCTCCTCGTCCCTCTCCTCTTTGACGGTGTCTTTCACAAATATATTGTGCATGCTTGATGTCTTAAGGGAAGCAGGGAGAAGATGGTTTGGGACTAGAGAGAGAATAACATTTTTCAGACTAGATACTGCCCTAGTTACCTTCTCGACTGAGCTTGCATGATTACTCGCCAGGTGATTCTGTCCATGAAATCTCGATAAATATAATGCAAGAGCAATTAACTTTCGTCATCCTCAGACATATGCCATTCAAAATTCCAAATCTTAGTTTAAAAAAAGCATCATACCCCACAGCCATTGCTGAGCACTGGACCACAAGTTTGGCATAATGTATGCCAAGCGTGCCTGTGCCTGTACACAAATATTATTTACTACTCCAAACATCATATCAGAAATAAAATGTAACTCTTTAACATTTAAAAAGTTATAAATATCAAATAATGTAGTACACCATTTTTTTGGTATGTAGAAGAGGGTGTGGAGGAAGGGAGTTCACAGAAGCCCAGGAGGGCATGGCTGTCTTGGAGAAGGATTACGAAGAGGTAGGTGCTGACAGCATGGATGGTAAGGCTGAGGGGGAGGAGAAGTTGCATGAAATTGCCCAGCCTCATTCTGTTTTGCTGCCATTTTAATTCTGTGCCTTTTCTTTTCTGTAAAATTTCCATCTGCAACCTCTTAATAAACTTGAGTGTGTTTAAAAAAAAAAAGAGATCATAAACATCAAAGATTAATATACCTCAATTTTCAGCCAGTCTTTAAAGGGTTGTTCCTTCACAGGCTCTTAAAATTCAGTTCATTCTCAGAAATGGCAGTAGTCTTTCTTTGGTTTATCATGTTTTAACTTTTTTTCAGTCTCTGGTTATGATTCTTCCACAAGAGCTACGAGTCTGCAATGACTTTAGTCTCTCCAATTCTAAAACTTTCTAAGGAACAAGAATTAACAATGGAGTCTAGCAAAATACTCATTTTTGCTTGAGAGGACATTCGCCTTTATACTTTTTTTCAAGTCGTTAGATACTTCATCCTTTCTTAGTAGTTTTAGAATGTCTTCTCTTTTTATGTCACAGGTAAACAATAGGGGGCTTATTTATGAGCCCCTTGCGCCACCGGTGCCAGCGGCGTAAAATATGCACCACACTGCAACATATTTACAAAGTGACGCATCTAAGCAGATGCGTAACTTTGTAAACCCCTTCGCTACGTTATACCTGCATCAGGTATAATGTACGCAGGGTGGGCGTTTCCCCACAAAAAAGGCTTGTAGAAGTGTCGTAGTGAACTCTGTGCGTCAAATCCTTACGCATGCCTCACAGTAGGCGGAAGACTGACGCAGGCCCTTTCACATGGGGCTTGCCCCATATGTTTCAAGTTTAAGTTTATTTGATTTAGTTCTCGACTGAGAACAACAAATGTTTAAAGAATAAAATTACATTTAAAATAGTAAAATGTCATTCTAGTCAAAATTAAAATAGATTTTAAAAATTTAAACATGTTATAACACACAAATTCATTAGGCGGTACCTTACAAAGCGAAATCAGGTTCTGAACCGAATTAATTTTACATTTTGTTCGAATTGGTTGTATAAACCTCGTTCTAGCTTCTGCAACAGTCAAGTTTGGACAGACAAACAGCACGTGTTCCAAATCTTGCACCCCGCCATTACACAGATCACAGGAACTACTAGCTTTTTCCTTTAAAGACCACTTGAAAGTGAATGATTTTAGGGGAAGTATCCCAAGACGGAGTAATATAGTGCTTCGCCTGACTCCATGCTTTAAATTAAAACGAATATACTGCTGCACTTTCTCATATTCAATTGTTTCAGCGTATTGTTTATACAGTAGCAATTTGGAACAGTGTTGGGTATCAAGATCAAAGCTTAACCTTGGTGTTAAATGTTTTTAAAAAAAAGCTTCAAGTGAGCGGTAGTACAAGATTGCAACAAATCAATAGTAACATTTGATATTTTAAAAGCAATAGATACATTTCTGCTGAAGACATAATTCGGAGATCCTTGTTCAAATGTCGCTATTTTTAGTAGGGATCGTAAGGTCCCTTGGTCCGCATGAATAAGATTATATGCCCATCTTATGATATTGGTAATGCCTCTGGCATAAAAACTGACTAATGAAAGTTCAAGACGAAGAACTTGTAACGGCACGGCTTGGGACATCTTAGTCAGTTTCCGTAGGACTTTCACTTCTTTCAGTTCCAATTGTTTCCATTGGCTTAATGGGATGTATTCAAGTGCATACGATAGTACTGGTGGGATCTTAGAGCTATATACTTGAAGAAGAGAAGAAAAGTGCCTTTGGCCAGTGCAGGAGTATAATCATAGGAGTGCCCCAACATGGACATCGACTTTACGGCCCAAGTTCTGCAGGTGAGGCAAGTTTTGCAAAGATTGTGTTAAAATTCTCCCTAGGTATGTGTATTCCTTTACAACTTCCAGCGGTTTTCCCCTAAAGTCCAGTAGTATTTAGCATAGCGTTTCCTTCCTGTAACCGGAACAATTTTTGTTTTAGTGATATTTGGTATTAGATCATTTTCATCAGTGTATTTAGTAAGTGCTTGCAGATTCCTTTGAAGACCAAATGGAGTTAGAACTAAGATGACTACGTCGTCTGCATACATCATAGTGTGTATTTTATAAGATGCAATTTTAGGTGGAAAATTGCTAACCTGTTTGAAGCTTTCCGGCAGGTCACTAAGATATAGAGAGAAAAGTATGGGAGCTAGGAGGCACCCTTGCCGAAGGCCGTTAGGTGTAGCTATTGGGCTAATAAGACCCTTCTCCTTCCCCATTTGAACTTGACACCATGTCTCTGAATAAAATGATGTTATTAAATGAAGGAGGTTAGCCGGAATTCCCATTTTTCTAAGTTTTCTCCAGAGTATTGCTCTATCCACCCTGTCAAATGCAGTCGTAAAGTAGACAAAGACTGCATAAACAACCTGTGACTTTAAGATGACATATTTATCGATTATTGTTTGCAGCGCTGCAATGTTGTCAGTGACAGAGTGTTTTTGTCTAAACCCTGCTTGATTTAAGGGAATAGAACCTGTTGAAAATGCCCACTCTTTAAGATGTTCTAAAACACTTGCCGCAAAGATTTTCCCGGTTGCATCCAGGAGAGCTATCTGCCGGTAGTTACAGGGGAGCAGCCTGGAACCCTTCTTATAGATTGGGATAACAATGCTCCCCTTCCAAGATTTTGGAATTTCACCAGTTTCAAAGCTATGGAAAAAAAGGGGAGCTAAAAACTTGCTCCACTCTTTGGGGTTACCTTGGAGAACCTTAATTCGAATCTGGTCCGGACCCATTGCTGCCGACGTTCTTGCCTTTGTTATGTAGTATTCAATTTGAAGAGGAGATGGAGCTCAGTTATCTGAAATTTTTCCTCCTAGCTTACTTGACACTAGAGTCGACCTTTCTATCCTCTCGTTTAATTTATATAGGTTGGTTAAATATATTTCCCATTCTGATGGGGGGACTGGAATGGCTTGTAGTGATTTTTTTGTGCCTGTTTCTTTGGCAATTATATTCCAATAGGAACGTTTATTATTTTGTTTTGCTGCAATCTGTATGTCCACCCATTTTTTATCCTGTATTTTTTTACGGTTTTTTCCTTATCCCTCCTGCGACGATTTTTTAAAATATTAATTTCGCATTGTCTTATTTCAGAGAATTGAAGGAATTGCGCCCTTATTAATTTATTTAATTCAATTGCATTTATGTCTAAGTTCCGTCTTTTGTTTTTTGCTGATATTGGAATTCTTTGTTTTAGATTATCCTGCAAGGATTGTACCAATTTATTGGTGACTGCTTCAAAATTAATTATCCGATTTGTTGAATGAATGATCTGTAATGATTGTGCCATCTCAATTACGGAAGTAATTTTGTTAAGTGTTCTCGAATTCCATATCAGCCGCCCTTGGACCTGGTTCACCAGTACTGTACTTTGTAAATACATGATGTGCCCTGGAGATGTAGGTTTCAGTCTTAACACTGTTGTTAAGTGTAATATTGCGTGGTCACTTCCTAAAACAAAATTAATATTTAAGTGTGAGACTGATCCAAACAAATCTTGGCTACAAATCATATAATCGAGAATTGAAGTATTGAAATTGCCTTTTCTTGTGCAGGATGCCGGAATATCACCTTCTATACTGCCATTTAATATTACTCCGTTCAGCACTGGAAGTGAGGATAATAGAATTTTCCCTCTTTTATCTGCTTTACTTCCTGTGGGAAATTGTGGAATTGGGATTGCCAAGGCTTCCTCTTGTTCGTCATTAACCCATTTTTCTAATAAGTCGTTGGATATTTTCCCATTGAAGTCACCTGTTAGGAAAGCTGAGGGAAAACCTTGTCTTTCTACCACCTTTTCTAATCCCTCAAATATTTCTATCGCAAGTGCATCCATTTTGGAACCTGGGGGAATATAAACGTTAAAAATAAGAAGGGCATTTAAGGTTTCCATAGGGTCGATCCTGAATTTGACCTTGATACATTGAATGTTCATTGAACGCATTGGGATGATTTCCTGATCCCGATTAAAAGTCTTCGTTAAGAAGAATTGCTATCCCTGCTTTCGCGTGACCCCGACCGACCGGTTCTGCTGGAATGTCATACGCTAAATAATCGAGGAGGTGGTCAAAAGTTGTTATTGACCAAGTTTCCTGTAAGGCCCCAATCCCTGGTCGGTCTTCCGTAATTAATGCTAATTTCTCCTGAGTTTTTCCTGCTATATTCCAGGAAGAAATGGTCAATCCGTTGTTAAAAACGGCGTTTGTTTTCCTGACCCTTTTTGTTACTGTTTAGGTTCTCCGCGATCCATGCCCATTTATTTTCATTGGTTGTAATTTCCTTCTTTTGTGTATTTTTGTTCCAGCTTCTCCTTTCTCCATTTGTAATCGAGATGGATATGTTTTCTTTAAAGAAATTGGGAGGATTATTTATGCCACTTTGCCTTTGAAACAGATACTGATTTTCTATTTTATTAATTTCCTCAGGTTTATCATATCTTTGGGTTTCATTATTTATTACAAGTGCCACGTCGAGTCCATATTTATGTAGAATCTCACTATCTTTTAATATTATTTCTGGTATCACTGGAGACCAAAATTCTACGACAGCCGTCGTGGTTTTAGATCTTTCCGGGAAAACTACTAATTTTATTTCATTTCTTGATAGAGACTGTAGCGGATGTATCTTTTGAAGTAGATTTGTTATTCTCTCTCGGTTAAGCGGGACATCGCCCGAGGGGAATAGATCTGTAATTTCCAGGAAGCATGATAGAGTCTTCTGCGACTGAATAGTCGTCTTCCCCATAAATAGGTCCCTTAGTTAGGCATCCTTTTGTGCAGGCGACTCTATTCCTGTCGCTGTAGCTAAAAAACTTGGGGCCATAGGATTGAGTTGTTTGGAATTATCCTTCGTTTTTTAATTGAAAAGTTCTGCCCCTTTTCTGTCAGATTTTGTCTTTCCTCTTTTTCTGAGGACATGAGTACAGAAGATAGGATATTTGAAAACCTTGTCTTCCAGGCCTTCTGCTTTACAAACCTTCTTATCGCCCTTTTCTTTGCCCTTTACCGCTTGGTCTTATTAATTCTCCTCTCTTTTTTCGAAATTGCAGAGACTAAGGACGAAGTTGCAGAGATTTCTATTACTTTTTGTTTGGACAAAGGAGTAATATTCAGGCTTGATAAGGCTTTTGTTTTTTTGTTGAGTGAAAATTGGATAATATGCAGTGACCGGCGGATGAGTATTGACATTGTTAGGTTCCTTGAAAAGTTTTCTAAGGGAATAAATTTGATTGAACTCATGTTTTCCCTTATTTACTTTTTGTGTGCTCCGGCCCGTTTGAGTCGCTGTTTCTTTCTTCAGCGGAGAGAGTTCTCCTATTGATAGAAAGGCTTTCGGTTTAAGGAGGTTTTCCGCAGTTGATTCTTCTCCTTTTACTACTACTGGTTGTGTTTTTAATTGTTGTTTCCTCTTTTTTTTTTTCTATTAGATTTTTTAACATTCCTAATTGAGTATCCAGCATCTGATCAGAGTTTTCCGGAATGTTCCCGAGGTGGGAAAGAACTGATTCCAAAATTCTTTGGAGTGCAAATAGGGATTTGGACACCGGAGTATAAACTTTGGGGGATTCCATAATCTTTAAAAGTAAAAAATCTGGTGAATGAGAGAGAGTCCCTTCTAGGTCAGATGTTTTTTGTAGGGTACTATTCTAGATTATCGGTGGCTCCTTTGGTGCCTTTGAGTCCTGGCAAAAGACCAAGTCCTAGATGTTTATATCTGGACAGGTGACATCAAATTCTAAAGTTTGCTGTGACTTCTGGTCACCTAAATCTAAAGAAGTATTAGAGCCTCCTTGTTGTACTTCTGTATTTGCTAGTTCTAAATTTGTGGAGTTACTGATTAATTCTTCCAAAATTCTGGAGTTACTGATTAAATCTTCCACATATCCTTTTTGACTTTGAGTGAGGTTATTAGTATCCTCTACTTTCTTTTCTTCATCTTCTGTCAACACTTTTTGTTGTTCGGTTTGGATTTTCCCCTGATCCTTTGTACTTTGTTTTGTGAAATATTTAGTTATTTCAGAGTTCACTGCAGAGTTTCCTAGTCGGGCCGTCTTTCCGGCACTCCTTCGTAATGCTTGTTCCGTTCCCAATCTTTTCATAAAAATTGTTCGTGATCTCAGTTTTTTATACGCCATTTTGCGGCGAGGATTCTCAGTGGGTCGTGTCTCATGACAATGATCTCTTACGCAAATAGTAAAAAATCGTAGCTTAGCATATAGCTTTCTGTATTCTTTCTTTCTTTCTAGGTTCCTCGTTAATCTGCAAAGTTTCAAGCAAAGTCGTAAAGTTGTAAAGACCCAGGGCAAGAGCAAACTGAGAGTGAGCACTCGGGAGTGCCGCAAACCACACCCAACCTTGCTGGGCTTCTGCGGCCACACCCGTCTCCCTCGCCTCTGTGCTCCAACCCTCACCTCTAACCCCCTTCGTACCTTAGATCCAGGTGGAAAAGAATTTCTCTGACATTTTCCACCTTCCGCCTTCCCTCAGCCCCTGAAAGCCTGCTTGGTAGCTGCTTCGTCGCGCGTGGCAAAAAGTTATTGTTGAAAGCAAGGGTTGTGGCAAGCGGGGCACTCGAGGCGGGATCGCAGGCTGCACCTGAACTAATCAAGCCGCCTCCGTGATGCCACCAAGGGCACACACTCACTGCGGCCGCCTACTAATGGCGGCCGCGCTTGCCGTGGGACTTCAAGTATTGCTGGATGAGAGTATGCTGACGGGAGCTAAGGCGGGGGAATGCTCCGATAGAGCGACACTCCGACAGTATCCGGGACCAGTGACTGTCGGTGGTATCTGGGCGTGGCTCTCCTGCACGGAGGGTGGGGAAGGCTCCTCAGTACCGTGCACCGCTCCCACCACTTCACGCTGCTCGCGATCTCTCGGTCTGGCAACCCGCTGCTCTCCGCAAAACCTGGACTGGATTCTACTTTCCGACCCACCAGAGACTCTCAACCATATGAAAGGACACATTGCTGGAGTTGCGTCTGTTTTCAGACGGATCACTGACATAATATCGACAGACACAATATCGACCTACCAAAATATTGTGACAAAAATATCGATTACACTAATATCAACATCCTATACTTAATTTAAAAAACACACAAATATCGACTACAAAATATCGTAAAACATTTATATCGTTTTCAACATTATCGAAGTAAAAAATATTGTGATAACTAATATCGCACAAATTAAATAAACATACAAAATAACAAAAATATCGATCACAAAAACAGACAACAAAATTATCTTTAAAAAAAATATCGACATGTTAAATAATTTATAATAACTCAATACATACCCCCAAAAATATAAAAATACACATACCATACATTATAAATCACTTAACACATATTTGAAAAAAATAACAAAACAATATCTTAAACATTTATAAATACACAAATATTATTTACTACTCCAAACATCATATCAGAAATAAAATGTAACTCTTTAACATTTAAAAAGTTATAAATATCAAATAATGTAGTACACCATTTTTTTAATTATAAAAAGTAACTGAAACTTAATTAGCGTTTTCCATATATAGAAAACAACTGACAAATTAATTGAAACAAAGAGTAACAACCAATGAAATACACATACAATTAAAATAACCCACTAAGATACAAAAAGTAATTAATAACACACTATATAAACACATGCAAATTCAACATTATTTTACCTTGCAACCAAAAAAGAAACAATAAGGAGAAACTCTGCCGGATTGCTGACAGAACACTGAACTGCATTACAGAAAACTCTGATTACATCTTCACAAAGTAAGTAAAATAGCATTTTAAAACAACTGCTACTAAAACTGCTCTCAAAAGAATTTTGTATGAACAAAATAATTAATATGTATTTTTTAAATTATATCTCCTCTACAGAAAATTCAGAACAAACTCAAGGAACAGCAGAACAGTGTGAAAAGTCAATTTGCAAATAAGGCAAGTATTACTCTGAGATTAACTGAAACAATTTTTTAGATACCAAACAGAAGAACTACCTAACCACAACTCCCCCCCCAGCTAAAAACGCAATTAAACACATTAATTAATATTACTCTTTTTTTAATAGGAATCTCTACAGAAATACCAAACCCAAACAGCAGAGAAAAACAATCAACATTTAAAAAAGTCTTCAAATTCAACATTGTAAGTATAAAATTGACAATGTTCATTTTCAGAAAATAAAACATAACAGGAATAATTTTATAAGTTTTTATATACATTTCTTTTAGCATTTGAAGCACCACCATGACTGAAGGGGCCCAATTCACTACTTCCCAAAAAGGCAAATTATTATTATGTTATATGGGGTATGTGTACACCCAAGAAAAGCAAACAAGGGACAAAGTCAACTGGAAATGTAGCAAATATTATTCTAACAAATCTTATGGAAGGGCTGCTACAAAGGAAACAACTGTATTATATGTTAGAGAGCATAACCACCCCCTAACATAGCTGAAATTGAAGTTAGAAATGCTATTGAAAATATAAAAGAAATTAGTACTACATCTCACATGCCCACAACAGAAATCCTCAAACAAATGCTTCCCAGAGTTCCAGAGCATGCAACTGGCCAAATGCCCTCAATATCCTCATTAAAAAGAACTATAGCTAGAAATTAAAAAGCTACTGCTACCACCACACCTATACCCAAAACTTTTGCTGAAGTAGAAATACCACCTGAACTCACAGTTACACATACTGAAGAACAATTTCTTCTGTATGACAATAAATCAGCTGACAAAAGAATAATAATGTTTGGGACTCCCACAAATTTACTAAAATTACAAAACTGTGAGACATGGATGATGGATGGGACTTTTAAAATATGTCCCAAACCATTTTACCAGTTATATACAATACATGGACTATTTCAACATACAAACATCCCCTTCATATATGCTCTACTGCCAAACAAGCAAACAGCAACCTATGTTGAACTTTTAAGCAAAGTAAAGCAAGAAACTAACAATTATTTTCTCCCAAAATAATAGTAGACTTTGAGCAGTCAATGATACAAGCAATACTAAAAAACTACCCTCACACAGCAATTCAAGGTTGCTACTATCACTTTAGCCAATGCATTTGGAGACACCTCCAAAAATCTACATTAAGGACCTGATTCCGATCTCGCTCGGAAGGCCTCCGGATCGGATTTGGCTTTACCGGATCTGATTCGTAGCCCTTGTTCATGACCGAATCTCACACAAGTCCAAACGACCAAGTACAATGCGAAAATCGCGTAAGCGCCGACCGAATCGTTTCCGGACCCGAACCGCTCCGTACGTCTTGTTTGTAGACGAATCGCGCCGCGCAATGGAGCCGATTTCCGACCGAGCGAGTACGATGCACGATTCAGACAGCTGCTTCGCCTCGGTCCCAGCGAGACGAAACGGCTGTCGGAAGCGTACTTCGGGGGGCCGTACCAGGCCCCCCTTCACCCGGGGCCCTCCGAATCTATCACGGGGGGGGTGCCAATGGGTCCCCCCGATCCAAGCATGCACAGTGTGGCGGGCACCGCCACAGTGTGTACGCTTTTCCCCACCCACCCCTTTTCTGCTATGGGAGCCTGTGTACGCGTCTGTACACAGGCTCCCATAGAGTTCAATGGGAGTCCGAGCGAACCGAGTCCGTAAGCATATAGCTGCATCATACTCGCTCGTTCAGACTTCCGGAGCACGTCTTGCTCGGAAAGCCCTCCAGATCCGAGTCGTACGGAGGGCTTTCCGAGCAAGATCGGAATTGGGCCCTAAGTGTAGAATATGCAACAAATAGCAGCTTTGCATATCAAATAAAAAAAGTAATAGCACTAGCATATGTACCTATTACTGACGTAGCTGAGCACTACAATTTATTAATTGAAAGTCCCTACTACCAACAAAATGAGCAAAAATTAAGTCCCCTACTTGACTACTTTGAGGATACCTGGGTGGGAAGGCTGCACAGATCTGGACACAGAATACAGCCTAAATATCACATTCCATGGTGGAATGTATATAACAGTACCCTAAATAAAGAAGCCAAAACTAACAATGCTGTGGAAGGATGGCATAACGCCTTACAAGTCACAACAGGCAGAATTACACCAACTCTACAAAAACTATTGCAATCTATCCAAAAAGAACAAAGCTACCAACAACTAAGAATGGAACATACTATAACTCAACTAGGCCCTAAACTAACCAAGCAAACTAAACAAATGTTTGAGTATTTACAATTCAAAGTAAGACTCTACCCAACAACTAAAGGATTAGAGTATCTAGAAACAATAGCTAAAAGCCTACTTTAAATAAATGTACCCCCAAACCACAAAAAGAATTAATCTAAAAACAAACAGTCAAATAATTTATTTTTTTTCAACTCCAAAAATATAGGGGTCGATTACGATGGCGGGCGGACAAAGTCCGCCCGCCATCGCAGTGGCAAAAGGGACCGCCCACCATAGGTGCGGCGGTCCCGCAATACACATTAGGATGCGCCCGCCACACTGGCGGGCGCATCCCGTATTTTTACATTGCGGCGGGCGGTGCTGCAAGCAGCACCCGCCGCAATGTAAAAATAAATGTAGCACATTTGCATGTACAACGTGACAGGCACCGTGCGGTGCCTACCACCTTGTACATGCAAATGCAGTGCAGCCCTCCACCCCCCACCCCCCGGGGGCCCGCAACGGGCCCCCGAAGGCATTATCCGCCTGTCTTTTTGCGGCAGAATCTCCGCCGCAAAAGACAGGCATCGTAATGCCCACGGCGGTGCCTGCACGGCACCGCCCACAATGCCCCATTGTACCGTGTCCCGCAAGGCGGTCGGAAAAGGACCACCTTGCGGGACCACGGCGGACGGTCTTTCCGTCCGCCGCGGTACCATTCACATTCCCACCGCCATCCTAATTTGGCGGTGGGAATATTCAGGTAGATGGCGGGCGGATCGCCACCGCAGGGCCGGCGGTCCTCACCGCCGGCCCGGTGGTGGCGATCCGCCCGCCATCGTAATGACCCCCATAATTATTTTGTCAATTATTTTAATGAAGATTCTAAAAATAAATTGACATAATAATTATATTTTATATAATACAAATAACTATAACAATTACATTATAAACATTTCCCTCCCACTATAAATAATTTAAACTTACTTACCGTTTTCGTTGCTGTAGAAGAGTGATCCAAAGTTCCATAATAAAATCCACAGTTGTTTAAAAAATCAATATTTAAAAAAATAATTCCCAAAAAAATGGAAAAATTCAGCTGTATAAAAAGTAATCCATCAGCAATAGTTCCACCAACGATAAACAATAGAAAACCCGAATAAAAGATTTATAAAAAGAAACGCTCCAGGAAAACTCGAAAAATTAAGGAAGTGTAAAATAATCATTAGTTTATTAAAACTAATACACACTTCCTTAAAAAAAAAAACGCAATCTTCTCCCCACGATAACTTCCAATCGACAAAAACCTATTAGGAAATAAAACAATCCCTCCCGCACAAAAACGCATATACACTATATGATATTACAAATAAATACAGTACTAACAACACACTAAACATAATTACACATCTATCAAACTCTAACACAGACCGTTTAACAAACCAACCGCATTTCGCACACTTCGAATTTAAACATACAACTCACCTAAAATTACAAAACCTAACACTACATACACTATATAGTACTACACTACCTTCAAATTACACTTTTATTAAAGTTTAATTAAAGAAAATTAAACTTCCCTTAACCGATGCGATGCAGCTTCCAACCGCGAGCTTCTCCCCTCACAAATGACCTAAAACAAAACCAATAGCCTACAAAATACAAAATTAGTTTAAAAATGGCTGCCTTAAATAATAAAGATTTTTCATTTTCATGATTACAAGTGTTATATACTACAAATGCCTTACTGGAAATGTTTGAAAAATACTGCAAAATATTACTAAATGATAAAAAAATGTTTGACATATTATTTGTTATGTAAAATTATAATAATAAATATTATAGGAAAATTAATATTTATTATTATAATTAAAAAATATACATGTAATGTGCAATGTATATTTAAACATGTTAATATGTTTTACTAATATGAAAAAAATGTAATAATGTTATAAAAAATGTTCTGTTTACAAAATAACTTATGTACTAATTAATATTATTTATATAAAGAATATAAATAATATTACCAAAAATAAAACATATGTTAAAAAATACAAACAATTATAAATATGTTTACAATATTTCTTTTGTTAAAATACATATATTATTAATAATATTCACTGTATATGAATGTAAAAAATATGTATAATATAAAATAATTCATGTATCTACTGTTACCCAAAACATTATGTTTCAAATATTGTACAAAAAGTGATTAATAACTGCTTATTTGTTTTTCCAAAAATATACAACTGAATAATGTAATAAAACAACAATTTGTAATACTATTTTTTGAAAAATGTTATATCTAAATATATAAATATCTACCAAATATGTAATATGTAAACAATTAACAAAATGTTTTTTTCCTGGTTAGAACAATAGAAATTAAATATACTTAATACAAAATTTGCAAAAGCATTTTATTTTTTTATCAATGTTTCATTATAAATAAAAATATTAATAAAATATAAAGATGTTTCTGTGTTTTTTTTACGTTATTAAATATTGTATCTATAATAAAATATTTATATTGTATCAATGTACTTTAAAAACTATTGTATTTGTTCAAACATTTATAACTATATCTTTATCCTTAGACCATAATATATTTTTATTTCTTCACTATTCCCACTATAAACTACATTAACTCAGGGAAGGTGCTAAATAGCAAACATTATAATTTACTACTCCTACCTTCAATTTATATTAAGTCAGGGAAGACGCTGGACACTAGCCTCATATAATTTACTGTTCCCACTCCAAACTACATTAAGGGGCTCATTACGATGACGGACGGAAAAGCCCTCTGACCACCATGGAATCGGGAAAAATCCCCCCGCATGACCCGCGGCATTTCCGTTGGACAAATTACGATGCAATGTACGCAAAATTAGACCACGGCGGACGGATGCCCCAAAAGACCGTCCACCACGGACGGAAAAGCTGCAAATCCGACCGCGTGGACGGGGAAAGCTGTTCAAAGGCCCGAAAATGCCGCTCCTGCCCCGGCAGGACCGCATGCCAAATGACGATGAGAATGCGGAGCTGGTGGACCGAGCACTGCGTCCGACCGCCTCGCACACAAATAGGCCAAATGAATGGCGGACGGAACCAACTTCACAACAACGCCCGAAGTGTGCCTGTACCTCCTGCCACCCACAATCACAACACACACGCCACAATGATACACCCCAACTTGCACCTGGGAAGGAAAGCCATGCGCAGCATGGGAGAGACATCTGGAGGCCATCACCCATGTGGACACACCCACAGACCACAGAATAAAACCAACCCCATCCTGGCCCAGCATCCTTTGCACACCACAAGCTGAGAAAGAGAGACAGGACACCATTGACTCACACTGCACAACATCACACATACCTATCTCCACACAACACCACATTCACCCACACACCTCACACCTGCACATATCTCCAACATCACCTTGCACCCTGCACCCCTCATCCATCTGCACCATGCCCCACAAGAAAATGCCCAACTTCGCCGACTCAGAGTCGAAAGTGATGGTAGACGAGACAATCAGGGCAGAACCACATTTGTTCGGGCACCTGGTCCAACACACTCCAAGTGCGTGCAAGAATCAGATGTGGGCAAGGATCCACAGCAAAGTCAATGCCGTAGGGACCACCTTACGCACTGTGCATGACATCAGGAAGCGTTGGGGCGACCTCAAGGGCCGGTACAAGCATCCGGCCCAGAGGAACCACGCGGCGGCCCAGAGAGCTGGTGGCGGCCCTCCCATTCCACCACAAACAGCCAATGTTCAAGTCCCATTGCCTCAAAGCAGAAAAACCCGGGTCAACACAACACATGCATGGATACTCTGTCAAACCACACAAAACCACAGTAGGCAAGCACAAAAAGGCACAACACAAAGCATGAAGTGGCAGCAGAGTAGTCAGATACACATAGAAAAGAAACTAATGTCCAAGCATGAACTAAATCGGATGATTAAGAAGTCAGTACCAGAGGACATGTCCCCGGAAATACAACATCGGTACAAATGAAATTTGCCCTTCAGCCATGTCACATCGCTAACGAGCAATGTAGGTACCCAGGGCTTCAAGTGGGATGAAAAAACTGGGGTGGTCCCTCAAAGGAGCCTGGCCAATGTAATTAAGGGCATGGCCCAAAAACCTCAGACCTCAATCTGATATCAGCATATTGGGCCACCCCACTAGCATTTTCCTGTCACTGCCATCGCACCCAGATATATGAGACAACAAGGAACATGACACCTACTACAACTCCGGACTACTGGCCTTGGAAATGTTTGTCAGTTGCATAAGGTAAGGAAGCAGCAACCATGGCTTGCATCTAACTTTGGTAAATCTTCCACTCTAAACCCTGATGACACCACAACGATGTTGCTGCACATGAGTTTCCAAAGGAGTGATTTCCAGAGACAGCATGAATCCACAAAGGTTTGCACTTACCCACAACGCTCACCTGGCATGACGTAATGCTGTAACTACTCCACCAGTGAGAAGTGAGGAGTGTGACCATGCGCACAGCAATGTGCCTGCTGGCTATGCATTCCAGCAGGGACAACGGACCGCCCGTGGCAGGGCACAAAGCAGAGCATGAAAGAGACCCGTACCGAGGCCCCCTTCAAAAGTCCAACACTGCACAGCACCGTTGCAACCCGGCCCACTTAACGCCCGGTATGTACCTCAACATCATGTGCGACTGATGACATACTGACATGAATGCCCAGCAATGCCAAGGTAGAAGTCATGTCATCTCAAATCAAATGTGCCAAACATGAACATCAAAGTTGTGCTGTGTGACGAACATGCTGACAATATCACCTCACTCCAACAGGTGACTCGCTAGCGACAGCAGGCGACCGTGCCATGGACGAGCCCAGGCCCCCCCTCGGAAGGTGAACCCTCGGATGCAGAGTCCCTGGTCTGTTCATGTGGGAGAACCTCCATGGCCCCTCCGGCATGCCCCTGGCATGCCATGCTCTGTCCCTCACTGACACCCCCACCCACACCACAACTACCACAACAGCTGCACCGCCAATGCTGACCCCTGCAGCAATGACCTGTGTGGCAGCCACCTCCACCATCACCACCGCTGCCTCCAACACTGTCCCTTTGCCAGCAGTTGCGAACAACACCAGGCACACCGGGGATGCTGGGGACGGTGTGCGGCGGCTGCGCCAGGCAACGCCACATGTCCGGGGTTTTAGGGCAGGTGGGAGGACAACTGGGGGACATTCACAGGAGGACAATGAGACAGAGGCCCTGGACACCGTGCTAACTGTCCTTGGTGCATAGCAGCAGAACCAGGGACAGATGGGCCAGGGCTCAAAGAACTGCGCGTACTCCGCCTGCTGCAGAGGTCCATGGACACTCGTTTGGGACAAAGTGCTGAGTACATGGGCCAGCTTGTGGATGCCCTGAGGGTCATGCATGCATCCCAAATAGCTGGCCACCCCCCCCCCATGGCCGGCCGGATGTTAGTCACACCACCACAGCAGCAGTCACAGGGAGGGGTGAGTCACACCACAGTGAATCCTCAGACACCTCTGAGCATGTAGCAGGTTCCCCCCCTGGCTAACGGCTGAGTGTGTGTCCCAAAAATACCCCTGGACGATCACGTGGAACAGCACCTTGCCGTACCAGTTCCTGGAGCAACCGCTGATGTCACCACTGTAACACCGCACATTGACTTTGTTGGAAATCAGAACCAACATTGCGACGAGGATGGGAGTGTCATGTTTTACTGTTGGACTCTACCATTGTGTGTCCTACGCCAACGATCCGTGTACCATCACCTTCAAATTCACCTCTCACCTGTCACACATTGGCCAGGGAACACAACTCACAACAGTATGCCTTGGTGTCAAGAGCATTTCCATCACAGAAAGTAATTGCAATGTATCCGAATATGTAAACGCGAAAATACATTGAGAGAGTGGAGGAACCTGGAAAGACATAAGGAAATAACAGTGCGTTGACATATTCTGGAATAATCGCAAAAGCACACCACTAGGCAACATTGTACAATATGCCTTCCATAGAACACCGGCAAACACCATCAACATGGACAGCAGGGGGACTGGAGCACGCGACTGCACCTCCCAACACCGTTTGGCCCTTAGCATCCTGGTAAATGCAGTTCTGCTGAAATGCTTAGTTGTGTCACCGTTGTTGTGTGTCAGCAAGGTTGGTGCAGGTCAGTGCTATGATTCCCTAGACACATGTGTGTTGCGTTAACCTCCCACATCAGTAGGGGTAAGATACATTGTGATCAGTGTCTGCTGAGGAAGCTGCCACAATCCACTCGGGTCTCTGTACCTCTCCCTGCCCGACTCAGGGGAAACACCTCAGTCCCATGAGAAGTAAGCATCATGACTGAACTGCATTTACCAGAATACTAAGGGATGAACTGTGCTGGGAGGTGCAGTAGTGTGCTCCCAACCCCCAATAACAGCAACATGGACATGACGGTAGTTGTCACAGATCACATAGCGCAGACCGATGAAATCCTTAGCACTGTGCCCACAGGAGCCAGCATCACACCACATCCTGTCATGTGGACGATGTGGACATTGTCGCATCAACACACTCAAGTACTGTTGCACAGTGATTTACTGCATACACGTGTGATTTATGCATGTACAACCACATGAATACCAGTCCCTGACAACATGCACACGCCAAATCCAGTTCCAAAACACACTTCGCTGCTCCTGCATGACCACAACAGCTGAGTGCACAGTCCAGGCATCACGTATATAGGATCTGTTGCACAACGTGTCCTTTTTGGGGCAATGTTCAGCTAACTACCCCATGGGTGATTGTGGATAGTCATTTGTGGCCTCACATTCACACAGCGAAAGCATACTTCAATAAGTGTGCTTGCACAATGGGCCTCTGTTGAGACAAGTAGTCGCTCCCACACCAGACCGGAAACCTTCGAATCGCAGGTGACATGACCGTCCCGCGCTATTCAGCCACTGCTGAACACGGCTCTCCCACTATTTTCGCGTTGAACTGACACACAAATTATTGATAGCATCTGATGCTGAAGGCCGTTGCACACTTGTTATCAGACTTGTGGGCTCTGGCCTTATCCCTTCCTTCCATGCTTTTCCGGGAGTATCACCGGGTGTGATTGCTCAAATTTGCACACTGCATTTGGCGGTCTCGGTTCATTACTTTTACTGTACAGCTGAGCGCTGGTTCTGAGACTGCTCTCACGCCATGTCTGACCATCCTGTGGTCCAGGCCGAGGCCGGTCAGTTGCAACTGTACCGTGCTCGCATGCAGCTTCTCATTGGATGTGTCCCATTGGCTGTGCTGGGCATCAGTTATGGGCTAACGTTTCGCTATGTGTATTTCACCTGCGTGCAACCTGTCTTTTCCTGCAGGAGATGTCTGCTTGAGTGGGCCATGGATGTCTGCCTTTCAAACACATACCTTGCCGACCTGGATCATGAGCTGTGGGTGACTCCTTTGTTGGTCCGCGTGCAAGACTGCTTCGGTGAGACACGTTTATGGGATGCCTTACAATGTGTCAGGCAGGCGGACAGCTGCACCTGTGCGTTAGCGCAATGGCTCCTGTGCACTGCCAACATCGAACCTCTCCCAGGTTGCGATGGGATGCTCCTATCAACCTCATGGTGCGAGGAGCACATCTGTTCCTTCATACTGCTATATTGGATGGTGGTCCTTTTTGCTGAGGATGATTTGGATATTCTTTTGAAACTGATTGCCTTCGAAGCTGCCTGTGCCTTCTTGGATTCGTAACTATGTAACAGCAACAGGAACTGTTGGTGACTAATTCAATTTTCGTTTACCTTTCTTCATGCCTCCTGACGGGAATTGTCATCCAGCTCTCTGACTTTGGCCCTGTCGACATTTGGCTTGGACTATGCTGAGCTCTGCGGGCTGTTTCGCTTGGTACCACAGACCGGAGCAAGTGGAGTCTGTCATCTGACCGTCATGGACATTGTCGCCTGGCATGAGCCCGGCTTCCATTATGCAGATGTGGCGCACGGAGATTACACGGCGTTGTTGTATTGCAAGTACCCAGGGCTCGAGTCGGGTGTACACGCAGGTACATGGCGTCCTCCCCCTCTTTACACAGGGTGGACGCTGTCCCCCCTGCCAGGACGTTTGTCCCCACAGGAATATGCATAACTTGTCTCGGTGTACTCTCCAGTTACCGGTACACGTTCACCAGCACCTGCACGTTGACTGCTCTCCATTCCCTGCAGCAACGTGCAGGCAGCGAGTGAGCCTTTTTTCACCTTCAGCCAGGCCGAAGTAAAGGGCCCATCCCGTATGGGGATGACAGCTCTTCCGGATGCTGTGACGTGCTGGAGGTAGCGACCTTTTCCACGCGTAGGAAGTACGCATCGTACTTGGCCGGCCGGAAACTGCTTTGGAAATGGCTCAGGACGACTCCATTCATCGTTTACGAAGCCTGTTCGTACGGGAATTGGTCCTGGAATCGGAGCGTACGTGTCGCTTGGAAATAGGAGACATTTACGCATCGTACTTCGTCGTTTGGATGGACCGGCTCCCGGAACGTGTCGGTCGGAAGGTAACGCTACGGACAGCTCTCGGAGGGCCTTCCGAGCGGGATCGGAATCGACCCCTTAATGTAGTTTAGAGTGGGAATAGTAAATTATATATGGTTAGTGTCCAGCACCTTCCCTAATTTAATGTAGTTTGGAGTTGGAATAGAAAATTATATATGGTTAGTGGCCAACGCCTTCCCTGAGTTATTATAAATTGTAGTGGGAATAGTACATTATATATGTTTAGTGTTCAGTACCGACCCTGAGTTATTATAAATTGGAATGGGAATAGTAAATTATATATGGTTAGTGTCCAGCGCCTTCCCTGATTTAATGTAGTTTGGAGTGGGAATAGTAAATTATATATGTTTAGTGTCCAGAATCTTTCCTGATTTAATGTAATTTGGAGTGGGAATTGTAAATTATATATGTTTAGGGGCCGATTCCAATTCGGGCCGGAAATCTCTCCGACCGAGCCGGACCCGGAGAGATTTCCGACCGAATCGGACTCTAGCAGTCCGACCGAATGAGTACGATGCGCACGTATGCTATCGGACTCGACGCGTACACGGGCTCCCATTGACTCAATGGGCACGACGCGAACAAGGGCGCCCCCTACAGCGTGTGCGTGTCGATGCGGGTCGCGCCGTACATGCACGTGTAGGGGGGACCCATGGGTCCCCCCCTGTGTGCGACTCGCGTGGCTACGCGTACAGGGGGGTCCGACACAGACCCCCAAAGGACGGGTCCGACTGCTCTTTCGAGCCGGAGTCCGCGGCTCGGTCGGACTGCTCGCGGCGCGCATCGTACTTACCCGGCCGGGGAACATCTCCATTGCGCGGTGCGAGTCGAGTCCGAACGAGTCGGTCGGTGCGGTTAGACCCGGGAACGAGTCGGTCGGAGCGGTCGGGATGCCCGGACAAGTCGGTCGGCGATTAAGCATCGTACTCGCTCGCCCGGACGCGCGTACGAATCGGTCGGGAAATAGGGCTCCGAATCGGATCCGGTTAAGCCGAATCCGATTCGGAGCCCTACCGGCCGAGATCGGAATCGGCCCCTTAGTGTCCAGCACCTTCCCTGATTTAATGTAGTTTGGAGTTGGAATAGTAAAATATATATGGTTAGTGTCCAACGCCTTCCCTGAGTTTTTATAAATTGGGGTGGGAATAGTACATTATATATGTTTAGTGTCCAGCTTCTTTCTTAACTTAGGGGCTCATTACGATGATGGACGGAAGCCCATCCGTGCTGGTGGCGGGAAACCGTCATGTCTTCCACCCCAGGTGTGGTCATTGCGACCAACAAATCACAATGGACCCACAGAGGCCATTTCCCATCCGCCGCTGTCTGTCAGGCTCCGCACGTTTTCTGCGTACCCATGGGTGGCGGACGGAGCCAACAGGGCAGGACCGGCGTGCGGAAACACGTTCCGTCCGCCTACCAGATCACGATGTTGCAAACAGCCCTTCCCACCGCCGCGTAAAAACTACTACGTTGCGGATGGCGGAAATACAACATCAGAGAGGAAGAGCTGACACAGTACCCATCTAAACCCCCAGACCCGCCATGGATTCCCGCTGCACTACCGGCTGCACCTCCGGCAGACAAGACTCCACCGCGATCAACAGCAGAGGTATGTAACAAACATCTCCACACATGCAACCCCTGAACAACTTCAACTCTCAGCAAGTGTGGCGGCACAGCGAAGAATGTGGCAACCCGCCAAATGCAAAGTGCGCGGCCCACCCAATCCCCATGAGTGACCCTCGGAGCCCCCGAAGGCAATTGGGGCCAATGACGAGCCTCGCAGTTGCAGAGCGTGCACACCGCAACATCCAAACATGTACGCCGAAGGCACCCATTGGCTGATGGCTCTTCCGCATTGTGTGTGCCACACCCTGACGGTCCGGAAGCTGTGACCGCAACCCTGCAACATTCAAGTGGGGCCAATGCGTGTCATCGATGCGAATGCCAGCTACCGCGCATGCGAATACATACTGCATTTGCATTGGCGCCCTGACAATTACTTCACACATCACAACTCATTTGCCCAAAGTGATTGGTGCACCCCATGTGTAATGTTGTGTGCCACGAGGGCCTCATGCATATAAAGTAACCAAACAGACACCGTACATGTATAGGCGAACCGGCCCAGGGCACGTGCGTCCTGCTCCGTTTGTTGGCAGGGTCACAAGTCCAGTGACGCCTGTGCTGGGTGGCTGTGGGGTGGGTGGTAAGCTAGCCCTCTGGGAGTGGCTGGTACACCAGAACAACTAGAACAGTGACCAGTTGGTCACTACACTGTGAAGGGATGAGAGAGTGTGACCCGTGAGCCAAGTCTTCACACACATGGAATGTCCAAGGAAAGGAGAGTGAAATTACATACATAGCCATGCCTCGTGGCCAGATGGACTTACATGAGGGAAGGAGTCAAAAAGGACAAAGGTCTCCCGCACTGTACCAAAGTTGTGCAATAAAACATCCAACCTGTGAACCCCGCTTGAATATACCATGACATCGGACTTGTGTCTCCTGGCCAGGGTTCGTCTTGTGAAGGGTCAGTGGCATAGGCAGACAATCAGAGGTGTCCATTGTCTGCAAAGAAGACATACGTGTAATCCATAGCACTTCTTCCAACACACGTACTGGTGTGGCGTGCAGTCTGCCTAGCTGCCACTGCATGTAGATGTCCCCACACATGTCCAGAGTCAGTGCTTCTCCAGACCAAACGCCCTCCAAAGTTCCTGCCCACCAGTATGGACGACATGTGATTACCACACCTTGCAATCCCCATTGGCTTTCGTGACATTCACTGTAGATTGATGTACTCACATACTTGCATGACTGATTGTCTCTGTACAATGTGTGCGTGATGTAAAGTGCTGTCACACCCTACACCCACATCAGTAGCGCCATACAACAAATGAAATGCACATGAGCGAGTGGCCATGGAGAGATGAGGGGCGCTGGACGAGGGTGGCAGAGAGGGAATCCAAGGAGGAGGGCATGAGTGAGAGCATGAGAAGTGTCACTTGCCTGATACTCCCACCTCAGGAAACCTCCTCCTCCCATCAGGGGGGCCTTTTAAGGAAAAAACACACTTCCTGAGAGTAGACAACATCTAGAAAGACAATTTGGAAGGAAAGAATGCGTCTCCCTGGCCCTTGTAAAACTGAGGAGAGATAAAGGAGGGCCCTGAAGCAGGCCTGGCGAGAGACATAAGTAACAAATCGGGCATGCAGTGGCCCACCCGAATGCCTCGTTGGACAACACAAATAAAGATTCCGTGACCGGCCCTGCCTGGGAGGCATTCCAAATGTTGCGGGAGCCATTGATGGTACCCACATTGCCCTCGTTCCACCACAGGCAAGTGAGCACATCTATAGGAACCGCAAACACTACCACTCCATCAACGTGCAAGTGGCATGCCAGGTGGATCAGATCATCTCACACGTGTGTGCAAAGTATCCTGGCTCAGCACATGACTGCTACATCTTGCGAAACAGCACCATACACCCGCTCCCAACCAACACATGCCCAGTGCCGATGACAGTGGTGAGGAAGAAGGCCTTGACCAGCGTCAACAGTTCATTGTCAACTACTTCCGTTGAATGTGATGCAACAATGAGCGACTATGACTGTGTCTGTGTGCCTTGCTGTTGTCTCACAGACTTTCACAAATGTCCCAGAGAATTCGTACACATACTGGACAATGTGCGGTATTAGAAAACACATGCATACAGGGACTGAGCACCCCGAAGCACCCCTGCACACAGGACACCATTGCCATACTGCCTCACTTGCTCCCCTACTCACTCTGAGGCATGCAAGCGCCTGTACACAAGCAGACAAGTTGAAGGCAAGAAACGTTTCCAAAGGTAAAGTTTAAATACAGTGTCAAAGCATGCAACATACGTGCCACAACAGGTTGAAAATGCAGGAGTACCTAACCAGTAACCACAGTGACATATCCATTTGACATGAAGTTGGACCGCGATCCATGTGCATATCCCCCCACCCCTTGTAGGAAGGAGTTGTATGGGATGTCCCTGGCCCATGGCCTTCATCAGCAGTACCCATCCCTCTGCCTATGTATGGTGACATTTGCATCACATTTGCTGTGTCGCTCTCATCACTGGATGCATCACTCCCCAAGTGTGGGGCATCTAGCCCGCATTCCCATTTCATCCAAAGGGGATCCGTTTCCTCTTGCAGCTGTGAGACTTGGTTGGGTCGGGGTGCCAGGGGATGGCACATACTGTACGCCTACGGTCAATTCAACAACAGTAACAGATGCGTTTGTCACAGACGGTAAGTCAGACACCTACCACACACAAAAATGTCACGACCCCGCGAAAGGCAACACCCCCATAGGGGGTGGATGTCCATCACTACCAGCATTCTCCACCCCATAGGGGGTGGATGTCTAACACTACCAGCATTGGCCACCCAATAGGGGGTGGATGTCTATCACTACCAGCATTCTCTACCTATAGGTTGGTGGATGCCTAACACTACCAGCATTGGCCACCCCATGGGGGTGGATGTCTATCACTCCCAGCATTCTCTACCTATAGGGGGGTGGATGCCTAACACTACCAGCATTGGCCACCCCATAGGGGGTGGATGTCTATCACTAGCAGCATTCTCTACCTATAGGGGGGTGGATGCCTAACACTGCCAGCATTGGCCACCCCATAGGGGGTGGATGACTAACACTACCAGCATTGGCCACCCCATAGGGGGTGGATGCCTATCACTACCAGCATTCCACCCCATAGGGGGTGGATGCCTAACACTACCAGCATTGACCACCCCATAGGGGGTGGATGTCTATCACTCTCAGCATTCTCTACCTATAGGGGGGTGGATGCCTAACACTACCAGCCTTGGCCACCCCATAGGGGGTGGATGTCTATCACTACCAGCATTCTCTACATATAGGGGGTGGATGTCTATCACTACCAGCATTCTCTACCTATGAGGGGGTGGGTCTCTATCACTACCAGCATTCTCTACCTATACGGGGGTGGATGCCTAACACTACCAGCATTGGCCACCCCCTAGGGGGTGATTGTATATCACTACTAGCATTCTCTACCTATAGTGGGTGGATGTCTATCACTACCAGCTTTCTCTACCTATAGGGGGGGTGGATGTCTATCACTACCAGCATTCTCTACCTATAGGGGGGTGGATGCCTAACACTACCAGCATTGGCCACCCCATAGGGGGTGGATGCCTAACACTGGCAGCATTGGCCACCCCATAGGAGGTGGATGCCTAACACTACCAGCATTGGTCACCCCATAGGGGGGGATGTCTATCACTACCAGCATTGGCCACCCCATAGGGGGTGGATGTCTATCACTACCAGCATTCTCTACCTATAGGGGGTGGATGCCTAACACTACCAGCATTGGCCACCCCATAGGGGGTGGATGTCTATCACTACCAGCATTGGCCACCCCATAGGGGGTGGATGTCTATCACTACCAGCATTCTCTACCTATAGGGGGGTGGATACCTAACACTACCAGCATTGGCCACCCCATAGGGGGTGGATGTCTATCACTCCCAGCATTCTCTACCTATAGGGGGGTGGATGCCTAACTCTACCAGCATTGGCCACCCCATAGGGGGTGGATGCCTAACACTACCAGCAGTGGCCACCCCATAGGGGGTGGATGCCTAATAGTACCAGCCTTGGCCACCCCATTGGGGGTAGATGTCTATCACTCCCAGCATTCTCTACTTATAGGGGGGTGGATGCCTAACACTACCAGCATTGGCCACCCCATAGGGGGTGGATGCCTAACACTACCAGCATTGGCCATGTCTATCACTACCAGCATTCTCTACCTATAGGGGGGTGGATGTCTATCACTACCAGCATTCTCTACCTATAGGGGCATGGATGCCTAACACTACCAGCATTGGCCACCCCATAGGGGGTGGATGCCTAACACTCCCCCAAGGTTGCAATGCAAATTTTGTGTTATGTGTGCAAACTGCCTGTAAAAAAATACATATAGTGACATGCTGAACAAACCCCCCATTTCTGTAGTGACAAAAAGGTAAATGTGGGTTTCAAGCCCCCAGCATTGTCAACCATATAGTGGATTTGGGGTATAAACCCACCAACACTTTAGTGACAAAAAGGTGAATGTGGGGTTCAAGCCCCCAGCATTGTCAACCATATAGTGGATGTGGGGTATAAACCCGCCAACACTGTAGTGACAAAAAGGTGAATGTGGGGTTCAAGCCCACAGCATTGTCAACCATATAGTGGATTTGGGGTATAAACCCGCCAACACTGTAGTGACAAAAAGGTGAATGTAGGTCTCATACCCCCAGCATGTTCAAGCAATCATGTAGTTTTTGGTGCCAAAACACACAAGCAATGTAGTGATAAAGTAGTGTTTGTGTGCCAAACAACAACAGAACTGTGAGGCAAGCATTGTTGTGTGTGTTACATACCCCAGCCATGTGCAGGCAATCAGTGCTATTGGGGGCTAACACTGCCACCAATGTTCAATTGGACAATGTAACATGTGACCATCCAAAATGCATAAACACACATTTTTGTCACAAGCAGACACAAATACAAAGGATTCAATTTGAAACAACAGCATTGATGAGATCCAGTACCACACTGTGGCAGCAAGGTGAAGTGCAAAACATAAGGGATGTACAGAGTGAAGATGAAGGAGTCCCAGGGCCAGTAGAGAAAAAAACTAAACTGAACATCCACTCAATGCCATTCAAACACAGTTGAAATACATGAGCGAAGATGCACAAAGACAACCAACCAGCCACATACTGCAGAACAATCTGTGTGAGTGTTAAAGTGTTCCTTGCCTGGCACAATACACACGATGTGGGTCAGAACTCCACTGAGACATATGCGTGTTGAGTACAATCTGGAAGTATTCCATAATTTGGGATAGTGAATGTGGCCAATCAGGCATTGTATGATGAGCGGGTGCACAAGAGTCACATGCAGAACAAGCTTGGTGGAACAACAAACAAAACATCAAGAGACTGACTCTCTTCCACAGTACCCTCAAGGCTACAGCACTGTGGTGACAGTATCCTGTCTGCTGACCCTCTGTGATGCCAAATAAGGATGTGGGCCATACTTCTGAGCACACTCACTCTTGCGCACTGTGTCATGTGCCTTGCTAGAACAACTATCATCTCACATACTCAACCATTACTCCCAGGGCATGGCCGGTAATGTGAGGCCAGATTGTAGGTAGGTGCCTTGTCAGGAGACAAGTCACACTTGGCCAGTCTAAACACCACACACATTGATCACCAGCAATGTGCATCATCTAAACCTACATTGACAGGTGACATTGCACAGGCACCCATGACAGCATGGATCACTGGCTGTATGACGAGGAATACATTACTGACCACACATCATTCTGATCTCAATACAAACATGGGTCCATGTACTGTTGTGCATGACCAATGTGGCAATTTCTGGATCAGGAAGGTACACCCAGCACGCCACATACTAGGACACACACATTTGATGGTTGAACAAGAGTTGCCAGACACACATATGTATGGGACACAAATTCACTGCATCTGTCCACAACAACACATACACAAAACATGCAGGGCAACATGAGTAAACACACTCACAGAAGAATGACATTTTGATGAGTTAGTGTACAATGAAGCACACAGGAGACTGCCCACGACACCACACAAGTCCACAGACACTCAAAATAGAATCATGAGCCTCCCACTGCAACAAACATGAACTGGTTGTGTCACAGCTGTCAGTGCTACATGTGTAGACAACATTCCTACTTGCTGTGGAGAAAAGCATGGACCAACAACAACGTATGAGACAGTCAACATGTGTTGACTATGTGCGTTGCACACAACTCAAGATCAGATCATTTGCAATGTAACTTGTTTGCATGTCTATCACATCAACTCTGCATCTAACCGCAAAAGCTGCATTATGTGCAGATCATCACTATTGTCAAAATGCTGAGTGTGTACTGCAGAAGACTTGGAAGACACATGGCTCACCAGATAGGGGATACAACAACTGTGTCAGTAGGCTCAAATGCACAGGCAAATGTGTAAGCTAATCTTCCTGCACTGTTGACAACACCAGGGGTAGTGGCGGGATCTGTGTTTCACAAACACAATACACATAGCTAGACATAACACATGGGAAATCTGTGCATCCGCTTAGGATGGAGTACATGTGCATAACGTGATATGTATTGGACACATTTGGAACTTCAACACTGTCTCTGAATAATGAAATCACTCAAGGAGACCTACAAATAAGACATGTTGCCATCAGGCTACAGGGAAGGGTAGAATCTGCTGTTGTGATCAGTCATAGACACATACAAGTGCCAAACTTGCAAAAACAGATGACAGATTAAAAACACGTTGATGTTGCTAGCACAAATGTGACTCGGGGAATTCAAAATGTGTCACATGTGAGTTTGCTCACAGTGCAGGCCCTTGTCTCAACCCAACCAGGGATGTCACCATAATCACTCCATTCTACTGGTGCACCCACATCTTGGACACTCAAAGTCAAATAGTCCTAGGAAGCACTGGACTAGTCAGCACACAGAAAGCTTCTCAAACAGGAACATCTGCAGGGACTATAGTCTTGGTAGGAAAGGGGGCCATGTGGGTGGAGGATTGTTAGCTGTGATTACGACTCCCATCATGATTTTAGCTACACCCACCTTCCCAGCAAACCCAACTTTCCTTCTTGTGACTCAGCTTCCCTGTGAGTGAGTGAAACAGTGATGGCAAGATGGCTGACAGTAGTGGCCTGGTGTTTGTTTGAGCACAACTCCCAACAGGGCCTTGTGCTCCCCACACCAGAGCCCAGTGTCAGCCATCTTGCCAGTACTTTTCCACTCCCTCTGAGATGGGCATAGTTCAAGGTGGGCTTGATGGGCCATGTGGGAGGAGGATTGTTAGCTGTGACTACGACTCCCATCATGCTTTTAGCTACACCCACCTTCCCAGCCATCCCAACCTTCCTTCCTGTGACTCAGATTTCCTGTGAGTAAATGTGTGCAAACAAGATGGCTGATGCATGTGACTGGTGTTTGGATCCCATTGCCTTGCTGTGAGTTAGTGCTAAATTTGTACATTTTTGTAAAGGGTGAGCTTTCCAGTTACATTGCAGGTATGTTGTTAGTAAAAATCTATTTTTGATCACATATCCCATCATGGACTTGTGCTCCCCACACCAGAGCCCAGTGTCAGGCATCTTGGAAGTAGATTTTCCTTAACTCTCAGGGAGAGCATAGTCCCAGGTGTGGTGTTTGGTGTTGGTGGGAGGGGTGTGTGTGTGACAGGGCCTGCTGGTAGATGTAGTCAGAGCTAGCACTCCTCCTCCCACCCAGACCAAATAGGCCACCATGAACCATGCTTCCATGACAGTGAGTCAAACTTTACATTCAAGATGTCTGACAGTGGGGCCTGGTGTTTGTTTGAGCACAACTCCCAACAGGGCCTTGTGCTTCACACACCAGAGCCCAGAGTCAGCCATCTTGCCAGTACTTTTCCACGCCCTGTGAGATGAGCATGGTTCAAGGTGGGATTGTTGGGCCATGTGGGAGGAGGACTTTTGGCTGTGACTCCGACTCCCATCATGCTTTTAGCTACACCCACCTTCCCAGCCATCCCAAGGTTCCTTCCTGTGTCTCAGCTTCCCTGTGAGTGAGTGAAACAGTGCTGGCAAGATGGCTGTCAGTGGTGGTTGCTGTTTTGAGCACAAAGCCTTGCTGTGTTTTTTAGTAAGTTGGTACATGTCATGAAATAGTTACATATTACTCTGAGATTGCAGGTATTTTGTTTGTCAAACTGGCATAAACATCACAGGCTCATTTGCTTGATGTTGTTATGACTTTGCTGACAGTGATTTGTATCGCTGTGATGTCTGTGGCTGTGTATTTGCTATCAATATTGGCTTATTTGAGTATGTACTCACCAGGCTCTGGTACTCCTGATATTCCATGGACGCCCTCCAGTGGAAGGATGGCCCGCACCTTCTCCTCCCAGGAAGTGAAGTGCACAGGTGCTGCAGGAGGGCCACCGCCAGTCCGCTGACTCAGTTCATGCTCTTTGTTAATGAGCTTCTTGACCCTCCTTCGCACATCATAGTACCTGTTCCTGATATCTTCCATTATGAGCAGGCAAGGTGCTTGAGCGTTCACCTTGTTGACAATCCTCTCCCACAACTTGGTTCTCTGGGACAGGGGGGTCTGTTGGACCAAGGTGCCAAATAACTGTGGCTCTACTCTGAGAATGTCATCTACCATGACTTCCAACTCACTGTCTGTGAACTTTGGATTCTTCTTTGGGGGCATGGTGATGGGTGGTGGTGGACATGGATGTGTGGGTGAGTGTGAAAGTGAGGGTGAGTGAGTATGAGTAAAGGTGTGTGTTTGTGAGTGTGGTATTTGACAGGTGCTAGTAGTGTACAGGTTGTGTGGTGGGTGGGTTGTGAGTGTATGTATCAGTGCAGTATAGTGGTGGTATCTGCTGGCAGGTCTGTTGAATTTGCAAAGGATCATGGTAAGGAATTTGGCCCTTTATATAGGTGGAGTTGTCTTATTTTTTTAAAATATTTTTTTGTGCCTTTCACAATGCTGGTTTGGACTTTTTCTGTCTGTTTCTAGTGTATTTTGCTGAGCATGACTGAAACGTTCCGTTGACCCAAACGGATGCTTTTTCATGTATTAGCGGAGTGGTCCGAGTCTGCTCCATTCACGCTGAGGTATGTTGCAACGTTTGCGTACGAGTCAGTCGCGTCGGGCTCTTTTCCGGACATTTCGCTAGGACGGATTGATTTCCGTACGTGTTGGTCGTCCGTATTATGCTCCGTGTGAGTTGTTTTTATTTGACACATGTTGCATCATACTACGTCGGTCAGACAGCGCGCGTACGTGTCGGTCGGAAGCCATTCCCGATCCGTGTTGGTCGGAAGGCTTTCCGAACGAGATCGGAATCGGGCCCTAAGTCAGAAAAGGTGCTGGACACTAAGGGGTCGATTCCGATTCGGGCCGGAAAAAGCACCGACCGACTCGGATCCGGAAAAAATACCGACCGACACGTACCCGTGGCGCACGACACGCCAAGTACGATGCAAGGCGCGAAAAATCCGACCGACACGTACCGAAACAAAGTCGACCGACCGAGCCGCACGGAAAACAGCAATCCGGCCGGAAAAACACGCGAATCCAACCGACCGACACGCACCCGGAACAAATCCGACCGAAACGTACACGCGAACTCCAAACCGCAAAGTACGATGCAAGGCGCGAAAACCACGACCGAGTCGGACGGAGGACAAGCCGTACGACCGACACGCATACAAAACCGAGCCGAAGCAACACAATACACCACGACCGACGCGTACGCAGCATAGAAAACTGCACAAACACAGCGTGAACGAAACGGAGAACACCGTACGAGACCAATGCAGGGTCCGACTTGGTCACAAGAACGTTTCCAACATACACAAACAGCACAAAGGAGAAATCACCCAAAAAAAGGCCAAACAAGCAATTACCAAGCCAATAAATACTGGGGGTGGGGACAGAGAACAAAGACACACCCACAACTCCACCTATATAAAGGACACAAATCACTACCATGAGCCTTTGCAAATGCCATTCCACTGCCAGCACCCAAGAGAAAGCAACCACACACCCACAGCTCATCCCTCACACAAGCCACACACCATCAGCACACCAACAAATACCTACCTCACATACACCCAGCAAAACACACACTCACACACCCTCACCTGCACACCAACACACACATCACTCACCATCACCACCCATCACCATGCCCCCCAAGAAGAATCACAAGTTCCTAGATTGTGAATTGGAAGTCCTGGTAGACGAGATCCTCAGGGTAGAGCCACAGCTGTTTGGCACATTGGTCCAACAGACCCCCATGTCGCAGAAAACCAAGATGTGGGAGAGGATCATCAACAGGGTGAACGCCCAATCACCATGTCGGCGCACAAAGACCGACATCCAGAACAGGTGGTATGACGTGCGCAGGAGGGTACGGAAACTGCTGAAGCAAGACTACATCAACAGCCAACACACCGGCAGTGGCCCTCCTGCCAAGCCAATATACCTCAGGCCCTGGGAGGAGAAGGTGCGGGCCATCCTTCCGCCAGTGAGCGTATATGGACTAGAGGACATCCCAGAGCCTGGTGAGTACACAACAAATGTACATAATATACTGCCACAAAACACACACACATCACTGTCAAGGGGAGAGTCAAACCATGCACTCATAGCAATTACACAGCAACCAGAACAGAATCATCCCAAAATGTGTATGTCAGTCAGATAAACACAACACATGCCATCAAAAAAGTCACATCCAACTGTGCCAACACATGTACAAACACAACCACAACTACAGCTAGGCAGTGGCACAAATAGAACTAACAAACACATCCACACATGTAGCCACCACAACAACACCAACACACAGTGAAGACCACTCAAAGGAAGGAATTCTGTGTATGCTGGCCAAGTCAGTGTAGCCAATAGCATCATGGGAGTCACAGTCACACATATTGCCCCCCCCCCACAACTGTCCCATCAACACCACCATGAACCATGCGCACATCACAGGGAGTGGAGAAGGACTCACAAGATGGCTGACACTGGCTACTGCTGTGGGGAGCACAAGGCCCTGCTGGCAACTGTGCACCAACAAACAGCAGGACACCACTGACTGACATCCTGAGAGACAACTTACACTCCCTGCAATGCAAGCACGTTCCATGGTGGGATATCTGGCTGGCTGGGTGGGAAGGGGGACTTGCAGCACTGACTATAGTCACAAGCACCTCCCCTCACACACACCCCCCAACACAAACTCCACAGTACCCACCTGGTAGAATGCAATGCCCTCCATCCTAACACAAGATCCCACAAAGAACCACCATCCTGGGTTATGTTGTGTGAAGCACAGGGACACTCTTGGGACTCTTAGCCAAACAACTGCCAGGACAACACTCCCAGCCATCCCGTCAGCACAGCCAGCCCACCCCACAGGGAAGTAGAGTCAAAGGAAGGAAGCATGGGCATGCTGGGAAGGGGGTGGAGGCAATAGCATGATGGGAGTCGTAGTCACTGATATTGGTCACCCCCACAACTGTCCCATCAACACCACCCTGAACCATGCTCACATCACAGGGAGTGGAGAAGGACTCACAAGATGGCTGACACTGGCTACTGCTGTGGGGAGCACAAGGCCCTGCTGGCAAATGTGCACCAACAAACAGCAGGACACCACTGACTGACATCCTGAGAGACAACTTCCACTCCCTGCAATGCAAGCACGTTCCATGGTGGGATATCTGGCTGGCTGGGTGGGAAGGGGGACTTGCAGCACTGACTATAGTCACAAGCACCTCCCCTCACACACACCCCCCAACACAAACTCCACAGTACCCACCTGGTAGAATGCAATGCCCTCCATCCTAACACAAGATCCCACAAAGAACCACCACCCTGGGTTATGTTGTGTGAAGCACAGGGACACTCTTGGGACTCTTAGCCAAACAACTGCCAGGACAACACTCCCAGCCATCCTGTCAGCACAGCCAGCCCACCCCACAGGGAAGCAGAGTCAAAAGGAAGGAAGCATGGGCATGCTGGGAAGGGGGTGGAGGCAATAGCATGATGGGAGTCGTAGTCACTGATATTGGTCACCCCCACAACTGTCCCATCAACACCACCATGAACCATGCGCACATCACAGGGAGTGGAGAAGGACTCACAAGATGGCTGACACTGGCTACTGCTGTGGGGAGCACAAGGCCCTGCTGACAACTGTGCACCAACAAACAGCAGGACACCACTGACTGACATCCTGAGAGACAACTTACACTCCCTGCAATGCAAGCACGTTCCATGGTGGGATATCTGGCTGGCTGGGTGGGAAGGGGGACTTGCAGCACTGACTATAGTCACAAGCACCTCCCCTCACACACACCCCCAACACAAACTCAACAGTACCCACCTGGTAGAATGCAATGCCCTCCATCCTAACACAAGATCCCACAAAGAACCACCACCCTGGGTTATGTTGTGTGAAGCACAGGGACACTCTTGGGACTCTTAGCCAAACAACTGCCAGGACAACACTCCCAGCCATCCTGTCAGCACAGCCAGCCCACCCCACAGGGAAGCAGAGTCAAAAGGAAGGAAGCATGGGCATGCTGGGAAGGGGGAGGAGGCAATAGCATGATGGGAGTCGTAGTCACAGCTCTACATCCCCCACCACATGGCCCAGCAAGCTCACACTCACGCATGCACATCCCACAGAGAGTGGAAAGGCCCATCAAAGATGTCTGACACTGTTGCTGTGTCGTGGGGAGCACAAGGGCATGCTGGGTACTGCACACCAACCAACAGCAGGACACCACTGTCAGCCATCTTGCCATTGCTCTCACACCCACACACACTGAACTCCACACAAAAGCAAGTAAGTATGGGAATGCTGGGAAGTGGGGTGGAGGCAATGGCATGATGGGAGTCGTAGTCACAGACATAGCTCACCCCCACAACTGTCCCATCAACACCACCCTGAACCATGCTCACATCACAGGGAGTGGAGAAGGACTCACAAGATGGCTGACACTGGCTACTGCTGTGGGGAGCACAAGGCCCTGCTTGCAAATGTGCACCAACAAACAGCAGGACACCACTGACTGACATCCTGAGAGACAACTTACACTCCCTGCAACGCAAGCACGTTCCATGGTGGGATAACTGACTGGCTGGGTGGGTGGGTGGGAAGGAGGTCCGGCTGCCAACCAAACACAACCAATGCAGACCATGTTCACACCCCAGAAAATACATAGAAATGCCCAAATAATGCAGGACAATGTGCCACACCAATATCAACCCCTGACTGTGACGACTCAGGACAATGCAATGTACAGGCCCGCACCCAGAGGCACAGTCACAACTGTCATGTGTGTCAACCATTGATGCCTGCAGAAACATGACATACATTGTTTGTGTCTCCCAAAAACAGGTGATGATGGGGACACAGCAGCAGACGCTGAGGAGTCCCAGTCCCAGGCTCAAGAGGATGCCGAGCTCACTGGCGTCGTACAGCCTCTGTCCTCCTCGGACGATGAAGAACAACCTGGCACATCCGGTGCAAGTCAACATGCAGCACCAGCAGGACCACCAGCTGCAGCACCAGCAGGACCACCAGCTGCACCCCTGCACCCACCCCTACAACGACTGTCACCACGAATACCATCCCTGCCGACATGGACAGAATAAGGAGCAACACCAGCACAGTGACCCTGGACCAACCTGGGGCCATGGACACCACCACCACCACCAACCCCCAAGGTGGACCAGGGTTATCTCTGCGTGCCACTGCACACACTGCACATGTCAGCAGGGGTGGTGGGAGGGGTGGGAGACAGAGGTCGCTGCTTGCAGACGTTGCTGGTGTGCATGATGACCCACAACTGGTACGCATAGCTGATGCGTACCAGTCCAGCACCGGAGAGCTCAGCCAGGTAGTGGGGCTCCTCAGAGACATTAAACAGCAGCAGGCTGCCCATCATGCCCGCTTGGACTCCCACATGTCCCACGTGGAGTCACACATGTCCCGTGTGGACTCACACATGTCCCGCGTGGAGTCCAAGTGGGATGCACTGCATGAGATGACGGCGGTGCACAGGGACATTTTACAATGCCTCCGCCAGATGAACAGCAACCAGTCCACACCTCCCTGTGTGCCAACAACATCTGGTGCCGAACAAACTGCAACTGCCACAGGGAGGGAGGAGGACTCTGGCGGAGAGTCCCCTGCACCGCAGCAGCCTGCACTTGAGGGCCCCCCCCAAGAAGAGGGGTCGTCCGAGGAGGGAAAAGTGAGAGGCCGATGGCCAAGCGCAACTCCCAGGAAGCCTGAACCTGTTCTGGATGTTCGCCTTTGTGCACAGACTGTTCACCCTGTTGACGGCAACACTACTCCCACACATTGCATGGGGAGTACAAGTTGGACCAATGTGTCAGACAACTGTGGCCCCGATACTGGGGATCCTGTCTACCCGGACTTTCAATTCACCTAGGAACTTGGGATTGCAAGATTCATGTACAGCACAACCCATCCTATGCACTATTAACACAAATGTATCACAATAAACACACTAATACACCATACTTGCCTCTGTCGTGATTCCAACGTGGGTGCTGTTATGGGGATGATGAACTGCAAAATTACACTGTGTATGCGAACTGCAACAGCAAGGACAACACAGGCATGTGAGTACAGGAAACGTGACACACATGAGGGAGACACACCACCAGGGCTACACGACACATACACACCTAGGCCATCTGACTCATTGCCTACACTGATGTTGCCAGGGAAGACGGTGCAATGCACAGACACCACACCCATTCCCAGTTGTAGTCAAGTAGCCCACAGGTGCAGTAAGCAAATGGCAGTCAAATGTGTGACCACAGACAACGCACATCACAAAGTGAAGCACAGGTTTATTACACAGTTGCAACATGCCGTAACCACTACAGATGCAAGGTAACCCCACCTGGCAGCGGGCACACAGTCAACAACTGTAGACGGAAGGAAGTCCATGGGTGTGGCGCACATCACCTGTAGGGACACAACAGCTACCAACCTGGATGTGCAATCACGTCGTCGGTGGAGACAGTTGACCAAACGAATCTGAAAGTACCCTGTGAAGGACAGAAATGACACACAGTCAAAAGCAATGGAGTACAGGACAGAACAGCAAAACACATGCACAATACATGTTACAAGATACCCACCCAGAACCAAGTTAGCATGTCAACACTGTTGGGGAGTACAGCCCACCTGTCACCACACATCGCAACACACATCCAGTCAAGTGGCCCATGGACACACTCCCACAGCACCAGAGCACCACCCACACATCATGCCAACTCACATCATTGACATGACACCTCAGGATACTCACATTCAGCTGAAGAAGTTGGTGATGAGCTGTGTGCGGACATCACCATCACCATCATCATCATCATCGTCACTGGCATCGTGGTCCAGGCCAGGATCCTCCACAGGTGGCGGATGTTGGTCATTGTCATCCTGGATGAGAGGCAACTCCTTCCGCACTGCCAGGTTGTGGAGCATGCAGCAGACGATGATAATCTTGCACACTTTCGCAGGGGCATATGGGAGGGACCCTCCGGTCTTGTCCAGGCAGCGGAAGTGGCTCTTCAGGAGACCAAAGGTCCGCTCAATCACTCTCCTGGTCCGACCATGTGCCTCATTGTAGCGCATCTGGGCAGGTGTCACAGGGTTCCTGAGGGGTGTCAGCAACCACGGCATGTTGGGGTATCCCGAGTCACCTACGGACAGACAAGTGCACATTAGCTGACTTGGAAAAGTGGGCAGAATACTACAGATCAGATCACACACAATGGCACAAAGTCAGTACACACCGACAAGCCAGGCACGCTGGTTCTGCATCTGTGCCATTATCCTGGGGATGCGACTACTCCTCATCACAAAGGCATCGTGTGCTGAACCAGGGAAACGGGCACACACGTGTGTGATGGTCATGTCTGCAAGACACACCACCAGTGCATTGACCGAGTGGTAGTGCTTGCGGTTCCTGTAGGCCTGCTCCTGGGCCTGTGGTGGTACCAAAGCCACATGTGTCCCATCAATGGAGCCAATTACATGCGGCATCCTCCCCAGGGCATAAAAGTCACTCTTCACGTCAGTGAGTCGTCGCAGTCTAGGGAAATAGATGTACCGGTTCAGGAAGAGCAACATTGCCGCCAAAACATCGCGGAGCACACGGCTGAACATGGTCTGTGACATCCCACCAGCAGTCGCCACAGTATGTTGGAAGGTACCAGTGGCAAAGAAGTGTAGGGCTGCCATCACCTTCACCTTGGGGGTCAGCGCTGTAGGATACGGCCGGCCAGGCTGCAAATGTGGGGACAACTGCACTGCCAAATCCTCAATCAGCTGCCTGGTGAAGCGGTACCGTCGGATGCTGTCCCGTTCCACCATAGTTGCCAGGTCTGGGAATGGCCGATGGACAGCAGGAGCCCTGCAGTGCAGAGGAGAAGTAAGCAAGATTGTCAGTCACCCCACATATGCGGCATTGAACACACTCAAGATCCCAACATACATCATTATGAGGCACAACTACATGAAGTGTGCAGTACCGGAAGGACATGTATGGTACATACATGGCCAACATCTGTCAACACGGTCCAACAGGTGGCATCAATTAGTCCCAGGTTGGCCCATTGGATATGATGAGGCCGTGTCACAGTTCCCATCTCCTGCTGCCGTGTCACAATAACCCCCCACAGGGACATGTGAGGACAGATGTGCCACAGGCACCACAGCTCAACGACAGGTACATTCCCAGGGACCCTGTAATGCCACATGGACACTGGCATTACATGGAGTATCATGTATACACCACAGCAAAACAACCATGACCCCCACAGGTAGTGGCCCCACTTGCCACGGCAGGACAGACATGGACGTCTGTGACACACACGCACAACATCAGAGTCCATGCACACACAACGTGGATGTGGAGACTGTCTCCCATTGTGCACATGAAATCAGAGACATTGTAAACACCACATGCACAAAGACTGTGGAGGACCATCACTATTGTGCCACTGGGACACCCTGGCTCAAACATACCGTCCCACATGGGACTCACGGGGTATGTGACATGACATACACATACACCACTGTGAAATGTGACCATGGCACATGCACAGATATGAACAGTGCACATCACAGTGGTCACGTACACGTAACACCCAGGATCCTGTCCCCATGAACACGTGCACAGCCTGGGGGTGGCTGCCCACAGGTGACACCCACAGGACAACATGTACACCAACATACACACAATAGGAAATGCAGCCTTACATGCCTTATGATAAAGTTTGGACAGGCTGTCATGTGGTAGGTGTGCCCCTCACTCCCTGGGAGCTATCTGTGGCTGGCATATGTCCATCTGAGACAGGCATGCTGACATATGCCAGTCACATGTACAGTGATGCGTTGAACTGCAATGGACCGATCGGTGCCTCCGGCCGGCCCATTGCTTTCAATGTGTGCGGGTACGCGTTGTACCCCTGTGCGCGTTGAACAGCAATGGACCGATCGGTGCCTCCGGCCGGCCCATTGCTTTCAATGTGTGCGGGTACGCGTTGTACCCCTGTGCGCGTTGAACTGCAATGGACCGATCGGTGCCTCCGGCCGGCCCATTGCTTTCAATGTGTGCGGGTACGCGTTGTACCCCTGTGCGCGTTGAACTGCAATGGACCGATCGGTGCCTCCGGCCGGCCCATTGCTTTCAATGTGTGCGGGTTCGCGTTGTACCCCTGTGCGCGTTGAACTGCAATGGACCGATCGGTGCCTCCGGCCGGCCCATTGCTTTCAATGTGTGCGGGTACGCGTTAGTACCCCTGTGCGCGTTGAACTGCAATGGACCGATCGGTGCCTCCGGCCGGCCCATTGCTTTCAATGTGTGCGGGTACGCGTTGTACCCCTGTGCGCGTTGAACAGCAATGGACCGATCGGTGCCTCCGGCCGGCCCATTGCTTTCAATGTGTGCGGGTACGCGTTGTACCCCTGTGCGCGTTGAACTGCAATGGACCGATCGGTGCCTCCGGCCGGCCCATTGCTTTCAATGTGTGCGGGTACGCATTGTACCCCTGTGCGCGTTGAACTGCAATGGACCAATCGGTGCCTCCGGCCGGCCCATTGCTTTCAATGTGTGCGGGTACGCGTTGTACCCCTGTGCGCGTTGAACTGCAATGGACCGATCGGTGCCTCCGGCCGGCCCATTGCTTTCAATGTGTGCGGGTACGCGTTGTACCCCTGTGCGCGTTGAACTGCAATGGACCGATCGGTGCCTCCGGCCGGCCCATTGCTTTCAATGTGTGCGGGTACGCGTTGTACCCCTGTGCGCGTTGAACTGCAATGGACCGATCGGTGCCTCCGGCCGGCCCATTGCTTTCAATGTGTGCGGGTACGCGTTGTACCCCTGTGCGCGTTGAACTGCAATGGACCGATCGGTGCGCACCCATTGACAATGGGCTTGCCTGGCAACGGACGCGTTTTCGAATTTCGAACGAGTCGGTTGCTGGAAAATCAGTTGGTCACCCACAACAATGTTGCAAAATCATGTATGTCATGAAGTTGAAGATTTGAAGGATGCTGTGGGCGTGTTTTGGTGCTGCTATTCCATGGATTGGCCAGATTCAGAAGATGCAAACGACTTGGACCTATCACTTTGGACACAAGGGACAGTATCTGCCTCTCCAGCACATATATATATTGCTGGCTGTTCCCCTGAGACCCCACTTGCCTGCACTACATGCTCCAAGACGACATCTGCCACTGCACTGCTGCTGTCTCTGCCCCTCTGGACCCTGCAATGGCACATACTGTGGAGAGAGCCCCAGCCTTCAGCCTTGAAGAGAACCAGGCCCTGCTGGACAGCCTACTTCCACAGTACAGCAAGCTGTATGGGACACCAGGGGAGCAGGTGAGTGTTCTGTGCACTGCCTTTCTGAATGTGCATTTTGTCTGACTAGCAAGGCTGAGAGTCTGCACGCCACTGGCTAGCAGGCTCACTGAGTAGTTGTCACCCCCCATAGTGTGTAGTGACTTGCACTGGACAGGTATGGTGCAGTGACAGTGCATTTGAACATGGTTTTACTTCCCATGCAATGATACCATGTAGTGACGTCTGGCAAACTGTCCATGGTCAGCTTTGCACTGCCTGTGTACATCATGTGCCCCTGTGATTGAGACATGTATATACAACTGTGTCATGCACGGATATGTTGCATGTGTGGTAATGGCCTTTTCACTTTGTCATCCTCACAGGTTAATGCCCATCGGAAGCAGGAAATCTGGAAGGACATCGTCCGGGCTGTCCGGTCCGTGGGGGTCTACAAGCGCCGGATCAGCAACTGCCAGAAGAGGTGGCAGGACCTTCGGGGCTGGACCCGGAGGATTGCACGGGTCCAGCTGAAGCTGTAGCCTCCTCGCAGGAGGGGCGTAACACGGACCCTGACCCCCCACATGCTCCAGATCCTGGCGGTGGTCTTTCCAGACCTGGATGGGCAGCTGAAGGCCAGACAGCAGCAAGGAGGGGGTGAGTCAAAGACTGCACTGTGAACTCTGTATTACATGCTTTGTGCCCTCCTCTGGCCTGGTTCAACTGCCACAGTGCAGCAGTCATGTTGTCCAGGAGCCATGTCCCTCTATTGTGCACTGCCCACTGCTCATCTGATACCCAGGTGTGGCCCTTACAGTCAGGGAATTGTGTCACTTGGGACTGTGTCCTTGCAGTTTGCTTCACTAAAGGTGGGGGACAGCATCTGTTTCCCTAACTCTGTTGTGGGCATCATGGGTGGGTCCATTGTTCACACAACGCCTGGGTTTGGACATGTGATCTGCGTGTTGCTTTGATATGCGGTCCACTTGCTGACCTGAGCCACCACATGTGCCTGGGGTATGTGGCACACGCCCATGCAGCGGGTGGGAACAATGTTTGGGCCCCAGGAGTGTGCAGATTACGTGTGTCACACATACATAGCCAGCTATCCACTGTCCAGGGCACATCCCTCATTCATGTGGAGCAGGACAGTCATGCCTACTCCAGGCCATGCAATGCACTCTGTACTCCCACTCCTGTGTATCAGCTGACACATTGTGCACAGTGATTTGACCCCTCCGGTGTCTGCCTCTGTGTCAGTGTGCTGTGGATTAGTTGCCAGGACTGCTGTGGTGTTTCTTGGTAGGGGCTCAGCATGCCCCTGGAGATGTGACCATAGGAGACGATACTTGTGTGTCACATAGGTGTTTGATCAGCTGCCCGTGCAGACTGGGGTATGCGAATGTGATGTTCAGGCAGCTGTTCCCCATTCACAGCAAATTGTGAGGGGCTCAGGTTCAGAGGGTAGTGTCACAGGTCTCCCATATGTCCAATAGGTGTGACCTGGACAGATGAGGGTTGAGATGATGTGTTGTGTGGGGGATGTACATGTGCACTTGTGCAGCTCCAGGACTTGCATTCCCCATGACCTACTATTGTGACACAGTGCATAGTGTTGTTGTCTGGCTGCCAAGTCATACATCACTGAGACAGTGATGTATGACTTAACAGTCATGCCTCTGCCATGGCATGTGTCAACTTATTGGTGGTCCTGCAGGGGAGTGACATGTGCTACATGCACACCATAGTGGCGCTGGCTATCAGGACATTGGTGCATCATGGTGTCTGTCGCTGGTATGCATCACATGCATTTCCTATTTGACTCTGGGCATCCCTTTCATCCGGAAACCTGTACTGACTCAGTGGCAAGAGCTGTGATGTGTCCACACCGTGTCCTCTGCACTGTCCAACTACTGTGTACTTGGTGCATGTGTCCACACTGGGGTGTTGCAATCCAACAGACACCAGACAGATGGGTGCAAGGCCATGTGGGATGTGAGTGCCATGCTTGGCATCAGACTGACAATTGGCTTCTCCTGTTCAGTTAGGGCACTTTTAGCAATGTACAACTAATGATGCCAGGGCTTGCTCTGTGATGTGCTGTGCTCACAGTGGTGTGTGCGTTTGGTGCAGGTGACTGACGTCTGTCTGTTTCCCCATTGTTTGCAGATACATCCACGGCCACGGAAGGGGACAGCTCCACGGACCAGGAGGAGCCAGAGAGCCAGACTGGGTCAGCAGCCGAGGAGTGGTTTGAGGGACCCAGTGGCACGGAGGGCGAGGGGAGCCACACCGAGGAATCCTCAGCACCATCCACCTCAGCTGAGGACCAGAGCAACTCGGAGGACGACTCCCTTGTGGAGGCGGGTGTCAGCAGCCACCACACCCCAGCTAGTGTTGCTGTCCCCGCCACCACCAGCACCACCACCGCCCTCCCATCGGCTCCCATTCCCCAGGTCCGTGGAGGCTCCCATGTTCGGGAGCGTGTCTCCTTTGGCCCAGGCACCGCACCCCCTGCCCCTGTGTCCCCTGCTGCCCTGAGTGAGGAGTCTGTGTACCTCCTTCGCCAGCTCCATGTAGGGCAGACAGCCATGCTGAGTGTCCTCCATGCGCACACCGCACTGTTGACTCAGCTGGTGTCGTTCATGGAGGGCATCTCATCGGGCATGTCTGACCTACAGAGGGGCAACAGGTCCATGGACTCCTCCCTGACGGCAGCAGTGTCCCTCCTCAGACAGTCCCTCACCCCTCCTGCCTCTGCTCCATCCACACTCCCCAGCACCTTGCCCGTCCCAAGCACACACACACCGGCACAGGCACACACCAGCACACACACATCCAGCACACAGACACACACGCCACAAACTAAACGCACACGCACGCACAGTCAGGGGACTGAAACCAGACTCACAGGGGATGGGGCCCTGGTACACACACACACATCCACGGGCACTGCGCAGTCCTCAGTTGCCTCTCCCTCCAAAGCACCCTCCCTTGCCTCACCTGCAACCCCAAAGACCCAGCGCCTCTTCCTCAGTGACCTCGGCCTCTTCCCCTCTGATCCAGCTGCCCCAGCATCCAGGGGGAAGAGGAAGCCCCCCACACGGAGCAGAGTGCCCCTCGCCCCCGGACACCCTCCCCCAGGCGCAGACAGACTGAGGCCCCCACCCGCAAGTCCCCCCAGAGTGGTAAGAGCAAGACCCCGCCGCCGCCCTGCAGCTCAAGCACCAGGTCACCTTCCTCCATCCCTCAGGCCCCCACTCCACAGGTGCCCCCGCCACACCCTGCCCCAGGTTCCCCCACCCACAGATATACCATCCCCAAGAGGCTCCGGCCTTCTCCCCCTGCCACTTGCTCTCCCGGCACCACACCCCCCGCTGCGCTTGTCTGTGCCACTGATGTGGTGAGGGTGTCCTCCCCCTCTGTCCAGCCCACCTTGCCTGTTCCCCATTCTCCTCCCCTGGTGGTAGGCACTGCAGTGGAGTCCACTACCACCCTGTCTGACTTGGGCACTGCAGTGGCGGACCTGTCCACTCCATCTGCAGGGTCCACTGCAGTCGTGCCGGCACCACAACATCTGAGCCATGCCCCCCAGTTGTGCCGGCACACACCATGTCAGACACCTCCACTGCAGTTGTCAGTGGCTCTCCAGCACCCACCACCCCTTCCCTGCTTCCTCCTGGTGAGCCCTGATCCTGTCCCTGCGGTGCCTGGCCTACCCCCCCGGTTGCCCCTCCTAGTGGATTGTCCCTGGTTCTGTGCAGGCATGTGTAGGGTGGCATCTGCCACTGTCACCTACTTGTGACTTTGTTGATGGACTGGCCATTGGCCTTTGTTTATGTTCTACCGGACTTCTACTTTTAATGCCACATATGCTGAATAAAGCAACTTTCTGTTCTCTAGTGCTTTTGCTTCTGATGTACATGATGTTGATGATGCTAAGAATGCCCTTGCTGCAGTGATGGTGATATTTGGTCTCATGATAATGAAGTGTTACTGTGCAGGAACCCATGTGGTCCAGGGGTTATGTGTCCTATCCTGTGGTGTATCCATGTCATCCATAGCAGCATCTGAGGGTGTCATGTGTTCAGTATTTGGCAATGAGATTTCCTACTTAGATTGGCAACTTCACATCTGTGGCTTCCACCCCTGCACATCTGTTGTGCCTGCCATTGTTCTATTCGTCTACTTCCCTGACCGTGTGGCCATCTCCAGTGAACATGCAGGTTTGGGCATCAATGGGGAAGGACTCATCTGTGTTGTCAGTGCAACATTGCTATACAAGTGTGTTGGATCTGTGCTGATGATTCCGTTGGCACTTCCATGACCAGGCTGATGGGACGGGAGCCCTCATTTGTTGCTAATTGTTGATTGTGTGTCCCATTGCTGCCATGGTATGGTATCTGTTCGCCTCACATCTGCAGTCTCCACAGGGTATCTGCATGTGTGTGCCCATTGGTGCAAATATGTGGGTCTGCATTCGGATGGTCACTTCTGTCATTGTGTCATTGATGATTGTTGACGGTGTCAGCCCCCATGGGTGTTGTTTGTCTGCACATGGCCAAAGTTATGTCTTATTTGCACTGCAGGATTTGGCTCCCCCAATTTATGTTGCAATGGGACACATACACTACTTTGCCACTGATGTGTTTGTTGTTCTGTGACCAGGAATCATCCATGCAGTTTGGCAGTTGCACCTCTTACTTTGTCAACACTTGCCTTTTGGTCACTGTGATGATGGGGGTTTGGACCCCATTGCCACAATGTTCAAGATGTGCTGCAGCTATGGACCCCACACTTGCCTTTTGGTCACTGTGATGATGGGGGTTTTGACCCCATTGCCACAATGTTCGAAATGTGCTTCAGCTATGGACCCCACACTTACATTTTGGTCACTGTGATGATGGGGGTTTGGACCCCATTGCCACAATGTTCGAAATGTGCTTCAGCTATGGACCCCACACTTACATTTTGGTCACTGTGATGATGGGGGTTTGGACCCCATTGCCACAATGTTCAAAATGTGCTTCTGCTATGGACCCCACACTTACATTTTGGTCACTGTGATGATGGGGGTTTGGACCCCATTGCCACAATGTTCAAAATGTGCTTCAGCTATGGACCCCACACTTACATTTTGGTCACTGTGATGATGGGGGTTTGGACCCCATTGCCACAATGGTCATGGCCTGCTTGCATTGTGGGTGCCACACACATATATGTGTGGCACATGTGCTAGGGGGTCACATTGTATGTTCAAAGTCATGTTCGGTGTTGTAGGCATTTGACACAGTCTACACACGCTTGTCATGGTGTTCGGGGGATGTCTTCTTCTTGCATTCCCTAGGTTGTGGTGTGCTGGTTGTGTCATGCATTGTCCATCCTATGAGTGGGGGTGGTGGGTGGTAGTAGTGGTAGGCATCCTGCCCCCCTGGCTAAGGGTGGTGGTAGGCATCCAGCCCCCCCTGGGTGAGGGTGGTAGTAGTGGTAGGCATCTTGCCCCCCCTGGCTAAGGGTGGTAGTAGTGGTAGGCATCCTGCCCCCCCTGGCTAAGGGTGGTGGTAGGCATCCAGCCCCCCCTGGGTGAGGGTGGTAGTAGTGGTAGGCATCCTGCCCCCCCCTGGCTAAGGGTTGTAGTAGTGGTAGGCATCCTGCCCCCCTGGCTAAGGGTGGTGGTAGGCATCCAGCCCCCACTGGGTGATGGTGGTAGTAGTGGTAGGCATCCTGCCCCCCCTGGGTGATGGTGGTAGTAGTGGTAGGCATCCTGCCCCCCCTGGCTAAGGGTGGTAGTAGTGGTAGGCATCCTGCCCCACTGGCTAAGGGTGGTGGTAGGCATCCAGCCCCCCCTGGGTGAGGGTGGTAGTAGTGGTAGGCATCCTGCCCCCCCTGGCTAAGGGTGGTAGTAGTGGTAGGAATCCTGCCCCCCTGGGTGAGGGTGGTAGTAGTGGTAGGCATCCTGCCCCCCTGGGTGAGGGTGGTAGTAGTGGTAAGCATCCTGCCCCCTGGCTAAGGGTGGTAGTAGTGGTAGGCATCCTGCCCCCTGGGTGATGGTGGTAGTAGTGGTAGGCATCCTGCCCCCCTGTGTAAGGGTGGTAGTAGTGGTAGGCATCCTGCCCCCCCTGTGTAAGGGTGGTAGTAGTGGTAGGCATCCAGCCCCCCCAGGGTGATGGTGGTAGTAGTGGTAGGCATCCTGCCCCCCTGGGTGAGGGTGGTAGTAGTGGTAGGCATCCTGCCCCCCTGGGTGAGGGTGGTAGTAGTGGTAAGCATCCTGCCCCCTGGCTAAGGGTGGTAGTAGTGGTAGGCATCCAGCCCCCCTGGGTGATGGTGGTAGTAGTGGTAGGCATCCTGCCCCCCTGGGTGATGGTGGTAGTAGTGGTAGGCATCCTGCCCCCCTGTGTAAGGGTGGTAGTAGTGGTAGGCATCCTGCCCCCCCTGGGTGAGGGTGGTAGTAGTGGTAGGCATCCTGCCCCCCCTGGGTGAGGGTGGTAGTAGTGGTAAGCATCCTGCCCCCCTGGCTAAGGGTGGTAGTAGTGGTAGGCATCCAGCCCCCCCGGGTGATGGTGGTAGTAGTGGTAGGCATCCTGCCCCCCCTGGGTGAGGGTGGTAGTAGTGGTAGGCATCCTGCCCCCCCTGGGTGAGGGTGGTAGTAGTGGTAAGCATCCTGCCCCCCTGGCTAAGGGTGGTAGTAGTGGTAGGCATCCAGCCCCCCCTGGGTGATGGTGGTAGTAGTGGTAGGCATCCTGCCCCCCCTGGGTGATGGTGGTAGTAGTGGTAGGCATCCTGCCCCCCCTGGGTGAGGGTGGTAGTAGTGGTAGGCATCCTGCCCCCCCTGGGTGAGGGTGGTAGTAGTGGTAAGCATCCTGCCCCCTGGCTAAGGGTGGTAGTAGTGGTAGGCATCCAGCCCCCCTGGGTGATGGTGGTAGTAGTGGTAGGCATCCTGCCCCCCTGGGTGATGGTGGTAGTAGTGGTAGGCATCCTGCCCCCCTGTGTAAGGGTGGTAGTAGTGGTAGGCATCCTGCCCCCCTGGGTGAGGGTGGTAGTAGTGGTAGGCATCCTGCCCCCCTGGGTGAGGGTGGTAGTAGTGGTGGGCATCCTGCCCCCTGGGTGAGGGTGGTAGTAGTGGTAGGCATCCTGCCCCCCTGGGTGATGGTGGTAGTAGTGGTAGGCATCCTGCCCCCCTGGGTGATGGTGGTAGTAGTGGTAGGCATCCTGCCCCCCTGTGTAAGGGTGGTAGTAGTGGTGGGCATCCTGCCCCCTGGGTGAGGGTGGTAGTAGTGGTAGGCATCCTGCCCCCCTGGGTGAGGGTGGTAGTAGTGGTAAGCATCCTGCCCCCTGGCTAAGGGTGGTAGTAGTGGTAGGCATCCTGCCCCCTGGGTGAGGGTGGTAGTAGTGGTAGGCATCCAGCCCCCCTGGGTGATGGTGGTAGTAGTGGTAGGCATCCTGCCCCCCTGTGTAGGGGTGGTAGTAGTGGTAGGCATCCTGCCCCCCTGGGTGAGGGTGGTAGTAGTGGTAGGCATCCTGCCCCCCCTGGGTGAGGGTGGTAGTAGTGGTGGGCATCCTGCCCCCCTGGGTGAGGGTGGTAGTAGTGGTAGGCATCCTGCCCCCCCTGGGTGATGGTGGTAGTAGTGGTAGGCATCCTGCCCCCCCTGGGTGATGGTGGTAGTAGTGGTAGGCATCCTGCCCCCCCTGTGTAAGGGTGGTAGTAGTGGTAGGCATCCTGCCCCCCCTGGGTGAGGGTGGTAGTAGTGGTAGGCATCCTGCCCCCCCTGGGTGAGGGTGGTTGTGGTGGTAGGCATCATGCCACCTCTGGGTGAGGGTGGTAGTGGTGGTAGGCATCATGCCCCCCCTGGGTAGGGGTGGTGGTGCGCATTCAGGCCCCTGTGTGCATATGTGACATTGGTGATGGGCATCCCGCCCCTATGGTGCTGCTGTTGCTGGTGTAAGTATATTCTGCATCCCTGTGTGTGTGTGTGATGTGTCGTGTATGTGTTGTATGTGTTTTGTGGTTGGTGTCTGGCTTACCTTCTGCGCCGTACGCGTCCATGCCTGTTCCGGTAGTAAATGTAGAATATTGGTATGATCGGGACGAAGGGATTCATGGTTGGTTCGTGTCGTTCGTCCTTCTCGTTGCTTCGCTTCGCCTCGTCCTCGTCGCTTCGCCTCGTCCTCGTCGCTGGCGTGTTCGCCTCGTAGCCGTGGATCGTGTTGTGGCGCGAATCGGAGCTTATGTGCGCCTCTCCCGGATGCTTTGACGTGCCGTGCGTAGCGACGGGTTCGGCGCGTACGGAAAGCGCATCGTACTTGTCCGGCCGGACGGGGCTGCATTTTTCCTTCCGTGCGACTCGATTCGGCGTTTCCGGATTCGCCTCGGTCGGAGAACAGGACCTGGTTTGGGTGAGTACGGCTCGGCCGGATTTTTTGCTGTTGTGCGCATCGTACTTGCTCGTTCGGTGTGCTGTACGGATCGGTCGGGAAACAGGCTTTCGCATGGCTTTTTTCCCGACCGAATGGTATTGGGTGCGCCTCCGACCGAGATCGGAATCGACCCCTAAACATATATAATTTACTATTCCCACTTCAAACTACATTAAACCAGGGAAGGCGCTGGACACTAACCATATATAATTTACTATTCCCACGCCAAACTACATTAAATCAGGGAAGGTGCTGGACACTAACCATATATAATTTACTATTTCCACTCCAAACAACATTAAATCAGGGAAGGTGCTGGACAGTAAACATATATAATTTACTGTTCCCACTCCAAACTACATTAAATCAGGGAAGGTGCTGGAGACTAACCATATATAATTTACTATTCCCACTCCAAACTACATTTAGGGGTCGATTCCGATCTCGGTCGGAAGGCCTCCGAATCGGATTCGGCTTTACCGGATCCGAGTCGGAGGCTTTGTTTCCGACCGAGTCGTACAGAGGTCCGGACGCCCAAGTACGATGCGAATGAACGCGAAATCGCCAACCGAATCTTTACCGGGTCCGAACCGCTCCGTACGACTCGTTTGCACTCGATTCGTACCGCGCAATGGAGACGTTTTCCGACCGAGCCAGTACGATGCACGATCCGGACAGCCAGATCGAGTCGGAGCCTCCGACATGTAAAAGCTCTGGGAAGCGGACTTCGGGGGTCCGTGCCGGACCCCCCTTCACGCGTAGCCTTACGAGTCAGACACAGGGGGGACCCAAGGGTCCCCCCTATACATGCATGTACGGTGTGGATGGCCCCAATGCGTACCCACTACAGGGGGCATCCTTTTGCACAACGTACCCATTGAGTCAATGGGAGCCCATGTACACGTCGTACGACCGGCTCCCATTGACTTCAATGGGAGTCCGACCGAACCGAGTCCGGCAGCATGCGGCCGCATCGTACTCGCTCGGTCGGACTGCAGGAGTCCGGCTCGGTCGGAAAACAATCCGGATCCGGATCGGTCAAAGTGCTTTCCGACCCAGATCGGAATCGGCCCCTAAGTCAGGGAAGGTACTGGACACTAAACATATATAATTTACTATTCCCACTCCAATTTATAATAACTCAGAGAAGGCGTTGGACACTAACCATATATAATTTACTATTCCAACTCCAAACTACATAAAATCAGGGAAGGTGCTGGACCACTAACCATATATAATTTACTATTCCCACTCCAAACTACATTAAATCAGGGAAGGTGCTGGACACTAACCATATATAATTTACTATTCCCACTCCAAACTACATTAAATCAGGGAAGGTGCTGGACACTAAACATATATAATTTACTATTCCCACTCCAATTTATAATAACTCAGAGAAGGCGTTGGACACTAACCATATATAATTTACTATTCCAACTTCAAACTACATAAAATCAGGGAAGGTGCTGGACACTAACCATATATAATTTACTATTCCCACTCCAAACTACATTAAATCAGTGAAGGCGCTGGACACTAACCATATATAATTTACTATTCCCACTCCAAACTACATTAAATCAGGGAAGGCGCTGGACACTAACCATATATAATTTACTATTCCCACTCCAAACTACATTAAATCAGGGAAGGCGCTGGACACTAAACATATATAATTTACTATTCCCACTCCAAACTACATTAAATCAGTGAAGGCGCTGGACACTAACCATATATAATTTACTATTCCCACTCCAAACTACATTAAATCAGGGAAGGCGCTGGACACTAACCATATATAATTTACTATTCCCACTCCAAACTACATTAAATCAGGGAAGGCGCTGGACACTAAACATATATAATTTGCTATTCCCACTCCAAACTACATTAAATCAGTGAAGGCACTGGACAGTAACCATATATAATTTACTATTCCCACTCCAAACTACATTAAATCAGAGAAGGTTCTAGACACAAAACATATATAAATTACTATTCCCACTCCAAAATACATAAAATCATGGAAGGTGCTGTACACTAAACATATATAATATACTATTCCTAACAGCAATTATATAAACTCTTGTAAGATACTACACACTAAACATATGTATTTTACTATAATTAAATATACATTGCATGGTAAAAAGAAATTAAAATTTTTACCAAATACAAAATTATAACCAATTAAATACAAAATAATTACTCTCATTAATTAATTTTTTTTTTTAAATAAATATAAAATTTAAATTTAAGAAAATTACGTTTTAATGAACTTAAAACATACTAAACTTCAACCACTATAAACACAACATCCCAGTACTCCAATAATGAAATTTAAAAAATAAATTATAATTTTTTTGAAATTATGATCAATAAATTTTAAAAACACTCACCACCCTTAAACACAATAAATGCCATATTACACTCATAAATTTATTTATATAATTTTTTTTTAATTTCAAAACTTTTCCACATTTTGAAAATGTAGTAACAAAAAATACCCACCATATCCCCTATTAACACAAAATCCCACTCACAAAAAAAATTATGAAATTAAATTTCAATTTTAGAATATTTTTTAAATTTAAAAAGAAAATATTTAAAACACTCCCCACCCTTATCCCCTATAAACCCAACATCCCGCACCTGAAAAATAAATTTATAATTGAATATAAAAAATTTTTTTTAAATTTAAAATTTAAATTTCAAAATTTTAAAACACGATCCACCCTTATCCCCTATAAACCCAACTAAAACCCAACTAAAAGCTCCTAAAAAAATTATGATTTCTTTAACAAAAATTTAAAATTTTAAATAATTTAAATTTCAAATTTTAAAAACACTCCCCACCCTTATCCCCTATTAACCCATCATCCCGCCCCTAAAAAAATATTATACATTCAGTTTAAATTTTTAAATATATTTTTAATTTTTCCACAATTTTTTTAAACACTCCCACCCTTATCCCCTATAAACCCAACATCCCGCTCCTAAAAATTATTATACCATTTTTTTAAAATTTAGTTAACAATTATTTTATCATTTACAAACATTTTACAAAATAAAAAAAATATTAAAACGATACATTTTACTGACGATATTTTAACAATCAATATTTTTTACAATGATATTTTTTACAAAACACAAAATTGATATTATATACATAGATATTTCTTACATCGATATTTTATACTAACGATATTTTTAACTCAATATTATGTCAAAACGATAATAAAAACTCGATATTCTGACTACTTTCCTTTTCAGACACACCCCATCAATGCACAACTTGTGCACCTACAAATACATCAGGAATACTGATGTATCTGAAAATCCTTGCGACATGGAGCATCCATGGTGTCGCAAGGAGGGCACACTGAAAAGTGTTGCATCGCTGTTTTCATGCAGCGATGCAACACTTTTCATAAATGAGGCCCTTAGTGCGAGAGCTGATGACTTGGATCCAAGAAGAAGCCTGTTGATGCAGTGAATCTGGGTTCCACACCACACAAGCATCCAAGGTAAGTAATGCTTGATGCTCAACTGAAAGCCTCCTCTTGCTGGGTAGAGTGAACGCTAAGTGGCATGCCAGACCTTGGGTAAGGTTTACTTAGGACAACACTAAAGATGGCTGCAGCATCTTTGCAACATTCTCGTGAGACCTCAAAAGGTTGCACATGTGATGTCAAGAGTTGATGAGGAGAGTGCTATCAGGTTGTAAGCACTTCCTTAACACTGGAAAATGGAGGGTAGGTCTTAGTTAATGGAGGCAAGGGACATTTCACAGGGGCCCACAGGACTATGAACTGAACAATGAAACCGTACAATCATGGGGAGTAAGACCCCTGCTCCCCTTTGCCCCATATACACAGACTGCAAAAGGCATGGGCAATTAAACCTTGTGGATCATTTTTTTTTTTTTAACACACTTTATTAGTCACCAAGCCAACATTGCAGCGAAATCATTTCAGTACATACAGCTTTTTCTTTTATCTGGCGTCTCACACATTAACTGTCCGACATTACATCTTATTGACCAAGCATCCTGAGTACAGTAAGTCAGCTGACAAACCTCGCCCTCAGGGGGTATAAAGCCGGGGTTTTCCCAGTCCCTGAGGACAGTAGTACGCCCAGAGTAGCCACTCGTAGCTGGTTTCCAATATTAACCAAACATTATAACAATTAGAACTACCCCCTACCCACCCACCTCCCTCCCTCCTGGTCTGTCATTACTGTTGCGGTTTGTGACCCAGTGTGGTGCTCTACATGGGAATTGTTGCACTAAATTGCTTATGTCCGGTAAGCTCTTATCTATGGTCTGAGGCTAGGAAGGTCGGGCACGGTATCCAATTGTTTAAAACTTTCTAACAAGATATCCCAGTCCATTGAAATAGGACGTTTTCGTAAACCCCTGTCCTCTTCTCTTCGAAGTGTCGCGCTCTCAGCTCCCCCCCACTGTACCATGTCTTTCTGCCATGAGGTTAGCAGGGGACTTCTAGGGGATTTCCACCTCATAGTGATTGCTCTTATAGCCAGTACAAAAGCAAGGTCTAGGAACCGCAACTGTACCTTCTGTGCTGTAGTGCGCTTACGTAGACCCATGAGGCACTCCAAGACATTGTTCTGGACAGGTAGATGTGTCACCTCTTGGAGCGACTGTCGCACTCCATCCCAGTAATCTCCCAATCTTGGGCACCCCCACAACATATGAAGGAAGTTTGCCTCGTCTCCCTGACATCGGGGGCAGCTGTGCTGCGCCTCTCGATACATCCGATGGATTTTCTGTGGGGTTAAATAAGACCTATGTAGTATCATTGTTTGGATGAATTTAAGTTTGGCATTACGGGATACTCGTTTGGGATGTTCGAGCATGGTTGCCCAGGCTTTATCAGTAATTTCAGTGCCTGCATCAGTCTCCCATTGCATTCTAAGCTCCGTAAGAGCTATAGCTGTATGTGCCCTAATACCCGTGTATAGCCATTTGACCAGGTGGCCGCCTTCCCCCATAAGATAGAGTAAATGAACTAATTTGTGTTGTGGAGGTTCCCTACGCTGCGGTGCCCATGCCCTCTTAATATAGTATGTTACCGTTGCATGTGTTAGATATAGCCGATCGGATGCCCCGGTGTTCTGGACAAATGTTGCATGATCAAGAAGGTTGCCATCCCCAAAGAACTGTCCCACTTCCTCCACTCCCATTTCCATCCAGACTTGGAGTCTGGCCTTGGTTAGCACTCCCCCAGATGTGGGAATACCCAGTACCAGAATGTTAGGCGAATACGGTGTCGTTCCCGAGGTATATGATAGAGCCCTTTTCCAGCAGTGTAAAGCAGTCGTTAGTAAGGGGGTCCCCCTGCCGGCAGTTTGGTTTTTGGCAATAATAAGGTGTGTAATTTCCCTCGATCTATGTCCCGAGGTGTATAACCTATTTATTGTAAATTCCTGCTCGCTGTCCAGCGGGAGAGCCACTGAAGTTGGCAGGCGTAATAATAGGCCCTAAAGTCAGGGACTCCAAGTCCTCCCTTAGTAGACTCCAATTGGAGTTTACGGAGGCTCAGTCTCCGGCGACCCTTTCCCCATATAAGGTCTAGAAGGATCGTGTTCAAGGTGCTGAAAATGGAGTGTGGGATCACCAGTGGCAAATTGACGAAGTAGTACAATAGACGGGGCAACACCACCATCTTGGATATTGCAATGCGTCCCATCACCGAGAGCGGTAGCGAGTTCCAGAATGTCACACTGGAGCGAAGTGCCGTGATGGCCTTCATCAGGTTACCCTCCAACTGGTTCGCCTGCGTTCTATATACTTGTATCCCCAAGTATTTGAAGGTAGTGTGTGCTACTGGAAGGGAATAGGGGCCGAAATGTATCAAATCCGGGTGAGTGCCATCCTGGAAATAATAGGCATTGGACTTCTGCGGGTTAATCGCAAGGCCTGAAATGTGTTCAAATGTAGAAAATATAGTGGGAAGAGGTGCCACAGCAGCGTTTAAGTCCCTCAGGAACAGCAGGATGTGGTCCGCATAAATAGAAATTAAGTGCGCATTGCCATCCATTGGTATTCCTAGGTGATCTGCTGATTGTCTCACGGCTATCGCTAGGGGTTCTAGCGCTAGTACAAACAGCAAGGGGGATAGCGGGCACCCCTGCCTAGTACCCCTGTGTATCGTGTATTCCCCAGAGATGTGATGTCCTGTACGTGCTCTAGCAGTTGGGGAGGTATATAGCAGGCGTATCCAGTTTAGATACTCACTAGGAAAGCCGAAACGATGTAACGCAGCAAACATATACTCCCACGTTATGGAATCGAAGGCCTGCTTTAAGTCCAACGCCAGACATCCTGCATCGGGGTATGCCGCCGGAGTGGATGACATGATATAATGCAATAGCCTAGTGTTGAGGGATGTGCTCCAATTCAGTAAAAAGCCGCATTGATCACTATGTATGACGGTAGGTAAATGAGGTTGTATGCGGTTAGCTAAGGCCTTACTCAGAATTTTGTATTCAGTGGCCAGTAAGGATAGGGGCCTATAATTAGCAAGATCTGTACTATCGCGCCCCGGTTTAAGCAGCGAAATAACCAACGCCTGCATGGTGGATTGTGGTAGGTGTCCGACCTCCAATGCTGACCTATAGACTTCCTCCAATTTAGGAACCAGGGTTTCCGAATAAATTGCATAAAATTCTATAGGCAGGCCATCAAGGCCGGGTGCTTTATTACGATTAAGGCCTTTGATCGCCGCCCTAATCTCCTGTTGTGTTATAGGGCCTTTGAGTTCCTTTTGTATGCCTTCTGGCAAGGAGGGGACCGGCAAGGTTTGAAAGAAGTCAGCTATCTGTTGATCATTCACATGTGGTGGGACCGCATATAATTTACTAAGGTACTCGCAGAACGCTTTGTTTATTTCGAGTTGTGAATGTACTGAGCCCTGCTCAGGTGTTGTGATGTGAGTAATGACTGGTGGTTCCGGTCTGTCGCGCACTATACGAGCTAGTAATGTTCCAGCCTTATCTGCATCAACATGCTTCCGCTGTGTAAAAGCCCTATGATCGATAACCCGCAGAGTTTCCAGAACATCGGCATGGTCAATACGGGCATCTTGTAGGGCTTCCCGTTTTGCCGGGTCCGTTACCGCTTCTGGCTCTAACGAGGTCATCAGATTTTCTACCTTAATCAGGCGCTGATGTATCTCTTGCCTAGCCCCCACCACCTGTCCTATAGTGGCTCCCCTCGTCACTACTTTAAACGCATCCCATTCTATGAGGTGGGTAGAGGCAGTATTCCAGTTGTCCGAGAAGTAATTAGTGATGGTAGTGGAGAGCGCGGCCCTGAACGGGCCGTCTTCCAGCAGTTGGGGTCTCAATGTCCATGTCGGCACCGGGGTCGGCACTCGTCCCCAGTTGAGGGTAAGTTCTAGAGGATTATGGTCCGAGAATGTCTTGGCTAAATAAGTAGACTGACTAATGCAAGTGGCAATGGAGTGTGAGCACATGAATCTGTCAATTCTGGTGTGGAGTTGATGGACGGGTGAGTAAAAGGAATATTCCCTGTGGGAGGGATGTAACTGTCGCCACACGTCCGTTAGACCCCAGCCATTCAACCAGGTTTCGAGAAGCTCTGCTTGCCTGCTGGTGCCAGCTCCATGTAGCGGGGGGTGGGACCTGTCCAATGCTACGTCCAATATTGTGTTGCAGTCGCCCTCCAGAATCCAGGGTATTGTATCCCACCCCACTAGGGCTGTACCCAGTCGATGGAAACATTTGTCCTGCTCAAAATTGGGGGCGTATATGCTTCCCAGAATCAAGCAATGCCATCCAGTGTTCCCTTCAATAAAACATATTTGCCCTGATCATCTATACGACGTTCAAGTGCTGTAAATGGGACCCCATGCCGGATCCAGATTGCTGCGCCTCTGGCGAATGCAGAATAATTAGTGGTGTGGATAGCGCCTCTCCATTTTTTGCGAGTCTTCAAAGCCTCTGACTCAGTAAGGTGTGATTCCTGGATAAAGACAATATGGGCCTTGCGCCTGAGCAGATGAGCATGTACCCGGTGTCTCTTTTGGACCGCCCCCAGTCCCCGCACGTTCCAAGTGAGCAAATTATAAGAGCCTACCGTAGTGTGACCACTAGACATAAAATAGTATAGTAAATAAGGCCCCTACTATTAGGAAGCCTGTGAACTGTTGCAGACCAGGAGTACCCCTCCCCTAAATAACCACTATTTAAACAGAGAATACACGGCGCAGAACTTAAACTATGCTGTGCCAAACCAAAAATTGCAACATTCCGAACCCGTACTATGGTGCATTCGCTTTGTGGGGGAGCGGAGCCGCCATTCATAGTGTCGGGTATGAGATAACTGAGCCTCAGTGGCTCAACAGGACCCAGGGGGAGCGTCTCTTTACAAGACAAATAATAATATGCACTAAAGAAGATCGCCATAAATGCCGGTATAAGGGACTAAGCAAAGAGCTGAAAGCTCGTGGGGCGACGACCAGAGTATCATTGTCGTCTGTAGGGGCGCTAGACGGCGATAGACTGCAAGCTACCCAGGAGCCGTGCACAACTCATACACTCTGCTACAGAATATTAATATAGGTACATACATATGTTTGCAAAGGGCATAAAGGTGGCCAGCAGCCCAGTGACAGGGTGCAAGCACCCTCCTCAGCGGGAGAGAGAGGAGCGACATGCCCCACCCCCTCAATTATCCAACAAATGATCCACAGTCTGAGGTGTCACTAAAGGGAAAAGAGTAATACTTTCAGAGTCCGAATGAATGGTGCTGTCTTCCGAATCCGTTGCGATCTTTGAGTGGCCCTCACGAAAGGATCCTACCATGGCCAATGCCTCCGCCCTGCCCGACATCTGCTGGTCATGTGTGGGGCATTCGACGTTGGAGTCCTGCGTGCTCTTCGCGCGCCGATGGGCGCTGGGTGAATTTGGCTTAGTAGTGCCCTGGCGGGACGAGCCCGATAGCTGTTCCTGACTCAATGTTAGCCCCATCACCTCCAGCCATTCTTCTGCATCATTCGGGCTGTCAAAGAAATAGGATTTCCGTTCGTGCAGTACTTTTAGACGGGCAGGGAACAAGAGAGCATATTTTAAGTGTGCCGCCTGGAGCTTTTTCTTGACGGCCTGGAAGGAGGACCGCTGGCGCTGTACCATGATGGTATAGTCGGGATAGAGCGAGACCCGTTGGTTTTCAAATTGGATTGGTGCTTGTTCTCTCGCTTTTTGTAAGAGCACATCGCGGTCCCTGTAATTTAAGATTTTAACAATCAGGGGTCGTGGGGTCGCTCCTGCCCTCGGCGCCCCAGTAGGAATTCTGTGCGCCCTCTCCACACAGAAGTAGGGGGAGAGACCATCCCGGGCCATATAGTCTCTAAACCAGGTTTCCATAAAGTCCGCCGGCTTGGGTCCCTCGCTGCGTTCTGGAAGTCCAATCACGCAGATATTGTTCCGGCGATTTCTGCCCTCTGCGTCTTCGACTCTGGGGCCGATTCCGATCTCGGCCGGTAGGGCTCCGAATCAGATTTGGCTTTACCGGATCCGTTTCGGAGGCCTTTTTCCCGACCGATCCGTACAGTCGTCCCAGCGAGCAAGTACGATTCGAGCGCACGCGAAATCGCCGACCGACTCGTTCCCGGGTCCGAACCGCACCGACCGACTCGTACGGACACGGCTCGCACCACGCAATGGAGACGTTTCCTGTCCGAGCAAATACGATGCGCGCTTCGAACAGCCCGACCGACTCGTAGCGTCCGGCTCCAAAGAGCTGTCGGAGCCGGACTTCGGGGGCCCGTGTCGGACCCCCCTGCACACGTGGCCACACGAGTCACACACAGGGGGGACCCAAGGGTCCTCCCTAAACATGCATGTACGGTGCGAGTCGCACTGACGCGTACCCACTGTAGGGGGCCCCCTGTTCGCGACGTACTCATTCAGTCAATGGGAGCCCGTGTACGTGTTGTACGACCGGCTCCCATTGACTTCAATGGGAGTCCGACCGAATCGAGTCGGGCAGCATTCGGCCGCATCGTACTCGCTCGGTCGGACTGCGGGAGTCCGGCTCGGTCGGAAATCTCTCCGGATCCGGCTCGGTCGGAGAGATTTCCGGCCCGAATCGGAATCGGCCCCATAGTCTTGGAGGCCGTTGACCTGCTGTTGCAGTTGTTTAAGTTGAATGGTATGATCCGTTATTATTGGATCCATTGTGGACAGGGCCCTGTCGTGCTCATGAACTGTATCTGCCAGGTTCCCATGGTCTGCCCGAAGTAGGGTAAGGCCACTGGTAAGGGATCCAATTTGTAGCTCGATCGCCCTACGGGATTCCCTGACCTCCTTTAGGATTAGGTCCAGCTTGTCCGGGGGGGTCTTGGCAGACTCTGAGGAGGTGGCATCAGGCGATCTGGGTCTGGTGGCATTCTCACCCTCACCCGAGGGGCCCCCCGCACCGGAGCCGCCATCCATGGGTTTTCCCTTGGGTCTCCCCCTATTTGACCCCCATGGTAGTCCGGCAAGTTCAGTATAGGCCGGGGAGGGCCCCTACCGGTGCGCTCCCAGGTTAGAGCGGACACAACAGGGCAGCCCCTCCTGCAGATCCGAGGCCTGGTGGGCACCTCCCCCGCCTCCGTACCCCTCTCCGATGTTGTACAGCGGCTCCGGGGGCTCCCCAAAGGCACAGCACGTCGAGGGCGACTCCCTCCTCCTGCCAGAGATGTTAGGGCCCGGTATTGTATTGTATGGTCGCCCTCACTCGCCCGCCAGAGTCTCGTCCAGTCACGACGCTGCTGTGTCCCCCTCGTGAGGAAGGGTGTCCCAGGTCAGTGTCAGCGGCGGTCAAGCTACTTCATGCCAGTACTGGGGGACTCAGGGCCGGGGAGGGAGAGGGACGCCGACCGCTTTCCAGGCTAATCAATGGTGGGTCCAGCCACTCTGTGCCACACCGCACTACGTTCTTCTAACGGCGCACTCTCCGGCTGTGCAGGGAGGCATCAGGATATCAGGGGTCTGCCTGTAGCTCCACGCAGCGCCCCCAGCCGGTTCTTTAACAATAATCCAGCCCAGGGGGAGGAGAGGGAAGGCCCCCCCCACCTGGAGCCCGTCTCTTTCAGGCCCGGACAAGTCCCTTCGGCCGGCAGGCGGCAGGTGCGATAGGAAGGGAGAGGGAGGAAGGGCACCCGCCCCAGGCCCAGCTCCGCCGGGAGGTGCCCACTCTCACCTCTGCCCGCTCCGCCGGTCCGTGGGCCGAACAGTCCCACCGATGGCGGCCGAGCTCCGTAGCCTCAGCACAGCTTGCGAAGGTGCACCCCATCAGCGCAGCACCCCCAAGCAACAGGAATCTCCGCAGGTAGCTCGAGGGGGCCACCAGGCGCACCAGGTCTGATGAGGGCCGCAGCTCCCCTGCAGTAACGGAGCACCGCAAGTAGGCCGCACACTCCGTGAACGCCGCTGGGCGCCGCCGCTCGTCTTGCTGCCCCAGCTCCGACAGGTAAGTCCCTCCGGGACAGTAGTAGCAGATCCCGGGACTCTAGAAGCTGCGTTAATTGTGTAGAGGACGGCGATTCACAGGATAAGTCCCCCCAGGGTCCGGAGCCTCATCAGCTTGCGTCCGCCATCTTAGGCGGCTAGCCACGTCCTCCCCAAACCTTGTGAATCATGATTAAGAACAGGACAATGAGACTTGAGAGGAATGCACAGACTGCACAGGGAATGCATAGAGTGCATAAGATGTGACAGCCCCTATGGATAGAGAAGTAGCTGGTGTCCTGAGAAGACGCTGCACTGATGTTTTTTACAAACATTAAGTTCAATTTCTCCAAACTAACCAATAGATTTTACCATTCAGGGCCATGGAACACACAGTTTGATTATGTGAACAGCAGAAGAGGAACTTGATGGCATTAAACAGCCCTCACCATTAAGCTTGACCTGGTCGGTCCACAATGAGAGGGGATAAACATCTTTAGAATGGTGAGCACGCCACCCCTGACAACATGAAGGGACATCATTAATCATCAGCAGTTTGACCAGCAAATTAAAAAATTGGAAGAGCAGGGGTGTGGCCTGACTAGTGGATATGGAGACCGCACTGTCATAGGGCTCCCGGCAGTTGTACCATAATCTGTCATAATCCTGCTCACATTAATTGGCACTTACCATCCCGGACACGGCAGAGGCTGCTGGCGAGGTGGAGACCACTGGACGGCTGCCGAGGTCTGCCGTAATCCTCTGCGGCGGACGGTGGTGACTTGGTGTGGTGCTGGTAGGCCACGGGGCCCTAGTGGCAAGGCAGTTGTGGTGGTGAAGGGGGCCCACAGGCCGTGAGGGAGACAATCACCATCTGTCAGGGGCACGATCAGGGATCCCTGGTGTCACCCCCTTTAATTGTGGGTCTGGTAGATCGGTGCGCTGTGCTTGCCTATATCCAGGGGTGAGACCCTGATTGTGCGCGGATGCGGCGCCTGCTCCCATGGTGCCCAGAGCCTGAGTCGGCGAAGTACCTGGGGACTCCGCTCTTCCCGTAAGGTGGATGGCTGGGCAGTGGAGACCTGCTGCGTGCCCAGGATTCCACCAGGGCAGTGATAGGCTGGGGCCTGAGAGGCCCTGCAAGGTCGTGGGGTTCCTGGCCCTGTCTGGTGAGGGCCTGCATTGGAGTGGCCTGTGTGCTTCCCCCCTGGCCTGACAGCCTTGCCTTCTGGGGGGAGGCGAGCACTCCTGCCATGGGCGGTAGTGGAGCCGGGCCTCGGCTGCACTTTGGACCTAGCTGGGCCTGAGGTTCACCTCTATTGAAGACTGTGACCTGCTGTGCCCTCTCCGGGTGGGGCCGGGAATGCTGTGCTGTGGCCCGGTGATGTCAGTGAGGCCATACCGCTGTTTGATGACACTGGACCCTCCTCTCTGCCTGCATGTAAGTGACTTTTAAACTTGGGAGCTGCCCACTAGCTGGGGGGAGATCGCAATGGCCTGTGCTGCTGGTGGGCACAGAGGGTACTCATCTCGGGCTCTGGGACTAGTTCTGGACCTTGGAGTGGAGCGCCTCTGATCTCCTAATTTACCTGGAGCACTGCTGATGGGATGGTGGTGCCCCGGTGACCCCTGCATGCTCAATGACCCTGCACAGCAAGCTCTGCTGTGAGTACTGAGACTGGGATTGTGCCCTGTGAGGCAAGACAAGACCCTGCTGGATGAACTTGCACCTAAGTGTGGAGTTGGCGCCGACCCCCGCGACAGATCCTTTGGCGTGGTGCATTCTCCCAGTACATCCTATAAGTGGCCGTGAGTGACTGACCCGCTGCGCTTCTGTCGACGTGGTTCAACAGAAGTCGCAACCTCTGCTGTGCTGCACTGGGGCCCCGGTTGATGTTCTTCAGGCTAGCGGAGCTCGGCGTGGGACCCCTCTAATGGGCCTCGTGGAGGGTTTGTGGCCCTGTTGCAAAAGCGGCCAGATTAAGTTGTGGTGCAGCTTGCGGCTGGGAGCAGATTGATGCCTGGGAATTTGCCGCCGTCCTTGCTGAAGCATTCTTTGATCCTTCAGTGCAGAAGACGTCGCAGCCTGGATGAGCAGCAGCTGTCTGAAGCTCAACTCGGAGAAGACAGAAGTCCTCGTCCTTGGACCCACCCCCTCAGCCTGGGACAACACCTGGTGGCCCACCGCCCTCGGCAACCCTCCCACCCCCACGGACTACGCCCAGAACCTCAGCATCATACTCGACTCCTCCCTCACCATGACCCGCCAGATCAACGCCGTCGCCTCCACCTGCTTCAACACCCTCCACATCCTTTGCAAGACCTTCAAGTGGATCCCCCCGAAGCCAGAAAGACCGCCACCCACACACTCATAACAAGCAGACTGGACTACGGAAACACCCTCTACGCTGGAATCAACATCGCAGCCAGACTTGTCCTTGGCATCCCACGACATGAGCACATCACCCAACATCTGCAAGACCTCCACTGGCTCCCCGTCGAGAAGAGAGTAACCTTCAAGCTACTCACCCACGCCTACAAATCTCTCCACAACACCGGACCCAAATACCTCAATGAAAGAGTCTCCTTACACGTACCCAAAAGAAACCTCCGCTTCGCTCACCTCGCCCTAGCAGAAACCCCGCGCATCTGCAGAACCAGAGCAGGTGGAAGAGCCTTCTCCTACGTCACGGCCAAGGCCTGGAACGAGCTCCTGGTGAACATCAGACGCTCCCCTACTCTGCACACCTTCAGGAAGAACCTCACGACCTGGCTCTTCGGCTGACCCGGACCCCCACACCTCCCCACCAGCGCCTTGAGAACCTCACGGGTGAGTAGCCTGCTTCACAATTCCCTGATTGATTGATTGAAGACTGTGAAAAGAAGCCACCTGCTGCCGACTGCTCATGCTGCCCCTTGTGTCCACTTATAGGGGGGTCTGGTGAGTTAGTGCTCTGTTGGTTTTGGACGGGAGGCCTGGACAGTGTTGCTAGATGCTTCGTCCACCATGACAAAGAACAAGGCATCCCCTGCTGCCACCAAACAGAGCACAATGGACAAATATTCCCAGATTGGGAGTGCGGACAATGCAGCACTGCTGGCAGCCATAACACAGTCACGTGACATGCTTGATGCCAAGATCGGGGCGATTGGCTCTGACATCACTCTGCTCTGCTAAGATCTTCGGAATGTGGTAGAGAGGATTACTGAGGCGGAAACAAGAGTGTCTAGTGTGGGGGACTTGTGACACTGCAATAAAAAGTGAATGCCCTCACAGTGGTGACAAAGGATCTGGCGGTGTGGGTCGAAAAGGCAGAAGGTCGCACCCGTCACAACAACGCTTCGTTGGCTTCCCGGAGGGATGCGAGGGCTGCTCCATGGACATATTCCTAATGAACTGGATCCGATCAGTAGTACCCGCAGAATCCCTTTATGTTTTGTGATGGAGAGAGCCCACAGGATGCTGGCCAAACCCCCCCCACCCCCCCTGGGGCAAGGCCTCGACCGGGGATCCTGAATTACGTGGACAGAGACACAATCCTTAAGCATGCACGGAGTCAAGATAAAATCACCTACCAATCTCACTGCATCATGATACTATTGACTATACGAGAATGGTGCAGCAGCATCATCAATCCTTCGCGGCCGCTAAACAGCACCTGTGAGTCCTCAAAATGCAATATATACTGCTGTACCCGGCACGCCTGAGAGTGGTCTACTATTCAAAAACTTTGTTCGTTGATTCAGAGGAAGTTTTCAGCTGGACGGATGAGTCGGTAGCATTGAAGCCTCACTCACATTGATCCAGCATAGCATCCCCTTCAAATCCACCAAAACGTGGACAGACAATCATGTCAGATACACACTGGGCATGGGCACATTTATGGCGAATCCCTCACACTTGGCAGTATCTACACCCCTCCCCGCTGGAACAGTCCTTCGTAGATCTTGTGATACAATTGTGGAGGGGACCTGCCTGGGGGCATTCTCTGTAATTGGAGGAATTTGGAAAGATGTGATCAACCCCCAGATAGATCGATGGGGCATCCGGGGCAGCATAGCAGAGGTGGGCATGTCCTAGCTTAGTTCGTTGACATCAGCATTAGGTATGGTAGACGCATGGCGGGCATATCATCCTACCGACAGTGGTTACACATACTACTCCGCAGTCCAAGGCTCATTCTCTCGGATTAACTATTTCCTGGTCCCCAGTACACTTATTCGCAGGGTGTCTAACGTTGACATTTTAGCCAGAGGCTTATCTGACCACTCCCCGATAGCCCTCAGACCGCACCTGGGGCCCAGGAGGCCCACGTTTCACTGGTGCCTCTCGCCGTGGCAGTTACAGAACCCTGCTCTTACAGAGCACATATCTCCCGGTCCATTGAGGAGTACTTTGCCCTCAAGATGGACACAGCCACTTCAGCAGCGGTCTTGAGGGGTTCTTTAAGCCCACGGTTTAGGGGATAGATATCAGCTATTGCACTGGGGAGCGCAGATGTCGGGAGCAGGGCCTCATAGACCTCAAAGAGCAGATGCAATCCCTTGAGGCGTGTGGTCGTCAGTCGGACGGGGGCGCTGTAGGAGAGTAGGATCTGCTTCACATGGGTACCCCCACTTTTTGCTGATGCTTCACTGTTTTTCGACTTCAGTCTGGCTGGGGCCCTGCTAATCAGAACCCCAGCCTAGCTGCTTCCCCTCTAAAATGGTTTCCATGTGCCTTAGGCACATCTCTGATTGGAATCTGGAGTGCCCTTATAAGTCCCTAGTATATGGTATACTATGTACCCAGGGCATAGGTACCTCAGAGACCTACCAGGGGCTGCAGCATGTATTGTGCCACCCCTGGAAGGCCATCCAAAATGACACCACAGGTCTGCTACTGCAGCCTGGGTAAGGTGGTGCATGCACCCCTTACTGTGATATAGGTTACCTATATCACTACATATGTACACACATATAAACCTATAAGTCACTCCTATGGCAGGCCTTATCAATGCTGAAGGCAGAGTGCTTGGTTCTTATGTGAGAGGGTGCCCCTGCATGAGCAGAGCCCCTCTGCAGCGTTTGGAGACCCTTCTCTGATGCTGTTTGTAGTGCAGCCTGACCATATACTCTTAAGTGCATTATATCCTCGCGGTACAATGCTAACTTTGGACTGGCTGCACCAAAACATGTCGTGTTTGGTGTCAAACATCTTGGAATACTACCCCCCCCACCAGTTCTGGCGGTGGGGGTAGCATTCCACCCTTCTAGAGGGAGAGACATGTACACACCGGCCTGCCCGGTAACTTCTTTCCAGAGCCCTGGCATCACAAAATGGATGCCGCTGCCACAGACACGGATCTGGCCTCCTGCTGCTGACTGAAACTCCGGCAGGGGAGGCCTGGACAATAGGTTTCCTGTCGCAGGGAGGTGTAACCACCTCCCCAGACAGGATAATGTGTATTGGGGCTGGGCCGGAGCACTCTCTGAGGCTCAGACGTCCTGCACTGAGGGCACACTTGGTGTCCCTGTGCATATGCCAGTTCAAACCGGTTGCAGGGGCTACCTGCCCCTGCTCTGGCGTGAAACTGGACAAAGGGAATGGGTGTAACCACCCCTCTTCCCTGACCCTCCCATAGGTGGGTCCCCAGAGTATGTCCAACCCCCTAACTTGGTATAAGTATGGGACCCCAGTCCTTAGGACTTTAGATTTACCTGGACGAAACTCTGATACAGAATCCTGGACCTTCGATGCTCTACTTTAAGATTAGAAGGCTGAAGAATCTCCCTTGGGGTCAAGGAGTGACTTCCCTGCTTGGCAGGCACCTAAGAAGCAATTGTCCGGTCTGCATCGCTGAAGCTCCCGCTGGACGCTGAAGTCTTTGCATCACCAGAGGTGGATTTCCAGACTTCCCCGAGGCTGCCCTGAGTCCCCAGCAAAGCTGAGGCCCGTAGCTGTCGTGGGTAACGTGGAACCGTGACCCCTGGACACTGAGTACTTTTGCAAGTGCATCCTCTTCCTGGTCTTCCACAAAGTTGTGCTTTGGGCTCCGAGTAGCCCCGCCTCCAGCACCAACTGCACCAAAGATCACTGGCCTCCACTCCACGAGTGTCCTGTGAGCCAGCTCCAAGTGCGTCCACTCGAGGCTCCTTCGCGGTCGCTAGTCCGTTGGCTAGTGGGCCCTCCCGAAGGCAACTCTTCTTCTGCTTGGGCTTCCCTGGTTGCTCCAGACGTACCCTGACTTACCCTTGCTGGGTGAGTCCCTCAGACCTTGCTGGTCTGTACCACCGTCCTTCTTCTATTTCCACGAGACTTGCCGTTGCCAAGGCTTGTTGGGTCCAATCCGGTCGCCGATGCCCCTGCAATCGACAGACGCCATGGGACAGCTCGAATCCAGCTCCTGGTTGTCGTCGACGCCTCCTGGACCTCGTGGCTGAAGAGTCAAGATGACCGTCAACCTACCTGAAGCACCCGACATCGGTGGGCATCTGCTCATCGCCTTCCTGGTCACTGGCCAGTGACCCACACTCTGTCCCCTCTGCTTTCAGGTTCTTCAGATCTTCGATCCACCCTTGGATCCACCCGAACACTTTCGACTTGGTCGCCAGCAGCACTTTGCAGCAGATCGCCATTGAAAACGACGACGAAACCCGACCCCGAAAGACACCTAGGCACCCGGCTTCCCTGGGTGAGGTAACTCGAGTACTCCGGTGCTCCCGTGGGTATAGACTCTAGAACGACCTAGTTCTAAAAGGGTTTGCTCCAAGTCCTCATCTAAGTGTCCTTATTCTTTAAAACTCCAACCGCGACATTCCCCATAGAAGTCAACGGCGGCTCGCGGCTGTGTTCTCACACTGCACGCGTCCCCCGTGGGTCCCCTGTGTCACTACCTTGGGTGGTTCCTTGAGGGCCAAGCACTTCTACAGGCTCTAGGTCTTGTGTCTAGCTCAGTCGTGGTTCTTATACCACTTTATTGGTATATGGTTTGGTATGCCCCTAGGGCTCAAACGTGTATTTGTGCTATTACTGTTGATAACTGACTTGTAACTTATGTACTTCAAACTCTAGCCTCATAAAGAGACTAGAGGGGTGTGTTTAAGACTAAATACATATATTTTAAATATATACCTGGTGTGGTCCTCTTTCATTTGGTCACTCAAGAGATTATAGACTGGTAAAACAAGCTGCTTTACATTCCTTCAAGACTTAGCCTGAAGGCTGCTCTCCATAGCTACCACTAGGATAGCTTTCAATAAAGGTTGTCTTTAACCTATCTCCAATAAGGGGTTGTTTGGACTGGTGCAAGGTGCCCACTATAATTAGTGGATAGCATATACCAGGCCAACTTCTCACATTGGTGTGCAGCGTGTGGGATTCCAGCTTGCTATTGTTTTACCAGATAATCTCAATTGAATTGATCAACTGAAAACCACTAAGGGTACCTTAGGTACATATAAAACAAGCTTAGGATACAGTAAGTTCTACTGAACTTAGAGTTGTGTGTTAAGGGATAGCACACCCTTTCTACAACTCAAGAGAGTTTAGTAGGCCACACTAGAGTAGGTAGTGCATACACCACACCACACTAGTAATGTCTTTAGGGCCAGGAACCAGTGGGTCCCAGCCAGAAGCCAATGGGCTTCTTCCCTCCAAGTATGATAATCTCCCATTCTTGGAATTGAGAGCATTAAGCACTGCTAGGAAACTAAAGACAGGCAAAAGTGCCAACACCCAACGCCTCATAGAGGTACTCCTGCTGGATGATCTCAGAAGACTACCAGGGTCTGAAGGGGTAGGCAGAAAGGGTGGGGCAGAAGATGAGGAAGGGGCCAGGGGTGAAAGCACCCAGGACCCCCCCTCTGAAACTGGCCAGGAAGGTGACAATGACCTTGACCTGGAAAATGCAGCTACTCCTGAGGATGAGGAGGAGGATCAGAATGACCTCCCCTTTGTCCCCCCAGGAAGAGTCGAGAGTGTGCCCAGAAGGCCTAGATCTCCTTCTCAGGAGTCTAACCACTCTGACACCTCAATAGGGACCTCTGTTTCCTCTCATAGGAGGGAATCCTCTCATGAAAGGAAAGAGAGACTGCTCAAGTATGGAGAAGCTCAGTTGAGACTCAGAAGAGAGCAGTTGGCTATAGACAGGGAGTCCCTAGAGCTTGAAAAGCAAAGAAAAAGATGGGACTAGAGTCCCATGGTGGCAGCAATTTCCCCAGAGATAGGGAAAGGTCTTATGACCATAGAAACCTGAGCAAGATTGTCCCTCCTTACCAGAGTGGGGATGACATCCACAAATGGATAACTGCACTGGAGAGGGCCTGTAAAGTACAGAGGGTCCCTCAGGAGCAGTGGGCAGCAATCTTGTGGCTCTCCTTTGCAGACAAAGGTAGAGACAAGCTCCTCACTGTTAGAGAAGAGGATGCTGACAATTACAAAGTCTTGAAGAGTGCTCTGATTGATGGGTTTGGCCTAACAACTGAACAATACAGGTTAAAGTTCAGAGATACCCAAAAAGCACAGACTCAAGACTGGGTGGACTATGTGGATTGTTCTGCTAAGGCTCTGGAAGGTTGGTTGATGGGCAGTAAGGTATGTGACTTCACAGGATTGTACAATCTTATCATGAGGGAGCAGATTCTTAATAACTGTCAAATCAGCTGTTGCATCAGTACCTGGTGGACTCTGATCTGACCTCTCCCCAAGAATTGGGAAAGAAGGCAGACAAATGGGTCAGAACCAGGGTGAGGCAGAAGGTACAGAACGAAGGTGGTGACCCAAAGAAGCAAGATTCTAAGAACTCTGATAAGGGTGGGGAGAAGGGTAAAAACCAGAAGTCTTCACAAGGCCCCCAAAAATCTTCTTCAGGTGGGGATTCACAGTCTAACAAAGGGAAAGGCCAAAAGAAACCATGGTGCAAAGTCTGTAAGCAAAAGACACACTGTACCAGTGAATGCACCAAGTCCAAAGACTCTATTCCAGCCCCCACCAATGCCCCTAAGGCACCTGTTCCCCCTAGTGCAGTTACAAATGGTGGTGGGAGTACACAGGCCAAGGGTTTAGTAGGGTTGACCCTGGGTAATGAGATGAGCTCTGGCCTAGTCAGAGAATTCACTCAGGCTGTCCTAGTCTGTGATGGAGGCATGGATGTGACCTCCTCTATGAGTCCCAGTAATCTGGGCAAGTACAGGCAACAGCCCTTAATCAATGGAAAAGAGGCTTTGGCATTTAGGGACACAGGGGCAAGTGTCACCATGGTGACCCAAGACCTTGTGGATCCTGGGCAGATTATACTTGGTGAAATGTACCAAGTGACCTGTGAGAAGTTGGCCTGGCATATGCTGTCCACTAATTATAGTGGGCACCTTGCACCAGTCCAAACAACCCTTTATTGGAGATAGGTTAAATACAACCTTTATTGAAAGCTATCCTAGTGGTAGCTATGGAGAGCAGCCTTCAGGCTAAGTCTTGAAGGAATGTAAAGCAGCTTGTTTTACCAGTCTATAATCTTTCGAGTGACCAAATGAAAGAGGACCACACCAGGTATATATTCAAAATATATGTATTTATTGCTAAACACACCCCTCTAGTCTCTTTATGAGGCTAGAGTTCGAAGTACATAAGTTATAAGTTAGTTCTCTACAGTAATAGCACAAATACACGTTTGAGCCCTAGGGGCGTACCAAACCATATACCAATAAAGTGGTATAAGAACCATGACTGAGCTAGACACAAGGCCTAGAGCCTGTAGAAGTGCTTGGACCACAAGGAACCACCCAAGGTAGTGACACAGGGGACCCACGGGGGACGCGTGCAGTGTGAGAACACAGCCGCGAATCGCCGTTGACTTCTATGGGGAAAGTCGCGGTTGGAATTTTAAAGAAAAGGGACACTTAGAGGAGGACTTGGAGCAAACCCCTTTAGAACTGGGTTGTTCTAGAGTCTATACCCACGGGAGCACCGGAGTACTCGAGTTACCTCACCCAGGGAAGCCGGGTGCATAGGTGTCTTTCGGGGTCGGGTTTCGTCGTCGTTTTCAATGGCGATCTGCTACAAAGTGCTGCTGGCGGCCAAGTCGAAAGTGTTCGGGTGGATCCAAAGGTGGATCGAAGATCTGAAGAACCTGAAAGCAGAGGGGACAGAGTCTGGGTCACTAGCCAGTGACCAGGAAGGCGATGAGCAGATGCCCACCAATGTCGAGTGCTTCAGGTAGGTTGATGGTCATCTTGACTCTTCACCTACGAGGTCCAGGAGGCGTCGACGATGACCAGGAGCTGGATTCGAGCTGTCCCACAACGTCTATCGATTGCAAAGGTGTCAGCGACCGGATTGGACCCAACAAGCCTTGGCAACGGCAAGTCTTGTGGAAATGGAAGAAGGACGATGGTGCAGACCAGCAAGGTCTGTGGGACTCACCCAGCAAAGGTAAGTCAGGGCACGCCTAGAGCAACCAGGGAGCCCAAGCAAAAGAAGATTGGCCTTCGGGAAGGCCTACTAGCCAATGGACTAGCGACCGCGAAGGAGCCTCAAGTGGACGCACTTGGAGCTGGCTCACAGGACACTTGTAGAGTGGAGGCCAGTGATCTTCAGAGCAGTCGGTGCTGGAGGGTGGGGCTACTTGGAGCCCAAAGCACAACTTCATGGGAGACCCAGAAGAGGATGCACTTACAAAAGTACACGATGTCCAGGGGTCACGGTTCCACATTACCCACGATATCCACAGGCCTCAGCTTTGCTGGGAACTCAGGGTAGCCTCGGGGAAGTCTGGAAATCTACCTCTGGTGATGCAAAGACTTCGGCGTCCGGCGGGAGCTTCAGCGATGCAGACCGGACAATTGCTTCGTTGGTGCCTGCCAAGCAGGGGACTCACTCCTTGACCCCAAGGGAGATTCTTCAGTCCTCTAATCTTAAAGTAGAGCGTCGAAGGTCCAGGATTCTGTGTCAGAGTTTCGTCCAGGTAAATCTAAAGTCCTAAGGACTGAGGTCCCATACTTATACCAAGTTAGGGGGTTGGACATTCTCTGGGGACCCACCTATGGGAGGGTCAGGGCAGAGGGGTGGTTACACCCCTTTCCCTTTGTCCAGTTTCGCGCCAGAGCAGGGGCTGGAAGCCCCTGAGCCGGTTTGAACTGGGGTATGCACAGGGACACCAAATGTGCCCCCAGTGCAGGACTTCAAAGCACCAGAGAGTGCTCCCGCCCAGCCCCAATACACACTATCCTGTCTGGGGAGGTGGTTACACCTCCCTGGGACAGAAACCTATTGTCCAGGCCTCCCCTGCCGGAGTTTCGGTCAGCAGCAGGAGGCCAGACTCGTGTCTGTGGCAGCGGCATCCATTTTGTGATGCCAGGGCTTGGAAAGAAGTTACCGGGCAGGCCGGTGTGTACATGTCTCTCCCTCTAGAAGGGTGGAATGCTACCCCCGCCACAGGAACTGGCGGGGGGGTAGTATTCCAAGATGTTTGACACCAAACACGACATGTTTCCGTGCAGCCATCCCAAAGTTAGCATTTAACGCGAGGTTATAATGCGCTTAAGAGTATATGGTCAGGCTGCACTACAAACAGCATCAGAGAAGGGTCTCTGAACGCTGCAGAGGGGCTCTGCTCATGCAGGGGCACCCTCTCACATAGGAACCAAGCACTCTGCCTTCAGGATTGACAAGGCCTGCCATAGGAGTGACTTATAGGTTTATATGTGTGTATCTATGTAGTGATATAGGTAGCCTTACCCAGGATGCATGTAGCAGACCTGTGGTGTCATTTTGGATGGCCTTCCAGGGGTGGCACAATACATGCTGCAGCCCCTGGTAGGCCTCTGAGGTACCTATGCCCTGGGTACATAGTATACCATATACTAGGGACTTACAAGGGCACTCCAGATTCCAATCAGAGATGTGCCTAAGGCACATGGAAACCATTTTAGAGAGGAAGCAGCTAGGCTGGGGTTCTGATTAGCAGGTCAGGGAGTGGGTCACTCTCTTCCTCCTGTCCCTCATCAGTAGCCATGAGCAAGCCCATGTCTGCCCTGTCCACATATGGTTTTAACCTGTTGACATGGAGAACCCTGTGGGGACTCCTGGGTGTTCCTAGGTCTACTAAATAGGTAACCTCACCCTTCTGTTCAACAAGGGTATGGGGTCCACTCCACTTGTCTTGGAAAGCTGCTGGGGCCACTGGCTCCAGCACCCACACCTTCTGTCCTGGCTGGTAAACAGTCAGTACAGCCTTTTGGTCATGCAAGGCTTTTTGCAGTTCCTGGCTAGCCTCAAGGTTTTTAGTTGCCTTTTTCATGTATTCAGCCATCCTGGAGCGGAGACCAAGTACATAGTCCACTATGTCATGCTTTGGGGGCTTGAGAGGTAACTCCCATCCTTCCTTTACCAAGCACAATGGACCCCTGACAGGGTGACCAAACAAAAGTTCAAAAGGGCTGTAGCCAACCCCTTTTGAGGCACCTCCCTGTATGCAAATAAAAGGCAGGGCAAGAGTATGTCCCATCTTCGCCTGAGCTTTTCTGGGAGCCCTTTAATCATGCCCTTTAAGGTTTTGTTGAATCTCTCAACTAAACCATTGCATTGTGGGTGGTAGGGTGTGGTGAACTTGTAAGTCACTCCACACTCCTTCCACATTGCCTTCAAGTATCCAGACATAAAGTTTGCATCCCTGTCTGATACAACCTCCTTAGGGAAGCCCACTCTTGAGAAAATTCCCAGGAGGGCTCTTGCCACCACAGGTGCTGTAGTGGTCCTAAGGGGAATAGCCTCTGGGTACCTGGTGGCATGATCCACTACCACCAGGATAAACCTGTGCCCAGATGCTGTTTGGGGATCCATGGGACCAACAATGTCAATCCCCACCCTCTCAAAGGGAACCCCCACCACAGGTAGTGGTATCAGGGGGCCTTTGTAGTGCCACCTGCCTTGCCACTGGCCTGGCAGGTTACACAGGAGCGACAAAACTCCTTGGTGTCTTCAGACATGTGGGGCCAGTGAAAGTGAGGGACAATTCTGTCCCAAGTCTTGTTCTGGCCCAGGTGACCTGCTAAGGGAATGTCATGGGCTAGGGTCAATAGGAAGCCCCTGAACTTCAGAGGTATAACCAACCTCCTGGTGGCACCAGGCTTGGGGTCTCTACACTCTGAGTACAGGAGTCCATCATCCCAATACACTGTATGGGGACCACTAGCATTCCCAGCAGCCTCAGCAGCAGCTTGCTGTCTGAGGGGTTCAAGAGAGGGGCAGCTCTGCTGCTCCTGGCTCAGGTCTGCCCTGGAAGGGCCCCCTGTCCCCAAGAACTCAACCTGGTCAGGTTCAAGCTCCTCTGGGACAGTTCCTTCCTCAGGACTGAGATCATCCCCCTCAAGAGACTGATCTTCCTTCTGAGCCAAGGGGGAAGGCACTGCCTTTACCCTACTACTCCTCTTCTTGGAGGGCACTTGGTCCATTATTCCAGAATCCAAGGCCTGTTCAGTGTTAGACATTTTGGCTTGTGACCTGGTCACAGCAAACATATCTGCAGGGATGCCCAGCATTTCTGCATGGGTCCTGAGCTCCACTTCCGCCCAAGCTGAAGTTTCTAAATCATTGCCAAGCAAGCATTCAACTGGTAGGTCTGCACTTACCACAACCTTTTTAAGGCCAGTTACCCCTCCCCAGGAGAAGTTAACAACTGCCAGAGTATGGTCTGTTCTGACATTGCTAGCATTGGTCACTTGGTACATTTCACCAAGTATAATCTGCCCAGGATCCACAAGGTCTTGTGTCACCATGGTGACACTTGCCCCAGTGTCCCTAAATGCCAAAGCCTCTTTTCCATTTATCAATGGCTGTTGTCTGTACTTGCCCAGATTACTGGGACTCACAGAGGAGGTCACATCCATGCCTCCATCACAGACTAGAACAGCCTGAGTGAGTTCTCTGACTAGGTCAGAGCTCATCTCCTTACCCAGGGTCAACCCTACTAAACCCTTGGCTTGTGTAGTCCCACCACCAACTGTAACTGCACTACGGGGAGCAGGTGCCTTAGGGGCATTGGTGGGGGCTGGAGTAGAGTCTTTGGACTTGGTGCAATCACAGGTCCAGTGGGTCTTTTGCTTACAGACCTTGCACCATGGTTTCTTTTGGCCTCTTCCCTTGTTAGACTGTGAATCCCCACCTGAAGAAGATTTTTGGGGGCCTTGTGAAGACTTTTGGTCTTTACCCTTCTCCCCACCCTTATCAGAGTTTTTAGAATCTTGCTTCTTAGGGTCACCACCTTGGTTCTGTACCTTCTGCCTCACCCTGGTTCTGACCCATTTGTCTGCCTTCTTTCCCAATTCTTGGGGAGAGGTCAGATCAGAGTCCACCAGGTGCTGATGCAACAGCTGATTTTGACAATTATTAAGAATCTGCTCCCTCATGATAAGATTGTACAATCCTGTGAAGTCACATACCTTACTGCCCAATAACCAACCTTCCAGAGCCTTGGCAGAACAGTCAACAAAGTCCACCCAGTCTTGAGTCTGTGCTTTTGGGTATCTCTGAACTTTAACCTGTATTGTTCAGTGGTTAGGCCAAACCCATCAATCAGAGCACTCTTCAAGACTGTGTAATTATCAGCATCCTCCTCTCTAACAGTGAGGAGCTTATCTCTACCCTTGTCTGCAAAGGAGAGCCACACGATTGCTGCCCACTGCTCCTGAGGGACCCTCTGTACTTTACAGGCCCTCTCCAGTGCAGTTATCCATTTGTGGATGTCATCCCCACTCTGGTAGGGAGGGACAATCTTGCTCAGGTTTCTATGGTCATCAGACCTTTCCCTATCTCTTGGGAAATTGCTGCCACCATGGGACTCTAGTCCCATCTTTTTTCTCTCTTTGTAGAGATCTAGGGACTCCCTGTCTGTAGCCAACTGCTGTTTTCTGAGCTCAAGCTGGGCTTGCTCATACTGAATCAGTCTCTTTCTCCTCTCATGGGAGGATTCTCTCCTATGAGAAGAGACAGAGGTCCCTATTGAGGTGTCAGAGTGGTTAGACTCCTGAGAAGGAGATCTATCCCTTCTTGGCACACTCTCAACTCTTCCTGGGGGGACAAAGGTGAGGTCAACTTGATCCTCCCCTTCATCCACAGGAATAGCTGGGTTTTCCAGGTCAAGGTCATTGTCACCTTCCTGGCCAGTTTCAGAGGGGGGGCCTGGGTTTCTTCACCCCTGACCCCTTCCTCATTTTCTGCCCCACCCTGTCTGCCTACCCCTTCAGACCCTAGGGGCCTGCTGAGATCATCAGCTAGTAGCACCTCTCTGAGGTGTTGGGTGCTGGCACTTTTGCCTGCCTTCAGCTTCCTAGTATTGCATAATGCTCTCAATTCCAAGAATGGGAGTTTATCATACTTGGAGGGAAGAAGCCCACTGGCTTCTGGCAAGGACTCACTGGGTCCTGGCTTTGAAGACATTACTAGTGAGGTGTGGTGTATGCACTACCTACTCTAGCGTGGCCTACTAAACTCTCTTGAGTTGTAGAAAGGGTGTGCTATCCCTTAACACACAACTCTAAGTTCAGTAGAACTTACTGTATACTAAGCTTGATTTATATGTACCTAAGGTACCCTTAGTGGTTTTCAGTTGATCAATTCAATTGAGATTATCTGGTAAAACAATAGCAAGCTGGAATCCCACCGCTGCCACCAATGTGAGAAGTTGGCCTGGCATATGCTGTCCACTAATTATAGTGGGCACCTTGCACCAGTCCAAACAACCCCTTATTGGAGATAGGTTAAAGACAACCTTTATTGAAAGCTATCCTAGTGGTAGCTATGGAGAGCAGCCTTCAGGCTAAGTCTTGAAGGAATGTAAAGCAGCTTGTTTTACCAGTCTATAATCTCTCGAGTGACCAAATGAAAGAGGACCACACCAGGTATATATTCAAAATATATGTATTTATTGCTAAACACACCCCTCTAGTCTCTTTATGAGGCTAGAGTTCGAAGTACATAAGTTATAAGTTAGTTATCTACAGTAATAGCACAAATACACGTTTGAGCCCTAGGGGCGTACCAAACCCTATACCAATAAAGTTGTATAAGAACCACGACTGAGCTAGACACAAGGCTTAGAGCCTGTAGAAGTGCTTGGACCACAAGGAACCACCCAAGGTAGTGACACAGGGGACCCACGGGGGACGCGTGCAGTGTGAGAACACAGCCGCGAATCGCCGTTGACTTCTATGGGGAAAGTCGCGGTTGGAATTTTAAAGAAAAGGGACACTTAGAGGAGGACTTGGAGCAAACCCCTTTAGAACTGGGTTGTTCTAGAGTCTATACCCATGGGAGCACCGGAGTACTCGAGTTACCTCACCCAGGGAAGCCGGGTGCATAGGTGTCTTTCGGGGTCGGGTTTCGTCGTCGTTTTCAATGGCGATCTGCTGCAAAGTGCTGCTGGCGGCCAAGTCGAAAGTGTTCGGGTGGATCCAAAGGTGGATCGAAGATCTGAAGAACCTGAACGCAGAGGGGACAGAGTCTGGGTCACTAGTTAGTGACCAGGAAGGCGATGAGCAGATGCCCACCGATGTCGAGTGCTTCAGGTAGGTTGACAGTCGTCTTGACTCTTCAGCCACGAGGTCCAGGAGGTGTCGACGACAACCAGGAGCTGGATTCGAGCTATCCCACGACGTCTGTCAATTGCAGGGGTATCGGCGACCAGATTGGACCCAACAAGCCTTGGCAACGGCAAGTCTCATGGAAATGGAAGAAGGATGATGGTGCAGACCAGCAAGGTCTGTGGGACTCACCCAGTGACAGTAAGTCAGGGCACGCCTGGAGCAACCAGGGAGCCCAAGCAGAAGAAGATTGGCCTTCGGGAAGGCCTACTAGCCAACAGACTAGCAACCACGAAGGAGCCTCGAGTGGATGCACTTGGAGCTGGCTCACAGGACACTCGTGGAGTGGAGGCCAGTGATCTTCGGTGCAGTCGGTGCTGGAGGCTGAAGCTACTTGGAGCTCAAAGCACAACTTCGTGGGGGACCCAAAAGAGGATGCACTTACAAAAGTACACGGTGTCCAGGGGTCATGGTTCCCTGTTACCCACGATAGCCACAGGCCTCAGCTTTGCTGGGGACTCAGGGTAGCCTCGGGGAAGTCTGGAAATCCACCTCTGGTGATGCAAAGACTTCGGCGTCCGGCGGGAGCTTCAGCGATGCAGACTGGACAATTGCTTTGTTGGTGCCTGCCAAGCAGGGGAGTCACTCCTTGACCCCAAGGGAGATTCTTCAGTCCTCTAATCTTAAAGTAGAGTGTCAAAGGTCCAGGATTCTGTGTCAGAGTTTCGTCCAGGTAAATCTAAAGTCCTAAGGACTGGGGTCCCATACTTATACCAAGTTAGGGGGTTGGACATTCTCTGGGGACCCACCTATGGGAGGGTCAGGGCAGAGGGGTGGTTACACCCCTTTCCCTTTGTCCAGTTTTGCGCCAGAGCAGGGGCTGGAAGCCCCTGAGCCGGTTTGAACTGGGGTATGCACAGGGACACCAAATGTGCCCCCAGTGCAGGACTTCAAAGCACCAGAGAGTGCTCCCGCCCAGCCCCAATACACACTATCCTGTCTGGGGAGGTGGTTACACCTCCCTGGGACAGGAAACCTATTGTCCAGGCCTCCCCTGCCGGAGTTTCGGTCAGCAGCAGGAGGCCAGACTCGTGTCTGTGGCAGCGGCATCCATTTTATGATGCCAGGGCTTGGAAAGAAGTTACCGGGCAGGCCGGTGTGTACATGTCTCTCCCTATAGAAGGGTGGAATGCTACCCCCACCGCCAGAACTGGTGGGGGGTAGTATTCCAAGATGTTTGACACCAAACACGACATGTTTCCGTGCAGCCATCCCAAAGTTAGCATTTAACGCGAGGTTATAATGCGCTTAAGAGTATATGGTCAGGCTGCACTACAAACAGCATCATAGAAGGGTCTCCGAACGCTGCAGAGGGGCTCTGCTCATGCAGAGGCACCCTCTCACATAGGAACCAAGCACTCTGCCTTCAGGATTGACAAGGCCTGCCATAGGAGTGACTTATAGGTTTATATGTGTGTATCTATGTAGTGATATAGGTAGCCTATTTCACAGTAAGGGGTGCATGCACCACCTCACCCAGGCTGCAGTAGCAGACCTGTGGTGTCATTTTGGATGGCCTTCCAGGGGTGGTACAATACATGCTGCAGCCCCTGGTAGGCCTCTGAGGTACCTATGCCCTGGGTACATAGTATACCATATACTAGGGACTTACAAGGGCACTCCAGATTCCAATCAGAGATGTGCCTAAGGCACATGGAAACCATTTTAGAGAGGAAGCAGCTAGGCTGGGGTTCTGATTAGCAGGGCCCCAGCCAGACTAAAGTCGAAAAACAGTGAAGCATCAGCAAAAAGTGGGGGTACCCATGTGAAGCAGATCCTACTCTCCTACATGACCAATGCTAGCAATGTCAGAACAGACCATACTCTGGCAGTTGTTAACTTCTCCTGGGGAGGGGTAACTGGCCTTAAGAAGGTTGTGGTGAGTGCAAACCTACCAGTGGAGTGCTTGCTTGGCAATGATCTTGAAACTTCAGCTTGGGCAGAAGTGGAGCTCAGGACCCATGCAGATGTGTTTGCTGTGACCAGGTCACAGAGCAAAATGTCTAACACTGAACAGGCCTTGGATCCTGAAACCATGGACCAAGTGCCATCCAAGAGGAGGAGTAGTAGGGTTAAGGCAGTGCCTTCCCCTTGGCTCAGAAGGAAGATCAGTCTCTTGAGGGGGATGATCTCAGTCCTGAGGAAGGAACTGTCCCAGAGGAGCTTGAACCTGACCAGGTTGAGTTCTTGGGGACAGGGGGCCCTTCCAGGGCAGATCTGAGCCAGGAGCAGCAGAGCTGCCCCTCTCTTGAACCCCTCAGACAGCAAGCTGCTGCTGAGGCTGCTGGGAATGCTAGTGGTCCCCATAAAGTATATTGGGATGATGGACTCTTGTACTCAGAGTGTAGAGACCCCAAGCCTGGTGCCACCAGGAGGTTGGTTATACCTCTGAAGTTCAGGGGCTTCCTATTGACCCTAGCCCATGATATTCCTCTAGCAGGTCACCTGGGCCAGAACAAGACTTGGGACAGACTTGTCCCTCACTTTCACTGGCCCCACATGTCTGAAAACACCAAGGAGTTTTGTCGCTCCTGTGTAACCTGCCAGGCCAGTGGCAAGGCAGGTGGCACTACAAAGGCCCCCTGATACCACTACCTGTGGTGGGGATGCCCTTTGAAAGGGTGGGGATTGACATTGTTGGTCCCATGGATCCCCAAACAGCATCTGGGCACAGGTTTATCCTGGTGGTAGTGGATCATGCCACCAGGTACCCAGAGGCTATTCCCCTTAGGACCACTACAGCACCTGTGGTGGTAAGAGCCCTCCTGGGAATTTTCTCAAGAGTGGGCTTCCCTAAGGAGGTTGTATCAGACAGGGATGCAAACTTTATGTCTGGATACTTGAAGGCAATGTGGAAGGAGTGCGGAGTGACTTACAAGTTCACCACACCCTACCACCCACAATGCAATGGTTTAGTTGAGAAATTCAACAAAACCTTAAAGGGCATGATTAAAGGGCTCCCAGAAAAGCTCAGGCGAAGATGGGACATACTCTTGCCCTGCCTCTTATTTGCATACAGGGAGGTGCCTCAAAAGGGGGTTGGCTACAGCCCTTTTGAACTTTGTTTGGTCACCCTGTCAGGGGTCCATTGTGCTTGGTAAAGGAAGGATGGGAGTTACCTCTCAAGCCCCCAAAGCATGACATAGTGGACTATGTACTTAGTCTCCGCTCCAGGATGGCTGAATACATGAAAAAGGCAACTAAAAACCTTGAGGCTAGCCAGGAACTGCAAAAAGCCTGGCATGACCAAAAGGCTGTACTGACTGTTTACCAGCCAGGACAGAAGGTGTGGGTGCTGGAGCCAGTGGCCCCAGCAGCTCTCCAAGACAAGTGGAGTGGACCCCATACCATTGTTGAACAGAAGGGTGAGGTTACCTATTTAGTAGACCTAGGAACACCCAGGAGTCCCCACAGGGTTCTCCATGTCAACAGACTGAAACCATATGTGGACAGGGCAGACATGGGCTTGCTCATGGCTACTGATGAGGGACAGGAGGATGAGAGTGACCCACTCCCTGACCTGCTCTCACAGAACCCTGATGATGGGTCAGTGAATGGTGTAGCCTTGGCAGGCAGCCTCACTGCTCAGCAGCAAACTGATTGTAGACAAGTGCTCAATCAGTACAGACATATGTTCTCTCTGACTCCAAGTCAGACCACCTGGTGCACTCATGAAGTGGACACTGGGGACAGTCTGCCTATTAAAAATAAGATTTATAGGCAACCTGACCATGTCAGGGATTGTATCAGGACAGAAGTCCAGAAAATGTTGGATTTGGGAGTTATTGAACCCTCAGATAGCCCTTGGGCTAGTCCAGTGGTCCTTGTGCCAAAACCTCACACCAGTGGTGGGAAAAGAGAGATGAGGTTTTGTGTGGACTTCAGGGGTCTCAATGCAGTCACTAGGACTGATGCCCATCCAATACCCAGGGCAGATGAGCTAATAGACACTTTGGCCTCAGCCAAGTATCTAAGCACATTTGACCTAACAGCTGGCTACTGGCAGATCAGGCTAGCTGATGATGCAAAGCCAAAGACAGCATTCTCAACCCCTAGTGGGCATTATCAATTTGTGGTAATGCCCTTTGGTCTGAAGAATGCACCTGCCACTTTTCAGAGGTTGGTGAATACAGTCCTTACAGGTCTGGAAGCCTATAGTGAAGCATATCTAGATGATATTGCTGTCTTTAGCTCCACCTGGGAGGATCACCTGGTCCACCTCAGAAATGTTTTGCAGGCCCTGCAGAAAGCAGGCCTCACTATCAAGGCCACCAAGTGCCTGATAGGGCAGAGTCAGGTTGTGTACCTGGGCCACCTTGTGGGTGGAGGCCAGGTTCAACCATTGCAGAGCAAAATCCAGACCATCATGGACTGGGTTGCTCCAACTACCCAGACTCAGGTGAGAGCCTTCTTAGGCCTGACTGGGTACTATAGGAGATTTGTCAAGGGGTATGGATCAATAGTGACACCCCTGAATGACTTAACTTCCAAGAAAATGCCCAAAAAGGTTCAGTGGACAGTTAGCTGTCAAAAGGCATTTGATGACCTGAAGCAGTCCATGTGCACTGCTCCCATTCTACAGAGTCCTGATTACTCCAAGAAGTTCATTGTCCAAACAGATGCATCTGAATTGGGGGTAGGGGCTGTACTGTCACAATTGAATGATGAAGGTCAGGATCAGCCAGTAGTTTTTATTAGCAGAAGGCTGACCCCTAGAGAGAAACGTTGGTCAGCCATAGAGAGCGAGGCCTTTGCTGTGGTTTGGGCTCTGAACAAGTTGAGGCCATACTTGTTTGGTACTCACTTCCTTGTTCAAACAGACCACAAGCCCCTCCTATGGCTAAAACAAATGAAGGGTGAAAACCCCAAACTGCTTAGGTGGTCCATTTCCCTACAGGGGATGGACTTTACAGTGGAACATAGACCTGGGAGTAACCATGCCAATGCAGATGGACTCTCTAGGTACTTCCACTTAGAACTTGAAGACTCAACTGGTCAAGGTTAGTTTAATGTCCCTACGTTTGGGGGGGGTTGTGTAGGAGAGTAGGATCTGCTTCACATGGGTACCCCCACTTTTTGCTGATGCTTCACTGTTTTTCGACTTTAGTCTGGCTGGGGCCCTGCTAATCAGAACCCCAGCCTAGCTGCTTCCCCTCTAAAATGGTTTCCATGTGCCTTAGGCACATCTCTGATTGGAATCTGGAGTGCCCTTATAAGTCCCTAGTATATGGTATACTATGTACCCAGGGCATAGGTACCTCAGAGACCTACCAGGGGCTGCAGCATGTATTGTGCCAGCCCTGGAAGGCCATCCAAAATGACACCACAGGTCTGCTACTGCAGCCTGGGTAAGGTGGTGCATGCACCCCTTACTGTGATATAGGTTACCTATATCACTACATATGTACACACATATAAACCTATAAGTCACTCCTATGGCAGGCCTTATCAATCCTGAAGGCAGAGTGCTTGGTTCTTATGTGAGAGGGTGCCCCTGCATGAGCAGAGCCCCTCTGCAGTGTTCGGAGACCCTTCTCTGATGCTGTTTGTAGTGCAGCCTGACCATATACTCTTATGTGCATTATATCCTCGCGGTACAATGCTAACTTTGGACTGGCTGCACCAAAACATGTCGTGTTTGGTGTCAAACATCTTGGAATACTACCCCCCCACCAGTTCTGGCGGCGGGGGTAGCATTCCACCCTTCTAGAGGGAGATACATGTACACACCGGCCTGCCCGGTAACTTCTTTCCAGAGCCCTGGCATCACAAAATGGATGCCGCTGCCACAGACACGGGTCTGGCCTCCTGCTGCTGACTGAAACTCCAGCAGGGGAGGCCTGGACAATAGGTTTCCTGTCGCAGGGAGGTGTAATCACCTCCTCAGACAGGATAATGTGTATTGGGGCTGGGCGGGAGCACTCTCTGGTGCTCAGAAGTCCTGCACTGGGGGCACACTTGGTGTCCCTGTGCATATGCCAGTTCAAACCGGTTGCAGGGGCTACCTGCCCCTGCTCTGGCGCGAAACTGGACAAAGGGAATGGGTGTAACCACCCCTCTTCCCTGACCCTCCCATAGGTGGGTCCCAGAGTATGTCCAACCCCCTAACTTGGTATAAGTATGGGACCCCAGTCCTTATGACTTTAGATTTACCTGGACGAAACTTTGATACAGAATCCTGGACCTTCGACGCTCTACTTTAAGATTAGAGGACTGAAGAATCTCCCTTGGGGTCAAGGAGTGACTCCCCTGCTTGGCAGGCACCTAAGAAGCAATTGTCCGGTCTGCATCGCTGAAGCTCCCGCCAGACACCGAAGCCAAAGCTGAGGCCCGTAGCTGTCGTGGGTAACGTGGAACCATGACCCCTGGACACTGAGTACTTTTGCAAGTGCATCCTCTTCCTGGTCTCCCACGAAGTTGTGCTTTGGGCTCCGAGTAGCCCCCGCCTCCAGCACTGACTGCACCGAAGATCACTGGCCTCCACTCCACGAGTGTCCTGTGAGCCAGCTCCAAGTGCGTCCACTCGAGGCTCCTTCGCGGTTGCTAGTCCGTTGGCTAGTGGGCCCTCCCAAAGGCAACTCTTCTTCTGCTTGGGCTTCCCTCGTTGCTCCAGACGTGCCCTGACTTACCCTTGCTGGGTGAGTCCCTCAGACCTTGCTGGTCTGTACCACCGTCCTTCTTCTATTTCCACAAGACTTGCCGTTGCCAAGGCTTGTTGGGTCCAATCTGGTCGCAGACGCCCCTGCAATCGACAGACGTTGTGGGACAGCTCGAATCCAGCTCCTGGTTGTCGTCGACGCCTCCTGGACATCGTGGCTGAAGAGTCAAGACGACCGTCAACCTACCTGGAGCACCCGACATCGGTGGGCATCTGCTCATCGCCTTCCTGGTCACTGGCTAGTGACCCAGACTCTGTCCCCTCTGCTTTCAGGTTCTTCAGATCTTTGATCCACCCTTGGATCCACCCGAACACTTTCGACTTGGTCGCCAGCAGCACTTTGCAGCAGATCGCCATTGAAAACGACGACGAAACCCGACCCCGAAAGACACCTATGCACCCGGCTTCCCTGGGTGAGGTAACTCGAGTACTCCGGTGCTCCCGTGGGTATAGACTCTAGAACGACCTAGTTCTAAAAGGGTTTGCTCCAAGTCCTCCTCTAAGTGTCCTTATTCTTTAAACCTCCAACCGCGACATTCCCCATAGAAGTCAACGGCGGCTCGCGGCTGTGTTCTCACACTGCACGCGACCCCCGTGGGTCCCCTGTGTCACTACCTTGGGTGGTTCCTTGAGGGCCAAGCACTTCTACAGGCTCTAGGCCTTGTGTCTAGCTCAGTCGTGGTTCTTATACTACTTTATTGCCCCTAGGGCTCAAACGTGTATTTGTGCTATTACTGTTGATAACTGACCTGTAACTTATGTACTTCAAACTCTAGCCTCATAAAGAGACTAGAGGGGTGTGTTTAAGACTAAATACATATATTTTAAATATATACCTGGTGTGGTCCTCTTTCATTTGGTCACTCAAGAGATTATAGACTGGTAAAACAAGCTGCTTTACATTCCTTCAAGACTTAGCCTGAAGGCTGCTCTCCATAGCTACCACTAGGATAGCTTTCAATAAAGGTTGTCTTTAACCTATCTCCATTAAGGGGTTGTTTGGACTGGTGCAAGGTGCCCACTTTAATTAGTGGTCAGCATATACCAGGCCAACTTCTCACAGGCGCCGCATTGCAGTGTTGGCACTGGGGCAACAACAGTAACATCATTTGCTGCTGGCCTAGCAAGCAACACAGAGCCGCATATACCAATGGGAAGACAAATCGAGCAAGATGCTCCATCAGTTGTGTCAAGCCACCCGCCACACTGACTGTATACCGGTACCTCGGGGCGCGCAAGGGCATTTGCTGTTGGGCTCCGCAAAGTGGTTCTAAGCTTTGCTGCATACTTTAGGGAAGTATATGCCCAGAGGGAGACTTTGACTTTTTCCCAACTTGTTGAGTTTGTAGATCTGCCTCCTCGAGCATTTTCAGTCCTTGCTCGAGCTCAACTGGTGGAAGTAATTATGCAGGAAGAGCTCTCCTTGGCCCTGGCAGGGTTGCAGACGGGGAAGGCTCCTGGCCCCAATGGATTCCTGTGCAAATTCTTTAAGGCATACATGCCTTACCTGGTGAAACACCTCTTAGGCGTGATCCATTCTGCCATTGAGGGAGCATCGCTCCCGACGGACTGGCGACACATGGAGCGTGTGGTTCTCCCTAAGCCGGGCTGCCCACTGGAGGAACACTCTTCATATCGCCTTATTTCCCTCTTGAACATGGAGGTGAAACTCCTTGCAAAGACCTTGGCCAACAGGCTAGTGAAATTTATGCCAGATCTCGTCCGCCCTGACCAGGTAGTCTTCATGCCAAATAGGGCCACATGCCATAACATTAGACCAGTCTACAATGCTTTGGCTCTTGCAGATCGCCTGGGGAGGCCCGTGATGGTGCTTCTGGCGGATATAGACAAAGCGTTTGATTCCGTCCTCTTGTATTATCAATTTGTCCTTCTCCAGAAACTAAATCTAGGCCCCAGATTTCTTTCCTATGTTCGGCTACTATATACCGATCTGTTGCCGACGGTACGGATTGCAGGCACAGTATCTGAGTCATTCCCAATCCGTAGGGGCACGAGGCAGGGGTGTCCACTTTCCTCATTGTTATTTGAGCTGCCCATGGAGCCGTTGGCCGCCTGAGTCCAGATAGATGTCTAGGTGAGGAGCTTTGAGTGGACTGCGGACTTGTCTGAGAATATCGCCCTCTATGTGGACGAAGTTCTGTTCTCCCTTGGGGACCCGGTGGCCTCAGGGCCACGCAATCTACAATTTATGCGGACCTTCAGTGAAACGTCCGGCCTCTATATAAATGTCTCAAAATCTGCAGTGTTTCCGGTGCACAGCCATGCGGGATGGCGGAGTGGGAGTCAGGGCTCACATTAGTTGATGGTGGCTTCAAATATTTAGGAGTGTATATCTCCCTGGCCGTGGCCCTGATGTGGTCTGATAACCTGGCATCAACACTAGCTTAGGTAAAGGACGAGGTGTGGGCCTTGTTGCTCCTGCTGCTTTCACTGACGGGTAGGTCGGCAATCTTAAAGATGGTCTCCTTGCCCGACTTGTTGTACCAATTGCATAATTACCGATATGCTATCCCCAAGTCATAGTTCTCAGAGGATTCTTGTGGGGGAAAGGGGCAGCCCGCATCGCCTTTAGAACATGCTTCCAATCCACGTATTGGAGGGGAATTGCTTCTGCTGATGTATTCTCATATTATTCCTTTTCTCATCTCCTAATCATCAAAGATTGGTGGTATGGCTGACAGTGTGATTCAGCATATGTAGTCGAGAAATGGGTGATGGGTGACACCTCCCTGCTAGATTACTTATATGGTGGGAAGGGGTGAGGTCCCTTCCACCAGCAACACAGATGGTTGTGGTTGTCTGGAGGCATTCCCTGTGACGGATGGGATGGTGGGAGAAACTGCCTGGAGGATGCCGCTATGGCAGGGCAACATTCTCAAACAGGTCACCCAGATCTAGGGCTTTCGAATATGGAACAATTACAGAATCTCCACCCTTGGAGATGTGATGTGTGGCACAGTCCTGCAATCATTCCAGGAGCTGCAGACTGAATACCAACTAGACCACAGCCAATTCCATCTCTATTTGCTGCTGCGTAATGCTCTTACTTTATACATTAAGGACCTCTTAGCCCTTCCAGAATTTAATCCACTGGAAAGTAAGATCCTCATGGGGACCTGGGTGATCACAAAATAGCGAAGATTTATCTTTCCCTGGTCACGAACAGTTCAAACACACTGCCTGCACTCAGAGCTGTTTGGAGGCCGATATTGACACGCTTGATGACGATGACAGGACCAAAGCCTTGGGAGCACCTCGAGAGGCTATGATTTCAGCTCGTCTCTGGCTGATCCAACTAAAATACCTTCATAGAGCTTACTACATGAGGCATCGCTTGTGGCGCATGGGGGCGATAGATTACCAGATGTGCCTCTGCTGCAGGGTGGATGAGGGTACTTTTATATATACAGTGTGAAGTTGCGTGACGCTGGATGGTTTTTGTTGAGGGGTGACATCGTGCCTGGGTAATGCCCTCTCTTGGAAAATTCCACTAGATTCAAAATTGATTCTTCTCCCTAGCACAGACATCATAGGAGGGAATAGATACAAATGATTGCTTCTGTGCCTGGGTCTGACCCTGGTGAAAAGGGACACAGCAAGGGCATGGAAAGCCTGTGCACCTCCATCTCTTGGGGTGTGGAAAAAGGGGATGGATCACTATCTGGGGCTAGAAATTGCAGTTTACCAGGGGAGGGGGTGCCCCAATAAACATCCTAAAATCTGGCAAAGGTGGACGGATTACAGGGAAATTGTTTTAGATCCTGTCCGCTCTGCTGTTCCCTCTTAGGGCCTGATTCTGATGCGGTTAGGAAGGCCCCCTACCAGCATTTGCTCCGTCCAAATCGGATCGGGAACGTGTCTTTCCGACCGGCTCGGAAAGGTTTCCGACCGACTGAGTATGATACGAGTTAGGTGTTAGGAATATCCCAATCCCAACCCGACGGCATTTGGAATGACCGAGCTGTACGGAGCAGAATCGTACATCTCTACGGGCCGTGTTTCCGAACGACCGTTTACGATGCTGGATTTGGACAGCCTTTCTGAATCATGCCGTCCAACTCGAATTGGAAGTCGGAATCAGACTTTGGGGGCCCGTAGTCGGCCCCCCTGCACCCAGAGCCTTCCCAATCGGGCCCATGGGGGTACCCATGGGTCCCCCCTTACCAGCCATGCACAGTTTGGCAGCCACTATGGGGTGCTCGCCACAGTGTCCCCGATTTTCCCCAGCCACCCCTTTCTTCAATGGGAGCCTATGCATTCGGTCGGAACAAAGGCTCCCATTGAAGTCAATGGGAGTCCAACGAAATCGTATCTGGAAGCATCCGGCTGCATCGTACTCGGTCGGTTGGACTCTCCTGATCCGATTAGAAACCATTCCCAAAACCATTCGGTCGGGAAGCTTTCCAAACCGCGACTAATGTTTACTATGTTGTGAGACATGCATGATGTCATATGGTATCTGGGTGAAGTGGGTGGGAGACACTGTGCATGTTATGTTGTTGTTTTTCCTTTTGGGTGTACTTATTTCAACATCCTGTATGTGCTTCACGGCCCATGTGGCCAAACATCTTTTTTAAAACCCTATAAAACTAAAAAAAATTGGAAGAGCAAGAATTAACCGGAGTGAGTGAAATTCCAGAATAGGAGTCTCAGGCTTCCAGATCGTGAAGACTGAGCAATGACATCTTCTAAGATCAGGAGAACAAATGTTACTTTTTGGGACCACATTACAGGCCATTGTGACCACATCTGATAAGGTTGACTATCTTGAGTTCACAGTAGAAATATTCCTTACACCATCTTCATTGCCCTCTCAAACCTCCAGACTGAGGACACACGAGATGCTATATCTGGGAGACTGAGTCCTCATAAATAGAGTTAAAATCTGAACAAGCTTGTCATGCCTTCCTCCCTCTCATTTTTCTGTTTCCATTTCTATCCTTCTCCTTTTCTCTTTTAATTCCCTAATTACCCCCGCCCTGCCCCATGCAGTTATATCTCATGCAGTGACATTACGCATTTCAAGCCAGGTGAGGCACGGCTGAGTTAGTTGGCTTTGCAGTGTTAAGAGGTGCTAGGTCTCAAGCTAAAGTTAAAGCATTAGAGTCCAGCAATAGTTCTTCTCAGGAAGAATGGATATGTCAATAACAAGAAAAATATGAGCTCTACATGTGCAGCACCCGACTGATTATGTAACTAGATTTAATTTGCTTTGTCCTTTGTATCTGTATCTGGAGCACAGATGATGGCTTAGCACATGGACCGTGGTCTGGAGGGACACATGAGAAAGCTGACTGCTGCATCAGTTGGACTCCTTAGGCCAGGGCCAACTAATAGCAATGGTTTCTTGTCATAGCACAAAAAGTCAAGCAGCGCCTGCAGGCTTGGTGGAGCCTTCTATTCATGGCTGTGTCCAAGATGGCGCTCTTCACATGAGACCTAGAAATCTTTCTTGATCCTCAGTTCATGGGAGGCTGGGATAGGGGGGGGGGGAACAGCTTGGGGAAAGCTGGGGCACCAAGGACAGACTGGCGTAGAAGGGCATTTTTACAGGTCGACTCAACTGGTGGACTACATATTGAGTACAGATTATTCAAAAATTCAAGGCCATTGCTCCTCTCAAATACAGGTTACTTGTTGGCTATTGTTTGAAAGTAGAAGATATATTGATAGACTTTTATAGTGACGTTGCTATATTGTGCACTTATATGTCTAGCCACAAAATGTTAGTTTAAACTTTGCCGCAATAAATAAAAAATATTTTAAATAAATATAATTAAATCTAACAATGCTAGTGCCCAAGTGTTTGGGTTGGCAGTGGTGGCTGCTGTATTATGGAGGCGTATGTCCATACCACCATTTCCTGATCCGGGTCTGCCAATAATAAAGAATATCGCTGCCTCTGGGAAATGCCAGTTAAGCCATATCCGATATTCACATAATATACAGGCGACATAATGAGCATCCCAGAGTGCTAGGGAATTGCCACTGCTTGAGATGACATTTGTCATCAGCCCCAAGCACTTGCAGCTAAAGGCACAGCATTTAGTATAAGATGGCTAGGCCAGCCCAGTGATTTCAAGCCTCAAAAGAAGAGAACTTTCCTTTGGCCACAATAGCACTTAGGCAACTCCAGAAACAATATTGACGGCTTTCCTTTAGTCGACAACGTGGTATTGGTCTGTACCTGGTGCCCACTGCTGACTCGCTCCATACTGTTCCACAGAGGGCCCCATTGGTGCTGCCTGCATGGCCCATAGATGCGCCATACAGCGCCTTGGCCTCACTCTGAGTCAGTACCTGCTGGCATGACTCTGACTGAGCAGTTTAGTGGCTTCATGTATTTCTGAATCATGGCCAGTAAGTTGCTGGATATTTCGAATATTCCAAAAATTGCAACTTACTGGCTCCTCAAAGCAGGGTTTTTGGGCGGAGGTATAATTGTCTGGGAAAGCCGTATGTATAGCATTCTCAGTTTTGGCTCATAATTGAACAGTTTTAATTTTGAGACTTCCAATTTTTGGTTTTACCTGCTAGTACCTTGGCACTTTTCTTTTTGAATCAATTAGTAACACAGGGGCAGATTTACAAGCCCCTTGCGCCACTTTTGCGTCACTTTTCCCATGTTAAAAGTGACGCAAAAGTGGCGCAAGGGGCTTGTAAATAAGCCCCACAGTTTCTGGCGTGAAATGAGTTTTCATATGGCCGTTTCACCGAATAAATCTGCTAGTCCCGTTTGGCTGTCCAGCATCTTGTATGCATGTATGCTCTTCCTGCTGAGTTTCAAGTTCTGTAATTCCTCTCCAAATATGCAACCTTCATGCACAGTTTTCGTGTAAGCTTGTAAGCCACATTGTTAGATTAGACACAACAAACTTGTCCTGAATGTGTCCCCAACATAAATGAGGCTGGCCGAACCAAGATGGTAGAAGTCGAAACAGAAAGACAAATTATTTTTTTGAAAGGAGCGAACAAGTGTTCCGAATTTTTGAGAGCGCACTGTTCTGCATGAAATCAATTGTCACATGTAATCATGATATGACAGGAGTGATGCATATCCATGTTTGAGACAGTAGCATTTGTTCAAAGAGCTCTGGCATATGTAGCTTGTGTCGCTAGGAAATGGCACAATGTGAAAGACAGATGTGAGCGATCTATTAGAAAACAGGACATCCAGTGACTCGCCATTACCATGCAACCACCCATGGATTTTTACACAAATCCCTGTTTACTAACATTCAGAAATAGCGATTTCTGCCAAAACCTTACACATCCTGAGGCAGACATAACAAGGAGAAATGTTTTAATTCTCCTTATTTTTCCATCTTTGCTTGTGTGCTGCATTGCACAACACACCTACAAAGTGGGGAAAATCTTAAATGATAATTTTTCTACTTGAAGGATCACCTTTCAGTACAAAACCTATACTTTAAGAAACACACACAAACTTGTACTATGGCGTAAGGGTGTGTGCATTGGCACTTGGCAGGCCAAAATGGTTCCAGGGCTGGGAGAGAGATAAAATGCACCCTACCTTAGTAGATATGGTACATGCGTTCTCTGTGCCTTGAACGCAAAGCAGTTTAGCAACCAAAGTTGTTGTGCTGCTTTGCATCAGATATTGGTAAATCTGGACCTACACGTGTAATGAAGCAAACTCAAGCAACTAACACTACCCATTTGAAATAATATTCCCTGAAGTATGAAGAACAGTACTGATTACCCTAGCCCGGTGATACTCAAAGTACGGACTGGGGACCGCTTGCGGCCCTCCTGACCTTCACATGCAGCCCCTTGCTGAATAACCACACTGGGCTGTTGCTGAATTAAGATGTTAACAAAATGGGCAGATTTTTATTTACAGGGTAACTGAAGTAAAAGAAAAGAAGCAAATTAGGTGTCCTGCACTACTTACCTTTAGGAATACATTAATTTCTTAAGACATCTTGCAACAAACGTGTAAAAATATGACAAAGTCCTTCAAAATTAAGAAACATGTATTTCACTAGCATGCAGAAGCATGTCACTTTAGTACATAAGATTATATCAGTGAATTGAGAAGTGTTTTTTAAAAGTGATAGTTTTCAAAAATGGATGTAGAAACATTCATGCCTATCTCACCCTGACAACAATGCAAATAGTGAATGAAGAGGCAAGTCAATTGGCCTGGGATCCCTCTGAGTCGCCTGGGTTGTTCTTTTACATGAACAACATTATAGTTTATTAAATCAAACACATGAGAAGGTTTTGTAAAGCACACATCCCAAACTCATGTATTTCAAGGTGCTCATACATGTGATAAATAAGAAAAAGGAGACAAAGTGAAATAAAACAATTGCCTAGGATTACACAATTTGGTCAAGTGGGAGAGCCGGGGTTGAACATAAGTTTTCTGGTTTCACATTTTGCAATTATATTTCTGTCCAATTCAATAATCAAGTTATTTCTTTGTTACACTTGACTCTCCCAAAGGAGCGATAGCAAGTAGAGAAGGCTTACCCCAAAGTGCAGTAGAGTGATACTGATTCAGAAACAGTCTAACACAGTATTGTCAAATCCATGGGCTTAATTTAGAGGGTAGGATGGAATTAAACCCTTCAAAATACCCTACAAATAACTCCATGACTCACTGACCACACCATGTATGTGATTCTCTTCCCTATGCCCACCTTACCCCTCCGCCCCTCACAAAGCTCCATTCCCATCCTGCTGCCATCAATGTGGCCCTCAGGGACAACACAAACAATAATTTGTGGCCCCTGGGAAAATGTCTGCGAGTACCCAGGCACTAACTAATCAAAGGAAGGCAGAATATATATCTACACATACATGTGGTACCACTGTGGATTGGGTTTACACTGCAATTTGCAGAAGACATAAATATTGGAGAAACAAATCATTAGCTAGTAACTAGGCTCCCTACCCGAAAGCATCTCTCTGGCCAACTCAGTATTCAAATCATCCCTGTGTTTCTATTGGCTTCCCTTTCCCATCTTGCAGCTCCAGTTACAAGCCCAGCCAAATCTACCTCGGCCTCTATCATCTTGATCCTCCTTGATTTGGGGAGGAATACATCAAACAATCTCAACAGGACTATATTAGCATTCTAGTAATCCTTTAAAGGTACTAATTCCTCAATTTGTTTTCTTCAGGTAAATCAGCTTTATTGAAAAAGAGTAATGACAAAATGAGATAACAATAGCCAGACTTATTTATCAAGAATACAATAAACTTACATAATTGTAAATAGGAAGAGAAGCTGTTTAACATTTTCTGAATTCTGGGCATGAAAGGGGGAGGCAGGGGGAAAAAGAAAGATATGAAAGTAAAAGACCAAGGGGTCGATTCCGATCTCGGCCAGAAGCGCACCCAACACTATTCGTCCGGAAAAAAACCAAGCCGAACGCGTGTTTCCCGACCGATTCGAACAGTCGTCCGAACGAGCAAGTACGATGTGCATAACTGCTCATATTCCGAGCGAGCCGTACGTACCCATTCCAGCTCCAGTTCCCCGCCCGAGCCGGATCCGTAAACACCGATTCGAGTCGCACGGAAGTAAATATACAGCACCTTCCGGCCGGACTAGTACGATGCGCCTTCCGTACGCGCCGAACCCGTCGCTACGTCTGGCACGTCAGAGCATCCGGGAGAGCTGCACATAAGCTCCGATTCGCGCCACAAGACGATCCACGGCTACGAGACGAACAAGCCAGCGACCAGTACGAGTCGAAGCCACGAGAAACCCGAATGAGACGACCCAACCATGAATCCCATTGCGCAGGTCCTACCAATACTCTACATCTATTACCGGAACCGGTACGGACGCGTACGGCGCAGACGGTAAGCTAGACACCCACTACACAAACAAACGACACGTACCCGACATATGTCACACACACATAGGGATGCAGAAATGACGTACACTAGCAACAGCAGAACCATAGGGGCGGGATGGCTATCACCAATGCCATACACACCCATAGGGGCCTGATGGCTACCACTACCACCACCCCTACTCATGTGGGCCTGGATGCCTGTCACTACTACCATCCCCACTCATAGGGGGATGGATGCCTACCACCACCCCTACTCATGGGGGCCTAGATGCCTACCACTACCACCACCCTACTCATGGGGGCCTGGATGCCTACCACTACCACCACCCCTACTCATGGGGGCCTGGATGCCTACCACTACCACCACCCCTACTCATGGGGGGCTGGATGCCTGTCACTATCACCACCCCTACTCATGTGGGCCTGGATGCCTATCACTACCACCACCCTACTCATGGGGGCCTGGATGCCTACCACTACCACCACCCCTACTCATGGGGGCCTGGATGCCTACCACTACCACCACCCCTACTCATGTGGGCCTGGATGCCTACCACTACCACCACCCTACTCATGGGGGCCTGGATGCCTACCACTACCACCACCCCTACTCATGTGGGCCTGGATGCCTACCACTACCACCACCCCTACTCATGGGGGCCTGGACGCCAACCACTACCACTACCCTACTCATGGGGGCCTGGATGCCTACCACTACCACCACCCCTACTCATGGGGGCCTGGATGCCTGTCACTACTACCATCCCCACTCATAGGGGGATGGATGCCTACCACTACCACCACCCTACTCATGGGAGCCTGGATGCCTACCACTACCACCACCCCTACTCATGGGGGCCTGGATGCCTGTCACTACTACCATCCCCACTCCTAGGGGGATGGATGCCTACCACTAACACCACCCCTACTCATGGGGGCCTGGATGCCTACCACTACCACCACCCCTACTCATGTGGGCCTGGATGCCCACCACTACCAACACCCTACTCATGGGGGCCTGGATGCCTACCACTACCACCACCCCTACTCATGTGGGCCTGGATGCCTACCACTACTACCATCCCCACTCATAGGGGGCTGGATGCCTACCACTACTACCATCCCCACTCATAGGACAGGTAATGCATGACACAACCAGCATACTCCAACATAAGGAATGTCAGAAAAAGACATCCCCCCAACATCATGACAAGAGTGTGTAGTCTGTGTCAAATGCCTACAACACTGAACATGACATTGAACATACAATGTGACCCCCTATCACATGTGTCACACATAAATGTGTGTGGCCTCCACAATGCAAGCAGACCATGACCACTGTGGGAATGGGGTCTAAACCCCCATCATCACAGTGACCAAAATGTAAGTGTGGGGTCCATAGCTGAAGCACATTTTGAACATTGTGGCAATGGGGTCTAAACCCCCATCATCACAGTGACCAAAATGTAAGTGTGGGGTCCATAGCTGAAGCACATTTTAAACATTGTGGCAATGGGGTCTAAACCCCCATCATCACAGTGACCAAAATGTAAGTGTGGGGTCCATAGCTGAAGCACATTTTGAACATTGTGGCAATGGGGTCTAAACCCCCATCATCACAGTGACCAAAATGTAAGTGTTTGGTCCATAGCTGAAGCACATTTTGAACATTGTGGCAATGCGGTCTAAACCCCCATCATCACAGTGACCAAAAGGTAAGTGTGGGGTCCATAGCTGAAGCACATTTTGAACAATGTGGCAATGGGGTCTAAACCCCCATCATCACAGTGACCAAAAGGTAAGTGTTGTCATGGAAAAAGCTGCAACTGCCAAACAGCATGGATTATTCCTGGTCACACAACAACAAACACATCAGTGGCAAAGTAGTGGTTGTGTCCCATAGCAACATAGATTGGGTGAGGCAAACAGTGCAGTGCAAATAAAACATACCTTTGGCCATGTGCACACAAACATCACCCATGGGGGCTGACATTGTCAACATTTATCAATTACACAATGACAGAAGTGACCATCATAATGCAGACCCACATATCTGCACCAATGGACACACACATGTAGATATCCTGTGGAGACTGTAGATGTGAGGTGAACAAATACCATACCATGGCAGCAATGGGACTTACAAACCATGATTATTGTGCTGACTGATGACCTAGGAGTCCCAGGGAAAGCAGGGGAAATCCTCCAAACAACATACAGCCAATGGCACACTAAAGATATGCCAATGCAGTGGTGCAGATGCAGAAACACAAACAGGCAGCCTCACACTGCATATCAAACACAACAGGTGATGGGGGGGGGGGTGCCAGAGTCCCCAGGCAACCACACAACACATGAGGAGGCCTGAATTCCAATTACACAGATGTGTATACAGTGCCATACAAAAGTAACTCATGGATCGGATTCCCCTATGTGGGCAATCAGGCATTGTTAGATGAGAGGGAGCCCAAATTACACATGTCACACAAGCTTGTAGGAACAGCAACTAACACAGCAAGAGACAGACCCACCACAGCACTACCCCCAGGGAGCCCCACATTGTGGTGACACTAGCCTGCATGATAATCCCACTGTGATGACAAAGGTAGATGTCATTCACACTGTGAACCACAGCCATGTGTCCTGAGCAACAAACTACCACCACAACTACACAAGCACAAATCAATCAGCACGGCCTGTCAGCCAAGGCCAATATGGAGGTAGTGGTCTAGCCGTGCAACAACTCACATTTGCACACACTCAACACCACACACCTTGATCTCCAACAATGTGCAGGAGTGAAGCTCACATGGACTGGTGACATTGCACATGCACCCATGACAATCCCAGGGGTGGTGGTGGGAACTAAGGTGCAGAAACCCATCACAAATGGCCAGTCAACAAGACTCGTGAATGTCTGACACACTGCACAGTACGCAGTACATGGGCATGACGTGAAATCCACCCCAATCAATGGGATCCCGGCCACAGTCACACACCAATGAAGAAGCCAAGGTGACCCACAAAGAACACACGTAGACAACTTCCAACATTGCAGCTCTGACCCTGAGGAGTGGCAGCAGTCACACACACAACGTGTCACAATCACTGAAAGCTACCACAAACTGTAAATTACATGACTTGTGTAACCAACAAGTGCCAAGGGGAATGCTGACTGTGTCCAATCTGCGTTTGCCCACATCCCCAGCCCTGACAACAAAGACAACTATGGATGACAACCTGATGAACATTAGTTTGCCATGCACCCACATCCCGGAGAAACCAGGTCCAAGATGCTGGATGAACACAGGACAACTCAGCAAGCATCACAAACAGGAACATCCGTAGGGACACAGCCTGTGTAGGAAAAGGGAAGGGAACACACACAGACATGCTCACACAACACACAACACGGGCCCAGGCAATGTCACGGGATTACACACTGCCATGAGGGCACTCCACTCCTGTGGAAGGTCCGCTGTGCCAAACCTTGTCTGTGCACGACTCAAACATGTCAGCCGAACACTCGGTCAGTGAGTCAACAACTACAACACACTGAAGGCTCTGCTCACATCAGCCTGGGTACGGGAGAGTGTCACGGCAGTCATCTGCATACACCCAAAACACGTGTCAAGCAAGTTGCACTGTATACACAGATGAGTCCTTCAACATTGATGTGGTAAACTGCATGTCCAGTGGAGATGGGCACACAGTCAGGGAAATAGAAACATTGAACAGTGGTAAGCCCACCAGATGTGCATCAGTGTAAGCCAAAGATGTTAATTTACAAATGCAAAACGTACATCCCTGTGTCAAATGCTGAACATTACACCATCAGACTGCAGCAAAGGATGCTATAGATCCAGACTATATTAGGACACATATCACATGGACCACATGGAGTCCATCACAGCAACACTTCATTTTCCTGATCTGAACACTATTACAACTGCAAATGCATGATGATACTCATCTACATCATGTACATCAAAAGAAAAACCACAAGTAAACAAAAAGAGGCTTTATTCAGCAAATGTGAAACTAAAACTTTAAGTCCAAAAGAAACTAAGGCCAATGGCCAGTCCAAATACACAATCCCAACAGGGTGATATGTGACAACTTGTCACCCATTGCTTGCCTGCACTGGTACGGACAGGGAACATCCCCCTCGGAGGGGCATACAAGGGGCAGGCCAGGCACCGCAGGGACAGGATCAGGGGATGCCAGAAGGAGGCAGTGAAGGGGTGGTGGGTGCAAGAGTGTCACCGGCAACTGCAGTGGAGGTGTCTGACTCAGTGGGGGCCGGCACCACTGTAGGGCACAAGTCAGATGGTGTGGGTGCTGCAACCACTGCAGTGGGCCGGTCAGATGGAGTGGACTGGGTCCCCACTGCAGTGCCCGAGTCAGACGGGGTGGTTGTGGACTCCACTGCAGTGCATAACTCCAAGGGAGTGGAAGGGGGGCAGATGAGGTGGGCAGGACAGAGGGGGGACCCGGTCTCCACACCAGTGGCACAAACAGGCAGAGCGTCTGGTTTGGGGGTGGAAGAGCAAGTGGTAGGGGGGGAGGGCCTAAGCAGTTTTCGGATGCGGTATCGGTGTATGGGGGAACCTGGGGCAGGGTGTGGCGGTAGAACCTGTGGAGTGGTGGCCTGGGGGATGGAGGAGAGAGACTGTGTGGTGGAGCTGCGAGGTGGTGGTGGGATCTTGCCCTTCCTGGTCCGGGGGGACTTTCTAATGGGGTCCTCAGTCTGCCTGTGCCTGGGGGAGGGTGTCCGGGTGTGAGGGGCACTCCCCTCTGTGTGTGGTGGTCGCCTCTTCTGCCTGAACGTTGTGTCAGATGGATCTGTGGGGAAGAGGCCAAGCTCACAGAGGAAGAGCTTCTGGGAGGGGGGGGTTGCAGGTGAGGCAAGGGAAGGGGTTTTGGAGGGAGAGGTATCTGAGGACTGCGGAGTGCTCGTGGATGCGTGTGTGTGTGTGTGTGTCTGGGCCCCATCCCCTGTGAGTGAGGTATCAGTCAGTGACTGTGCGTGCCTGTGCGTCTGGATTTTGGCTTGTGTGTGTGTGTGTGCTGCTTGTGTCTGTGCTGGTGCGTGCCGGTGCTGGTGTGTGTGTGCTTGGGACAGGTAGGGTGCTGGGGATTGTGGATGGGGCAGAGGTAGGAGGGCTGAGGGACTGTTGCAGGAGGGACACTGCTGCCATCAGTGAGGAGGCCATGGACTGATTGGTCCGATGTAGGGCAGACATGCCAGATGACATGCCCTCCATGAATGACACCAGTTGTGTCAACAGACCCGTGTGTGCATGGAGGACACTCAGCATTGATGTCTGCCCTACATGGATCTGTTTCAGCAAGTCCACAGACTCCACACTCAGGGCAGCAGGGGGGACAGAGGCAGGGGGTGCGGTGCCTGGCATGAAGGAGACACGCTCCCTTACACGGGAGCCTCCACGGACATGTGGGATGGGAGCAGATGGGAGGGTGGAGATGGTGGTGGTGGCGGGGACAGACTTGCTTGATGTTGCCTCTGGTCTGCTGACACTCGCCTCCACAAGGGAGTCCTCACTGGAAGTGCTGTTTTCCCCAGCCGAGGTGGTCATAGCTGAGGTCTCCTCAGTGTGGCTCCCCTCACCCTCCATGCCACTGGGTCCCTCGGTCTCCCCTGCAGTGGACCCAGTCTGGCTCTGCCGCTCCTCTTGGTCCGTGGAGCTGTCTCCTCCTGTGGCCGTGGATGTATCTGCAAACAATCAGGATAAACAGAGCAACATTAGTCACCTGTACTGACCACACACACCACAGTAAGTACAGCACATCACAGAGCAAGCCCTGCCATCATTTTCTAGACATTGCAATAAGTGCTGACACTGATTTGAAGAAGCCCATTGTCTGCCTGACAGTCATTCATGCCACACATATCCTACCTGTCCATGCACCCATCTGTCTGCTGCCTGTTGTATGCGACTAATCATATGTGCACACATGCACCACATACACAGTTGTTGGACATCCAAGAGAACATATGGAAATGTGTCACTCCAAACACATGCCATCTCCTGCCACTGACTCAGTACATGTGTCAGGAAAAGTGATGGGCAGAGTCTCTGTTGATATGCGGCTTTTGCTTCCATCACCAGACACAATGATGTCCTCAAGTCCTGATAGACAATGCGACAATGGTGTGCATGCAGGACATATCACACTACTGCGGGATCACCCTTTGCGATTTGAATGTCATGGCACAGGCCTGTCTTGCAAGTCAGTCATAAGTGTCTCTTGTCACAGGGGCAGTGCATACACACAACACCAGTCTACACTGTGTCACAATAATGGAAGTTTTGGGAATGCAAGCCCTGTAGCTGACAGGTGCACATGTGCACCCCTGGCCACCCACATCTTGAGGACTAAGATGATCCCACGTCAATCAAATGAGACATTTTCAGTGACTGCAAACACAAATCCACACACATGAGCACTTCACCGTCTGATGAGAATGAACCAAAGCTGGCTGCAGCTCAAAGTATCATACAACATTGTGCACAGTCAAGGGATCAGAGACCTATGCATTAACCAATGTGCAGATCCCAGTCACAACTCAGATGGCTGGCCACCCCAAATTGCTAAACACTCCAGGAGTCCAAAAAGCAAGGCCACACCACGGTGAACCAGAGGCATACACCTGAGTGCACTCTTCACAATGCCCAATATGTATGCTGACACACGGGAGTGGGAGAACAGAGTGCCTTCGATGTACGGAGTAGGCATTACAGTCCTGGTCCATGTGCAACATGGTATTACCCTGAACACTAGGCAGGTGACTATGCATGTGTCACACACATGATGTACATACTTCTGAGGCTCCTACCTTGGTCTCTGCTGCAGCATGGGTGTGTGGCACATACCCCAGACATGTGGTGAGTCAGAGCAGCAATTGGAACACATATTAAAGCCATACCCAGAGTACATGTCAGATCACAGGCATTGTGTGAGCAATTGTTCCACCCATGCAGCCCACCACAAAGTTCCTGTAACTGATGCTGTCCCCAACTTGAACCACAGGTAACTGCAAGTACACAGTACGCAAGTGACCTAAGTCACAGACTGTAAGGGCCACACCTGTGTATCAGATGAGGAGGGGGCATGACACAAGTGAGGGACATGAGTCCAGGACGACAAGACAGTTGTACTGTGGAAGTGGAACCAGGCTAAAGGAGTGCATAGAGCATGTTAGTCATAGTACACAGTTAAGGCTAGCACTTACCCCCTCCTTGCTGCTGTCTGGCCTTCAGCTGCCCATCCAGGTCAGGGAAGACCACCGCCAGAATCCGGAGCATGTGGGGGTCAGGGTCCGGTGTCCGCCCCTCCTGCGAGGAGGCGACAGCTTCAGCTGGACCCTTGCGATCCTCCGGGTCCAGCCCAGAAGGTCCTGCCACCTCTTCTGGCAGTTGTGGATCCTGCGCCTGTAGACCCCCACAGATCGTACTGCCCGGACGATGGTCAGCCAGATCTCCTGCTTCTGGTGGGCATCAACCTGTGAGGATGACAAAGTGAAAAGGCCATTACTACACATGCAACATATCCGTGCATCACACAGTTGGATATACATGTCTCAATCACAGGGGCATATGATGTACACAGGTAGTGCAACTATGGCTATGAACAGTTGTCCAGCAGTTACTAAATGGTATCATTGCATGGGAAGTCAAAACTTGTTGGAATGCACTGTTACTGCACTATACCTGTTCAGTGCATGTGACTACAGACTTTGGGGGGTGACAACTACTCAGTGAGCATGCTAGCCACTGGTGTACACACTGTAAGTCTTGCTAGTCAAACAACATGCACAATTAGTAAGGCAGTGGACAGCACACTCACCTGCTCCCCTGGTGTCCCTTACAGCTTGCTGTACTATGGAAGGAGGCTGTCCAGCAGGGCCTGGTTCTCCTCAGTGCTGAAGGCTGGGGCTCTATCCACAGTACGTGCCATTGCAGTAGCCAGAGGATGCAGAGACAGCAGCAGTGGTTGTGGCAGATGTCGTCCTGGAGCATGTAGTGCAGGCAAGTGAGCTCTCAGGGGAACAGCCAGCATTATATGTGTGCTGCAGAGGCAGATACTGTCCCATGTGTCCAAAGTGATAGGTCCAAGTCATTTGCATCTTCTGAATCTGGCCAATCCATGGAATTGCACCACTTATACACGCCCACAGCATCCTTCAAAAGTTCAACTTCATGACACCCATGAATTTGCAACATTGTTGTGGGTGACCAACTGAATTCACTGCATCCGACTCGTAAAAGCTTCATAAAAGCTGTCATGTCACATACACCCTGAGTCCCATGTGGGAAGGTATGTACGTCACAGGGTGAGCCATAGCCACAATTGTGATGGCCCTCCACAGTCTGTATGCATGTTGTGTTTCAGATGTCTCTGATTCCATGTGCACAATGGGAGACAGTCTCCACATCCACGTTGTTTGTGCATCTACTTTGATGTTGTGCGTGTGTGTGTCACAGACGTCCATGTCTGTCCTGCAGAGGCAACAGGGGCCACTACCTGTGGGAGTCATGGTTGTTTTGCTGACGTGTACATGAGCGCCATGTCATGCCAGTGTCCATGTGGCAATACAGGGTCCCTGGGAATCTACCTGTCAGAGAGCTGTGATGCCTGTGGCACATCTGTCCTCACTTGTCACTGTGGTGTGTGTTTGGAACGTGACAGCAGTACATGGGTACTGTGACACAGCCTAATGATTTCCCATAGCACAACCTGGAACTTGTTGTCAACACATGTTGAACTGAGATGTTAGATGTTGGCCATGTAGGTGCCATATATGTCCATACAGAACGGCACACACATCAAGTACTTGTGTCTCGTAATGATGTATCATGTGATATTGAGTATGGTCAATGCCACATATGTGGGGTGACTGACAATCTTTCTTTGTTCACCTATGCACTGCAGGGCACCAGCTGTCCATAGACCATTCCCTGACCTTCCAACCATGGTTGAACGTGACTGCATCCGACGGTACCACTTCAACAGGCCGCTGATTGAGGAATTGGCGGTGCGGTTGGCCCCACATTTGCAACCTGGCCGGCCATACCCTACAGCGCTGACCCCCAAGGTGAAGGTGATGGCAGCCCTACACTTCTTTGCCACCGGTACCTTTCAACACACTGTGGCGTCTGCTGGTGGGATGTCACAGACCATGTTCAGCCGTGTGCTACGCGATGTTTTGGAGGCGATGTTGAGATACCTGAACCAGTACATCTATTTCCCTAAACGTCAACAACTCACTGACATCAAGAGTGACTTCTATGCCCTGGGGAGGATGCCACATGTCATCGGCTCCATTGATGGGACACATGTGGCTTTGGTACCACCACAGGCACATGAGCAGGCATACAGGAACAGGAAACATTACCATTCTATCAATGCTCTGGTGGTATGTCTTGCAGATATGAGCATCTCACATGTGTGTGCACGTTTCCCCGGTTCTGCACACGATGCCTACGTAATGAGGAGTAGTCGCATCCCGAGGATGATGTCACAGATGCAGAACCAGCGTGCCTGGCTTGTCGGTGTGTACTGACTTTGTACCATTGTGTGTGTTCTGCAATGTTGCATTCCAACCTCTTTTCCAACTCAGCTAATGTGCAATTGTCTGTATGTAGGTGACTCCGGATACCCCAACATGCCGTGGTTGCTGACACCCCTCAGGAACCCTGTGACACCAGCCCAGATGCGCTACAATGAGGCACATGGTCGGACCAGGAGAGTGATCGAGTGGACATTTGGTCTCCTGAAGAGCCGCTTTCGCTGCCTGGACAAGACAGGAGGGGCCCTCCCATATGCCCCTGCAAAGGTGTGCAAGATTGTCATCGTCTGCTGCATGCTACACAACCTGGCAGTGCGGAAGGAGTTGCCTCTCATCCTGGATGACGATGACCAACATCCACCACCTGTGGAGGATCCTGGCCTGGGCCACAATGCCAGTGATGATGATGATGATGAGGGTGATGTCGCACACAGCTCATCACCAACTTCTTCAGATGAATGTGAGTATACAGAGATGTTATGTCAATGATTTGAGTTTGCATGATATGTGTTGGTGGTGCTCTGTTGCTGTTTGAGTGTGGCCATGTGCTACTTGACTGGATGCGTGCAGCGATGTGTCCTTACAGGTAGTCTGTACTCCCCAACAGTGTTGACATGCTAACTTTTTTTTGTGTAGGTATCTTGTGACATGTATTGGGCATGAGTATTGCAGTTCTGTCCTGTTCTTCAGTGCTTTTGACTGTGTGTCATGTCTCTCCTTCACAGGGTACTTTCAGAGTTGTTTGGTCAACTCGGATCCCCCGACACCATGATTCAACTTCCAGGGTTGAAGCAGTCGTTTCCCTACAGGTGATGTGCCACACACCCCTGGACTTTATTTCTTCTACACTTGTTGACTGTGTGGCCACTGCCACGTGGGATTACCTTGCATCTGTAGTGGAAACAACATGTTGCAAATGTGTAATAAACCTGTGCTTCACTTTGGGATGTGCGTTGTCTGTGGTCACACATCTGACTGACATTTGCTTACTGCACCTGTGGGCTAGTTAACACAGACTCTGAATAGGTGTGGTGTCTGTGCATTCCACTGTATTTCCTGGCAACATCAGTGTAGGCGATGAGTCAGATGGCCCTGGTGTGTATGTGTTGTGTAGCCCTAGTGGTGTGTCTCCCTCATATGTGTCACGTCGCCATGACTCACATGACGGTGTTGAACTTGCTGTAGCAGTTAGCATGCACAGTGTTATTTAGCAGATCATCATCTCCATGAGAAAAACAACGTTGGAATCACAACAGAGGCAAGTATGGTGTATTAGTGAGTTTATTTACATACATGTGTGAGGATAGTGCACAGGATGGTGGGTGCTGTACATTGGGATTGGAATCCAAAGTTCCCAGATGAGTTGGAAGTGTTGGTAGCAGAAATGTCCAGAGTAAAGTCCACAGTCATCTGATACATTAGTCCAAATTAAACTCCCCATGTCATGTGGGAGATTTGGGTTGCATTCGACAGGGTGAACAGTTTGCACACAAAGGAGAATTTCCAGAACAGGTGTTGGGTTCCTGGGGGATGTACATGGCCATCAGCCTCTCAGTTGTCATTCCTCGGACAACCCGTCTTCTTTCTGGGGGGACCTTCACGTGCAGGTCGCTGTGGTGGAGAGGACTCTCCACCAGAGTCATCCTCCCTCCCTGTGGCAGTTGCAGTTGTTGTGGCACCAGATGTTGTGGGCACACAGGGAGGTGTGGACATGTTGGTGCTAATCTGGCGGAGGCATGTCAATATGTCCCTCTGCACCGCTGTCAGTTCTTCCAATGTGTCCCACTTGGACTCCATGCCAGACATGTGTGTCTCCACACGGGACATGTGGGAGTCCAAGCGGGCATGATGGGCAGCCTGCTGCTGTTGAATGTCCTTGAGGATCCCCACTACCTGGCTGACCTCTCCGGTGCTATTCTGGGACGCATCAGCAATGCGTACCAGTTGTGGGTCATCATGCAGTCCAGACCCCTCTGCAAACAGCGACCTCTGCCTACCACCCCTCCCACCACCCCTGGCGACACGTGCGGGACCTGCGGTGGCACGCACAGGTGACCCTAGGCCCCCTTGGGGGTTGGTACTGGGGTTGTTGTCCGTTGCTTCATGGTGGGCTGGGTTCCCTGTGCTGTTGTCATTCAGTGTCCTTGGTCTGTCCGTGTCGGCGGGGGTGGTCTGTGTGTTGCCAGATGTTGGAGGAATGGGTGCAGGGGGTGCAGATGGTGGTCCTGCTGGTGCTGCATGATGACTCACACCGGAGGTGCCAGGTTGGTCTTCGCCATCCGAGGAGGGCAGAGCTGTTCCACACCAGAGAGCTCAGGGGCCACCGGAGCCTGGGACAGGGACTCCTCATCATCTGCTGCTGTGTCCCCATCATCACCTGTTTTTGGAAGAGACACACAATGTATGTTATGTTTCTGCAGGCATCAATGGTTCAAACACCTGACAGTTGTGACTGTACCTCTGGATGCGGGCCTGTACATTGCATTGTCCTAAGTTGTCACAGTCAGAGGTTGATATTGGTGTGGCTCATTGTCCTGCCAACCTGAAGCATTTCAATGTGGATGTTGAGGTGTGTGCATGACCAGCATTGGTGGTATTTGGTTGACATCCGGCCCTCCTTCTCCCCCCAGCCCAGTTATCCCACCATGAAGCATGCCACCCTTGCAGTGGGTGTAGGTTAACTCTCAGGATATCAGTCAGTGGTGTCCTGCTGTTGGTTGGTGCCCAGTTCCCAGCAGGGCCTGGTACTCCCCACAACAGAGCACCATTGTCAGACATCTTAGAAGTTGTTTTTCACTCCCTGTGAGGTGTGCATGCTTTAGTGTGAGCTTGCCGGGCCATGTGGGTGGGGGATGTTGAGCTGTGACTACCACTCCCATCATGCTATTGCCTACACCACCCTTCCCAGCATGCCCATACTTCCTTCCTTTTGAGTCGACTTCACTGTGTGTGAGTGTGACAGCAATGGAAAGATGGCTGACAGTGTGGTCCTGTTGTTTGTTGGTGCACAGTTCCCAGCAGGGCCTTGTGCTCCCCACAGCTGAGGCCAGTGTCAGACATCTTTGAAGTGGCTTTTCACTGCCTGTGAGGTGTGCATGCTTCAGTGTGAGCTTGCTGGGCCATGTGGGTGGGGGATGTTGAGCTGTGACTACCACTCCCATCATGCTATTGCCTACACCCCCCTTCCCAGCATGCCCATACTTCCTTCCTTTTGACTCTGCTTCCCTGTGGGGTAGTGTGCCTGTGCTGACAGGAATTCTGACAGTGTTGTCCTGGCGTTTGTTTGGCTACAAGTCCCAAAAGTGTCCCTGTGCTTCACACAGCATAACCCAGTGTGGTTGTTCTATGTGGGATATTTAATTAGAGTGTGAGGCATTGCATTCTCCCAGGTGATTTGTGTGGAGTTTGTGTTAAGGGGGTGTGTGAGAAAAGCTGCTTGTAACTATGGTCAGAGCTGTCAGTCCTCCTTCCCACCCAGCCAGATATCCCACCATGGAACATGTTTCCATTGCAGGGAGTGCAAGTTGGCTTTCAGGATGTCAGTCAGTGGTGTCCTGCTGTTGGTTGGTGCACAGTTCCCAGCAGGGCCTTGTGCTCCCCACAGCAGTACCCAGTGTCAGCCATCTTGTCAGTTCTTTTCCACTCCCTGTGATGTGAGCATGGTTCAGAGTGGTGTTGATGGGCCAATTGTGAGGGTGACCAATATCTGTGACTACAACTCCCATCATGCTATTGGCTATACTGACTTCACCAGCATACACAGAATTCCTTCCTTTCAGTGAGCTTCCCTGTGAGGTGGTGTTCTAGTGGTGGCAAAATATCTGACAGTGTTTGTTGGTTAGATTTGTGCCACTGCCTTGCTCTATTTGTTGTTAGGTTTGTACATGTCATGACACAGTTACATATCACTATGAGATGGCATGTATTGTGTTTATCTAACTAACATACACATCTTGGGATGATTATCTTTTGGTTGCTGTGGCTTTGCTAAGGGTGCATGGTTTGACTATCCCCTTGACAGTGATGTGTGTGTATTGTCACACAATATTGGGTATATTGGTTGTGTACTCACCAGGCTCTGGGATGTTTGATAGTCCATGTACGCTCTCTGGTGGTAGGATGGCCCGCACCTTCTCCTCCCAGGGCCTGAGGTATACTGGTTTGGCAGGAGGGCCACTGCCTGTGCGATGACTCAAGGCGTAATCCTTCTTGAGTAGGTCCTTGACCCTCCTGCGCACATCATACCACCTGTTCTGGATGTCTTCCTTTGTGCGCAAACATGGTGATTGGGCGTTCACCATGTCGACAATCCTCTCCCACATCTTGGTTTTCTGCGACATGGAGATCTGTTGGACCAATGTACCAAACAATTGTGGCGCTACCCTTAGGATTTCATCTACCAGGACTTCCAATTCACTGTCTAGGAACTTTGGATTCTTCTTTGGGGGCCTGGTGGTGGGTGTGTGTGTGAGTGTGCAAGTGAGGGTGGGTGAGTGTCGGTTTTGCTGGGTATATGTGAGGGTGCTATTTGGGAGGTGCTAATGGTGTGTGGCTTGTGTGATGGATGAGTTGTGAGTGTGTCTGTGGTTGCTGTCTGATGGTGTTCTGTGCTGGCAGATCAGTTGAATTTGCAAAGGATCATGGTAGGGAGTTGTGGCCTTTATATGGGTGGAGTTGTGGGTGTGTCTTTGTTCCATGTTTTTTTCCCCCTGTATTTATTGACTTTGTCCTTGCTTGTTTGGCCCTTTTTTTTGTATTTTTTCCTTTGTAGGTTTTAGGCATGTAGGAAATGAAATGAAATGAATGAATGAAATGAAATGAAATTTGTACTTGTAAAGCGCACCCATACCCCCAAAGGGGTGTCCAGGCGCTGTACGCATACCGCTGTGGAACCCTTCCTGGCTTTTCCCTGTGAAATGTCCACTCCTGGGCACCCCCAGGGTGAAGCCAGGCATCCCAGCGCTGTTGGGGCCGTTGTGGAGATTAAGCAAGCTATTGCCCAGAGTTGCAGAGTGGGACCCATGATTAGACGTACTTCTGACCGAGTAGGACGCTGCAGTTGGCCTTCTCCGAGTCTTTCAAGCTGTGTTTCTGATGGGTTTCATGTGCGGCGTACGCGTCGGTCACGGAGTATTGGGTTGTTTCGGCTCGGTTTTTGTATGCGTGTCGGTCGTACGGCTTGGGCTGCGTGCGACTCGGTCTGGTTTTCCACGCATTGCATCATACTGCGCGGGTCGGAGTTCGCGGGTACGTTTCTGTCGGGTTCATTCCTGGTGCGTGTCGGTCGGTTCTATTCGCGTAGTTTCCCGGCCGGATAGCTGGTTTCTGTGCGGTTCGGTCGTTCGGCTTGTGTTCCGTATGAGTCGGTCGTAATTCACATGCATTGCATCGTACTACGCGGATCGGGCAGCGCCGGTACGTGTCGGTCGGACTACATTCCCGTACCGAGTCGGTCGGTATATTTTCCGGCCCGAATCGGAATCGGCCCCCAAGTCTTAACGATATTATGCAATATATAAAATATAATTTTTTCAATATAAGAAAGCGAAAAAAAGGAAATTAATGCTAAAAAACAAATGTAGAGAAATAAGCATCTTATGGAATATAACTTTTTCAATATAAGAAAGTGAAAAAAGGAAATTAATGCTAAAAAAACATATGCAGAGAAATAAGCATCTTATGGTGGATTAACATTTTCAGAGGAAATACTATTGGTATATATGTTAACAACAGTATCTAAAAATTAAGTTAATGGTAACACATATAGCTCTCTATTAACAGTAGCATAATGAAGCAAAAGCAGTATCCAACCTAGGATATTGACAAACATTGTACCGCCAGGCTTTGTAAGACATGTTAGAAGAATGTTTCCAAGTCAGTGTAATCTGTTGAAATACCAGAGCCAATGTGAGATCTAGCAACTTCAAATGATCAAAACCCGAATGAATATCTTCAGATAGACTACCTAGGAAATGTGTCGATGGAGATAGTGGGGAGTGGAAGTGAAAAATTGAAGTGAGATGGGACCAGATCTTTCCCCAAAAAGATGCTGTGAGAGGACAATGAAATAAAAAGTGCATAAGATCACCATTAGGATGATCACATGACCAACAGTTTGTATTTGTATTCTTGGAGAATTTAGCAATGGCAGTAGGGGTAAGATAATGTCTATGGTATAAGAGGAAGAATAATGACTGGGAGGTGGAAGCTGTTCTAGAAATTCTATGCATTTTGTCTCATATTTTGTTCTGTTATGTTATGTTAAAACCACTTTTATAGCGCACAACTCACCCGGGGGCATCTCGGCGCTTGTGTTGAGACATACCAGAGGGACTGCCTGGAGTCCTAAAACAAAAAGGCTTTAAGTTTTTTTCTGAAGGTGCCATAAAAAGGGGACTCACGAAGAGCCTGGGGCAACTTGTTCCAGTATTTAGGAGCAAGGTAGGAGAAAGCTTTCCCCCCCGTACGCTTGAGGCGTATTCGGGGCACCTGTAAGAGGCCGAGTGAACTAGATCTAAGAGTTCGGCTGGGAACATATTTTAATAGTTTCCTCTGCAAGTACCTGGGCCCTTTGCCTCCAAGAGCATTATACGTGAAGCAATATATTTTAAAAACGGATCGCTTCTTTACTGGTAACCAATGTAGTTCTCTCAGCAGCGGACCAGACGAGGAGCCCGAGGGGCGATTCAGAATTAACCTTGCAGCCGTGTTCTGGATCACTTGCAATTTAGCTAGCGAGGACTCATCCGCCTCTGCCAGTAGGGCATTTCCATAATCCATTTTGCCAATCACCATAGCTTGAACAAGAGTTTTACGAGAATTCATAGGTAGATAAGGAAAGATCCTACGCAAAGGCGCAGGGCATGATAACAGGAGCTAACGGTGGCATTTATATGATCCTTCATTGTTAGTGATTGGTCCAATTTTATCCCAAGATTTTTCACAATTTTTCTGGGAACGGGGACCTCTCCCAATTTGGTGGGCCACCAGTCATCCGCCCAAATGGATGAGGCTTTCCCCATTAACATAATCTCAGTCTTTCCGGGGTTCAGTTGGAGGCAATTATCCGTCATCCAGCTAGATATTGCAAGCATTCCTGTAGCAAAGCGAGTTTTCTCCGTCTCAGGGTTAGGGCCAATTTTAAACATAAGCTGAGTATCATCAGCATATGATATTATCTCAAATCCAAACTGTTCAACTATTTTTGCCAGTGGGGCCATATAAACGTTGAACAGCGTGGGACTCAGACAAGACCCCTGAGGAACCCCCTTATCCAAATGCATTTTTTCTGATCGGTAAGAGCCCAGAATGATGGTTTGGTATCTGTCAGATAAAAACTGTTGCAGCCATTTTAAGGCTGTACCCTGGATTCCACAGGCCAGAAGTCGATCCACGAGCTTTGAATGCGAGATGGTATCAAACGCCGCAGACAAGTCTAATAGGATCAGAACTATTGATCCTCCAGAATCCACTTCCATTCTTAGGGAATCAGTCACGGCCAGAAGAGCAGTCTCTGTACTGAAACCTGATCGAAAACCTGATTGTGAGGGGTCCAGAATATTATTAGATTCTAAGTAGCATCCTAACTGCTTATTTATTAGACTTTCCAATTGCTTACCCAGCAGGGGAAGCAGAGAGATAGGGCGATAGTTACTAAGGGCCAGCGGATCTGCCGTCGGTTTCTTCAATATTGGCCGTACAAATGCTTCCTTCCAGGCCCTGGGGAAACATCCCAATTAGCGCTAATTCTCGATCCCGAACGCCTCCAACTGCTCCGTGAGCGACTTCTGGTTGGCTTCGATGTTCTGCCCTTGGCAACTATCAGTGTGTCCTACACCCTTTCCTTTCGCTTTGCGTATTTCACTTGCGTGCAACCTGTGATGTCTTGCATCCGCTGTCCGTTTACATGGACCATGGATTATTGCCTCTCCAATTCGTCATTGTCGGTCCCGGATTTTGTTCGGTTGGTGGGTCCCTTAGAGGCCCATGAACGGGACTGTTCCGCTGCTGGCTTTACTGATGCGTGCGGCTGCACTGGGGATTTTGGCACAATGGGATATCTGGGCGGCTGCTCAGGATCTCCTACAACAAAGTTATATTGAATATCACGCAAGCTGTCCCGCATTGCTTTTGGATGCTCCATACTCTGAAGAACATTCCTGCAGCAAAGCGAAAGGAAAGGGTGTAGGACACACTGATAGTTGCCAAGGGCAGAACATCGAAGCCAACCAGAAGTCGCTCACGGAGCAGTTGGAGGCGTTCGGGATCGAGAAGGGCCCAGTGGAGTGCAGCCATTGCGCAGAAAACAGACCAACAGCAAGACACTGGCCGCCAAAGCGAGGATTAATGGGAAACCACCAAAGACGCTAGAAAAAATAGAATGAATGAATGCCGGTATCACACCGAAAATAGTTTGAAAGGTGGACACGAGGCCAGACCCCACAACCTTAAAAAGTGCACCAGACCCTCAGTGTTTGATGCGTTAAAAATACGATGAATTAACTCCCCAAAATGTTGGGGGAGGTCAGTGTTCAAAAGGGCCTGTATTTCACTGTGGGTGCTCGCCACCTGGAGAATGAATGTCTCCCGGGCGGATGTGAGCATAACCTCCTCATTCAATAATAGGGCCTTTATTCTGCTCAACTTATTGAAATCTGCCTCCATGGTAGGAATGGAAGGCCAAATAGAGCTATCAACGATGTCGTGAGGGGAGGAAAAAGCACATTCTTGCAGCAGACAACTCTGTGCGAGACTGTAACAATATACGGAATGCCAGCCTGTAGGCCACAACAGTCTTCGTTATTTAAAAGCAAATAGCTACCGTTGGTAAGCAAAGTAAAAGTAGGAGAAATAGCAGGAGCAGGAATACCCTTTAGCACACATGCAAGATTTGGAACTGAAACGCTACAAGCCCCGTGCAATTTAATATGTTTACAAATAAGCGAATGACCCACAGTTGAATCACAAGACTCCCCCGTGAGAAATACCTCCTTGCCATCTCTAAGGCATTTATACATGAAAGGCAAGGACCAAAGTTCATGCAGGAAAGCACTACCCAAAGGCTGGAAACGGCCTACAGGATAATGTTTCATGCACGAACCGAATTCAAATAGGGGAAAAAGGTAAAGCTATAACCCCATGAACTAGCCACACCGCAGAATCTAGTTCCGCTACAGAGAATGGTAAAGGATCCACTTTTTCAATATGTAACAAAGTGTAAGATGCATCTTTCATGGACATGAACTGCTGTTTGTCAGTCAAATTAAAAGGCAGAAAGAGGGCAGTGGTGTTTAACAAATTCCAAGGAACTTTACCCAACTTAAGGGTTTGCAAAGTCCATGCAAACTGCATCACTGAACGCAACTGATTCTGACCATGATACAACATAGAGACATCATCTTGTACAATATCAACAACAGAGGATACAATATTGTTTAATGTGTAAATGCGGGAAGACAGGGTATTTATACTATTGTCAACAACAGAAAGCACCTTTTCCAAATTTGCTTGGTCTATTTCCCTAAGCCGGGAAGCAGCTTCCATTTGTGACAGCTTCCAGAGCTCATTATACGCTTCATAAATGAATCTCTTCGGTCGGGGACCACGAGGTCCCAAGATAAAGTCAGATAAGTCAATAGTGCCTGATAGGAGGGATAAATGATTCTTAACAGACGAACAGTCTAAGGACGAATGTTGTAACCATTGTTTACATAATTTACCAACCGAATACGTGGTCACAGTACGAGTTTCAGTAAATCTTGGATCAGGCTTATCCTGTATGTAACCAGGAACTGTGCCATGAAAACGAAGTTGGCATGCATTAGATGATATGGGCCATGCCAACCAGGGTGACTGTATTAGTGCAGAAACGTTAAAGGAATTGTTCTGAAACTGAGCCTGTAACGCCATAAGGGACATATTAAAATGCAAACTATCATTTGGAAGACTCGACAAGGATGGGATGGTTGGCGCATTTAGTTGTTTAACGGTAGCCAACCCCCAACACGTGGTCTGATAAATGGAAGCATTTAGAAATAGAATTTGGGCTGGGATAAGGCAAGCACTGTGCAGGGCCTCAGTGCCCTGCACCTGCCATAGCTTCGAACCCCAGATTGATTTTAAATCCACTGTGTCTTTCCAATACTCATAACCACCCACCGCCAAGGCGCTCAAAAAGGAACCCGAATATAGTAATTTAGTGTGGGTCAACATTATTTTTTGAGTCGATGGAGATTTTAATTTAAAATAATAGGACCCAGGGTTCGATCGATTAAAATCAGTAAAATAGTTGAATTTATTTCGAAGAGTCTGGGAACTACCTGATATGGGGTTTGGGCAGTGTTCCCATTGGGTGTAAGTAACAGGGCTGCGTAGTGCACTTGGTTTGTGGAGAAAATGATTGCCCCAATGCTGGTAGCAATACAAATCGGCATAATTCGCAGAATTCATATACAAGTCTTCAGCATTAAAAGAGGCATAATATTTTAAATCAGCAAACAATGCTTCAACTGCATGCACATCCCAATCATCAGAATGAATATTACTTTTTACTACATCACCCATCGAGACTCGAAGGACATTTGGTACATTAATAATTTCTGTCGGGCCATGTATTTGAAAGTTTACCGCATCCCATACGATGCCATCAGCAACTGGAAACGCTGAAATGTTCACAAATGTGTGGTCACGCTTCATGATGTGTGAAGAGGAATGTGGAGCCAAAGTTCCAGCAACACTGTTCACAGCAGAGCGTTCAGGTAAATAGTGACCACTGATGAGTAGAAAAAACACTGTGACAAAGCCAATGGCCATGAACAAGAAGACCAAGAAAAGTACCATCCAAATATATGTCCAAGGTGGAATCAAAAAATTGTCTCTAAACCAGGATACAAAAAGACTAAACTTGGACGGGACTTGTGATGAGTTGGAATCCGAGTCAAAAGAATAACGTGTCGGGCTCAGTGGCGTTGTTGGTTGGTGTGCCACCGACTCTGTGGCGGGATAAGTATACTCGTCCTCGGCTATGCAGGGTGATGCAGGGGTTCAAATATATTTTCAGGCAAATCAACCATCTCCATGGTAACATCAGTGATTGTTCGTGCAGGCGTTCCTCGAGCGCTTGTCCGATAAATGGCAGGACAAGAGACCGCTGGTGTGACACTATTTAGGATCGGCCAGATGTTGTAGCTTGACATTTTCCACTGAGATGTATCTGTTTTCCTTGCGACCGGGAAGCGGTGGTAGGATGACTGTACGTGTTCCCTTCAAGCCCAGTACTGGAACCGGTGCACGAAAAGAGGGGCCAAATTCTTTTTGTTCTCCACCTTCTCTCGTACCAGGTCGCCAATCTTCGGAAGCCAGCCGGCAACCGGAATCTGCACAGCAGGGTCTGTGGCTGAAGGTAAATGTGCAATCGCTAGTTTGTCTCGGGCTTCTTGTAAGTCCTGTAACATAGTAGAATGATTATCTACATCGAACTTGGCGGATTGCGCCGCCATGTCTAGACCATCAAGGTCAGGCACAAACATTCGTATGCCAAAGAGCATTTCGTAAGGGGTCCGCCCACCCAGAGGCCTTCTAGGGAGATTATTAAGTGCACGCTGAACAGTATACAAGTGGGCCAGCCAGTTCCTGCCAGTACCTATAACTCTAGCTGTCAAGGATTGCTTTAAGTCACGGTTCATTCGTTCAACGATAGAGTTGCCCTCAGGCCTATACGGAGACGAAAATTTCACCCGCACCCCTAAGGAGCCCATTGCGTCCTTGTAAGCCTTAGAGGCAAACGCCGGACCTTGGTCAGAATGGAAGGTGCCGCATGCAAAAATTCCCACAAAGACACGCAAATCCCTAATGACATTTCGTGCGTCAGCACTCCGTTGTGCCAGACCCAGATGAACCGTGTGCACGAGTCCACTGCCACTAAGATATATTTATAGGCAGTGTCTGAAGAAAATGGACCGCAGTGATCCAAGTAAACACACCCAAAGGGTCTGTTCGAAATTGCAAGCGAGGTCTGCGGTGGTCTTGTGACTGTTGAAGGCTTGATCTGTTGACAAACGTCACAGGAAATAACATAAGTACGTGTATCTTTGTATAAACCACGCCACCAGTAACGCTGCTGCAAAATGGAAATTGTCGCAGACACACCAGCATGCGCCGAAGCCATGCCTTCGTGTGCCACTGCCATCAAGGAAAGTCTGCGGTCCACGTTGGGGATCAGCCGAACCCCAACGTTAGGTATTGTTACATAAGGAGCCTGATCGGGACCTATCTGGTAAGAATATTTAGAAGGGAAACCTCTAGGGTAATTTACTCCTTCTTTTGTTGCAGCAATAGCTGCCAAGATATCAGTGTCTATTTTAGACATGGATCTAGTAACTGCTGCTACTGAACACGTGAGTACTGCTGATCTGGCAGCTTCATCTGCCAGACTGTTACCAACAGCGTGTGCGCCCACTCGCTGATGGCCTAGGGTGTGAACCACCTGTGTGAGTGGCAGACGTCTTTGTAATTCTGCCACCCTAACCCAAAGCATTTTATGCTTGATTGTGTTGCCTTTAGCGTCTCTATAGTCATTTTGCGACCAAAAGAACAGATTGTCATTGTATGATTGAACACAGTAGTAAGAATCGCACACGATTAAAGTGGTCACATCAGGATTTACGAACTCAAGCGCAAGCACCAAGGCACGCAACTCGGCCAATTGTGCGGTACTGTCCCCGAGTGCCTGTGTATGCACCACAGTGGATTTGAACTTTCCGTTCACAAACGTACCTGCAACAATAGCACATGCGGCTGGTTAAGCATGCTTGGACCCCGTGGCCGGTTGTGCCGAACCATCGGTGTAGATCACACAGTCGTAATCCTCAAGCGGCAATAAGGACAAAGGAGGAGGATGAATGAATTCATACTGTAAAAACTCCTGAGTCTGAAGAGAAGAGTCGAAAATGAAAGTGACATCCGGAGACGTCAAAGATGTTGCCCATTGAATCCAACGGGGTGCAAAGCTTTAGAGTTCGGAACACTTGCTTTCGTCACTGCCTCTAGGGCAGGATAGGGTGTTACCACCAGAATGCGTTTTCCCTGTGCCAGTGCGCGCTCCTTCAGGATCGCCATTTGCACTGCTGTTAGCACTTTCTCCACAGATGAGAACCGCATTTCTGCAGAGGTGTATAGATGTGACTTGTATGCGATGGGTACTGTATCACCTTCATTAAAGGTTAAGTACGTGAAACCCACTGCCCCTGGAATGATTCTAATCACCAAGTTTGTGTGGTTATCACGCGTCAAAAGGTATTTAGACTCAAGAAGGTCTGTCTGCAAAAACTGCAGAATGGAGGTATGCTCCGGAAGCCAGCAAGACTTCGAAAAAGTAGGTTGTATCAAAGCATACAATGGCTTGATACGCTGGGCGTATTCGGGAATATATGTACGTCCGAAGTTCAGAAAACCCAGTAAAGACTGAAGCTTCTTCAGATTAGTAGGAGGGCACAGAAGTGCACATTTCTCCAGAAAATGGGGGCTAAACCCTTACCTTCATTGTTGAGCTCATAGCCCAAGAACAAAACGGTAAATTCAGCAATATGGGATTTGGCAAAGTTAATTTTGTATCCCTGAACCGCAAATTCAAGAATAATGCGGTCCACCCGGGTCAGATGCGGAAACAATTCATCGTCTGTCAGATAAATGTCATCCACATACGAACAGGCGTCTGGATCGATGCCGTCTAACAAAGAGACAACACGAGCGGCGAATACGCCTGGACTATTCTTGTAGCCCATAGGAAGACGCCTGAATTTGAACATTTTACCACCGGAAGTAAAGGCACACCATTGGCCACTCTCCGGGGCTAAGTTGTGCGTGTAGAATCCATTTGAAAGGTCAAGGGTCGTTTTGTATTTTTTACGAACAAGACTGTCTACAAGCGCAGAACTATGGGTATTTTGCACCGCAAAGGTCCGACAATGAGAGTTCAAATGCCGGTAATCCAATACTAAACGGTACGATCCATCGGGTTTAGAAACCGCAAGAAGGGGATTGTTCATAGGTGATACACAAGGTTCAATTACTCCCTGATATTCCAACTGTGTCAGAATTTCGGAAACGGGACCTTTGGCTTCACGTTTTATGGGATATTGTGGTTGTGGCTGCGGCAACGATCGCAAAGGTATTTCATGGGGGAGATTCTTCATCCCAACCCACGTGATTGCGGAATAATGCTGGAGCCAGGGACACAGCCCACTCTGCTGCAAGAGCCTCTGCTTTGTCCTTTGGGACATGTCGAGAAAAGCTCGGAAGGATTACCTCCTCCCCTTTACGCGCAGCAATTACGAATGGGGGTGGCCAATCCGCCTCTGCCAATAAAATATCATATGAAGAGGTCAGATTTTCCCAAAAAATACCTTTAATTACTCGCTGTATATCACCTTCAATTTGGAGGACGATATTAAATAGTCTGTCAGGGGTGCCACTCGGGTGTCTGCTGTTTCAACAGTAATGAATGTTTCAGTTGCTGTCGCCTCCATATGAGGACGTAGCGCCTCCCGCACTATGGTTACTTACGCGGCGCTGTCTAGGAGGGTTACTGCCCACGTCCAATTCAGGAGTCTCGTTCTCACCGTCTGTGGCATATTTCGTTGTTACAGCGGCAACTTTCTTCTTCTGAAATTGTGGTCGAAAACGTTGAGCGTCTTCTTCTTTTCCTCTGACTTGTTGTCGAGGCTGGTCACGTCCCTGTGGGGCCTCACGGGCCCTTCCTCTATCCTGGCGGTCTCCTCCACCGGCCTGTGACGACGTCTGTGCCTGTGAAGAACGAGGAGAACGCGTATCAGGAATCTGAAACCTATCCGGTGACTTAATTCTCGCTCTATCGCGTAAATCATAAGTACGTTCAGAAGAAATTGAAACCGGGGATGCGCCTCGCGATCCCGGCTTTGTCTGTTGCTTACCCTGTTTTTCAGCCTCCAGCTCTTTTTAGTGAAGACTGGTTTCTCATCCTTCTCAGATTGAGATTTGGTTTGTTGCTGTTGTGGTTGCGATTGTGTTTGCAGTTTTGCAAAAGGCTTGTTACCCAGGCTGTTTCTACCAATAGTTTTATAAGCCTGGGTAATAATTTTCGGTAATTCTCGAGGCTTGTCCAATTCTGGGACTAAAGCCAAAGCGTTAGCTACTTGAAAGTTCACTGCATCGCCCTTGACATTCGCAAGGATCAGTTCAGCTACTACTTCAAACACTCCCACTAGTCTCATCCCTAATTCCACAGCCGCTTCAGGGCCGTGTTCATCCTGTACTTTTTAATTACAGAGGGGAGAACTGTCATGGAAGGAGTACCAAAACATTTAGAATATACTGCTGCGAATACCCTACCCCAGTTGTCACATGCTGTCAACTCGGGAATTAAGTCTTTTGGCAAACTAATCGTCAAAATACGATGTTTATCCACAGGAGTTGTATGTGGAAAAACTGCCTCCAACTGATCAAACTTTTCTGCAAGCCAATAAGGAAAATCATCCTTATTTTGTGGCCGTTTGCCCATTACAGAATTCACCATGACGGGACTTATGGTCACTCCGCCTGCAGCAGCTGGTTGGCCAGGCACTCCAGGAGCGGTTCCATGGATGCTGCCTGTAACATATCGCACTAAAGCTCGATGCACCTGCACCAAGGCCGCATACATAGTGCGTAGTTCCGCGACTGGTATTGTCATATAACGCGGATGTGGTGTGTACCCGGCCAAAACAGGCCAAGTGGCCCCCTCAATTGATAAGGGGCCTAAACGAACCGTGGTATTCGGTTGTGGGAGGGCGCCATTAAACCAAACACGGTGTTGCCAAGCCGTGAGCGGTACTTCAAGATTAGTATAAGGTCTATAGACTGCAGGAACAACGGTGGGTTCATATGTATGGAACAGATCATCGTTCGCATCCACCGCTGGAAAAGTGATCCAAGAGTAGAACACTTCAAAATGGAAAGCCGGATCGGCTTGAACCACAAAGACTAGTTCAACTCCCGCGTCTGGCACTCCATACACCCGTAAGTGATCCCGGAGTGCTGTGCGGCTATGCACCGCTATGTCTATACCCGCCATTACTAACGGGTCGAGACAACAATCTTACACGAGGCAGCACAAAGGGTTATATTTAAGAAACCTTTTTAATAACATCAAGCTTGAAAGAACCTACAAAATCTGCAATATAGGAGGTATTGCCGTCACACACGCTTCCGGAAGCGTACGTGAGGGTTGTGTGGACAAGCACAAGTACTACTCAAGCGTCTCGCAAGTAAGCTGCCCCACTTGTTGGTCGCGCCATGTCATAAGGTTTCTGCACATACAGAGCTATGCACAGGATAATAGGACCTCGGAATATAGTGGTGAGCCAACCATAAACCTTAGCACCCAAAACCCCAACCCAATTAGCCTTACCGTCCCATTAGCACTAATGTACCAATGATTAGCCAACTCAGAACACGGTATCTCTCTCTCAGGACTCGCAGAGGCAAGAACACTCTTTCGTTACTCTCGTACCTGTCCACAACATGCGTAAGAAGAGACACTTTATAGTTCAAAATATTTATTTCAACTTACGTGCCCTTAGATACAGTACACGTGTCAGTACTAATAGCATAATACTTAAGAATAATATAATCAGCATAGTTACTACTCCATAGAATACGAACGGGGAAAGCATTTCATAAAGCAGTGGATATATGTCTAACTAACATTACCACCCTCCCCGTGCTAGAAGCCAGTTTATTATAATAATAGAAGACCTTTGGGCTTTGACCAGCGAACCCCATACCTCAGTCTCTTGATGCAAAACTACATCAGCAAACAATCACAGCTCTTCTCTCTGGAAAGGTCGTCTCCAAGTGCTATCTTAGAGCAAGCGATCACATTATTAAAAGCACACTATTTTCTCAATGGCAGCTGTACATGGTGTTATGTCTAGGTGCGAGGGACGGGCCAAATCAGTAGGAACCAGGGAGTTGTTATTCGACCTTGTAACTGTTGTTCAGACTGAGCCCAAAAGGGAACAGGAGAAAAGGTGAGAAACAGAATATGCAGACTGTGGTAGAATAACTTGGCAATAACAGAGGGCGACAGAACAACATCCAGTAATAACGTGCGCAAGAGTCATCATGGCAGCCAGGCCTGCCAGGAGGCCATGAGCCACAAGACAGAGCAGTTATAAATTCGTAAAATCTCAGGTGCACAACAGGGGGCCAGCAAAGCCATTGTCTTAGGCCGACAGAGGTCCTCTGGTGACCCCGATTTAGCAGAAGCCAAAGAGTGGAGGACCTCCTCTAATGTAATCAGTTCAAAACATTTAAGGGTGCTGGATACTTCTGCTTCTGGCTCCTCTTCCCTGTGCTCTTGCTCTGGTTTTTATTTGAGAGGTGGTAGGGAAATTTTCGTAGATTTTTCTAATCTGAAAAGAGATAGTCCAGGTACATCCCAAATCCGATTCCCAGTGAAGTTCCACTTTAGATTTAGGTCTAGTCATATTTGGAGAGCTAAGATATTTGTAAATGGGAGAGGCTTTAGGAATAGAGGTCAGGCTAGAGGAAAGAGAAGATTGCAATGTAGAGGTAGACAGTAAAGAGTAAAAAACATCCAGAATAATATTTACAAGGAGAAGATATTTAGGTAAAAAGGTGCAAAGGCGCTTAAACAGTTGTTGTAAGTGTGAAAAGGGACTAGGAGCATCGTCAGAAAATAAATCACTGACCCATGAAATATCCTTTTACTTCCAAGATTTCCAAAATAATGATTTGTTGTTTATAGTGATGAGACTATTATATCAAAGAGGAGATTGTAAGAAAGAATTTTGAGTCATATTTTGTGGCTGATAATAAGGTTTTAACAGGATGCAAATATGCTTAAAAAGTGGGGAAGCTGTGATATAAGTGCTAGAGGAGAAGGACAGAACATCCCTGGGAGAGAAAGGAGCAAGAAAAGAACATTCAATATCCAGCCATAATGGAGTAAAAAGGAGAGATCCATCTGGAAGCTTGTCTTATGCAGGGATGCCACCATGGAAAGGCAGGCGGGGAATTGCTTTGGGGGCCCATTGCGGGCCCCCGGGGGTGTGGGGGTGCACTTGGGGGGTACCCATGGTACCCCCCTCCATTTCCATGCACAAGGTGGCAGGCACCGCGCGGTGCCTGCCACGTTGTGCATGGAAATGCACAACATGTCAATTTGACATTGCGGCGGGTGCTGCTGTAAGCAGCACCCACAGCAATGTTAAACTGCGGAATGCGACCGCCAGGGTGGCGTTCGCATCCTAATCAGGGGTGCGGGACCGCCGCATGGCAGGCAGCCGGTCCCGTTACCACTGGGATGGCGGGCAGACTAAAGTCCGCCCGCCATCCTAATGACCCCCCAAGTTCCTACAAACATGGAGAAATTAAGAAGCAAGGAAAGAAAGGAGAAGGTGGACATACAAGGATAGAGGGGAATAGTAGGAAAAGAAGAAGATCGGAAAAGAAGAGACAAAACATGTCGAATAATGACGACTGTAAAACCATACCTGATAAGGATGGACATTAGGGTGGGGTACATGACAGCACAGGGTGAATACGGCACAGGAAGGGGTTAGAACCTATCGACAAACAAGCGTGACTAAACAATATGATGATACAATAAACAACAAGGAACCTGGTAAAAAAAATGGTTAGTTAGTAGAGGGGATATAAACATAGTAAAATAACATAAGAGAAATTATGCAAAGTAAATAAATGCTAAAGTCTATGGTAGATATTTGAGGAACCACATAGAATACATTCAGCTCATAGAAGGACCAGAAGTATCCATGGAACTGGTGGAGTGAAGATGAAGAAAGTCTCTAAGATCCGCTGTTGTTGTGTAGGAGGATGATTTGTTCTGACACATCACTTTAAAGAGCCAAGGGTGAAATAGTCCAAATCGAGCACCTAAAGAGCGAAGTTGAGGACGAAGGTCGAGGAATTCCTTCCTTCAAGCCACTGTGGCTTTTGAAACATCTTGCGATATGAAAGTCTCTCTTCCCGACCAAAGGAGTTGCTTTTTGGCCTGAGCAGCATTGAGGGCTTTCAATAAGTGAGTAAATGCAAGAAAGAAAATAATCACTCCTCTAAGTTTAAGGGGGGAAGAAGGTAGTTGAGTATGATGACCTAATCTGTGAGATCTCTGAATATTTAATACTGTGGATGATGGTAAGCTCACTAACTTGGGCAAGAAAGTAGTGAAAAACGAGATGGAATCACCACCCTCAAGTTCTTCCAGAAGACCACAAAGGCGAAGTTTAATACATCTGTTTCTATTTTCTAACTCCTCCGAATACATTGTTAACAGCGCCACCTCTGTTTCCAAAGCTGAAATTTTACTTGCTTCATCTTGCACATCACTGATATGTTGCTCCATTGCTGAGACTCTTGCTTCTATTTGAGACCATCTGTAATCCAGACTTTGAAAGCGAGTTTTGCTTTCTTCAGTATCACTCTTATTTCGTCCCGTAAGAGTTCTAGTGAGATAGGTGGAGAAGGTATTCAGTCAAAATATTGAGTTATAAATGTCGACTTACACTAATATCGAGTTTTAAATATTGTGACACAGAAATATCGACAGCAAGAATATCGTGGTGAAGGATATCGACTTTAAGGTAAGAAATATCGATTTTTTAATTAGTGTTATGTATTTTAGTAGATATTTTAAATGTTATTAACAATAGGAGGTACACTGAACATAGTACAAATGGTCCGTTTTTTGCTTTATCAAATTCTTCTTTTATTCCACAATTTATTCATAAAAACAGCCAACGCGTTTCGTTCCCTTTAGGTACAACCTATTGGAACTTCATCAGGGCTGTAACAAAAAGTGACTTAAAACATATATAAACGACATGAAAAATAACATGAAAAATAACATTAACTGCCAGACATTACTTAAATTTAAGACATACATTATACGACAAAAAATAACAATAACTGTCAAACAGAACTTAAATTTCAAACCTTACACTAAGAACATATAGACAACACTAATTAATTACTTTTTTTCCATTTTATGATACAACACTACGTTTTGTTTACTTATTAATTGAAAAAATAAAAATAAAACAGAGACAAAAAAGACATAACACCTTATAAACTAACACACATAAACCAAGATCTTGTATCAATTTAATAATAACCATATTTACATCTATTTACCTAAAAGAAATATTTTTATTTAAAAAACTTTTTTGTTCTGAATTTTAAGATATCACAATCATGTGACAAGCCTCAACCTAGGCAAAGAGTATAAATGGATAGAGATAAGGTAATAGAAAAGTAGGTGAATAAGATTGAAAAAAAGTTTGAAAAAAGCTTATAAAGGAACATACGCATCTCAAAAAATAAGAATGGGGAAACATGAGCATCTAATCAAAAGGACGCATAATTGTGTACAAATCAATGTGGTTAGAATTCCTCACCTTATACCTCAAGAAGTTGATATTGAAATGGAAGTAACTGGATACAAAGATCATCCAGGAAAGTGATACTGCGTAGAACCTTACCTAAATGAGAATTTATAAATTACTAATGTTTCTAAACAATAACAAATGGTATAGATGATACAAAGCCATAATGCGTGTTTACCTTACCTCATAAAGTGGATTTCTTATCGAAAGGCTGAATAATAGAACACAGTAATCCTCGAAATAGGGTGCAATTATTCGGAATAAATTGGTTAAATAAAACCACCTAAGCACATGAGGAGGGGGAAATTTATGTAAAAGGTCAGAAAGACCAAGAGAGGATGACAACCAGAACCAAGAAAACGTAGGTTCTGTAAATGGGAGGCAAGGTGATGATGTAGATATGTCACATAATATTGTTCATTGTAATGAGATAGAGATTATTAATCTGTCGAATAGGTCATTGGATAATGATGAAATTTGTTTGTTGAAAAAGGTTTGGGTTTTTGCCCAACACAATGTGGTGACTTTACTGATGTGCATATCGACCTGTTTAAATTCACAAGAACACTTAAATTAAAAGATTATTTTCAAGATCAACAACCTGTGGTCTCTACATCATTAGAGGGCAATTCAACTGCAATGCATACCATTGCAGATGTTCGAAATATCCAATGCCTGCTGCCAATTGAGGAAGATGTGGGTGTAGAGATGGGAACTGTTAGAAATGGGATCTCTGGTTGGCTAAGGCTTGCGCCAAAGCCAGGCAGAGACCACCACTCTAGTCAGGGTGAGGGAGTTACACGCCAAAGATAACCCCTGCTCACCCCCTTGGTAGCTTGGCACGAGCAGTCAGGCTTATCCCGGTGGCAATGTGTAAACATTTGCGCAACACACACACAGCAACAACATACTAGGCACACCACAAAAGGAACTCCACACAAGGTTATATATAAAAATAGCCTTTGTATTATCATAAAACACATTAGAATAGTACTCACATAATATACATCGTGCCACCTGGCACTAGGTCATATTTACAAGGGATTATTTACACCTGGCAGAGCCCACTGGACCATTGTCAGAACCAGCACAAAGCGAACTTAGTAAATGTAGCACTTATAATAAATGTAGCACACATCATAAACGTACAACCAGTAATCACTGGTAACCACTGTACTCAGCATCATCCTGTAACATAAACCACATTATGCACAGTATCACATTTAGGCGCGGAATACATTCTGCGCCAACCTCACCAGCATAAACACATTATGCAATCATCTCCGAAGTCTAAACGCATTAGACAATAACCTCCTAATCAAAAATCACATTAGGCATAAAACACAGTAGAGAATATCTCAAACCTAACCACAGTAGGCACAACCTCATAATCAGAAAACCACATTTAGAGGCATAAATCAGGGTGCGTAAATCACAATATAGGAATCACATTTCCAAGCACCAAATAATCACATTAGGGCTTGGCGCCCTATTAACCTAACAGTCCCCCTGGCCAACTGGCCATCTCAACGGGGCTCAAAAGCCCTATGTCCAAGAGTCAGGGTGCGCTGCCAATGCAGCATAAGTCAAGAGTGCGCAATTGCGCTGACCTAAACGTTGCAGCTGGCACTAAGTGCTGCGCAGCCGTGAAAGTACTGGGGCAGAGGAGTGCATCTCACTCCTATCTCATAAGGCATGCCCCCAAAGAACTGTGGCCTAAACGTTGCAGCTGGCACTAATTGCTGCGCAGCTGTGAACTCACTGGCACCTACTGTGACATCCTGTCCCACTCAGGGACTCTATAGAACAAATGTGCCCAAGACGTTGCAGCTGCCTGCGCTCTCGCAGGACAGCTGGGATCAGCCATAGAAACACGGGCACCACTGTGCCTCTGGACCCCCACTGGGGCCCTTTAACTAAAATTCCCCGACCGGTGCAGCTGCCCTCTGCAAGCGGGGCAGCTGAGCTAACCAAGTGAAGGGG